>OX244036.2:36906051-38108263 GCA_945859785.2 Tridacna gigas | reverse complement strand
CTCAATTTTCTTAGACATCCCATTTTATTTCTATCGCCATGAAAGAAATCCTTATGTAAGCGCAATGAACTGTAATAAAGGTAATGTCATGTTCTATACGTATAAACCAATGATGTTCGTTGGCCAACTTTGCCATTTCAAAGTTTCTATATTTGGTATTTTATTCCCTCGTGACGTTTGACTTGGTTGCACATCAATACAGAATAAGTAACGACATTTAGTGACCTGTATTTCTAAATTATACTTAACAGCGATTCACACGCTATCACCGTATATATCATTCATGAAGCATGTCCTTTTCTCTTTGGAGCCTCTACTACTGATCCTATCGCAGTTCTAGGTCTTCAATGAAATTTTTAAGGAGTACTGTCTTTCACAAACTAGCAATTGTTTCCATCAATTACAGACAACAACGTCTTCGAATTTCTATTCCTATCTCAATAGGATAGGTTTACAGATATTTATATGGTATTTGCCGCCAAGTAAACAATTAAAATGTCGTTCACTTGTGACTTTTTTTTTTGTTTTCTTGCCGAGAAGGAATCAAATGAAAAATCATGATTTAGTAAGACCCGTTTTAATGGTCATTTGTATTACGCAGCAAACTGTATTATCGCTTTGCCAAACAATCACAAGTTTTAGCGACCCCGAGAAAGGAAACTTTGAAAACGTTTTTTGAGAAAGAGAAAATGCTGATAGACAGCATTTTCTCAATTTCCGAAAATGTTTTTGAACGACTCAAAACGGAATCTCATGATCTGAGCCACTTTTAATTTGTCTTCTGCAAACGCTTTTGTCGTGTGGTAAAAGATTATGCAGTGAAGGCAAGCTCCGTCGAACTTCGTGAAACAACCATTTGTCATGAGAGGCCACTGCTTTGGATTCTCTGTACTGATTGCTGAAAACAGGTTTGACTGTATTACGTTTAACCCTTAGGCTACTAAGCGCGACTGGCTGACCTTTTACGGACAGTGTAGATCATGATCAGACTGCACGGAACGTGCAGTCTGATCTTGGATCCACACTGTCCGATCAAGAGACATTTTGCTTCAAAAGTGACTTTGAAATAGCAACATCAGGGTTTTTACTAATCGACTTGAACGTTTTATTTCACTTCTTTAGCAGGATAAGGTTTAATACTGTTTTTATTAACTCACCTTAGCATGAAGTGTTGTTGTGATTGTGCTGTGTCCGTTTTGCATCGTCCATTGTGCGTCGGCAATTTTTACCTTGTGTATGTTCTAGAGGCCAAATTTTCAACCCCGATACTCGGGAAAGTTAGCCAGAATGTTTTCTTGATATCTCAACTGACTTCGAAAATGAGTCGTTTTGAGTCAAAAGTAGGTAACCGTGCCAAATCTTGGAAACATTTTGTGTACACTCTAAAAGGCCACATTTTGAGTTTAATACTCACGAAAGTTGGTCAGATTATTCTTTCTGATAATATCTCAAACTAGTTTAACCCCTTTACCGTACAATGCCGCCTTTTAACGACCCTGGGAAAGAAGCCTTTTTGAAAACATTGTGGGAAAAGGAGAAAATGCTGGTAACCAGCATTTTCTCCTTTTCCCACAATGTTTTCTACCCTATCAAAGAAAAATTGCGCCATTTGAGCCACAATGAAATTGTCGTCTTCAAATGCTTTCAATTTGAACAAGGCTAAAATTTTGTCATCTGGTAAAGGCTTAAAAATAGATCACATTTGATCTAAATAGGTCACCAGGTCATATCTTTGAAAAATCTTGTGTACATTCTTGAGGCCATCGTAACAGTCGAATACTCATTAAAATTGGTCAGGATATTTATCTTGATAATATCTCGGACGAATTCAAAAATGGGTCACATTGGATCTAATATGAGTCACCAGGTCAAATCTTTAAAAACCCATTCGAACACACTAAAAGCCACATTTTCAGCCCAATACACGCGAAAACTGGTCAGAATATTTGCCTTGATGATATCTCAAATTAGTTAAAAAATGGGTCATATTAGGTCAAAAGTAGATCACTAGTTAAAAAAAAAAAAAAAAAAAATCTCCGTGTACACTCTAGAAAGCATATTTTCGGTTTAAAACTAATGAAAGTTGCTAAGAATGAATGTCTTGGTAATATCTTAGATGACCTCGAAAATGAGTTACGTCTGGTCAAAAAGTAAGTCATCCTGTCAAATCTTTGATCAACCTTGTGTGCACCCCAGAGGCGTCATTTCTAAATGTCCATATTGTTTTCGTAAAGAAACGTAGTTGCTTGATTTGTTTCTTTCTATGTAAGTTAGCTGAATTATGTGACAATTATTGAGGTGGGGTGCGAAGCATCCAAGCTCAGATTTACCATGAGGGAAATTTAACCTGAAAAATCTGATTCTGGGGTACCTAACAATGCAAAATCATTACCTGAAAAAATAGTGCTATTAAGAAAGCATTTTATTCACTTTGGCATCAAGGCATCACTAAAAAGTTAACAAGAGGGGAACCTACACGACTTGGACGATAAATATGTAAACAAATACACCATTATCATAACACAATTTTAAAAAAAGGGTGTTAGAACAGACTACCATGAGGCATGCGTAGGTATACGCATTTATGTATCAGTTCCACCAAATAGCGTCACGAAGCGTCAACAAGTGCCATGGAAAGCTTAGAAGCATCATGAGAACTCTTGTGGTAATTTCTTTGGATAGGATTGCTTTATTTGTCTAGATATTGCTTTATAATACTTCTCACGTCGTTTCATTTTGACATTATATTGAACCCCTTCTCCTCACACACACAAAAAAGAAAAAAAAAAAAAAAAAAAATGATAGTTTTCCCTGAGATTTATGGGAGAGATACCTCTCAGCTCTTTAAATGTCTGCTTGCTTTTACTCAATTCTTTCTAGCAGCACTACATGCTTTTTATTTGGCATAACAGTTAGATTTCAATTTGAGTCGGATTAAACACATCCCACCTCAGCAGCGCTTTCACCGCTTTGATTTTTAAATGCAATTTACCCAGATAAATGTCTGTGTTGTATGCTACCATGTATCAAAAGGTATGGGCTAAAATAGGTGACAAACACAAAAGAAAAACGTGTGGACGGTGTTCTTTTTAGTTTAATTAAAATATTAATGTTTGTCTCACTGCATGCTAAGTCTGCTCGGTTTGAGTATTGTGAATACACGTATAATCTTCGCTATATTTTCATTAACCCTTAGGCTGCTAAGCGCGACTCGTGGACCTATTGCGGACAGTGTAGATCAAGATCAGACTGCACAGAACGTGAAGTCTGATCTTGGATCTACATTGTCTAATAAGGCGATATCCACCCCCCCCCCCAAAAAAAAAAAAAAAAAAAATCCTTTGAAATAGCAATATTTGGGTTTTTACTATCGGCTTGAAAGTTTCATTTGACTTTTTTAGCAGGTTAAGGGTTAACAATATCAAAGTAAAGTTTCAAAGAAACAAAACAACAACCTGTACAACTACTTTGGTAAATGTAAAAGACTTTCAGGGTTAGAACTTAATGGCTGGAACAGACTCGTTACTAAACCAGAAATTGAGTTGTCTATCAAAGCTTTAACTCTTACAGCTGTAATACCAAAATTTCAGTTTCAAATTGGATACTGTAAATCGATAATGCGTTGTCTGATCCGGTGCACGACATTTCGTCGAAGGGTGTTTCGTCGAACTACATGTATGCTTTGAAATACCTAGACTTATTTCATGAAAACGGTTCTGTCCAGGAAGAAGATGTGGGCCACAATTCGTCTGGGTTAGGGTAAGGGTCAAGGCTACGGATCATTTTCGACGAACATGGTTTTCGACGGAATGACGCAGGCCCGTCTGATCTTGGCTACCAGGGGCTTAGCTAGCCCAGAATAAAGTATACGCAAGAGAAAAAAACGTATTATATGAGAGGAGCGCCGGGGCGGGGGGCTGGCATGGAATGGGGGAGAGTTCCAAGGTGGATCTTGTCTGAGTAAGTTTCATTGCATGTAAATCTAAAAAAGATTAATTTCAAATACAACACGTTTGCCGACATTGAACATTTTAGGCGAGGAAAAAGTTGTGTTTTTTTTTTCTATCTTTTGTTTTGCTAAGTGTCTGCAACTGCGGGGTTTTTTTTGCGTACAGACAGCTACGCTCCTGGTTACCGTTTCTTTTTGTCCGCTATATCGTGAGCTATGATGAAAAAGAAAAGAATTTGCAAATCGTGCTCTTTGTCATTACTGAAATTTAAAGAAACTTTACTGTATTTAAGACATCTTTTTCTTATGACAATAAACCCAACAATACATAATTGGACAATTTTTTTCTGTAGTAATTGTAAAATGCCAACTTTTAACATCTGTTACAGGAGTATCACATTTTTAGATGTATGAGTTTATAAAAGTATGCCCACGATGTATTACTAACATTTTGGTCGTTATTGATGAGTTTTTTTCAAAACAAATTAAGGTGATTGAGAGGACATCGGCTTTAAGCTAGCTGCACCTGTGCAAACGAAGTAATTGCCATGGCGAAAGTTTCGTATTACATGAAAATATGTTAATGTATGAGGGTGAGCAAATATGAAATAAACGTGTCCTGGCTTGCAGAAAATATAATGTATTTTTACATTTTAGCTTCTTTTGACAAAGACTTAGCCCTGTGACCTTGTGTGCGAATATTAACATTTACTTAAAACATCTCCTCCCCTCTGAAGTACCGCGTTGCACCAAACTCCATAGAACTATTTTTGCCATAGTCTTTTTCTTACCTGGATTTCAACGAAGAAAAGTTCATTGGATGAAGAGCTTTTTGTTGCCATTAAGGTTAAACTATAGAACCATGACATATTCTTTTTTCCTGAAGTGCATGTTAGAATTCATTCTGGTCCCTTGGTTATTCCCTTTGGTAAAGATACTTCAGGGTCAGTGTGGACGTGTCTTATTAAGTGCAACGTTTGATACAAATCCAAGTCACTGATTTTTGTTGTCATCCCATGCCATCAAGTTGAGGAAAGAATATAAGAAGAGTCGGAGATTTTCACCCAAGTCTCGTGTATTACAATCTCTGACATAGGAAATAGTTCTGATGCTGTGATCTCGATTGTTTTTCGGTGCTAAATTTGAAGTCGCCAATTCTGACGAGTGTGTGATACCATCTTGATTTAAAGATTTAAAGCTATTTTGGTGGTACATAGCAAACACCTGAAAAGTCTTTAAAGAAATTGTCGAATTTGTCATAGACGGAAAAGTTGTAACTAACTGATGAAGGCGGACAATCTTACGTAAATAAAAATAATATGTGGTTGAATTTTCTTTAAATTGATGGACATTCGCACGAGATTCTTCAACTTGTCAGTGAATCATATGGCGATATTGTCAGATAAATTGTAAAAATGTTATCTGATAAATTCTTGCACTTTTATACCCAGAGATATCGAGTTACAGGCAATTATACAGGGCGCATAACAAATATTATATAGAAAACTTGGGCGGGCAATTACCGGCCGTGTGAGTTATGAGTTTAAATCGTCGTAATTATTTGCGGTTAAAATATTTAAATATTGTATTCAATCAATTCCATCTATTTATCAAATAAGGTAAACTAGAATATCGCACACGTGCACGCATTTAATCGTCGTGTTAGACATGTCGTGCACATCTACAAAAAATGAAACAACTAGTTGTTGATATGTTTTCTAACATAAAAAAAAAAAAAATGATGCCGAATTTCAAATGTAACCATTTGCTTTTTCGCCACTGAGAAGTCTGAATTTCTTTAGGGAAAAACAATGTCAATACATCTCTAGTAGTTGCTCACTGAAAGTGTGGAAAAAACAATTTCGAAAGTCAATGGGTCGAGCAGGTATTGGTTTAAGTCTCCTACAATAACTATTCATTTGTTAGACTCAATAGCTCTTTCTAAAGAAATGCTGGGGGAGCGATATACAGTACAAAGAAGAAATGATGTTGACGGATATTTAACTTCAAGCCAGATTGAATGAATTAAATTGTGCTCCAGGTCAACTCTCCTTTCTGAAAAAAAAAAAAAGGAATTTGAGACATAAACAACGAGCCCACCAGAGTGTGATGTCACATCCTGCCTGTATAGGTTGCTTCTGTGTGTATCAATAGTCAAGTCTTCGTCTAAGATTGTACGGTCTAAATGACTTTCTGAGAAACATAATATATCGAAGTCGGACAAATAATCAGATATGAATTCTGTCTTATTACGTATGCTACGTATGTTAAGATGCGCAATAGAATTACAACTAGCGATGGTGTTGGGGGGTCTCGGACCGGAATTGGACTCTATATCTCCTGACGGAATTAAGAGTGTACAACAAGTATTGTACAAGAATATGACAACTGTATTCTTTATATTTTTTTTTATATTTTATAGCTAATCTCAGGAACTGAATTAAATGATTACATAGATGTAAGTACAAAGCTCTGAGCGGACAGCCAAGAAAACGATATTTCCTGCAGCAGCTGTGGCTACTTGCGTAAAATGTTCCGATAGACGCAGCTAAGTCACATGATACAATTTCAAAAGGGATGCCGGATGATGATGTAGGTCAAGGTGAGGTTTCTGTCAAACGTCTAGATGAAACCGAATGATTTTTTTTTTTGTGATGCTAACTTAAAGATGAAGTTGGAAAATGATATTGTTACTCAGTTTAAAATTATACTCTTTTAAAATGTTGGTGTTTCTCTTAATCGGACCATAAGGCTAAAATGATGGATTTATCATAACGTGGAAATTTCAAAATAAACTGAATAAGGTGAGCTTCGCCAGCATTCTTTTATAAATGAACCATGCTCCGGAAAAAGGGAGTTAACTGCATCTCCGTGATGCATGATACAAAGCAAGTCATCACATAATTAAGGACCCATAAAACCCATTTTGTATAACAATCGACTGAATCATGAGATACACTGGTTCTTTGACATGCAGAAAATTGATCAACAACAAAGAGTTTCGAGCCAGATCGCACTCTGTGGATGGCGCAGGCTGAACTGAGGCGATACTTTGTGCAGATGTATTAAACCCCCTTTCACAAAGCATTACTCAAATAATAATGGCGTGCAACACACGAAAAAGGACCTTCGGACATATGCGTAAAAGTGTGTCGTCCCAGATCAGCCTCTGCAGTCTGTGACTAATCCAAGACGACAGTGCCCGTTTTTGTGCGATTTTCTGTTTCACGAAAGTCTACTGTATGAAAAAATCTTATGTAGTCGTAAAGTGTTGTCTCGGATTAGCCTGCGCGGACTGCGCAGGCTAATCCGAGACAACACTTTACGCAAATGTCCGAAGGCCCCTTTTCGTGTTTTGCACGCCATATTGGAAGTACAGTTGATCTAGAATCAATGCTGTCACTTGGACTAGGCACCAGGATACGTATTCACCAACCGTTCTTGAGAACCTAGGTGTAAGGGGATCACTGAATTCAGGTCTTTTAGCGGCCATGAGGAAGAAATCGTTTGAAAACACTGGTAATACGAGAACATGCTTGAAAACAGCATTTATTTTTTACAACAATTGTTTCTACCCTACTACAAGCTATGTCGGCTTTTCGATTCACATTTAACTTTTCTGCATTTTTTTTTTTTTTTTTTAATTTAGACGAGTCCAAAATTTCGTCGTCTTGTAAGGAGTAAAAAATGGTAGAAGTGTCCGAAATTCATTTTTTATATCCAACCTAAATGGGGGGGGGGGGGGGGGGGGAAGGAGGAAGGGGAAATATTGTTTAGCCGTTGGCTGTCCGTTCGTCTGTTTGTCCATCCTCCGTACCTTTAGTCCATCCGAATATTTCGCCTCATTGCTGACAATGAGAAAAAAGGTAACTGGCTACAGTTAAAAGCCAAACAGCATAACAGTATTTGTGAGAAACCAGATTTAACACACAACATTTATTATGTCTTCTTTACCTCTTAATAATAAATTTAACGTCTACAATTAAAAAATTAGACCGAGTCGAAGTGGGTCTAGTTCGTTGAAGGTCGTTCTTAAATCTGTTTGATATGTAAGAATATTCAGTCTGAATTACGCTGATATAATGATCTACTTTAAACTGTGCTGATAAAATGAAAACTCGTCTAGTCCGTTTTTTCTTTATTTCTCTCAAACACATGTGAGCGACGCTATGGCTAAAGAGAGCTTAATGCATCTCCCTGATGCAAACTTTCAAACAAGAAATTACATTATTACGGGTCCATAAAATCCAATTTGTCTAACAACCGGCTGAATCGAGAGATGGTATGGTCCTTTGAAACGCAGGAAATTGACCATTAGCAAAAAGGTTTCGACCCAGGTCAGCCCGCGCGGACTACAACTACCTTTTTTTTGGTAAACATTTCAGTCAATTTCTATCCGTTCAATACTTATCTAATACAGGTGCAAATCCGATTTTCAAATCGCAATTTCTGACAAATTACTTTATTTTTTGAAAGCGAGTAACAAAAATTCGGTCTCATGTACGTTATCTAAAGCATATAAAAAGAAATTATTTACTTCACGCTTTTCGGAAATTTATCAGGAAATTATGGTGGATTATGGTTTGATAATTTCACGGTTTCGACCAGTGAATTTACCGATCTGAAAAACTTACTGGACGGATTTTTAAGTGGCCAGGTCAGTGTGCCTGTCCCTGTACCTCCCCCTTTCAAACTCATCAGATCTATTTCAGACAGTGATCGAAACGAATAATCAAAAAAGAAAAATCTGTCCAAGATGCTTATTTATCCTGTTCAATTTTCAATTCAGGTTTATGAGTTTTGTTTATTTCTAGTGTCACTTCGATTGTAAATAAATGCCGGGCACTTATGACACTAACGCGGAAGGATATATTTTGCAATCTGAAGAAGTGTGGAATAAAGATTTAAAAAAATGTTAATTTGAAAATGGATTTTTTTTTCTAAATAATTCACTGAACGTGATTTTCTTTCAAACTTTTTTGAACACAGTACTGTTATAATTCTGGTCTATTCCAAAGAACTGTGGTCTTTGTGAACCGGTAAACACATTCTCATTGTAATGCGGTCACCTCATTACAATGCGGGGGTGGGGGGGATACGCAATGGGGAATTACTGTAAACAAGTGTACTGGATTTTGAGTAAAGTCTTAACAAAAAGGGATTAGAAGCATGAGATAAATAGAATATTTGTTTCTGTCGGTGAATGATCTAAATTAATTTCATCTCATGAACATCATACGTTCATGTTTTCACTCGTGGCTTCGTAATTCTTGAAAATTTTACCGATGATGTTCAGTCGATGAAATAAATTTCGATCTTTCATCGAAAGCAAAAATATATTCTATGTATTTAGCATAGAATTAAAGAAAAAACAAATGGTTAGTATCAATGTATAAGTGCTCTAGACTTTAACACATGTACCTGCAAGTCGGATAAGAGCGCGGAAATCACTGGAAAAGTTAAACGTTTCCATCGTTGCCTATCTAATGAATGATAATTTGTTCCAGTCGTTAATTTTCATCGCTGATAGACGTATTGATAACTTTATGAACAATCACTGTCAATAAATCAGCAATCTTTCTATTTTTTTTTCTAACGGCACATCTTTAAATCATAAGTCCGTCTTAACCCTTAGGCTGCTCAGTGCGATTCAAGGACCTTTTGCGGACAGTGTAGATCAAGATCAGACTGCACGTAACGTGCAGTCTGATCTTTGATCTACACTGTCCGTTGAGGATAATTTTTCCTCCCAAAATTACCTTTGAAAAAACAAAATTTGGATTTTTACTCTAGGCTTGCAAGTTAAATTTCAATTATTTAGCAGGTTAAGGGTTAAAATGTCTTTCAGATGTCATTTACCTTTACTGCACCGAAATGCAGCTGTGTGCGCGTGCAGAGTGGTACATGTATAGATTAGACAGGACGGAACGACCAACGCCAAGAGATATTTGTTACCGAAAATACCGTATATCGGTTTTTTTTTTCGGGGGAGGGAAATTTTCGCTATTTTCGCGAGTGAGTCATTCTCGCAAAAATTATATGCGCTATATATTCTATACAATCTGAAAATCCTTCCTGTAATACGAAACATCAAGAGAAAAAGTTTCTTCGCTTAGACACACTTGGTTATTGTCAACGGGCCAAGCCCCCATAGCTCAGTCGGTAGCGCACGGGACTTGAAAACAGGAGGTCGCTGGTTCGATCCCCTGCTTGGCCAATTTCTTTCCGAGGGTTGATGATAGTCATCGCGAAAGGATTCATTCCTCTTTCACCGCTGACCATTGTTTCGACGATGGTTATGTGGGAAAGCAGCCAGTGGCTTGGAAAGAATATTGTGTGGAGTACTGGTAAATAAAACTCCAGGAAAGCATGGATAGGTGCACTGGCCGCCGTGATATAACTGAAATAATGTTGAAAACTGCGTTAAACACCATACAGTCAATCAATCAATCAATATTGTCAACGGAATAGGCAAGTAATAAATTTCCAGTGTCCGTAGGTAACAGCATAGAGGGATACTACCGGAATCCATCAGAGTGGATCTTACTCTCGCCAGACTTAAACCTCTCGGTGCAAACTGGCTAACAGATCTTTACAATTATTTAATGGAAAAGCCTGACATCGTAAGACATGGCTTTGAAAATGCTGGTATCTTGAAAAAGTGGAAAAAAAAAAAAAAAAAAAATAGACGGACTTAACACAATGATCTATACATGTACCGGGAGAGTTGTTGTTAGATACTGGTATTCATTATACTGAAGTTTGAGCAAAGTTGTTTCCCTTAGTTTCTCAGTATCCATTTGTTGTCAAATGCTATTATGAATTGTGAATAGATAAACCGACTAGGAAATACCGGTAGTCTAAGATTTGAATAAATCTTTTTCTTATTTACGTATTTATATATACCTTCCGGAATCACTGGGAAAAATGGGTAATTTTGAAATACCTGACTATCAAGCACTGATAAGTCCGGAATGTAATACCAGACATAACGATAAATATTTTTGATGGTTTTGATGCTATTATATATGTACGATTTCGCGAAAAATAGAAAGATACCAATGAATTCGTGAAAATAAGGAACGTGAAAAATTGATTTTGACCAAACTCGCGAAAATTTTGGGACGCGAAAAAAACCCGATATACTAAATTCGTTTATTTAAAGGAATTGTGCCACAGTTTTCCTTGCTCACGGCTTTGCGCATGTTTCTTTTTTTGCAAACTCTATTATATTCCACTGGGTTAGTATGACAGAAAGATAGTACTTTTTTTTTTATCTGTAATAAAAATTAAAATAAAAATTTTGAATATCTAAAAATCACAGAAGGGGGAGAAAAACGCGAGATTTATAAGTGATCGGGATGCCAAGTCATGCCAAACTAGACATTTATTATAAAGGAAGGTACTTCATTACGTCAAAAAATGCACCGTATCTCTTAAAAATGCTCCGCTTGATGTACCTTTTTTAATTTTTGGGGGGAAAGATTGTAGAAATCAGTATTTCTATGCAATTAGAAAAAAATCCGTCCACTGATCTTTATTTATTTATTTATTCATTTATTTATATATTTATTTATTGCAGAAAATTGATCAGAAAACATGTCTTTCTTGACACGTAAGAACATTTCTAATTACTACTATGATCTGTTTAGTGCCTTAAGTCTTTCGATTTATCCTTTTTAGTATCGACAAATATCTCATTTCTAGGAATAATCGTTTGAGCAGTATTTGTTACATTAAGAACTTTTTTTAAGGTTTGAATATAGAGCTTGTTTTCAGTAAATTTGACAAGAATTGTCCCCTTGGAAGAACTGTATCTTTGTACTTTGCTCCGCAACATATGATTTTCTTTTCATTTTATTTACTTCGCATATATTATATTATCAGCTGAGCGAAAATGAAAACAAATCTGTCCACAGGAAAAAACTATGGCATATGTTCTTAAGCCTGGAATTTTTGTATAACCCGATTTACGCCCAATGAAAGTTTTGTTACGTTTTTCAATATAATCTTCACGATAAATCAGAACTTCTGGGCAAGAATTAAAAATGTCTACTTTTTGCACAGAATCTTCTACAGATTAGTCATTGCACAGATGAAAATGAGTTAAGCTCGAAAGTGATATTCCGAGAATGGAACTCACATGTATATAATTTTGGGTAAGAAACAATGGTATTCTATTTGCCCCTTTTAAGTGTTGACAATAAGGAAGGTCAAACGGAATTATTCAGTCCGGGACTTTTAGCCCCATGTCTCCACCAAGCTTGTTTCACCGAAGAAACGCTTTGGTTCATAAAAAGAACCGACCTCTCATGACGTTTATTTTTTCAAATTTATCCTTTATATTTCCCCATTAAACATGTTTAACACTTAACGGGTTGAATTTTAAGAGTTAGGCGGTCAAGATATAAAAGTTTTACTGGTCATCTCTATCACTTTATTTTTGCCTCATATCGGTTTTACAAACAGTAATGGCTTTCGTGTTTCATGCCGCTTTCAACAATGCATCAGTTAATTGAAGTCGAGTCAATTTTTTTCAAGTCAAATCCTTTATTAGGCAAAAAAACATTTTGTCATGTTTTATTGCCTCATGAAAGGCAGAACATGGTTATAGATGGTACAATATCAGTTACGAGAAAAGTATAATGAACAAGTGACAAAGAAAAGATACTTGTATCAACACAATCATAAACATGACGGAGATTAAAAGCGATATAAAGGAATTTAGACAATTTCTTAAGCAGTATAGTCGATTTGCTGGATAGCAAGTGGATACATTTGTATTTTGTAGGCCATCTACAGTACTTCTTGTGAAATATTTCTGAACTCAGTTGGCGATAAAATGGACAAACTAAAATGAAATATTTGTCTTCAACGACATTCATATTAAATTTGGGCATATTCTTTCATTACATGGAATATCATAACGGCGTCTAACCTCTATAGCCAAGTTGTGATCAGAGCATCTCAATTTAAATTGTGTCTGTCTGTGCTTTGAATTTGAAACACAGGTTAAATATTGTTCAAGTCAGAAATTCTTTTTGAGAGGTACGTAAGGAAATAAGTTTGCTAGACGCCTGGATTTCTCCAAAATGCTGTTGTAGATACTGATCATATATTCGCTGTTTCACAGCAGATATATGAGCACTATTTACATCAGTACTATGCTACAGGTATTGAAAACCGAGGTTACATAATAACTGCTAAATATTACCAGCCCATGTTTTACAGAAAATTGGGTCATTATCATGAATACATCTATACAAAAGTTTAAACATCAAGCTGTCCGGAGACTGGACTATTTTCAACCAGTAATTAATAATTCTAACTTTTCGTTAACATGCAAATGGAAACGGTCAAACTCTCCATAAATAGCCGGAGTTGAAACGCTTCGGTTTAGCCGGAGAAGGTTTCTCATAAATTTTAAATATACATCTACTTTCTCTACGTCAGGTGACTTATAAACACCCCCACTTCAGAACCATAAGACAATATTGGACTTATCATAGAATCAAATAACTTTAACTTATCCCTGATGTCAAATTCTACTTCATTAATAAGAGCGTACAAAGAACAATTTGCTCTATTGGCTTGGCCTGATAGAGACTTTTGTGTTTGGTAAAATTTGCATTGCACGATAAGGTTACACCTAAGTAAGAAAATTTGGAAACATTGTTCAACCGTCTACCGTTATAGTAAAAGTGTACGTTTTCTTGTCGAAACCCAGTTTTAAATATCATCACTACCGTTTTCTCAACATTGACGCTAATGCCCTACTTGTCACAATAATCATGTATTTGATTTAAAAAGAATTATTTGAAGGTTACAAAGAGGGTACCCCAATGCGGAATGATATACAGGTATTGGTTTTCCTCTGATTTTGGTGTCAGAAAACGGAAGATGTCCTTGATTAAATGTTTGCTTCATGGTCTATATTTGGTCTTAATTAAAAGAGAAGCGCATTTGAGTATATAATAATGACGTTTTCGTCGGGAATCAAGGAAACACAGTGTACGCATTGTCCAAACTGAGAACTACTTGTTATGGATAGATTTCTACTTATTACAATGGTTTTAGAAGCACTATAGTGCGAGATGGGTCTAAATATGGGCACATAAAGACAAGGGTTCAAAATTAATACATACTGCTGTGACATAATATACTCCCACATCATTTAAATTAAATGGACCATTAGATACAGATTGTTTTCCTCCTCTTCTCCTTTAGGTTATTGTTCAGCTTGCCAAATTTCCATATTAATAACTCAACCCTCTTTTTTTTTTTGAAAGTCATAATACGCTGCATGCATCGCATGTGCCGCCAATTCCTGTGCTCAGACGAATCTGTATTTGACGTCTACTGAAAACATGGCGGTAATAAGTGCAATACTCATCTCATCTTTTCGCTAGTATTTCTCATCTGGCTTCGTAACTGTTGAGCCATGCTCTCGCATGGTACCAGGCATGTCATCATAGGATTATGGACACATAAAATATATCTTGTATAATAATCAACTGAAGTATAAGGTAGACTGGTCCTTTGACATGCAAAAATCTAACTAATTGCAAAACGTTTCGACCAAGGTCAGCCTGCGCGGTCTGCGCAGGCTGACCTTGGTCGATACTTTTTGCAGGTGCATTAAACACTATTTTCACAGAGCATGACTCAATGATATCTTCTTTCTATTTCGTGGATATCGTTGATTTGAAAACTTTCATATAGTAAGTCTGCCACATACAAGTTAGTAGGTTTAGTAGACGGCGTGCGTCAAGATCAGCACAAAAGGTGCAGTCTAGTCTTCGATCTACGGCTTCTGCTACAAGATTTCAAACAATGACCATTTACGTCTTTGCGACGAGTTTCTTTTCTTGGAAAAAAAGCCAGACTTATTTATTTGGCGGAGGCAGATTAAGCGTAACTTAACTTTACATTTGTTCATAAATTATTATAAATACATAGTTATACAAACAGCTGATTGTTTGACAGGTTCCCGACAATGTTAGCAGTAAAAATCCACTTTAGCCATATAAGGAAATACCTAGCAGTGTAGGTCTAGATGGTTTATACAGATTGGAAGCCTACATCGTTCAACCACAAATAAGTGATCTGATAATTTTGTTAGTACTGGCTTGTAACTTACGTGGGATATTTTCACTGACTCCAGTTTATATTTCGTTCATATAGCACAATGAAGTCTGATTTTTAACCAACATATCATAAGATTTTCGGTCTACGATGATACTCAGAGGATCCCGACACATTCTTTGTTACTTCAATTACATTTTTAAGTATACAAGGAAATACCACTGTTTGAGCACGAACTTTAAGAAACGTCTCTTATATGACTGTTGAAGCTAGGATCATGCCTTTGACTCTTGTCTGCAATATATACAAAGATGAGACAGAGATAGAGCCAACATCTATAAAACATGTCAAGGGAACACAAGCCTGACATTTATTTCTAACCAATCTCTATAAACCACAATAACGAGGAAAAACGCTGAAAGTTGCACCGTACTTAAATTACCTCTAGCCAATCGCTTTACTTCATATCACGGGAACACAGCGCTAAAAATAGATCCAGCCACTTTGTGCTCGCCACACGACGGAAACACCGCTGAAAAATACTTTTATCAAGTTTTCATAATTTACGTAATGGAAACACAATAAAGCTACACATAAAAAAAAAACGTGTCAATTTTCCATCGAAATCTTTCTAAATTCATTTCCGTTGACAAACAGTAAACACATTCAATTTTAACATGGTCTATCAATTCCTTTGGCAGCTTTCACCGACATATTGATAGATTCTAATAAATTCACAGTTGTTGATGTCTTTGCTAATCGATTTTCATGAGCGCCGCCATTTTTAAGGTCACATGACCGACAGCACATGGTCACATTATCTTCTGCTAGGTTGCATTTTTTTCAAATACATAACCTATCTGATATGGGCATTCTGGATACAGAGCCGGACTACTTTTTAAGGCCATATACGGGTAAGCTTTGGGAAAAAGCCTCGGTATAAGCCCAGCAAGGTGGGGAAGTTATTTTTGTTGTCAGTCTGTTGCACAAACCCAAGTTTTCCCCATGTCTATATTTAGAAACTGTCTACAGAGATTTGCAATAAACAATTGATATTTTGAAAAAATATTTTCCCCTTTTGAAATCATTTTTTCTTTTAAAAAAAATGTAGCGAAAAATTGGCTTGATTTTTTTCCACAGACGTATTATTCATTGCCAATTTCCGCCTGCGATTTTTTAACGGCAATTTACGCACCGCGTATCAATATTTGTCCTGTACAGGACAGTGTTGCGTCAAAGTAGACAGGTCAAATCTTTGAAGAATATTGACATGTGCAGACAACGCACAAGGTCAGTTTTGTCATTTAAGTAAAAATGGTGTTGATAGTAAGTAAGCCTTTCCCATCACAGGCATTCAGTCTTAACTTTCGATGTTGTATTACATTTTGCTCACAACATTGCACTATGCATAACTGTTTTCAATCACTGTAGTAATCCTCTTGGTTCATTGCATCTCTGTCCTAGTGTAGGTTCATCTGAAAGATGAATCAGTTACCTGTAGCGTGATTTAAGCCTTTTTGAATAATTCTATTGTGAGCTGTTATCACTAAAGTGGATGATGTATACAAAAAATGAGTAGACATTGTATTCTTTTAGAATTATTCGAATCTGAAAGAAAACGTTTAACGTGTTAATAATTAATTCTATTCACAAATATTATCGGCAGATGTATTCGTGTGTGTGTGTCTGCTTTTTTTTTCTTACTTTTGTAGCCTTCGGTGTCTTCATTCTTAACATTCTAATATCTAAAGAATTTTGTCTCGTTAATCTTCACTATTTAGAATTTCTTTCAGATGAAAAGGCAATTTCTTTAACGTATTATTATCTCCTAAACGAGTGGTTATCTGTTGAAATTTGGCCTTTTAAAATTTCGTTCCTTCTCATTATCGTTTATCAATTGTATAAAATAGAAATTAGGTCTGATTTATCAAAATGACGAAAAATCTGCTTATTTTAGATGGCGAGACCTGATATGCATTTACATTCATAACATATGGGGCATACCCTGTGAAAAGAGGGTTTAATGCATCTACAAAAATATCGAATCGGGTCAGCCTGCTCAGTCCTAGGTCGATACTTTAGCTATATATTGTTCAATTTTCTGCATGTCAAAGGACCATTCTACCTCATGATTCAGTTGTTTCTTTGAAAATGGATTGACTGGATCCAGTATTATGCGATGACTTATTTAGTATAGTACATCACGGAGATGCCCTTTTTCACAGGGTGCCGCTCAAATGTGTGACAGCTTTTTGAGTATTTTACTCATTACTATACATGGATACAGTTTCTTTTACCCAACACTGGGGGCAAGTCACATGAGTGAAAAGGTGGATGCACTTGACAAAGCCACTTTTGGGTGAGATTGAACATGTCCTTTTTTTTTTCCATATTTTGAATTTCACACAATGTTTTCAAAATCTACTTACTCGCGGCGAACCACAAAATATACACAATAAAAAAGTGCTGCACCTCCTGTGTTTTTTGATCGGTTTTGATTTTCTGACGTGTATAATATGAAATGGGGTAGAAATTAGAACCCGCCTATTGCATACAGCAACAGACCATTCTTTTGCCTATGAAATGAACTGAACTGAGTTATCCCTTGATCTCATGGTAAGTAAGATTTTTTTTCCTTAAATATTGCATTTGAATTGATCAAGAAAAACGTCAAGGATTTAAGTTTGGGTAAAAACTGGGAGTTTAATTTAGAAATAGAGCTTACGACAGGTTGGAAGTTACCTTCTTCGCTTTAGGATATCAAACCCGGTAACAACACTTGTAAGGGGATGCAACACTTTTTTTTTTACTGTGTATACATGTACACGTGAGCCATGCAATATGAAAAGGGGTGTAATGTATCTGCAAAAAGTATTGGCCCAGGTCAGTCTGAGCAGTGTTATCGCTGTTTGAAAATTTTCTGCATGCCAAATGACCATTTTTACCTCCAGATTCAGTCGGTTGTCAGACAAAATGTATTTTATGGATCCATAGTTATGCTGACTTGCTCGGCAAAATGTACCACAGAGATGCATTAAATCCCCTTTTTAGCCAAAGCGCCGCTCACATTTGAGCCATGCTCTGTGAAAAGATGGCTTAGTGCATCTGTGAAAAGTATCGACCCAGGTCAGCCTGAAAGTTTTCGCTATTGTTCAATTTTTCTGTATGTCCATGGACCACTCTATCTCATGATTAAGTTGGTTATAAAAAAATGTGGCTATAATGGATCCATTAGTGTGTGATGACTTGCTTGGTATCATGCATCACGGAGATGCATTAAGCCCCATTTTGCCAGAGCATGGCCCATTTATTTGTCCGGTAATGGATAAGAAATGAAATGGTAATCGGGTTATAGAAAAATGATACAGTTGCATAAAACAAACCGAAAGGGTAGCTGTATTTTACATGAAGGTCACCTATCACGTAAATGGTAACTGTGATAACGTTAACCCTTATCCTGCTAAATAAAAGACAGGAAACTTTCAAGCCGATTGTAAAAACCAAAATTTTCCTATTTCAAAGGTATTTTTAGAGGAGAGATATCTCCGTATCGGACAGTGTAGATAATGCAGTCTGATCTTTGTCTACGCTGTCCGCAAAAGGTCAGGGAGCCGCGGCTTAGTAGCCTATGGGTTAACATCTCAAGTGAGATGAAAATGACATTGTTGACAGTAGCAACATTGATATTGAATAGGATTACAAATATAGCGAACTGTTCATGAAATCTCACAGAAATACTGAATTCAAGACTGAGATTTCTGTATAGACAGTAGTATAAAATCGTTTATCTTCACTTGATTGAATACATTGTGCAAACACGTATTAGAGCCATGCTCTAGCAAAAGGGGGCTTAATGCATCCCCATGATGTATGATACCAAGCAAGTCATCACATAATGATGAATCTATGAAATCCATTTTGTCTAACAAATGACTGAATCACGAGGTAGAATGGTCCTTTAACATACAGAAAATTTACCAATAAGCGAAAAGTTTCGGCCCAGGTCAGCCTGCGCGGACTGCGCAGGCTGACCTGGATCGATACTTTTCGCAGATGCATTAAGCCCCCTTATTCACAAAGCATGGCTCATTTATAAAAAAAAAAAAAAAAAAAAGCCCAGAACTATTTTCTGAAAGGCTCATGCGCCATTTTGAGAGAAGAGTTTTAATTTTAACTATACGTATAAACTCGATATTTATGGTCTTCGATATTCATTTTATTTCGTTTTCAACTTGACTTCTATATTTGCTATCAATTAATTGCATGAAAAGACTAAAATGGTAGTTTCTTTGAGAGCTTTTATTGAGTGGGAGGAACCCGACTGTATTTAACCGTTTACCGCACAATGCCGCCTTTTAACGCCCCTGGGAAAGAAGCCTTTTGAAAACATTGTGGGAAAAGGAGAAAATGCTGGTAACCAGCATTTTCTCCTTTTCCTACAATGTTTTCTACCCTATCAAAGAAAATTTGCAACATTTGAGCCACATTGAAATTGTCGTCTGCGAACGCTTTCAATTTGGACAAGGCTAAGATTTTGTCGTCTGGTAAAGGGTTAACTCTTTACCACATGAAAAAAATTTGGACTGGACCAAATTAAAAGCATGTGCAGACGACAAAGTAGATAAAACTCAGATTTGAAATTCCGTCTTTGATAGGGTGGAAAACATTGTAAGAAAAGGAGAAAATGCTGGTTACCAGCATTTTCTCTTTTTCCCCATAATGTTTTCAAAAACCTTCTTTCTTCAGGGTCGGGATTGTGTGGAAGAATTAAATGCTTGAGTTTGTACAACTGGAACTCTCGCCTTCTTTACTTTACCAAGCAGAAACAATCAACAATAGTAATCGGACGATAACGTGGTCTTTGACAATGTCTGAGCAGCGATTCTCATTACTATATAAGGTAATATTCTTTGGACCCTTCTAGAACAAAAGTACGTTGTATTACCTGAAAGTAAGTGGGGTCGTATAGCAGAAATATTATATTTATAGACCACAGGGGACTAGGTAAAAGTGTGGCATTAAGTATGGAGGTGAGAAAATTATTGAAAAAAAAAAAATGTCGCAAATTCACACAAAGCAATCCATTTGAAAATAGCCAAGGACGGCCTTGTCTAGTCTTTATGACGTCCTCCTTTTTTTTTTTTTTTTTTGGTGGGGGGGGGGACATGTGATCATCCCAAAGTGCTTGCACACACACATATATATATATATGGACCATGCTCTGTGAAAAGGGGCTTAATGCATCTGCAAAAGGTATCGACTCATGTCAGCCTCTGCAGTCTGCGTAGGCTGACATGGGTATAATTTTTTACTATTGGTTAATTTTCTGCATGTCAAAGGACCAGTCTACCTCATGATTCGGTCGTTTGTTAGACAAAATGGATTCTATCGATCCATGATACGTGATGACTTGCTTTGTATGGATGATAAACCTGAAAGCTTTGTTGTTATAGTTTACCTTCAACGCTGTTTCTCTCCAGAAAAAAATGTGGATCAGTCGAAAATACAGCAAATCTTACAGACAACCGTTTCGTTTTGTTTATCATGTGGTTGTATTTAATAATAATTCTTTTATATCATCAAAAGATGAAAAAAAATTTTTTTTTGAGGTAGAATAGATTTCAGAAAATAGAAATACTGTTTTATGTAAAAGAAAACCATCTGAAGGATTGTGTAAAAAAATCTAATTACTGTCATACAGTAAGTGAAATTTATGCGACAGAAAGAAAGGCAATACAGTACAATAAAATAAGATACTTTATCCCATAATTTAGGCCTCCGGTCTACAATACATTTTTTTTTTTTACAACAGATAATTATTTTCATCATGAAAAACAAAATGATGATCTTTTCAACTGTCTAGAAGTTCTTGTCTCACGTTAATCGCAGACAGGAAGTATTTAACCGTGCGAAATAATACATTCTTGATCTTTTGGAGACAAAATACATTCAAAAAAACTTCTAAACGGCTAAGCTGGAATTCCTCATAGACATTTTCTGGCATCCGCTGTCCAGAAAAGAGACAGTTCAGTTGGTTTGACTTTTTGGAGAATAATTGGCCAGTGAAAAACCATACCTCAGCCTAAGTCTGGAAAGATATTTTTACTTGTTCTTTTGATAGGAACTTATTTAACATTCATTCACTAAACACATTGTAAATTGAAAAAAATCATTTTTTTCTTTAAACTTCATGCTCCTTATCTGGGTTTATATTTTTGTGTCGAAAATAGTTTTCGTTTTTTTTGCTGGCAAAATTTTAGTATTTATGTTTCTCTTTTTAACCTGTTTTGGCTGATAGACACCAAGCATGCGCAAACCATGTGTTCCCCCCTTTTTTTTAAAGAAAAGAGATGCCTTCTGTTGGCAAAATCGAGAAACTTTCCATTACAATACCATGGTCAACGTCCAGATATACACGGGTAGGAAACTTCATATTCGGAGCCAATGGCTCTGATGGTAAAATGTTGTGTTAGTCTTCCGGTTCCGAAAATATCGGCTCAAAAACAACTGAAAAACAGGTAAGCTTATCATTCTTTGTAATCATGTGTTCTTGTGTCTTTGAAATTCCAAAAACGGACAATGCCATGCAATGCTCGGGTCTTTCAACGTGTTTTCTACACTACGGAAAATTGTAGAATGTGTACAGTATTGACTGAATCATTTGTGCAGTGGGTTGACCGTAGCCGAAATAAAACGCCGAGAACCTAAATTCATCTGATATTGCCATTTATTAGCAAATAAGAGAGAGTCTGCTGTATTAAACGCATGAATTAATATCTTGAACTGCTACGATCACCCGAAGGCAGAAGATCGGCCAAGACATTAGACTAGAGGCAGAAACTTTCACATGCCAAATTAACGACCCAGTCCTGATTTGTCCGTTTAAGTATTTACTCTTAAAGGCTATGTAGATTAAGATCAGACTGCATAAAAAACGTGAATTCTGGTCTTTGATCTTAACTCTCCGTTTTGCTAAGACATTCTAGACAATAGCAACCTTGGAATTGTTATTGAGTCATTCTCTGTGAAAAGAGGGTTTAATGCATCCGCAAAAAAATATCGATTCGTGTCATCCTGTGCAGTTCGTGCAGGGTGACATGGGTCGAAACGTTTTGCTACATGTAAATTTTTATGTGTGTCCAAGGACCATTCTACCTTCAGATTCAGTCAATTGTGAAATTAAGTGGATTTCATGTGCCCATAATTATGAGATAACTTGCTTGGAACATGCATTACGGAGATGCATGGAATCCCCCTTTGCCAGAGCATGGCTAAATAACCTGGGTCTTATATCTAGACTGAAATTGCCTGCCGGGCTCATCGGGCGCTCCAAGGGATAAGATGTCTCTTTCCCTACCAACTTTACTCTACCAAACGACAAAATTTTAGACTGGTCAAATTGAAAGCACTTGCAGACGACAAACTAAGTGTAGGACAACTAAAGAAATTTTTGTTTGATTTGGTAGTAAAACATTGTGGGAAAAGAAGAAAATGCAGATTACCACCATTTTCTCCTTTTTGCAGATTGTTTTCAAACGTCCTTTTCCTTTGGGTTGTTAAGATTTCGGATTGTGTGCTTTTGGATTCAGAAGTCTCAGAACGTGTACAGGACGTGCACAGAACTCGTAGTCTGATACTGATCTGCGCTGTCCGATATTTTAAATGATATTCCGTGGGGAAAAAAAGTGGAATCGAAATACTGGAATTTTTAAACTGATTGACGTTAAAACCTTTGACCCTTTACCTGACGACAAAATTTTTAATTTATCAAAATGAAACGCTTTTGCAGATGACACGTTAAATGCGGCACAAACAATAGCATTTGCCTTTGATATGGTAGAAAACATAGTTGAAAATGCTGTTTACCAACATTTTCTCCTTTTCCCACAATGTTTTCAAACGTCTTTCCTCCTCGGGGTTGTTAAAACTCGGGATTGTGTCGTAAATGGTGAAGCAGTATAGAAGTCAAAGGTTCAAAATTAAAGGAAATGTCCACATATTGAGTATCGGCATATGCACTGTACTGCAGGAGAAATGGCACAGTTGAAACAAACAAAATTTGGTTATTTTTGTTATACCTGTATTATCTGAAGTACATAAAACATACTTTCAAACAACGTTACAAACACCTACATAAAGACATAGGCTTTATTACAGGATCGTCGTTCTTCATATTTAGACCGTTCAATTTAATGCGTAACATAAAATCATGATAAAATCTTTTCCGTGAAATACTTGTTCATCCGTTTCAATTCAGTACGTAAAAGTAAACACACAATCTAAACATTTGGTTTTGTTAAAAGATTTTGTTCGTTTCCACCAAACACACGTTTATGCTATTAAATTTAAGAAGTAAAAGGACTCGTGGTTTTCAATTTATTAAGAAAAAATGTACGCTCAGTCTAAACGTTTTGTTTTACTAAATGATTTTGTTCTTTTCCACTAAATACTCGATTGTGGTTTTCAATTGTGTATCTTAAAGACAACGCACAATCAAACATTTTTTATTAACATATTTTGTCCTTTTCCACCAAATGCTTGTTTATGGCTTCAATTTAGTAAGAAAAAGTAACTGTACAATGTAAACGTTTTGTTTTATAAAAAGGTTTTGTACTTTTCTACCAAACACTCGTTTGTGGTTTTCAATTTAGTATGTAAAAGTAAATGTACAATCTTAAACAGTTTGTTTATTAAAAGAATTTGTTCTTTTCAAATAAATACTTGTTTATGATTAAAATTTATATATAATTAGTACTTAAAAGTAAATGTACAAGCTTAACGTTTTGTTTTATTAAAGGATTCGTTCTTTTCCACCCAATACTCGTCAATGGTTTTCATTTAGTACGTAAAAGGAAATATACAATCTATACATTTTGTTTTATTTAAAGGTTTTGTTCTTTTCGACCAAATACTCGTTTACGGCTTTTAATTTAGTATGTAAAAGTAAATGTGCATACTAACTGTTCTGTTTTAATTAAATATTTTTCCCACCAAATACTCGTTTATGGTTTTAAATTCATTACGTAAGAGTAAATTTACAATCTAAACGTTTTGTTTTATTATTTAAAAAAAGGTTCTTCTCGTCCAAAAACTCGTTCCTGGTTTCAATTTAATATGTAACAGTAAATATCCAATCTAAATAGATTGTTTTATTAAACAATTTGTTCTTTTCCAATAAATACACGTTTGTGGTTTTCAATTTAGAAGGTAAAAGTAAATATACAAACTTACATTCTGTTTTATTGAAACGATTTTTTTCACCAAATACTCCTTTATGGTTGAAATTTATTACGTAAAAGTAAATGTACGATATAAACGTTTTGCTTTATTAAAGAATTTGGTTTTTTTTTCCTCCTAAAACTCGTTAATGGTTTTCAGTTTAGTATGTAAAAGTGAAGAAACAATCTAAACATTTTGTTTTATTAAAAGATTTTGTTCGCTTCCACCAAATACTTGTTAATGGTTTTCAACTTAGTACGTGCAAGTAAATGTACAAACTACATATTCTGTTTCATTAAAAGATTTTTTCAACCAAATACTCGTTTGTGGTTTTAAATTCATTAGGTAAAAGTAAATTACAAACTAAACGTTTCATTTTATTAAAAGATTTTATTCTTTTTGGAAAAAATACTCGTTTATAGTTTTCACTTTAGTACGTAACAGTAATTGTACAATCTAAACATCCTGTTTTATTAAAAGATTTTTTTCCCACCAAATACTCAATTCCGAAAGAAAAAGTAGACGCACAGTCTAAACGTTTTGTTTTTCTTAAAGAATGTATTCTTTTCCACTAAATACTCGTTCAAGATTTTCAGTTAAGAAGTAAAGGTAACGAACAATCTAAGCATTTTGTTTTATTAAAAGGATTTCTTCTTTTCCACCAAAGACTCGTTTATGGTTTGCAATTTAGTACGTACAATATAAACGCATTTAACATTTTATTTTGTTAAAAGATTTCGTTCTTTTTCATCAAATACTCGTTTATGGCAGAATTCTAAATATGTCAGATCACTGACACATTTCGGGATTACTTGTTCAAATCCTCGTTATTAAAACACGTCCAATTAACTTTTTTCCAAACGACAAAATTTTGGACTTGATCAAATTGAAAGCACTAACCGACGAAAAATTCATTGTAGCTCAGATGATGATTTCTGTCTTTGATAGGGGAGAAAACATTGTGGGGAAGGGAAAAATTCTGGTCGCCTGCATTTTTCCATTTCCCACAATGTTCTCAAAAGGCTTCTTTCCTAGGGTCGTTAAAACTCTGGATAGCGCGGTAACACAAGGAAGAAAAACGATATAGCTAAAACACTATATAGATAGAAGTACAAAGAAATCCATTGTGACATACTCTATATAGGGTCGACACGACCAAAACATTTGTCATTTCCGGGGACACCGCATTACTCCTCATATTTACTCTTCACGAATTCTGGACTTGTCCAAATCCAAAGCATTTGGAAACGACAAGTCCAAGGTAATTAGAATAAAGGATTTTCTTTTGAAAGGGAAGAAAACATTGTGGGTAGAAAGAACAAAATGCTGGAAACCTTTTCCCACAATACTTTCAAAAGCCTTCTGCCTCAGGGTCGTTAAAACTCGGAATAGTGTGTTAACGGTTTAAAGAATTCTTCATTAGTAATGAACAGTGTGACTAGTATAAATTTATTTAGCACCACTTATACATTAATAATTAAACAATATATAACGACAAAGACTACCCGATGTATAGTACACCGGCGATACCATGTCACCTAGTAAATATCACATTATTTAGATTTACATCTGCATGGGGTTATATGCTGACCAAACCCGAAATATGTTATAACAAAAACGGCAAGACTATTCAGTCTTAGTTGGAAAAAAAATCACAAAAAAAATGCAACAACTATCGGTAGTTATGTGTCATCGCTAGGACTCGAACCTGCGTCCTTCGCGCGACATCACCAACTACATTTTCAACGTAAGTTCCTATTCATACTGTTCAGAATGTAAACATCCCTGGTAACGCAAACATGGCGACCGAGTGACAAACGGGATTAGATATTTTATCTAAAACAGGCAATGAGAGATTCATCATTTTGTCATGTTTTTCATTTGTACAATCTAGTTTTGACACACTCTTGCCTGCAAAATGAAAGTATTCAGTTCTTGTTGTGATTTTCTAGAGAACTGTAAAACAAAATATGGTTGCCTGACTCTGTAGAACAAGTATGAAACAACTCCATAAGACCCTTATAAACAACAATAATTTTACATTCAAAATATTTATAGACAAAGATCAATACTCCGAAATATATACATTTCTAATTTGTAATACCTTTTCTGTGTGATGGCGTCTGACTTTGTGTATACGTGTATACTATGAGTATAAAAAATTATAATGTATAGACACATTTATATGCACGTAACACAGTATCGTCGTTGAAGTATACAGCAGCTTAATATGTTTAATTCTTTACCAGACGACAAAATTTTGGACTGGTCCAGATTGAAATCATTTTCATTGGACAAATTAAATGTGGTCCAGAAGATAGGATTTTCCCTAGAAAGAGTGGAAAACATTGTGGGAAAAGGAGAAAATGCCGGTTACTAGAATTTTCCCCTTCACCCACGATGTTTTCAAAAGCCCTCATTAAAACCCAGAATTATGTGATAAAGGGTCAAATATTTAATATATTAGAGACAGATAAGCAACATAAACACATAGGATCTTAAAGGGGCCTAAAACCAGTTCCATACCAATCTAAATCTAAATCCTCTGCCAGAAGTTATAGATCTTAAAATTTGAAAAATAAGAAACAATAATTGAAAAGAAAATCTGACACTTGGTCCGAACTTCTACAGCGATATGCTAAAAATCTTGCCCTACGTCATAGTTTCAAAGAAGGTAACAGTCTAAAACAGAGTAAGAGGAAGAGAAAATAAGAAGTAGACCCTGTTTCTTATAGAAATAGCATGTGATTGAAGGAAAAAGATAAGTTCATGGCCGCTGTAGAAACATTTATTTACCTAAAACAGCTACCTTAGATTCTTGCATGAAGAAAGTTTCAAACGTATTTTAACAATTCCAGATATACCAAAAGTACCTCTAGAAAGTTAAGATCTCGCTGTACATCAAACTTCTAACTCATATGTACCATGGAATCAAGTCCCTTTAAAACAACAACAACAACGACTACAAGACCCTGTTCTATAATGCATTATTGACCCACGACAACTATGAACGCATAAAATTTTGTCAACTTTAAAATAAATCTCTCGAAATGATTACTTCCAACGACTTTACAGCCAAAGATCTTTTCTCGTCTATTGGGATTAAAAAAGAATAAAATAGAATTGGAAGGGAGACAAGCAATATTGTCAATAACACTTCTATAATTAGAGTCACTTCCCGTTATCTTATCATACACTTATGACAGACAAATCTCCAAAGTGTTTGTACTTTGGTATAAAAGGCATCATTTTATTTCATCCTTATAAAAAGACAAAAAAAAAAAAAAAAAAAATCGAACTATTTATAAACACGGGAAAACTTCCAAGACTTGAAAACAGGCGTATCAGCACGATACTCTTAAATCATTTCAATGACAATTGTTGTTTTTAAACAAATTACCGTCTACATAGTGGCGAAGGTAGAAATTGTTTGTAACAAGTAATTTCAATCTTTGCCACGTTTTACATGTTAGCATGCGTCAAACAGTAGCAACTGCCTGTTTTCACAAATAAACGTGCACAATGTTTGTTTACATACATTGATTCTGCGCCAACAATACATGTAAATAACAATATAGGGACACACTTTATTAATGCAAATGAGACAAAATCCACGGGTATTTTAATACACTATACAGGTAAATGTAAAATTACAGTCACATAAGCAAATATTTCCTTTTAGAACAGCTGACACACAAAAAAAATGTGAAAACATTATAAGTAAAGGAGCAATTGATTGTAACATGTAAAGCCCTTTTGCTAGAGCATCACTCAATTCAATTATTCACAACGAGAAATTTCTCCATTACGAGACATTTTTCATGGCTAAAAGTATTTTCTCCTGTACAAAATCTCTTGATACTTCCAAAATTCTTCTGTCGGGTTGTTAAAAAATTAGATTGTTTAAAAAATCAAAGTTGAAGACAACAGTTTCGAGTCTTTGTTGCAAATTTCACGTGAACTGAATTTACTTAAATATTAATATGTGTTATTATAGCAAAATGCACTCTTAATAACAAATAACAAACACAAACATGCAGATGCACAAATATATATAATATAAATTAGATTTGCTCATTCACACTTTAAACAATGCTTTTCTATAGGCAGAATTTACAGAACAACCTCTCAAAATAATTCACAAGGAAAACAGAAACCTTAAACGGAAGCACTAAGAAATATCATCAAAAAGAACATATACAGTACATACGGAATATTATGTTGTACTAACTTATGTGGTCCTTGTATTTGATTTATGCAGGTTGAGAACATTTGATATCGCGCAAGACCAAAGGTCGAGCGAGATGTCAAAATTTCGTAAGCTTAAGCAAATACTAGCACCACGAAAGTTACTACAAAATAATATTCCTTTTATTACATAGCTTTCATTGACAGATTATTGCAATCACTGATACTTATTCGAAAATGGTAGACAAAATAAAACAGATAACGGTTTTCGTGACTGGCGTATAAATATTATAGCGTAACATTTTGACCAGTCAAATCGCAAATCATTACGTACTTTTTTTCGCCCGTGAGATATGTCATCATACCATATTTGGTACCATATTTTGACACTGTGTAAATACGGATCTTTTTCTGCCGTTTTTGATATTCTAAATGCGCGTATTTGAGCCGAAAAAAATTCAGCTTTCTGCTGATAATAAATATCATTCAACATCTAGTCCAGTATAGTCCAGTAATATTATAGTAAATATCTTACAATGAAAACAACTCTAGAAATTTCTGAAAAAACGTTTTTCATGTCTGTTGAAAGGCGTGTCAAATCCGGTTTCGTACCCATAGTTGGTAAATCCATTAGAGCTAATGGAGTAGGTTGACTGAACCGTCTTTGTACTGTCTGATCTATCTCTCTCACCTTTATTTCGTCCGTTTCTGCTCCCACTGCTTTAAAGAAAATGAATTATATGTTGCATTATTGAGTGATAAGGACTTTGGATTTTATGAATGAGCCATGCTCTGTGAAAAGGGAGTTAAAATGCATCTGCAAAAAGTATCGACCGAGATAACCTGGCGCAGTCCCCGCAGGCTGACCTGGACCGAAACTTTTTGCCTTTTGTAAATTTTCTACATGCCCAAGGATGTTTCTACCTCAGGATTCAGCCGGTCGTTAACAAAATGGATTTTATAGATCCATAATTATGTGATGACTTGGTTGGTATAGTGCATCACGGAGATGCATTAAACCTCCTTTTACCAGAGCACGACTCAAACTGTGTTCGTGCCAATCCAGCAGTATAATCATCTATCTATGTTTACTATTTGGTCTACAGTATACAAGCCCACCTTGCCTTCAACGACAACAGTTTCCAAACCATCGGAAGTAATAGAAGCTGAAGTGGAGCCATGCTTATAAAGTTTGAGCTCACGCTCAGCTGATTTTGTGCTCATCTTTAAACTTCATTAACCCTTTACCACACGGCAGACTTTCAGACTCATTCACGCATCTGCAGATGACGAAGGTAAAAGAAATAATTACAAATAAGAATTCCTTTCAAAGTGTAGAAAACTTGTGGTGGAGGAGATAAAATGCTAGTAACCAGCATATTCTTTTCATTTACTGTTTTCAAAAGGCTCCCACTTCAGGATTGTTAAAACTCCGGATTGTTTGGTCGAACTCCTCCGTTAGTGAGAACGTCTGGAAAAAAACATTCGTCTATTTGGGAAGAAAAGGGAGGAACTGCTCCAAAGGTTAAAAATTTACTCCATTAGTTGTATCTAATTACGTTTTTATAACTTTGAAATGTAATACTCAATTGAATTGAGTTGAGCATGTATTAAGTTTTAAAAGCACTCAGCTAGAGCTTTCGTCATGGCAAGTAAATAACTACGCGGCCCTCAGAAAAATCGGGCTGAGACTGTCAAACTTTACGACAGAAAAACCTTGGTGACCCGAAAGCTAAGATCGCTTGATAAAGGTTATAATACGGAATATATATAGTTTGTTCCGTCTGTATGGCCACCGGCCCGTATACAATACAAATGGTAGCACAGAGTAACAAATTATACAATAATACAAATGATGGATTTGCATGATAATACCCTTGAAGGAAAGTGAAGGAAAGAGTTCATAGAGATGTCAGGAACATTCGAGTCCGTATCCACCAACATATTATAAGGACATTCTTAGTCGTATTCTCAAGAATTGTCTGAATTTGAAAGAAACGCAACTTCTGATTGGCCGAACCAAATGGTTTAGCCAATCAGAAATTGCGTTACTTTCTAAATCTAGAATTAGATCTAGACTAATAATGAAATGCACGTAGGAAAATCAAATATAAAGACTAACCTGTAAGAACTCGGAATAGAGTTGGTGGCTGAGAGGGATCGAGATACCCTTTCCTTCTCTGATCCTTGACAACAGATCACGTACCACTGATCTCTGACCTTTTTCTTCCTCAGTACAAACAGCACAAATATGAAAAACCCTTGCAGAGAGTTAAGTATTGTGAAGATATACTGGAATGGAAGTCTAGCATCAGAAATGGCCAGGTATCCAAAGACCCAAGTCAAACCTTGAACGAAATACAAAAATGTATCGTCAATGATAACTCCACACTAGTTTATAAAGACGAATCACGTGACTCAACCATATAATCAGTAAAAGGAAAATTTCATTTCGAACAAGTATCCATTTATTCTTCTTGAGCTCTATTCTTCTATGTGTTCTTTCCTAAAGGACCCCTACGGCAACTCTAAGAGGAAAGTGTCTGGACGTTTCATTCAACAACATAGAACATTACATAAGCACTGTTTTAAATTCAACTTGATTCAACTCTTTACCAAGCAAAATTTTGGACTTGACCAAATTGAAACTATTTGCAGACGACTTTTTAATGTAATTCAAGCGCTGGTTGTTTCTTTAATGGGGTAGAAAACATTGAGGGAAAAGGAGAAAATGTTGGTTTTAAAAAGCCATGTTCTACAGAGTTTGTGTGGTAAACGGTTGAATTAAACTATACTTACTCAAAGGGGGAAAAGCTATGTTCAAGTTCAGAAAGGACCAAAACCATCAGCACTTATGAATTCTGCTAAGCGTGGGTTTTATCGCGCTTTTTTAACAGTGTAGATCAAGATCAGACTGCATAGCACGTGGCTCTACAGAGTCATACATGGTGAAAATCCCGAGGAAAGAACCTTGAATTCGCAATATTTGGATTTCCAGCGATGGCTGAAAATTTTCATTTAGTTGATACCTGTATATTTAGCATGTTATGGCTGCACTGTGAACGGTTTAACTCTTTACCAGACGAAAAAATTTAGTCTCCTCTCAAATATGAGCGTTTGCAAGCGACAAACTTAATGTGGCTCACGGAAAATCTTTTCTTTCGACAGGGTCAAAAAACATCGTGGGAAAAGGTGAAAATGCTGTTTACCAGCATTTTCTCCCTTTCCCACAATGTTTTCAAAACTCATTTTCATCTAGATCTAAATCGTTAAAACACGGGATTGTGTTGTAAAGAGATCACGTTCTTTCCCTTATGTACCTACCAAGGAGTATGAAACTGGTGATTGCTGCTTGTAAGTTGGTCAGTGCCATTTTCTGCTTTTTCTGATTGCTACGTAGACCTTTCCCTCGCCGAAATATACTGATAACAGTGATGAAAAAAATGATGATGTTGATCATGATGATAAGACTTATCGGTATTGCAAATGCGTAGTAAAACGCCGGAAGGCTCATCCAGCAGCTGAAAGAAAACATAGGATCTGACATGAGATGGCGTTTGGTAAAGAAAAAATACATCTGTTTGTATTTATCTGTGTTTTACAAGACCTCCTTATTCACGGCATTGAATCTGAAAACGTCCCCTTCAAATATTGATAGTTTACGAAGTGTAAATATCTTCCTTCTTTCAGCGCGGTCATATTTTAACCCCGTAATATACGCATTTTTTAAACCCACCTATGGTGTACCGAATAAATAAAGCATCAAAACTAATCATTCAGAAATCAAGAGCAGTATATACATTGTATAGAAAGTGTATATACATGTAGGACGATGTAAACGAGTGTTACTTTGGAAATAAAAAAACTACATCAACACTTCATTTGCAGAAAATCATCTTTATTCCCCCCCCCCAAACTATCATTGATTATGACAAATCATATGAAAGAGCAGCACTACTTACTAGTTTGGACCGCCGATGTACATATTATAATCTATAGACAGTACAGCTATTACAGGTATAAATGGTAATCCTGTAGGAAAAAGAACAAGAATATCGTCAGATAAATACAGTGAAAATTATATTTCACAGTTATGCCCTGGATTGCTCATATAAGCCTATGCATCTTTAACCAAGATAAATAGCAAGCTCATTAATATACATCAAGATAAATATTCATACTAGAACTTTCACGAACATAGTTAGCCTAGGTCCACCAGGTAATAATAATTTTTTAATCACTCCTTATCGCAGGCTCCTTTCAGGGTCTCTATAGATCTCTTGCAACACTGTTAGTCGCTTCTGTAATTATTGTTAATTTTTACCAAGTAACTTCAGAATATATGTATATAAAAGGAAATGAAACATGATCGGACTGGAACCCGGGCTATGGTATAAAAGGGTGAATCCGAAGCAACCTATTTCTTATTTCTGAAATTATCCAATAAAGTGTCGAGGGCCATTCTGGCCAAGATTCATGGGCATTGCACTGAAAGTGTGGCTTCTAGAGTACACACAAGGTTTTCCTTCGATCAGACGTACTATAACCTATTGTTTTTTCAATTCTGACGAATTTGGTCTTTAACGCAATTTCTCAACATCCCAACATTATTTCAGTTATATCTCGGCGGCCAATGCACCCATAGTGCTATCTCTTACCTGTGGTTTGCATAACATTCTTTTCAAGCCACTGACTGCTTTCCCACATAAACACTTTTAGAACAAGACTAAGCTGTGAGAGAAGGATGCACTCTGTCGTTATGACTATCATTCAGTCATCGGAAAGAATTGACCAAGCTGGAAATCAAGCCAGCGATCCCTTGTTTACAAGCCCTGCACCTTATCTACTGAACTACCAGATGTTACCAAAGCGTGTTATAAAACAAGTTTTTCACTGTAAATAACGGTGAATATCAAGAAAAAAAGCATCATAAACAAATTTAAAAACAGAGAGTCTCTCACCCCATGCTGGTAAAACCGTTTTCATTGTAAATCGTGTGATATAGGTTCCCAAAATCTTCACAAAAGTCAGATACTGCAACATAGCTTCCATTAACATCCACATAAACGATACCAGGATAAAGTAGTGTAGCAGCACGGCTACCACGAGACATACATGGTGATTGTGCGTCTGCTTGATGCCTACCAGAAATATCATCATCGACAATAAAAGTGCAAGGGAAAGGTTAAACAACGTTTGTTGAGCTCTGCCTTGTCGAAGCTTTCTGAAAAAAGAATTGGGGGAAAAGTGCTTGCATCAATCTTTCACCAGAGGACAAAATTTTAGAACGATCAAAATTTAAAGGCTTTGCACACGTCAAACTGAATCTGACTCAAATGATGTAGTTTTTTTGGCTTTTTTTTTTTTTTTTTTGAAAGTGTAGAAAACGTTGTGGAAAAAGGAGAAAATGCTGGTTAACAACATTTTCTTCTTTTCCAACAATGTTTTTAAAAGCCCCCTCTCTCAGGGTCATTGAAACCAAAAATTGTTTTGTAAAGAGGTAACCAACATTCAGACTACTTTAGTTCATCTGGTTAACATGACAGTTGCACACGATTTACTTCAAGGTTTTTTGACAAAAAAGATACCTTAAATGTTTCATTATAGCGCTCATCAAGCTACACTACTCGTCTTCAAAACGCCGACAGTATAGTTAATGATATTGTACCCTTTTGAATACATGTACACCATCATTTTAGATGAAGGGAACTTTAACACTTTACATAACAACAAATGTGAGACTTGTCAATTACGAAAGCTTTTGCAGACGACAAATTAGATATGCCTCAAATTATTGTATTTGTTTCTGCAAAGTTAGAAAACCATGTGGGAAAAGGAGAAAATGCTGGTGACGAGTACTTTCTCCTTTTCCATTTTCTCCTTTTCTCACAATATTTTCAAAAGCTTTCTTTCTCAAGTTCGTTAAAAGTCGGGATTGCGTGGTGAAGAGTTAAAAGAATCTTTTCAATATAAATATTCTACACATTTGCTCCACTTTTCCTTTCAATGTAAATGTTGTGATTTTGTCAAAGAGTCCAAAACAGATACTTTAAATCATTCTCTCAAATACAAACGAATACATATAGGATCAGACATGAGTTGGGGTTTGAGATAAAATTTCATTAAGTGATTCTACAAAGCTGTAATTAAGCGAGTCTTTGGCGAACCTAAAAATATTTTTTGTGGACGACTTTAATAAACTTGAATAAATTTTTATCTTGAAACCAACGAATATCAGACTTTTTATCACATAACTGTATCTCAAGAATCGTAGTTTATGACGTGTTGATATAGGCCTACATGTACATGTGTATTGAAATTTACATAAAACCTATTTGTTTTTTTTTTACACATCTTTACATCAAAGACAAAAAATTGTTACTTTTTTTTCTATATCATAATCAAGGCTTAAAACTAAACAATAAGAATTATACCTGAAGAAAATATAAGAAATGATGGTCAAGGACAGGCCGAGTATAGAGAAACTCAATCCAATGACTGTGATGATACTGAGGGAAAGCTCGTGGTCATCGTCTATAGGCTTGGACTGTCCGTAGAAATCCTTCAACAGAAACGAGAATCACAAGGTAAGGTAGGACTTCAATCTGAGTCAAGCTCGAGTCAGTTTGTAATAACATTTCCCAAAGGACCAATTCTGGGCAAGTCCAAATCCAAAAAGGTTTGCAGAATATAAATTAAATGTAGCTCCAAAGGTTAAAATTGTCTTTGAAAGGACAGAAAGCATTGTCGAAAGAAGAAGAATATGCTGGTCACCACAATGTTTCCACAATGTTTTCGAAAGCCTTCTTCCTCAGGATATATATGTAATTGCTCAGAAATGCTAATATACGTCTAAGTTTGGAAGCCACTCAGATGACTACGGCCGAACTGGATTGTAAATGTAAAGTTTCAAATAAGTGAGTTTTCTGTAAGAAGGCAAACATAAATCACAGGCTTAGATCTACATGAATAATTGAAGATGGCTTGTTTAGTTTGCTTAAAATGAAATTTCCCATAAATGAAAATTTAGCATATAGTTTATATAAAAACATTACAGAATATGAAATAGGAGATTTGCTTTTCACTCGTTGGTATATTATCTATATATGGCTATTAAGGCAAACTTTGAATGAACTGACCAGCAAAACAGCAAAGTTGGTTAAATGATCACAGAGGCACACGTCTCTTCCATTTACTTTTCCGTCATAACGACAACCCAGACTCGACCAGCCGCCTTTAAACTCATTTTGTTTAAAGTCCCACCATACACATTTTCTTGAACTATCACTCGCCTGAAAAAGATCAAGACAAAAGCGACTTTATACAGAATGACGTTTATTTTCTGAAAACATGACAAAGTTTACAGTGATCTAACAGATATACCATATATTATATATTTATATATGTGTGTTACATGGCTGCAAAAAGTATTATACTGTAAAAATTTGAATAAGTCACAATGATTATGTTCAAATGCTAACAACTCTATCGTCATTTAGTTTTAAAGTTATATGATATTGTATATAAGTACAAAGGATATTTTACAATCCGCAAAAAAAGATAAATCGACAGAGGAAGCAAGTTATATCCAACTGTATTTGATTAATATTTGTATTATAGCATTCAAACATTTTTACTCAATCCAAACAAGATAAGACTTTTCTGAACAATGATATCGTTGCATCAATTTGAACATTGCCTTTTTACAAATTGAAAGCTTACTGCGATTAACCCTTTACACGATAACGAAATATTAGATTCGTTCAAATCTTAATCATTTGAGGACAACTGTTTACATGTGTCTCAAATACTCGGATCTATTTTCTACAGGTACTGGTGTCGATCTGTCAACTGTCAAATAAATGATGGACACATATTCTAGGCGTTGTACTTTCATTTCCTTTTGCAATACTTATTATAGCCATTCTGATAGAGTTACCTCCCTTTGAACACTTCTCTGCGTATATGATAAGAAAATGTACAAGTCTCGCTAGACAGTGCGATAATATTAGGTCAGTTACGGTGCCCTTGACATTGTCAAAACATTAACTAACCTATAATGAGAATAACAAATGAGAAAAAGCCTGAATGTACTTATTAGACTCTGCATCGCAGTGAAATGTGCCTCCGTTGTCTATGAGTAAGAAATGATAAAATCCGCGACAGCACGACTATTCTGTTCGGCTCTCGTTGTCTGCCGTAGTATTCGTTTAAAATCGTTTTAGGTAGTCTTTCATCTTCGCAAGCCAAGGATACTAAGGTAGTACCCTTGGCCGCTCGCCTCTTTAAAAATCGAAACTCCCGCTGCGCAATTTCATTGGATGCGATCAAAACCCATCGCGTGCAATCAAACCATCCGTAACAAGAAATCTTCCGCGAAACAGAAAACAATAATGGCGGCGCCCGTCAAAAACGAAAGTTGTCGTGTTTGTGGCGAAAATTTGAGTAGACGATCGATATTTAATGAGTTTTTTATAGTTCATGATCAATTATGTGAAATATTAGGACGGCTTCCACAGCCAAATGATTGCGAATCATCGTATGTCTGTTCGTCTTGTTTTAACAAGCTCAACAAGCTTAACAATCTGGAGCGCAGCCATATTTGATGCATAGCCTAACAAATTTTATTTCGAGCATTTTGATTGGTCAGAAATAACATCAGCAAAGGTTACGCAACTCGTGATATTCGATAGGTGGCGCACCGAGAGTTTCGATTTTTAAAGAGGCGAGCGGCCAAGGGTACGTAACGGACAAAGTGGAGTTAGTATCCTTGGCTTGCGAAGATGGTAGTCTTTGTGAATAAAAGATTGTTTCGGCAGGTAAAAAACTCTGACTAAACGTCGTACTCTCATACCTTTAGAGGTCGGAAGATAGTTTTAACACCATCTCTTAGCCCAGTTATTTTCTTTCCTGCGATGCTTGCTGATATGATATAACTGTTTAAGTTTTCAAAGTGCTGATCTTTTCCATCTGTTCCAAGAATGTCATGTCTCACAGCTGCATCAAACAATTTACTCTTTCTGTAGACAACCATTGTCAATCGATTTCCAATACTTGCACCTGCAAATACACAACTTGTAGGTAAAATAACTAATCCGCTTGCTTTGCAACTATAAAACCTCTTTCCTGCGTAATGCATTTTTATACATCTGTATTTTACAAATTTTGAAATACTTTGACAATTGGAAACAGAACTAGCGGAGAGAATTTCTCTACGGGTCAATTACTAACTTCGGTATGTATTCATTGCTATAATTGCATTTATCTCCGGCTAGATAATATGAGCAACGCTATGGCAAAAGGGAGTTTAATGCATCTCCGTGATGCATTGTACCGAGCAATTCTTTACATAATTATAGATCCATAAAATCCATTTTGGCTTACAGCCGACTAGATCCTGCGGTAGAATAGTCCATTTACATGCAGAAAATTGGCCAAAAGCAAAATGCTTCGACCCAGGTCAGCCTGTGCGGACTGCGCAGGCTGACCTGGTAAATACTTTTTGCAGATGAATTAAACCCCTTTTCACAGATCATGGCTCATATACTGGACGTTATTATATCAACCCTTCAGATGCTAAATACATTGAACTGATATTTCCAGCCAAAACTAGAAACCATCGAGATTTAAAAGATATTTTCTTCGAAAAATTTGAAATAAACAAGACTAAAATTAGTTATCATCATCATCATCATTATTACTATTATTATTATCATCATTAGAAAAATAAGAGGCACAATACATGAATGCTTGAATCGCCCTACTGAAATTCAAAGACCTGGAAAAAACAAATTTAAAATTATCACAAAAAGAAAAACATACACTGAAACAAACCAAATACCCGGCCTTTCCGAAAAAAGTACAGATAAACTTAAATTGCAAGATATTTCGATTGGAAGCACAAGAAAGTCTGATAAAATGTTTAATAAAAAGTCATGGCAAATAAATTTGCAACACGTAAATGACGAGATTCCAAGATTTCTGCAATAATAACCCATCAACTAATTAGTGATCACTGACATGGTAGAGTTGTCAGAGGCCACGATTCCTTCCGTGGTTCCTACCGGAAGCTGCTTTCAGGCGATTACAGTCAATAAATACAGGAGTCTATTTTATCTAAGCTATGTATGCTAACGCGTGTCTGAATGTGTGTGAGACCCTTTATAATGTATTTGTACAGCAAGTCCCCTCACTGTGAGCGTTCTGATCAAACCAGTGTATTAGCATAAGCTCTATGCATTCTAGATTTAGTTGAATAGCTATATTATTTCATTTACTTCTCTACATCGCTCTATGGCCGCTTCCGTATCTAGAACACACATTCCGGTAGAAAAGTGCTTGATGCACTTATCATAAAGTCAAGCTCATAAGCAATAAAACCAAAACTTAGCATGTCCGCCGTATCAATTTTGATTCTTCCTTCCCCTACTTGTTCACTGACAATAACAAACAAAAATAAATGCAATATTACCATTTTCTTGCTGTACGAAAACTTCTTTCGGAAGTTCAATTGCTGCATCAACGTCTATATCAATCAGCTGGGATGAATTAAATACTGTGGCAATTTTCTCTGTTTTGAATGGCCTTTCCATGCTTTTTATAACTTGAGACTCTGCTGCCAGTCCAATCACTGGTTTAGAACTTGGTTTAAGATCCCAGATCTCTACAACAACATTGTCCTCTACTATCCTTATATTCTCTTGTCTGTCAAGTTTCACATTGTCGGCAAAGCGCTCCAATGATTGTAGAATTCTGAGCAAAAAAACGAAATAGAATTAATTTTTTCAGTTCAAAATAGATTACATGCTTCTGTCTCATTTTCACCTCTAGCAGTTAACCCTTATACCCACGGATGATAATATCATGACACGTTTGAATAGCAAGAAATCCCATTTATCTCTTCTTGAGGGACGGTTACAGAATACTAATCGCTTGAAGAGAAATATGGATGATTTTGAAAATGATTTGAAGTAAATCATGCATACAAAAGCCAGAACGGTTGACCCACATGAAAGAAAGGTTGGGAGTACCGATTGCTCTCGATGGACTGTTAATTGGTAGCCATGGAGAAGAACAGCGTTTCTTTAAAAATGACGTCATCTATTTTCAGTCGCAAAATAGTGATTTAGAGGACTAGCGAAAACTATTCTGTGCAAAATATTGAAGACAAAGAATTGAAAATTTAAAGGTTCTAACACGACAAATTTTACAAATGACTTAGTTGAAAGTATGAACTTTGAGTGGGTGCACCGAGATAGACAGAGATCTGACTCTGAGTACAGTTGCTGCTAAGTTTGCGTCTTTTAAAAAAAGAATATATCCACGAACAATGGATATCATCACTGACTCGCCGATCCTCTGGAATATTGAAAGCTACGGAATATTTAAAAACAAACAAGTAAATGGGAAGCCACAATATCATGACTGAGTCACGAAGTAAAGGAATAGACATATAGACTCGTACATATACAAATATGCAACATCTTAATGTTTTTTGGACTCTGGTATTTTCCGCGATAAGAGGTTAGAGCGGATTTTAATTCCAGTTCATTAAAAACGTTCGACAGATAATGTAAATAAATACAGAGAGATTACTCTACTAGTTTGTTTTTCTAAATCATTTTCAATAATTCTCAGCAAAAGAATTACATTTTTTTTCCTGTCTCTTAGGACGGCCAATTTGGTTAAGAACTGGTTTATATTAAGTTCATTTTCTTCTGGATGAAAACAAATGACTGTCTTGCGCATTTGTCTACCTTGAATCTCTTTATTTAATAAACAGACAGATGGTTTGGTTCAAATTAGACCGGAGTCTCTTTCACAGGAAGCTACCCCGTTATATGAAATTTACACATATCATAATTACAGATACTGTAATACATCGGGATGGGAGGTCAATGATGATAAAACTAAGACTGTTGTATTTATAAAAAAGGGTGGTACTGAAAAATTACAATAGGTGGATAATTAATTGATGTACACATATCAGAATCGGTCTATAATTTCAGCTATTTGGGGACCGTTTCTACTTATAGTTTCAATTTTACCTTAAACCATGAATGTTTATTATTGAAAATGAAAGCGCTGACGGTATTACCATTTTTGTAGCATTTGTACGACCTGTCTTAAACAGCTTGAGCGAAATACAGAGATTGGGTAAAATCTAAATGTATCGAGCCGTTTTAAGTTTCGTAAACGCCGTTTGCATGTATGAACTAGTACAGTGGCGTTTACTGTGACCTTCCTCGATTTCCGTCTTATATACTTAGATTTTTAAAAAATAATAAAAAAAATGGTTCATAGTGGAACCAAATGCACTGTAAAAGTTTGATGTTGTGCTAAATGATTCTCCTTTTGAGGACAGATAGAGTTATGAGTTCCAATACATTTACCTGTTTGCTGCTTTCGTCTCTAAATTAGCCATATGAACTTTCTTCTCGTCCATTTCCATTAGTTTGTTTACTGTACGCACAACATCTGTCCCGACCTGATTAATCAAGGAATCCATATATAGCTTATTCAAAGTCGACATACTGTCAGCGTGATGTATAGAAATAGTGTCAATGTGATGCAGAGAAAAAAACGGTCAACACAAAATACTTTAAGAAATACTCGTAAACCAACTTTCCTCCTCGGATAAGGCATTAAAGAAATCCTTTACAAAACAACAGAAATTTAGACCGGTCCAAATGGAAAGCATTGCAGACAAATTATTAAATATCGCTAAAAAAGATGGGATATGTCCTTGAAAGGTTAGAAAACAGTTACTTTTTCTTGGGTAGTGAAAGTTCGATACTGCTTGGTAGAGGGTTAACATCTAAGGTCTGTATCTTATCAGGATTTGATAATTACGTATCTTAATAATTGAATGAAAAAGCTGAAGAAGAAAGCATTTCAGAGCATATCCTAAAAATCCATTACAATTTCAATAAAGCTTTGTTGCATCTTTGAATTAAAAACCTCCTGAACACTTTGTGGAAAAATGAACAACTGCTTTCTATAAGCAGTTATTCTATTCTTTACCAACGATGCCTTCAGTACCAATTGAGAAAGACATCTTTCCTTCAGATGTTTCCCGTTTATACTATTTTAATATTTCGATAAGTGCAAGTACTCCAAAGTCTAAAAATCACCAGTTTCATGGTTCGATCTCCGCTCGCAGGGCTGTGAATTCATTGAGTAAGGGGCCACAGAGCTTCGGTCATGTACCGATGAAATCCAGGAAATTCATTATTTGATGAGTTGTTCATGGAATAAAACAAAATATTGTTGAAAGTTGCACAAACACCATGTATATGAAAACACTGAAATTCATAAAAATCATAAAAAAAAAAAAAAAAAAAATAACAAGAGAAAGTAAGAAATACTAAAAATAGACCTGTTGTGGAAGATCTGGAATTTGAGTCGAGTGATCTAATATATCAGCTATTTTGTTGATATCTGATGGCGTAAAATCAACAGCAACATCTGCAATGTGTGCGACCTCTTGGACCACATTCTTAACAGTTTTCAAATTTAAAGGTGTCTGCAAAACAAAACAAAGTGCAAACAGTTATTACGTAGCACAGCGTGCCTGGTTATGTGTCTGTCTTTTTTCAGTTTGTTTGTTGAGTTTGTTTTCAGATGGTTTTTTGAGATGAAAGATGAGAGAACCTGTCGAAATGACTTTCATCAACGTCAGGAGAGAGATTTTGTCAAACATCTGATTTGACACCGCAACACATTGTTTAGAAGTCCTTCGCATTACCATTGAGCTACCGGGCACGGTATATTTCCTCTAATTCGTACAAAGCATAATGACATACTACATACAATCAATGTTTTATTCTCCTCGTTAATTTCAGAACCAACTGCCACGGATCTTACTTGCCAGTTCTTGGCGCTTATTAAAAATGAGGCTGAAAGGAATATTTCCTGACTGCAACATGAAGACACACCGGGAATACTTAAACAAGGGTTTGGCCACCACACGGAAACTATAATTATCAACATTGAAAAGAGGTCTTTCTTTCAACAAACACACTACCTTTCTTCTAATATTTCATTAGATGCATAAAATCTTGCAGACTTTGACAAGATGGTTCAGGATAGACATGCTCTCAATGCTCTCAGAAGATATCAACTACCTGTGGGTCAAAAAGTGTCCATATTGTATTTCATCATTTCTTACTTTGCCATGTTTCGATAAAGAAGTCTACACTACAAATCTATTTTGATTTCTTTAAATCGTGAAAGGCTCATACCTGCGACATCTGTGTTAACTTCTGTGTGAATGGGGATATTCCCCATAACTCCTGATTAATGTCGTCAAGACTGCTCTCGTCAGTACAATCATTAGCAACTACCTCACCCCAGTATGCACCCGTATGAAAATCTCCCAGACATCTAGCAGTACCTGCCGGCAGTCTACTCTTATCACCTGTTGGATGAAAATGGCTTATCTTTTCTCAAACCTCTCAATAGTTTTTCTTTTGGCTTTTGACAACAAACTACTTGTGAATCTAAAGAGGTTAAAATAATTGGCATAAGTCTAACTTGTCGCTCCTCAGTTTAAATTTAGGACCTTAGAAAGCCCGCTGATGAACAGCATATTGTGCTTATGTAAAAATACAAAGCTTCTTCGGAAGATAAAGATATTATTTAAGTTTTATGCTGAAGTTTGTTCATGAAATAATACCTTAAATGCCAGATATCATTTAACGAATACCTTAAATATCAGATATAATTTAAAGAATAACTTAAATATCAGATATTATTTGACGAAAGGTCAGTATACCCTTCCCATTTTCTTTTGAAAAAATACTGATTTATATATACTGTTTCCATAAAGCGAAGTTAAGAGCTTATAAATATGGAATGATCCTGTTTGCAAGATACGTACTGCAATTATTAATACTATTAGCAAACTCCCCAAGAAGCGCCTTCGGAAATGAAAATGCTGTGAGGGGTATTGTTTTTCCAAACAGGTCTGTCCTTGTTTGTAACGACGTGGCTGGACAGGAAACTTTCGGGAAGAAAAAGTAAAACAAACGTACAATCAATTTATGATAACAAAAAATATTGAGAAACTACTATGATTTAGTGCAAAGATGCAAGCACGTACAAGCCATTCTTGGTTTCTGTATCAATGTGAGTCGTACACAGTGAAAAGGGGGTTTAATGCACCTACAAAAAGTATCGACCCATGACAGCCTGCGCAATCCACCGCGGGCTGAAATGCGTCGAAACTTTTTGCTGTTTGCAATTTTTCTGCATATCCAAAGATCATTCTACCTCGTAATTTAGTCGATTTTCGGCAAAAATAGACACAATGAATCCATAGCTATACATAGAAAAAATAGTGTTGCACTGCCTGTGTTTTTACCAGGTTTTGTTTTCTGGCGTGAATGATTTGAAATGTGTGGAAATTAGAATCTGGCTGCTGCGTACACCAACAAAGCAGTCTGACTGAACTAAAGTATCCATTGACCTTATGGCAGCGGCTACTAATCGAGCTGTTTCAAACCCTTGTTAGAGGTATGAGACGAAGACTGCAAGCTGTTCTGCAAGCCCTGAAAGGAAGTACGCAATATTGACTGATTTTGTGTGCCCATTCTCTGCAGATCACTCGTAAGTTCTGCTTCGACATTAAGTTACCAGTTTTAACTAAAGTTAAATGCTTCTTGCTTTTCTTAAATTTGAAAGCAATATCTCAGCAAGAAATTCCTACTTACCATGAAGTCAAGGGATACCTCGGTTCAGTTCAATTCATAGGCAAAAGACTAGTCTTATGCCGGATTCTAATTTCTACCCCATTTTATACCATTCACGTCAGAAAATCAAACCGGTAAAAAACACGGGGGGGGGGGGGAAAGGGGGGCACAGAACGTTTTTACTACATATATGTGATGGCTTGCTTGGTATAATGCCTTACGCAGATACATTAAATACCTTTTGCCAGACCTTGGCTCATTTTTTAAGTGGATTGTTGTTTGCTTCCAACTTGTTCAAGAAAACTTATATGATCGTTTCCAGTAAGTGATACAGCTAAATGGTAATGAACACTGTCGCTGCCCTTAAGTTTTCGACATAAAAGCATCGCAGAACTTGAAAATTTAACATTTGGCGCTGTAAAACTCTTTGCAATGATCGAACCATGATATTCTTGACATGTCAAATGACATAACACGGACACAAGAAGCAATAAATTTTACCACGAAATTAGTGAAAAACTACAACGATGATATCACGGTTGGATTGAATCACAGAGCGAATGAAATTTAACGGCACTTGTTAAAATGTTGACAATTCATGTAGTGTTGATCGCTACTTGATAACGCTGCACACATCCGTAACCGAAAATGGGAAACAATAACTGGTTTTTAGTTCAAGGCTGACCAAATTATAACTGGTTATTTCAGATATCAGGTAAAATTCTGTGCCACTTCCACAACCAGATTAGAAATATACCTTCATTCTGAAGTACTGAATTTCAAATTATGTTGAAATAGTTAAACTTGCTTTCAGCATAAAGATATCCCATTTTGAAGTTTTTCAAAATTCATTCATTATAATATATTATGTGCTTCATTTGTTCAATTCATTGATACAAACAGCTGAAAACTTCATAAGATACTATTTTTGTTTGTTTGCTTGTTTCCCAGTTCCCTTCAAAACGGGTCATTATCAAATATATACACAGTAAAAAAACCTGTTGCACCCCCCCTTGTTTTTTTTTTACCGGGATTGATTTTCTGACATGAATAATATGAAATGGGTAAAAATTAGAATCCGGCTACTGTATACACCAACAAACCATTCTTTTGCCAATGAAATGAACTGAGCTGACGTATTCCTTGACCTCATGGAAAGTAGCATTTATTTTGCTTAAATATTGCGTTCGAAATCAAGGAAAACGAGACGGTTTTAAGTTTAGTAAAAACTGGGACTTTAGAACTTACGACAGTTTGAAAGCGACCTGCAGAGAATGGGCACACACAATCAGTTAATATCACGCTTTTCAGCCCAGGGCTTGGATAACAGCTTGCAGTCTTCGTCTCATACCTCTCATAAGCAGCTGTGTCGGTAGCCTCTGCCATGAGGTCCAGGGATACCTCAGTTCAGTTCATTTAAGAGGCAAAACAATGGTTTGTAGGTGTATGCAGCAGGTGGATTCTAATTTCTACCTCATTTCAAAATCACGCCAGAAAAGTAAACCCGGTAATAACAAGGGAGGTAAACCACTATTTTTATTGTGTATAAAAGTTTCGGTGGTTTTTTTTTTTCAAAACGTGTTGTATCCAAGATCTTTCAGACATAAAAGAAAACCATGAATGAGTAATATTTCATCTCAACAGACACCTGAACACCTTTTGACAAAAACAGACATTACTCACTGAAAAAAACGGACACTTTGTTATCAAAACTGGCCTGTGAATTGTAAGTCAAATGTGTATATACGTGGTTGGGTGATCCATATTTACATGGTGATCAGTAGGAGAATAGTGTTCAGAAATTTAGAAATAATAGCAATAGCGGATAAATACCTGTACTTTGTAGAGACATAGTATGGAAAGAACGTATTGGTGTTCCACCAGCCAAATTGGAAATATACCTTTTGTTACCAAGTTGTAACCTTAGCAAGCCTTTAAGACGGTTGTAAACAATATCTTCATCTTCTATAGAGTAGTTTCTGTTTAGAGTGAAGTATGTATGATACTCGACAACACTCGGCTTTGTCCTGAAGAAAATGCATGTAAAATTGTACAGCGTTGTGAGCCTGGTTTGTCCGGGATATAGCGCTATATAAATGTACATTATTATTATTATTATTAAAAGAAACCGAATGCTGCTTTCAGTTCATGTTGCATTTTTAGGCTAAATTAACTGAACCAGCATCCCTTACTACAGAGCGTGGGGAAGTACATGATGACATTAATAGCAAGACGAACTAATTGACACACTTCTCCAAAGCTGCCACTGAACTTGACCCAAAGTGGAAAGTATACTTCAGCATCTAATTTTAAATTATAATCTCTATGCGTAAAAATTGATAAATCAATGTGATAAATCAATTTTGATCCAACTAAACAGTAAACAAGTGGTATAAATATCCCGTGTCTAAATGCATGGTACTGTACATGACATTTTGGAATGTAACAATGAAATGGTGGCCCATGATCCAGGACAACTCGTTACATCATTGGTGCTCACATTTGTGTTGTGGATTGATCAAGCTATATCCAGGGAATCCAAATGGAATGAGCCTAGGGACATTAATTTTACATAGAAAATCACATATGAGATTTGTGCAGTGCTTCTCGTTTCAGATTATTAAACCTGGAATGCGGATGTTTTGTATGTCATCACAACTGTTCAAATTATACCGTATGGGTTAGTGGTGGGACTACATTCTGCTTGTTTCACACAGATTCATTTATGGAAACTAGAGGCCCTTGAGGACAGGAATCGCTCTACTGGCAGTGATTTTTTTTTTTTTTTTTTGCATTTTTTATAGCATACATTATGAATTCAAGACGCAAAAAGGAAAAAGACAAACACGCCCAGAGAAAGGGGGATGTTGCTGCAACTGGGCTTGAACCCACTAAGACAGCACAAGTAGGCATGGTGAATTAAAAAATAGTGGAAAAAAACAGAAGTACAATTTCTCAAAACCAATTATTTGGAATTCAGCCAAATTTGATAGGGTTTCAGTACTCATTGTATGAAACAATCCCTGCAAGTTTCAAAGAAATGTGACTGATAATGTGGACTGTGTTGAGTAAAAAATACTAAGTAATCAAACGCTTGCTTCTCCTAAACTGATTGCTAGATTTTCATCATTTTTAAGGGAGTTCAATCTCTTGATAATACAAATAATCTTTGCAAGTTTCAAAAGAATTGGATCAAAAATGCGGACTTAATTGCGTAAACAAAGTAAACAAAAAATGTGTTTTTTCAACTTTAATTGGCTCCTTTTTCAAAACTGATTGTCGAATTTTTTAAAAAATCAATAGGGTTCAATCTATTGATAATATAAAGCAACTGTGCAAATTTCATGAAAATTTGACCAGAAAGGCCGGTGTAATGCAGAGAAATGACCCTGCCCTACAAAATGACCCATGGGTCATTTCACGACGTAGAGGAATGACACGGGTCATTATTCTACGTAGAGAAATGACCCCAGACAGCTAGAGGGGGGTCCTTTCTCTACAGTCTGGGGTCATTTCTCTACGTAGAATAATGGCCCGGGTCATTCCTCTACGTAGTGAAATGACCCATGGGTCAGTTTGTAGGGGAGGGTCATTTCTCTGCATTACACCGGCATTATCGCGTAAACATATATCATCGCTTTTTCCTTAAGAGTTGAAGATGGTCCCACTCGGGGATAGATTTTTTTGCGTAGTCTTATGTATAGGGAATCTTTTAAAAATCCTCTTGTCAAGTGTAAAAGCTTTGTCATTTTGTTGGTTGAACAAAACAGTGATAATTAATTAAAGTTGTTCAACATTTGTTTCTAAAGTAAAGGATCATCCTACTTCGGGGATTCAATGATCTACGTTGAGTATACGTTAAGTAATTCAAATTTTCAGATATTTTCTTGGCTGAATCCATAAGAACCAGAGTATTAATATTCTACTGGTTGAATGATTATGGACTTAAATCCAAAAGCTATTCAACTCATGTGCCTGTAATAAAGATGTCCCTATCGCTGAAGTCATATGCTTTATACAAACTTACAAATCATGGGAAAATTGTGAAGGACTTCCGTTCTGAACCTCAATACGCAAAGATTTGTCATAATATTATCAACTTTATACGTAGCAGTATCTAATGGTCATTTAACAAAAATGACTCAATAATTCTAGGAATATTGAAAGCTATAGTCATATTTTAGTGTTGGAGCTATCAACTAATTATCCAGCAAATAATTCATAATTCCTTATCGCTGGTCAATTGAAATGTCATGGGTGAATGCCGGCTAACTGGATAAGGCACATAAATTTCCGAACTATATTTTTTGTTTAAGAAGTGATTGTCTGTCATAACCACAAGTCACATTCTGCTGTAACTGCTTCAAAGATAAATATAGTCAACAAGACAATTTTCAGAATTTAAAAACCGTGCCTAAATCTACCGAGCTTTCAAAGTTATCATCATTTCTTAAATGACAAATGACAATCTCTGTCCCAGTGTATAACTCCTATTCCATTGTAGTCAGTCTAGTTTTGTCGTATGGTAAAAATGCCATCTGTATGGTGATATATCACATGTTCTCACCTGACGTTATCTGCAAATGTGTAAACAGACACAACATCCGCCGCATATCGCTGTAACTTGGGTAGTGCATCTTGAAATACACGCTGCAAGTCCATCTCAGTACGTGCTAGTGACTCGAATCTCTCATTAACCATGTTGAACAAGACCTGTTGCTTGGTTGTATATCCCAGTAGTTCCATGGACCCGTGAAATGATATGACATCTAAAATAAAACATTAATTTTCATTCTCATTAAATGCAGAGCTCATTCTCAGGGATAGTGCAAGTTACTGTCACTTGTAGACCACTTTAAGGACGAGATTAACATTTTTTAGAGAGGTCAATTGTGTAATTCGAAGGCTGTTTGACCAAAAAATAAAAAAATAGGCAACCGTGTAGATCCAAGATCATTTCTGTACAGCTTATTACATGTATATATCTACGCTGTCACCGAAAACAATCATTGTATCCTTTGCACTCTTAGTACTGAACAAAAATAAGAAAGCCTTAATATCAAATTATTAAAGTGCAAGACATGTTGTGTGTAAACGTTTTTTTAAAGAAATGCCGATGGGATCTTAGCCTAGTTTATAGGTTCGTTGTATCACATTGAGCACGTGCAGACAACAAATTGAATGTGGCTCAAATTGTAGGAAGTTTGCTAGAAAGGGTAGAAACATTGTGAGCAAAAAAAAGAGAATGCTGGTTAGCGACATTTTCTCATTTTCCCACAATAGTATCAAATTTCTTCTTACTCAATGTCGTTAAAACTCGCGATTGTGTGGTAACAAAACACAACCATGAAAATAGGATTAGTGACATGAAAATTACCTGTATATCTGACGTCATACCCTCTTGAGCGCTTTCGTGTTAACGATTTCCGGTCCCAGACTTCACACCAATATTTTCCTTGTAAAACAGGTATGCTTATGTTTCTGTTTGTGACATGGCTTAAAACTTCTACAAGGTTGTTATCAAGGTGGAGGGAGATATCGCTGGTAACATCTGAAAAAAACATGTTATTAATGTTGTTATGTATGATGTCAAACAATAATGTCAAGTGCAAGTTTATCAATTAAGCATGGACAATAACCTGTTTTTTTCTAAACGCAGTATGTGCTGCATATGCAATTCAGTTGTCTTTAAGTATTTAAGTATTTCAAATAACGAAAGGCTCACATGAATACACGACTGACAATATTTATCTCGTACAAAATCAATGTAAACTACCTGAACAAGTACTTCCTGTATCAAAGAAAGCATCACTTCGAAGAAAACCTTCGTACAGATTTCGTTCCAAAATGGTTTGAGAGCTTACTTTGAATACTGCGGTAACTCTAAAAGGTGGATTTTTTTCTTGAGCAAGTATGTCCAAAATCTTTGTCATTCGTATCGTCATCGCCAAGCCCCCGTAGCTCAGTCGGTAGCGTACAGGACTTGAGAACTGGAGGTCGCTGGTTCGATCCCCGGCTTGGCGTATTTCTTTCCGAGGATTGATGATTGTCATCGCGACAGGATTCATTCCTCTCTCACCGCTGACCATTGTTTCGACGATGGTTATGTGGGAAAGCAACCAGTGGCTTGGAAAGAATATTGTGCAGAGTACTGGTAAAAGAAACTCCAGGAAAGCATGGATAGTGCACTGGCCGCCGTGATATAACTGAAATAATGTTGAAAACGGCGTTAAACACCATACAATCAATCAATCAATCGTATCGTCTTACTTTTGATAGAGAAATTTTTGAAAATACTATTCTGACTTACTCCGGTCTCACACTGAAACAAACAACAATTCTTTGCTGTTTATTAATGGTAAAGCTGGTTTCAATTTGAGCAACATTTAATTTTTCGTCTGCAAATGCTTTTGATTTGCGTAAGTCCAAAATTCTTTTTGTGTGTGTGGTAAAGAGGTAAAATGGTTTCAACTTACATTTATCAACGGTTTTGACTAAGATACCATCCTTAAACCAAAGCACGGGGAACTCGGAAGCCGTATTTGTCAAGTCACACACTAATATGTTAGTGGTCTGTTTGGATGAAAACTCAATTTTGTCCTCATATCCCGGCCATTCTGGGTCATCGTACACAGTGTGTACCGCTGCAAGATAAAGAGGAAAACAACAAATAACAACATAAAAAGCCAATTTTACTAATGATAGCACCAAACTTCGTATGAACCTGAAGAGGGTCCATAGAAGGTAGCCCTCAGTCAACCTTTTTGTAAGCAAATCAAAATCCCAAGTTTTTGGAAGCTAAAGTAGATGAGGAAAAATCAACGTTTAGAATGCGGATCACACGTTGGTGATGCCACCAAACCATCAAATGTCATGGAGGTATATAATGTTATGATTTTAGATGAATATTTAAAGTTCTTATCTAAAGTAGATCACGAAGTAATTGCAGGATTGCGTACTCTTAAAACGATTTTACCGGCTACTTTTTAAGAAACGATATGGAATACAGAACTGTCAGAACATAAAAAAGAGACAGTCGTTAAATCTACGATTAACATATTGCGAACTGTAGCCACCTCTGACGATGGCCATAGAAACAGGAATACGAGTACATATAACATATCTACAATATATAAATAGTTACATCGTTACATAACCACTAATGAGGCGTTAGCCGAAACGTGTTTGGTTATTGTATACAATTTATTAAATTTAAAATAGTGAAAGGCGTGTGATATTTCAGTAACACAGTTCACCTACTAAACCTTGTGTCGGACCGGCATTTGCCGACTTTTCTGTTTTCCGTGTGTGTGTGTGTGTGTGTGTGTGTGTGTGTATATATATATATATATCTAGAGAGAGAGAGAGCTTTTGATTGTCTTTAAGTGCAAAGCATGTAAAATGTATATATGTAGTATGCTGGTTACAAAAAGTCATCTTTCACATTAAGCTTGGCTGTTTCCGAAGGTAACATCGATGTATTGTCATGGGCCTGTCTTCGTCTGTGTTTGTATCGGAGTCGTCGTGCGAAACTTTTACCATTTATTTGCTTCAGACTGGGGGTATTTGTCAACTTGACAACTCAAAAGGAGATTTATCATACCAGATTGGCAGGTAACCCTAAAATATTGCTGACACAGTTGTGTCCCTTGATTGGCACGCACAATATACACCGAAAAGCACCTGGAGCTGCGCGTCAGTATCCGCATACGGTGCTTTTCTTAAACTCTTTTACCACACAATCCAGGCTTTTAACAACGCTGAGAAAGAAAGCTTTTGAAAGGGTTGTGGTAACCAGCATTTTCTCCAATTCCCTGAATGTTTTTCATTATTACCAAATAAAATTTTTAATTTTTGAGTCACATTTATGTTGTTGTATGCAAATGCTTTCAATTTTGAAATAGCATATAATTTTGCCTTTTGGTTAAAGAGATAAAGTATATCTATGTCCAAAGTCACAATCCTTGTCGATTTAACGTGTTTCATGGCGTTTTGCCAATGCATGTGAGTCAAGCTCTGGCGAAAAGGGTTTTTAACGCATCACTGTGATGCATGATACCCAGCAGATCACCACATTATTATCGATCCATAAAATCCATTTTGACTAACAATCGGCTGAATGATAAGGTACACTAGTCCTTTGATATGCAGAAAATTTACCAAAAGCAAAAAGTGTCGATTCAGGTCAGTCTGCGCGGCTGACCTGGGTCGATAATTTTTGTTAGATGCGTTAAACCCCCTTTTCACAGAGCATTGCTCATGTCTGTTGTGTCTGTAGTAGTGCTGATACTTACACAGCGATATGGCGTCTTTCACACACACGACTTCTAGTTTTGCGTTACAGCTTATATCAACATTATCCTCCTTCTCACTGAAGTACCTACATAGGTTCTTCTGTTGTAACTGAGATTCTTTCCAAATTTTTTCACCTGTAGCGAAAATAAAGAAAAGAAAAATGCATCTGTTATGAAAACATTCAAAAAAAGTGCCTTTGCTCCTCAAAACATGTGAATATCTCGATTATGGTAACATGCAACAGTTAAATACATTAACTCTTTGGGACAGTTTTATACGTGAACGTGTTGAAAAAAAAAAGTGGCAGCTTTTATCTTAACTTTATCAAGCAATCAAACTGCTGTGGCACTGTTTTTTAAGTAAACGATACTAGGTCATTTTATACAACTAAATGAGCAGATGGATGGGCCTATGAGGGTTGTCAAAGTAACTCTCTAACTCTCAATAAATCTAAGATAGTAATGTAAGTTATCAACATTTTGCATACATGATTTCCAATCATTTTTGAGTATGTTTTATCCATTTTGGTTGAGTATCGTGGGATACATCACTTTAAAATGTATGCGCGGTAGCGCATGTCGGCGCTTATCAAATTTTCACAGTACTAACTTTGTATGGTAAAAGTTCGTTAATATCAGTCATCCCAAATGAAACTTACACTGCCAGCGGCATCAATTTTGGTGCGAAAACATGTATACTCTCATATGCCTGACATAATTAATCTTTACATCTCAAATTTTAACAATGAAAAAATGGCGACATTATCTAAGCGTGCGACTCACAGAACCATTTTCAAATTCCTAAATTTAGAGAGGAATGACGCCAATACAAACGAAGAGGGAAATAGAACAAACCAGGGATTTTAGCAACGTATAGCGTACCCTTTGATACACTTAGAACAAGGGTGTTTTTTCAATGAATGGTGTGCTCTTCCTCACCTACATGCACCGGAACCTATACAGTGCTGACACCACTTATACCCTGTTACAGTTTGTACCATTTGTTCTCTCATTCCCACCTTTTACTTCAGTATCCCTCACAATTTGACGTCGTTTTAAGTCAAGAAACGCTTTTCACCTGCTCAGCTTGATTCTTCCTCGTTCGGCCTCTACTTTGCATTAAGATAGCATCGGTTTCGTTAAAAAAGCACAATTTACCACTACGACAATGCCCCCCCCCAACTCTAAGTCTTAAACTGATCCTAAGCCGGCTTTTATTTTAGTTTCCAGAGGCTTCCTCAGAATTAGAACTTGATTTCGCGCACTATCCTACTCGAAAGTCAATCTGCGCGGGGCTCGATTCCGCGGAGTGGATGATATTGACGTCGGGTTGGTAAGGTTCTTCAACAACTTGGGTCAACGTTTGTTTCGGAATGTAACTTACAAATGAGTCCTTCGTCACAACAAGTGTGTTAAGCACGCGTGACGCTACTTTTATAATGACTCACGTCTTTGAAAATGTTATGTACATTAGAATACAGATGAATAATGCGTGCGTTTTAAGTAGAAGTTACATTACTATAGGTAGTTTGATTCTTAAATTGAAAAAGTTCTAGAATTTCTGAGATAGTCCTAACACTTATTTTTCAGATGCACAAAGATACTATGAAAACGCAAACTTTTTTCTAATCCTTCTTGTGATACAATTATTGAGGTTTGAATGTAAAATTGGTGTTGATCACAAACTTTTTAGCTCTATTGGTCTGTCACCACAGGACACCAATATCAGAGGCGATGCGCCAGTGTGATATTTTTAGTAATAGTATGCCATGATCCATGAATAAAATTCCGGCGTTCCGTGATAGGCAAATGGAGCTTCAAAGGCCTATGTATTCGTGGTTTTGTTGTTGTTGTTGTTTCTTTGTTTTGTTGAAGGAAGATACTGCCTTGATGCAATTATACCTCTTGTACAGTATATTTTTTATCAGAAAACCTAAAACAGACAATGATTCAAAATACTGTCTGAAGAGCAATCCTATAGTTTCATTCACGTGCATTTAACGCTGACAATATAAATTTAAATGGATGAGAGTGGCTCAGTCTTCATCCAGTTCAAAACTAAAACATCTGTTTTGTGGGTACATGTGTTACAACATCTACTTTTATCACGAAGATTCGAACAATTACATGCCAAAGACATCTAAGGGTTTGTCCTGTATAAGCAAAGCTTTATCTCACATCTGCCTCTAACTCTTGCTCAGACATATCATATTTAACCCTTGGTCAGACGACGTAACTTGAGACTTGTTCAAATTGAAAGCATTTACAGACGACAAATTTTAAAGGTGGCCAAAGTGATGAGACGTGTCTTTTAAAGGGTAGAAAACATTATGGGAAAAGGAGAAAATGTTGGTTACCAGCATTTTCTCCTTTTCCAACAAGTTTTTCAGAAGCATTCTCCTTCATGGTCGTTAAGATTCATAATTATGTGGTAAAGAGTTAAACTGGATCTATCTCCAACACTTTTGGTTCAAGGCTTTTCTAGACAATGTATATCGAGATCAGAATGCAAAGAATGTGTAGTCTGGTTTTGAATCTACACCACAAAATATTTTGCAAAATATGTGGGTCCTTTATCAGATTCAAAAATACCCGTGTGATTCTTTTGGTACTGACAGGGATACACGAAACTTATTTCACTTAACAGTCCAGTTTTTCGTTGGCTTTCTCGTTATCGATTGCAACATAAAAAATCCTTTAATATTCATACCTGGGCAGATTGATGTCGAATTTACTGACAAGTGATCACTATAGTTTGTGGGTAGACAAACAGATACACAGACAAGGAAAAATGTTACTTTCCATAATTTTGACCAAAGTGTTTTGTTTCAATTTGTTGTACAGATGTTACCTTGATTCATTTTGCCATCTTTTTGCATTGAGATCCGAACAAACTGTCGTTGAAAGTTGCTGTCACCCAAAACCAGTCGGGCACCCATTGAGTTACACTCATATTCAGCTTGATGGTAACTCATCCTTCGATCCAGTATTTTGAAACACGTGTCCAACAGCACATGACCATACCAGCCATCTTCGCATGTGGATGCTGCAGTGAACAATGTGACAATGTATGGAAATAAAGTCTCTGTATTAGTCTCTCTCTCTCTCTCTCTCTCTCTCTCTCGTCATTGTGCGAGAGAAAACAGTTGGCCATGATCAAGGGCCGAGCTGTTTGATTTCTTTTCAACTATTCGGTTTTAACCTGCTGCTTAGGTATAATTAGATGTACATTTATAAATGAATCGACCAATGGGAAAATCCGTGTTTGCCTATAAATGTCGATTCAAAATCAGACAAAACAAAATTCAGATGTCGGTGATTCAAAACTTACCAAAAGAAAATTAAGGTGACCCCTGTTTTCAATAATGTTCTAAGGAAAGTAGATGGAGTGAAAGAGTAATAGATACTATCAAGTATTAAAAGTAGGACTACCTTTGGTCATTACTTCGACTTCATAGCTATAACACACAGAAGGAAGTCTTTTTTCACAAGAACCAAGTGCCAGGTCCGCCTCGCGATGTGGTAATCTCAAAGAAACTTTTGTATTTTCCTTTGTGACAATTTCACCTAAACTTGATGTTTTTTGCATTTCATCCCTGATATCAGAGATTTCATTATCTACGTTGTTTTCCTCCAATTCTTCTTCGAAATTATCACCTAGTTCTACTGAAGTCAGTACACCTTTATCATCTCTACTATCTTGTTCGTCGTCGTCAGTCTCTGCTGGTGTGTGTTTATCTCTCAAAGTGTTTTCATTTATACTTTCTATGAAGTCTTCCCGTTCATTGTCTAAGATAGTCCCATCTTTTGTCCCAACTGCTTCACTGTAATGTTTGTCATCTTGCAATGATTCTAAGTCATCACTAGATTCAACTTTATCTGTTTCAAATATGTTTTCAATAAGATCATCTTCTTCGCCGTTTTGAAAGTCTATTTGATCATCACTTTCCATGGTAGTTATTCCCTCGTTATCAGGTTCTAAGGCATCGTTTTCCAAATGTTCGAATTCTTTTCTATCATCAGTTTTAAACGCATCGTCGAGAAAATTATCGACACTTTCATCAGAAGATTTTATGGTATCGCTCAAGTCGTCAGTTATATCGATTGCAACTTCGCTCGTCTTTATATGATCGTCATTAAGATCGTGATCAATATTTTCGGACTCCATGATCTCATTATCTTCGCTTTTCTTTTCATTAGACAGTCCAAGAATTTCATTCTGTGTATCTCTGATCGACTCGAGTAATGAATCTTCTGTTTCGTCCAATTCTAATAATTTTCTCTCGTCACTGTTGTCTTTCTCGTTGTATTCAGTCGCGTTATCTCGAGTGGAAACAATATCGTCAATGACTTCTTCAAATCCTTTTTCAATCTGATCACCTTCTTTTCGCAAGAGAGGCAGTTCTGCTTCGAAGTCACTTTTACTAACGACACGGTCAAAGTCTCTGGTAGATCCTTCAGAACTATTTGCGACGTGTGCTGGATAACTTTCAAATGAATCTGAAATTTCATCTGTCGTGTCTCGTTCTTTATCAAAATCACGATTATCATCTAAATTATCTGTCATAATATTATTCTGTACATTCAAAGTACTTGAATTGTCTAGTCTGATTTCATCAAGAACATCATCCTGTTCAACAATGTCTTCTTCAACAGGAGTTGTAGAAGTGAAGATTTTTTCTGTACTGCTCTCTCCGTCAGAAGTAAATTGATCTTTTTTATGATTGTCCTCTATGTCTTCATCCTGGAATAAATTTTCCCATGGTTTATTCTTTTCCATATCATTGTTACTTAGAGTAGATACAGATGTCAAAGGAGGTGTCGTATGCACGTCAGTTTCCTTTTTTCTATCATCGTTGTTGTCTGTATCGGTCGGAAGAAGATTATCATCGCTGTTGTCTGTATCGGTCGCAAGAAGATTTTTATGTGTTGTTCCAGAAATAGAGTCTTCATCTTCAGATTCGACAGTGGAAGATATCATGCCATGATCTGCAACCTCTAATGGTGGTGTACTACTTTTTTCGACCAGATTTCTTATGTGGTCTATTTCAACTTTTGTATTTTCATTTGGTCTAGCAGTCGTCAGAGAATTATCGACAAGATCTAAACGTTTTTGCATTGATCCTGAATCTTCTCTAACCTGTGCTGCATTAAATCCAGTCTGATCGTTTTCTCGAAAATTTGTGGGAACCGGTTGCACAGCATTTATCGTGTCAAAGATATCTTTGCTGTTGTCAAAAACGTCAAACACAGAAACATCTGGGTCATTTATGTCTGGAATAGCACTTTGGTCTGATGGATGTACCTTTTTGGACATGGGAGTTTTGATGATATCTTCTACAAAATCAACTTTTTTGTCATAAATATCCGGTTTAAGTTTGAGTGATACTTCTTCTGTCTTTGTCGCTATTTCATCACCAGTTAGCTTTACAGCAACTGTGTCCATCATCTCAAGTGGTGGTGGTGATGTGAAACTTGCAGACGAATCGGAACTTTCCAGTTTATTTTCATTCATTTGCATGACATTGTTATTACCATCGGACAAAACAGTATCACCTTGTATGTTTTGCATTTCATTTAAGTGTTCTCTTAAAGTGTCTAATGCGGATGAATCTTTTAACTGCATTTCATCGTCCTTTGTTGTAACTAACATTTCAAGAGGGTTGGGCGTGTCCTTATTGATGGTATCGACAGCTTCAAATCCTGTAATTCTATCTTTGTTTTCTTCCCCATCTTTTATAGAAATCGGCTCAAAGTTCGGTGAAACTGTCGCGGAAAGACCACCACTTTGAATATTTGCATCTGATAGACCTGTTCCCGGTATTTGAAGTTCACTTTGTAAACCTATCGATGAACTAGGTAGCTCGGCCAGTTGGTCAGAAAACTGAGCTCTAGAAAGCATTGATTTAAATTCGCTAGTACGAGGATAATCCATTACCGGACTCGGCGCTGAGCGAAAACTTGAATCAAAAATTTGTTCACCAAAGTTTGGAAAGTCAAAATTTCCTAAAACGTCCAAATTGTCATCTTCGGAAGCACGTTTCTTTCTATCATGGGAATCTTCACCTACGTCTATGTATCCACAGTACTCAGATCTCAAGGCGATATCTCTAGAGTCCCATTTCCACTGGCGTAAAGATATGCTGCTATTGCTTTGCCCATGAAAAAAAAAAATATGCTTTTGTAAAAACATAGACCTAGTCTGATTAAGAACGGAAGATTTCCGTTGCTCAGTCAATCGTTTTTCAGTTCTTTTGCCGTTGCAATCATGGCTTGATTTCTAAAATTACAAGGAACAACTACGGCAGATAACGGATGTGATGCATCGAGCGATTAGACACTTATCCATAGAATGCCTTTTTAGGGAAAAAACGTAATTAACAAAGAACTTAAATTAAGGACATGTGTCGCAGTTCTTTCTGCTCATCCGTTTGCGCATGTTTCCTCTTTGTAACTCTATTATATTTCATTGGGTTACTATGACATTCAAACAATATACTTTTATTTGTAATATGTCGGTTGCCTTTTAAGAATTCGAAAATCACATATGCGGAAAGAAGAATGGGAGATTTATAAATGACCGAGATGGTAGATCAAGCCAAGAATAGACGTTTATTATAAAGGGAAGTAATTCGCTTGTCAATAACTCTTAAATATGCACTGTATCTCTTAAAAATGCACCGCTTGATATACTTTTTTTTTTTCTTTTTTCATTTTCTTACAAGATATTGGAAAGTACAATTTCTGTGCAAAATTTTAGAAAAAAAAAAAAAAAAAAAATGTCGGTTGATTTTTTTTTTTTTTTTTTTTCAGAAAAATGATCGGAAAATAAGTCTTTGTTGACAGGTTAGAACATTTCTAATTGCTACTGCCTTAATCACTTCGATTTATCTATTCCTATGAATAATCATTTAATTGAGGAGTATTTGTTACTTTAAGAACCTTTTTCAAGGTTTTTTTAAATAAAACGTATTTTCTGTGATTTTGACAAGTTATTTCCTTTGAAGAACTGTATCTTTGTTTTTTGGCACCGCAACATATGATATTTTTTTTTTTTTTTTTTTACTCCGCATACATTATTTATATTATTTTATCATATGCCCATTAAAGAAAATCTTAAAGTGTTAAGAAGTAGTGGTTTTATCCATCTGTAGGTGTTTGGTTTGTGGTGTGTGGATGGGCAAGTCTTCATATCTGCACCATTTACCACAATTCTGAATTCTAAATACACAATCTATTGATGCAGAAAAAGTAGCCAGAGGCATTCGCCAAGCAATAGTGAAATAACACTAGTTATCATACTCGTACGCAATAGAACCCCCTTGTCAGCTTATTACATGTTTGTATGAAATACTGTGCAAATCAGCGATAGGCTCCAGTAACTTGAAACATTATGTACCATTTGACAATGTATGTAGTTATATACCCTAAAATAGTACTAGAATTGTGTAAAATTTACTAACTCATCGCTTGGCATCACTTGACTCGGAATCAGATCGTCCCAGACAAGTCGATTATGTTTCGTGTGAACTCCAGTCCAGGTTTTTGTCATGCCTGAAAACAGATTGTTGGTTGGACTGAGTTAAATCAAATACGAGTCTCTCATATAAACATAAATACATTCTGTAATTGATAAAACTAATACTTCGGTCGAAAGTATATTTATTCTTTTTCGCCCTGTTTTTGTTATTTGCGGCCACAAACTTCTAAAAGGAATTATTTATTTACATTTGCATTACAAATGAAGCAGATTTTCTAGAAATAACACTTTGGATCAGCTGAGCCCAGACTGAGGTAAATTCTTGCACATGGTAAGTCGTCTATCATGCACAATACTTCTTGCCACCGCATAATGGGTTATGCAAATTGCATATATAAATACTCTGATTTATCTACGTCTAAGCTGCCATTTAATTTTCTCCCCATTACCCAACATGACACCTTTTGACAGGGAGACTGCCAATATTTGAAATGTAAGATATGAGATATCAAACAGTGTACACAAATCTATTGGCCATTTGTGTAATCATGTCATTTTCTTGTGAGATTGCTTCTGAGTTATTATTTAAGTAATGATTCGCAAGAGAATTGAGCCATGCTCTGTGAAAAGGGGCTTAAAGCATCTGCAAAACGTATTGATCCATGTCAGCCTGCCTAGTCCGCGGAGGCTGACATGGGTCGAAACTTTTGGCTCTTTGTAAATTTTATGCGTGTCCAAGGACCATTCTACCCATATGTCCAGTCAATTGGCAGACTAAAGGGATTTTTATGGATCAATAATTATGTGATACCAAGCTTGGTATAATGCATTACGGAGATGTATTGACCTCCTTTCTGCCAAAGCATGGCTCCATCATTACACAGATACGTTAACGAGGATATAAATACGTGGACACGTTCCTAAAAGAAATTACTTGAAAGAAAGTACCGAGTTTTGATACAATAATCTTCCCTGGAAAACTTAGGTGGGAAACAAACAACAAAGATTGTACAGCGAAATTTTAAAACACTAATACTGTCCTGGGAAAACTGATGGGACCATCAACTGGTTCAAATAGTAAATGTGATATGCATATCAATGCTCTGTGAAAAGGGGGCATAATGCATCTGCAAAACGTATCGACCATGTCAGCCTGCGCTGTCCGCGCAGGTTGACATGGGCCGAAACCTTTTTGCTAGTAGTCAATATTCTGCATGTCAAAGGATCATTCTACCTAGCCATTTAGTCGGTTGATAAACAAAATGGATTTTATGGATCCATACTTATGAGATAACTTGCTTGGTACAATACATCACTGAGACGCAATAGTCCCCTTTTGCCAGAGTAAGGCTCAATTATTTATATCGATGGAAAAATGTGAAACACGTAGACAGCAATATTCACCTTCTTCAAAAAGAACAGATAACAGTTCATCGTCATCCCATTTCGCTGTTGAATCCAGCTTCATCAAAAATCCGTAATCTTTACGGCATGTTGACCTTGCTTCTTCCCAAGTAAGGGCCTGTGTGTTAATTTTAAGACATATAGGAATATCTTCTCCAGACACGTCTCTCATCGACCCTTTGGTCCAACCATCCCGACATAAGCCCTTCACCCGGGCGTTGATATTTTCATCCGATCTACTGTTGACTGCCTCCAGGTTTTGATGACTTGACGAATCATCGTTTAAGGTCAGCTCGGGCCCAATCTGACATCTCGTTACAGGAAGTACTTGAAATAGAAATAAGATGTTGTACAAGTTTTAACACTTTGATATTTTCCTGTGCAAAACTGAAACATGTTGAAATCTCGATGCGCCCGAACATATGAAACTCGGTTCTAGAAAGAAAAACAAAATGATAGGTAAAGTTTTCAGTGCCAACCGATATTTTTATTTTAAACACGTTTTTTAATCCCTACTTCAGTGCGATTGAAAAGAGAGAAAAAAACTAAAGCATAGCGAATCAAGAGGGTAGAAGAATGTGGACTGACTTGATCAAATCTATATATAATTATTTTTCTTCCTCTTCTTCTACAATATTTTAGTTGTATCGCGCGGCAAAAGCACCATTCCTGGTGTCTTGTTTCTGGCAGAGCAATCCTGAACACCATGCCCCAGCCATTGGCTGTTTTCGCACCCGAACAAGGTAGAAACACCGTTTAATGGTCAGAGGGGAATGATCCTGTCGCAACTGTCATCAATCCTCGAACAGGGTTTGGTCCCAGATGGATCCTAGATAACAGTCATTGTTCACTAGCCAGATCTATGTTATTTCAAATAGAGTGCAGAAAGATACGATACCACTGTTGATGTTTTATAGTAGCATAATCTGGTTAATTTGCAAAGGTGAATACATCTCTATTCTGACGGAAGGACATATCAAAGTAAGACAACATTTACATTCACTCTTCACTTCAAAGGTAATTTTTGGACAACTAACTGAAGTCCTAATCAAAACTATTAAATGATAATACCGTATACAGACAGAAACGACAATAATTGAATCATGTTCTTCGAAAAGGGATTTTAATGCATCTGCAAAAAAGTATCGACCAGTCTGCAGTCGGCGCAGGCTGAAATAAGACGAAACGTTTTGCTATTTGTAAATTTTCTCCGTGTGCGAGGACCATTCTGCGTCATGATTCAGTCGGTTGTCAGACAAAATAGGTTCTATGGATACATAATTGTATGATGACTTGGTTGATGTCAGGCATCACAGAGATGCATCTGCTCCCTTTTTACCAATTCTAAAGCATACCACAGCTGAAGTGCTATATAAAGTGCATCAGATGTTGTATTAATACAGATAAAACTTTAAAGACAATGAAAAAAATGTTTGTTATCTCCATGTTCTATTAATGGCACATTGTTTTAAAAATTCTTCTCCCCGGCGGTCGTCTAAACATGACAAGTTACAAATCGGACAGGTAGGTTTATTTCGTTCGATATTTACTTTAAATAGAGAATGTACCTTCCCTTCTTCCATGACATATAACCTACAGTATCAAATATGTGGACATACCTATTTACTGTCGATATCGGACATATAAAAATCAGATCCAACTTTAGATTGAAAAGCTCTCCCGATAACTGAAGGCGTTGACCTAAATGAATACCAAGATTCTGTGTCAAGGCTTTTTGCTTAGAATCTATTTATCATATTCGAACACGCAAAAGAAAATAGTTGCTTCGACAGTTAAAGTCTGAATAAAACACCCGAGAAAACTTTGGTTTATCCTAGAGGATAGTGACATGGATATCTGTGTTTCTGGTCTACATCTTACTGTTAACCCTTATCCTGGTGCATAAAAGAAATAAAACTTTCAAGCCGACAGTAGCCTAAAAACCAAAATTTCTTATTTCAAAGGTATTTTTGAAGGTAAGATACCTCCCTAACGGACAGTGTAGATCAAAGATCTGGCTACACTTTCTGAGCAGTCTCCAACAGATATAAAAAGTTTCAGTCTCCGAATCCAATCTTTGATAGAATTTTCATAGTCCTTTTTAGGAATACCATGAATACACTGGAATATTTCAGAACCGAGGTGTTTGCGCTGAACAAATTTTTAGCTTTTGAAACAAAGAGAAGTCACAAGGGGCAAGGTCAGGTGAATACAGAGGGTAGGGGAGCACAATTACTTATTCCTGCTTCAGAAAGTCTTACACCTCGTACAAAAGACAATGACTGAAACTGATGGTTTACACACGTTGAAAAAAAAAAGAGTTGACTGAAAATGAATTCCAGTGTCTTAATTATTACCGATGATGTTCACGAGATGAAAAAAAAAAAAAAAAAAAATTGATCTTTCACACACAAAAAAAAATATTTTATATATTTCATGCTTTTGACCCCTCTTTTGTTCGGACTTTCATTAAAATCCAGTATAGTTGTTTTCCTTAATTCCCCGTCTCGTACCCCCCCCCCCCCGACATAACAACGCATTACGATATTGCGTAAAGCGCGAGAAATACAGGGTATTTACAGCACATAAACTACGCCATATTTTCCTCTATTTGAATGGCACGCGCTGTTTACCTAGGTAACTAGTGCGCAGGAGCTATTGTTTCCGCCTTCAGTTGAAGAATTAAAAAATATAAAATCTGTAGTTTTCTCTTGTCATAACCATGAAATATCAAACCATAATTCACCATTATTTCTCGATAAACTACCGAAAAGCATGAAATTAAAGAATTTTATTTTATAGTATAAAACTAATCTTATTCTATACTAAGAAAAATGCACAAAAGCAATTTATAGTCACCCCCCCCCCCCCCCCAAAAAAAAAAAAGAAAAATTTTCCAAAAAGGCCAGCAAAGTGATACATGTATGCTTGTTCACCGTTATCCTGCTAAACAAGTTCAAACCGGTAGTAAAATCCCAAACAATGCTATTCCAAACTTGTGTTTGGAGAAAGATGTTTCGTTATCGGACAGTGTAGATACAAGATCAGACTACATGTTTTGTGCAGTCTGATTTTGATCTTCATTGCCCGCAAAAGGTCAGTGAGTCGCGCTTAGTAGCCTAGGAGTTAAAAAGAGTACCTTTTGAATATAGGGTTAATTCTTTACCAAACGACAAAATATACAACTTAACCCTTTCTAAAACAAGCCCTGGTTTTCACGTGTCTGCAGTACAAGTCTTTTGAAAACACTGTGGGAAAAGGAGAAATTGCTCGTAACGAGCAATTTCTCCTTTTCCCACAGTGTTTTCTACCCTTTTTGAGAACGTTCTGCCATTTTCATCAAATTTAAAATTGTCGTCTGCAAACTCTTTCAATTTGGACCAGTCCAAAATTTGTCGTTTGGGAAAGGGTTAACCAAACTGAAAGCAAGTGCACACTACAAAATAAATGAGTTAACCATTGAAAATTGTTTTAGGAAGAATAGAAATGGGAAAGGAAGGAAAAAATGCTGGTAACCAGGCTGATTTACAGCGGACTAAATCATCAGATAGAATGGTCCTTGGACATGCAGAAAATTGATCAATAGCAAAAGATTTCGACCCATGTAAGCCTGAGCGGACTACGCAGGCTGACGTGAGCCTATACTTTTCCCTGATTAAACCCCCGTTTCACAGAGCATGGCTCACATTTAAAGTTTGACATTACCCGTCCAAAACTTTTTGAGTAATGTTCGCTTTCTCACAAGTGAAATGGTGTTTATTTGAAATGAACCGTGCTCTGTGAAAAGGGGGCTTAATCCATCTGCGAAAAGTATCGATTCAGATCAGCCTCCACAGTCCGCGCAGGCTGACCTGGGCCGAAAGTTTTCGCTATTGGCCAATTTTCTGTATGTCAAAGGACCAGACTAACTCATAATCCAGTTGGTTGTTTAAAAAAGTGGCTATTATGGATTCCTAAGTAATTGCTTACTTGGTATCATGCATTACGGAGATGCATTAAGCCCCCTTTTCAAAGAGCATTGGTCAAATATATACGAAATATACTTACATATGGCTGTAAGCAATATGAGAAAGTCAAGTCTTCGAAATCTTCTCATTGTTTTCAGTAGGCCCTAAAACGGCCAGTCTTTGGAATCTGAAACATAAAGTAAAACAGTAAGGCTAAAAGAGCACTGTTTCTGTACAATAAGAGGAACGGGGGGTCGTATTGTACATATCACGAACTTGAACTAAACTACAGAACAAGTCGTGTTTTCAAACAAAACACTGATTAACCCTTAGCCTGCTAAGCGCGACTCACTGACCTTTTTTAGGACATTGTAGATCAAGATCAGACTGCACAGAACGTGCATTCTGATCTTGGATCTACACTGTCCAGTAGGGAGATACCTTTCCCCAAAAAATACCTGTGAAATACAAGTATTTGGGTTTGTACAATCGGTTAAAAGTTTCATTTCTTTTATTTCTCAGGATAAGGGTTAATACTGAGTTATTTATATGAGAAATACGGCAGGAATTACATACAAAAACTATACTTAGAACGCTGAACGTTGCTTTAGGCTACTTTTGTCGACAGTTTAGATTTGGATCAGACAACCGAAAACATGTTGTCTGATCTTGGATTCATGTAGTCAGCTTCTTTGAAACATACTCTGACAAAAAAGAAAAAAAAAAAATCTTAAACAGTCTTAAAGTTGCAACAAAGTGGCTCTCTACTAATGGGAAATGTCCATTATATTAATTCAGGGCTTTAAGGGTTATTGAATAGTGTTTATCTTCATGAAGATTACATAAACACCAAAACAGGAAGGTTGTCAATACAGGGAGTGGTTTAACTTTACATGATAAACTTAGACAAACTACATGATTATTATTATTACTATTAATACCGTCATCATTCTTTACGTTCGGTGACTTACCGTAAACTGCAACAGGATATATCTTATTACATTACACTGTGGTACAGTGAGTGATTTAATTATACATGTAAATACAAATTAGAATAAAACTGCAGTCGGTAGAGTTTACATAAACAAGACAAAACTGTTTAAATAACCTTGAGTGATCTGTTTTGCATGATGTATAATGAATTTACAGCATAAAATATTTTGTATAATAAACTTTTGAACATCAATGATGTTCGGATTCGGCTGGGTCAACGAGAGAATGGGTCTGGTCAAATCCAGTACTAGACGCATTAATCAGAAAGTTGCTGATAACCATAATGATATCGGCAGTGGAATGGTAATAAGAGGAATAAATCATCATTCAAACAAACAAGGGCAATTTAAAACAAGGTGTGTTTTCAGAAATTTCTAGTGAAAGGAAAAGGATGAAATTAAAAAAAAAAAAGAATTATAATAATAGATAGATAAAAAAAAAAAAAAAAAATAAAAAAAATAAATAAATAAAATAAGCCCGTCTATCGTTATAATCTTTAAACTAAGAAGTTAGCGGGTACCGAAGTTATCTAACTTTGGGAGCACGGCTTCTATTACTTTTCCTCATTCCGGTTATAGAAACGTTAGAGATGTAAACATCATTAGCTCGACAAAATAATCTGTTTCTGATTGAAACAACGTTGGGACTGATTGATTATGTAGCGATTGAGTAAAGGATTGGTCAATCTATTTGGGTATCATTTAATGGTTATTTTGGACTTTTGTGCACGATTTTTCTGCTTATTGTTTCATTTAGGGGTAAAAAACTAAAAATTGTCAAAAACTGGGATTCGTGTTTAGGAGCATTATCAAGATATAAAAGTTTTTTTTTTTTGCGTAAATACACACTCCGTTATGGACATCTAGAAGATTTTGTAATTTTAAGAAAATATCATAATTTCATCTATATCATTTTTATTTCGGTGTAGATATTATCATCTATGTGTAGAATTTAGATTCCTTCTTACTTTTGAAGTTGTTAGCTTAGCTGTTAGTTAAAACTCAAAATAATATTATATGTCGACAAGACTTCACCCTTCAAAAAAGGCGTAATCAAATCGATGACGGTTAAATGTCACCAAACAGTAAAAAGGGGGCCAAACAGAAAAATGGGTATTCTCATTCTTAGGGAGAAGTAACATTGTAAATGTATGCAAGTGTGTTATAGAGTCCGTAAATAGAAATAAAACTACCATAAATAATGTACAAGTTATCCGTCAAGTTAATCTACCGATCAAACAAACACTATTTGATGTCACCATAAATTGAAGGTTTGACCACAAACCACTGTCGATCGCTTTGTTTGGTAAAAAAGTGGACAAGAACATTTCATAATTCTTTCACTGCTTTGCACATTTGACGTTCAAAAGAAAATTGTTAAGACGAATTAAAAAATGTAGTATGTAGAGAATATACTTCATGGGAAATGTGCATGGGCGGTATCGCCACTTCTTTCAGTGTGCACCAGAGACCTTTATGAACATATATTTTCATCCGTCGAGGCTTACAGACAGTTTTGCTGTCCCATTCTTGCCTTTTTGAAATATTTAAGAATATAAATTAAATTATATTTAATTGACCTTGGGAAAATCTTATAAAAAATGTACAGTTGAACAGGTTCAGTATTTGTATGTACAGAAAATGGTGTCTATTGTTGCAGGTATTTCATTGGTCAGATTAACTAATGACTTCGTGAGTCATCAATAATATATTTATGTAAATGTTTTATTGTGTTTATGTCTTGTGATGTATCATACTTCAGGCATAGTTTATATATGTGTGTTAGCGGCAGTTAACTCTCATTTTTCTGAAAATCTGTGAAGACGTTCAACAAGATATCATACTGTAAACGTTGTCCTTCTAAAATGCAAATTTTCGTTTTGGTATGATCAGCGATTTTGTCGGTGCCATTTATATTTCTGATAATTGAATGCCAACATTTAAACAAGATATTAATAGCAAGACTAACAACTTGAAATACATGTAAAACAAGATTATAACGATGGCTCTGAAACGCGTATCTGAAGCTTTTCGTAGTTTTGAGAGAAAAAGAAGTTTGTTTAAACAGAAGATTTCGACTATATAACTGAGCGGCGGTCTGGCAAAACGGATTTCAATGCATCTCCGTCAAGCAAGTCATCATGTAATAATGGATCCATACAATGTAATTTGCCTTACAGCTGACTGAATCATGAGGCAGAATTGTGGCTTTGACAAGCAGAAAAATGACCAATAGCAAAAGTTTTGACCCAAATCTTGACTTGACTGCATAGGCTGACCTCGGGCGATTCTTTTTGCAGATGTGTTAAACCCCTTTTTCACAGAGAATGGCTCAACTCTGGTATCAACAACCCACACAAACTTTATCCCTAAAATACACACAAGGCTCTTGTTAGATTGACTTGGTGACCACCTTTTTGACCAAAAAGAGGTTATACTGATCAAGACAAAAATTCTGACAAAGCTTTTATAACATTGGGTCGGAAACGCGGCCTCTAAAGCACAAAAAGGGCTTTCAACGATTTGAGCTTGTAAATAAAATTTTGATCTCAATTTAGCCAAACTCCGAATCGTTTATGATATTACCATAACAATGCTTATCAAGTTTCATGAAGATTAGGTAAGAGGTACGACAAAAAAAGTTATCTGCCTCTTGTAGTTGGGAATATCCAGGACTGAAAGTTGTTTATTACTTTTCAGTATAATCTCCCTTCATTGTGATGCACATTTGTCCGTCACTGTTCTAGTTTGCTTATCCCTTCAAAATGGAAATCTTTGGTCTGGTTGCCTAAGTACTCATTTACTGCATCTATATGACACGTTCATTGCTTCCGAATAGTCTTCCACGAAGGTTAGTCTTCAGCTTTGGGAAAAGAAAGAATTCAGAAGGGGCTAAATCAGGATGATAATTATGGTGGTCAAGGAAGCACTTCGAAGCCGCATTCTCATCTTTACAATGACTTCCTGGGTCTGTATTCACCAACCATTCTTAAGAACGTTCTTGGACTAATTCTTCAAAATTTTCCAAATTTGAAGTAACACAACTTCTGATTGGCTAAACCATATGGTTTAGCCAATCAGAAGTTGTGTTACTTTCAAATTTGGAAAATTTTGAAGAACAAGACCAAGAATGTTCTTAAGAATGGTTGGTGAATATGGACCCTGGTGTAGTCAAAAGCGTCGGAATCCTAATCTGTCAACCTAAGATCTTCATTAAGATTGAATTATCGACTGTTCGGGATTTTCTGTCAGTGTATTGAATCTAAGTTTACTTGGCCGAGAACTTTGTTATCTACCTCGTACACAACTTTAGAGTGAACATCATACGTTGATGCCGATGGACAGAAGGGGAGGATGGACGGTCGAACGGACAGACACATAGACGAAAGCAATACTTTTGTACTTTCATTTTGGTGTACACTTGTGTTCAGGCACCATGTAAGGAATCAAACTGTGCTATACATAAAAAATGACGTTATGTAAAATCTTTCGATTGAACACTAACTTTAACAGGGTGCAGGGTGACCTGAGCCCAAACTTTTTGCTTTTGGTCAATTTTCTGCGGGTCCAAGAACCAGTTTACCTCATGATTCAGTCAATCGTAAGACGTAACGGATTTTATGGATCCATGACCATGTAATGACTTGCTTGGTATTATGCTTCACGGAGATGCATTGAATCCCCTTTTGCCAGAGCATGGATAAATTTTACGCTGAAAGATTTAAGATGAAAATAGCCTCGTGGAATGAGCAAATTGGACCAGCAATCATAACATTCAGGTTCCACTGTACAGACGGAGTTTTCCTTATATTTCCACTGCTTATTTCAAATGTTCACAGATGTCACGCTACAGCTGTAAAATTTTGCTTTGTACTGCAAGAGTATACGTAGACTGAACAAATTAACGTAACATTAAGATGACATCAAGCTTTTCTTTTTTTTTTTTTTTTTTAAGAACATGCACGTATGACGCATCATACTAAATAAGAACGAGAGCACCACATGCTGGTGCCAACATTTGATTGCAGCTGTTTGTTATTTAAAATTCTAATTCGAAATAGAGGCATATTTATGTCCAAAAGAAAACGGAGTGTTACCTTCCCTTTTTATACTGATCCCTTTCTTGACAGTAAACAATCAAACCATGCTTAAAGAAGCGTCATCACTAATGACAGAGATAATAAGAAAATGTCACAGTTTTCGCACAAAGGCGACTATGTAGCACTTACCAATGAATGACAATACCTCAACGATTTCTAGGAAAACGGCCAGGCCAAGCTAAAAATAGCGCTTTTATACACAGTTTTCAGATTTATGATGGGAGACAAAACATAGATAGAAGAAGGAAATTGCAAGGAAAAAAGTTTGGAAGTCGTCAAGTCAGCAGCTTTACATCTGAGTAGGTGGAAGACATGCTGTCAACAATCATACTGTAATGTTACGCTTCTAAACTTTTCAACCAACGGTCGTTAGGTCGCGAGATGAAATAATGAAACTTTGGTGCGATGAAATAAACACAGCCATAGTATTTGCCATAAACCAATCAGAAAATATTAGTCACACTGACAGGTTGATGATATGATCTTCACTTTACCGTGCACTTTCTGTTCAACTGATAGATGTTCGATCAACTTTTTACTGACAAGTCATTGTCCTAAATGTGTATCTCCGCCTCGATCTCTCCTAACTCTTTACCAGACGACAAAAGTGTTGTCTAGATGCCATATTGAAAGTATTTGCAGCCGACAAGTTGTATATGGTTCAAATGACGTGATTTATTTTTGACATGGTAGAAAACATGGTGGACAAAGCAAAAATTCGGATGCGTGAAAATGTGTTTAAATATGTATAGAATAATTTTAAATCCAGTCTTATCATTTTCTGCCACTTAGGCACTGAAAGCAAATAGGGCCTATTGTGAGCAAGGTGCTACTTCATTTGCGAACGAGAATGAAATAAGATTACAGGGAACTAGAATCATGGAAGAAAAGAAGCACGGGAATTACACATATTTCAAATTCATGTCGGTGAAGAATGAGCAATAGCTTATTAAATGTTGTTTTACACAACTCAATGCACTGGGGATTTACCTGGATATAATATTGATAAACCGAATTACATACAATCATGTAGATGCACTTTTAATCTTCCTGCATGGGAAAAAACCACTTCCGTTTGAAACGATTAACTGTTATTTTCATACTCTTGCTTTGACGGTCGGTATAGTTGGAAGTGCCACTAGGTAGAGATCAAAGGTCTATGGGTTTGAATTGCAGGTACTGTTATTTCCAAAGATTCGACCCCTATAACCAAATATACATATATATCACAAGGTGTTTAAATATAGCGCCTATCGATACCGGTCATTTGTCAGTGTAGTTCACATGTGTCTAAACTAGAAAGAGAAACTCGTTACTTTAGTCGTGTTCTGTGGTAAATTATCTTCGATCTGGTACATAGAAAGGAACAAACGGATAAATTATCACGAGATTAATAAGGACTGTAACTTTTGGAAGCAGACAATGTTTTTTCCTGGATCTTCCCACCATAAAATGGAAACTTTATTACCACGGTGAATATACTGAACGAATATGATTGGTCAATACTATCTTCCACAGTTCGCCGTTATTTCAAAAGTCGACGGCAGTGTTCCATTGACCAAACATTTCTTACAGTAAACTCAACGCGATATTCAAATTTCCCTTTCACGGCGAGTAGGAAAAAAAATACCCCGAAATCCCCAAATTCAGAACGAAATCCACAGACTCAATTTTGAACAGTTTTTTACTTAGTTTCGATGGTTTAAAACGTCACTATTACAAATATCCCACGGCTAGGAGTGGCGTTTAATACAGTACTTTAACAGGCAATCCCATGTTTTAATGATTCTGATATTTTAAAAAATGCTAATAAGAACAGTGTGGAAAAAGAAGAAAATGCGGGTTACCAAGATTTTCTCCTCTTTCAAATGGTTTCTATCCTGTCAAACTCATTTATCATCATATGGACATATCTAATTTGCCGTCTGCAAATACTTTAAGAATAGAGAAGTGTAGACTTTTGTCATCTGGTAGAGTTAAACAGAGAGACTAACGTAGGAGCAGGCAATGGTACGGTACACAGCAAGCATTTGAATGTTCAGTATATTTGTAAGGCCTTATTGTACAAAATTAAATCATGATTCACAATTAGATATGTGGAGCGTGCCGAAATTTGTTTGAACACCAAAATATAATTTAGTAGATGGTTTACTCTATCTGTAGGCCGATCAGTGCCTTGTCTGATGCACGGTTTACCCATATCTTAGGTATCGCGGCCTCATCTGGCCTCGTAACTATAGTTTTATAATCTGGCTTCGTAACTATAGTTTTACACATAAACTTGATAGATTTACGCAGTCGATTATCGGTGAAGCCATTCTTTTGCTCGAAGAGAAATGAATAGAATCTAAAATAAACGACGGATCTGTGTAACTGCCAGTTAAAGATGAAGGAGAAACTTAACCGTTAGGCTGCTGAGTGCGACTCACGGACCTTTTGCAGACAGCACGGATCAAAATCAGACTGCACAGAGCGTGCAGTCTGATTTTTTATCCACACTGTCCGATAGGAATCTACACTGTCTGATAGGGATATACGTTTGCCCCCCGCCCCCTTACTTTGAAATAGCAACATTTGGGTTTTTACTATCGACTTAAAAGTTTCGTTTAATATATCTAGCAGGTTAAGAGCTAACAGTTGGCGTCCCTTGCCTCAATAGCTGCCGTAGACTTTATAATTTCTCAGGTCATATGCTGAATTTGTATATCCTAGTCATGAACAGAACACATGTAGAGAAAAACTCTGTGCAATAAACTAATGAAGAAACAAAAATGTATAGACGAATCAACTCTGGAGGAAGGCAAAGTTTTCAATCATCCACTCCTCTCTCATTTGTGTTATGCCGTAGTTAAGTTTACAGTTTCGTTCATATTTGGTTTGCTTTGAACTCGGAAGAGTCCGATACACAACCTACGCGTTAAATGTTACGAAAAATGCCCAGCGGGCACAATTTGTTAAAATATTTAAGACATATCAAATCTGACGTTTAATTTAAATAACCAAGTTTTAAATCTTTAGCTTGTATGTAAATACATATATGAGTCACGCTCTGTGAAAAGGGGGCTTAATGCATCTGCGAAAAGTATCGACCCAGGTCAGCCTGCGCAGTCCGCGCAGGCTGACCTGGGCCGAAACTTTTCGCTATTGGTCAATTTTCTGAATATTCAAGGACCATTCTTCCTTAAAATTCAGTCAATTGTTACACTACGTGGATTTTATGGATCCACAATTATTTGATGACTTGCTTGATATGACGCAGACCTATTAAGCCCCCTTTTGCCAGGGCATGGCTCAATGACTTACGGCGAAACTTGTTATTGTTATTACAGTCTTCTCCCACAATTTATACGTATCTATGACGATGAACTGTTAATCGGCTCCTTAATTTTTGACAAAGTAACGTCCGAATATAAAAAAAGAAAATAATGATCGAACTGGAATCCAGGCTAGAGAGAGACAGAGAGAGAGAGGTTTCTATAAACCAACGTTAAAACCCCAATGTTTAAAAGCCTTTTATACAAGTAAAATTATCAAAAACAGAGTTTTGTGTATGAAAAGGATCTCGAACGTGCCAGCAGTCCGAGTGAAGACGGCTCAGGTTTTCTGTAATGTATGTAAAACGGCCGGTGTTGTAGAGTGAGGGAAAGATCCCCGAGGATCATGCTGTTTGATGAGACTGCCCTCCTCATGCTCTACAATAAGATTTTCTTCTGTAGGAAGAAGGACTAAAGATCAAGAGAACCACCGCCCCACCAGTGCCATCCAAGAGCCTGACTTCCTCTTAACCCTTTATCACACAATTCCGAGTTTTAACGACCCTGAGACAGAAGGCTTTCGAAAACATTGTGGGAAAAGGAGAAAATGCTGGTAACCAGCATTTTCTCCTTTTCCCACAATGTTTTCTACCCTATCAAAGACTTATTCTACTATCTGAGCCAGATTTGAATTGTCGTCTGCAAATGCTTTCAATTTGGACCAGTCTAAAATTTCATCGTGTGGTAAAGAGTTAAGAAAGATACACTCTACTGCTGGTTGCGGTAGAGGGGGACTTCTTAGTACGTTCTCTTGCTCTACAGCAAGTCTTCAAGAAGGGGGCTGGTCGTGTTCTATGGACAGACTTCCCCCGGATGTTGTGATCACGTGTTCACAACCCTCGACTAACTATTTACCAGACAAAAAAAAAATTCACGGCCAAAGTGAAAGTGTTTGCAAACGACAAATTTAATGTAGCTCAAATTGCTTCTGTCTTTGATATGGTAGAAAACATAATGGAAAAAAGGAGAAAATGTCTGTTACTTCCCATTTATCCACAATGTTTTCAAAAGTACCTTTGACATGGTAGTTAACAGTCGGGATTGTTTAGCAAAGGGTTAATGTGGCATGTATATTTTGCAATCTGGCAACGCTATCATAGTTGGTTGAGAAACTTTGATTGATAAAAAAAAAACATGATAGGACATGATACATGAACTCGTACGTCACAAGGATAAACGTCAACAAGTACATTAAAACTACTAAGACTGTACATTTACAGAAAATGACTTTTTATTGCCCCAACTTGAATTTGAAAAAAGAGATAATTTGCTCAGTAATCCATCAAATTTATCAATTATCATTCAACAAATCAAACAGAGAAAAAGTATGGTCTTCTTCATCATCAGACGGTACGTGTAAGTCATGAATCATCATGAACATGAACCACAAGACATTTATAGTAAATATAAATTTCATATCGACCAAATTCACTATTATATATCCTCATTTAAGCACGTCAGTTATGATGATGATAATGATGATGATGATGGTTGTGGTAGGGATGATGATGATGATGATGATGGTGGTTGTGGTGGTGATGATGATGATGATAATGATGATGATGATGATATGGTTGTGGTGGTGATGATGATGATCATGATCATCATCATCATCATCATCATCATCATCAACATCATCAATCGGACAAAAAAGATGACAAAAGACCTAAACTGGAGGGGATGTTTCACTCTGAAACGAGGCTTCTCTGGCAGAAGGGGAAAGAGGAAGGCAAGCACGGCGCTATGATGGGTCTCCAATCCAATACCTCCCCTGGAGGTAGTTTACCCCTCAGGCTGCTAAGCACGAGTCAAGGAACTTTTGCAGATAGTGTAGCTCAAGATAAGACTGCACAGAACGTGCAAGCTAATCTTGGATCTACACTGTCTGATAAGGATATTTTTCCCAAATATCATTTTTGATATAGCAACATTCGGGTTTTTACTATCTGCTAAAATGTTTTACATAATTTATTTAGCAGGTTGACGGTTAACTTAACCCTTTCCCAAACAAGCCCTGGTTTTCACGTGTCTGCAGTACAAGTCCTTTGAAAACACTGTGGGAAAAGGAGAAATTGCTCGTAACGAGCAATTTCTCCTTTTCCCACAGTGTTTTCTACCCTTTTTGAGACCTTTCTGCCATTTTCATCAAATTTAAAATTGTCGTCTGCAAACTCTTTGAATTTGGACCAGTCCAAAATTTGTCGTTTGGGAAAGGGTTAAGAGAGAGAGAATTTGGGGGGGGGGGGGGGGGGGTAAATGCCAACTGAGCTTTAAGAAGAGAGAAAAGCACAAGAGGGACACCCAAGGCTAGATCTCATTCTGGGGTTAAGTCTCGGTTTCCTACACCTAGGGCTAGCGTATAAAGAAATAAATATTGACATAGGAAAGTTACCAACGGATGAATATCAAAACGGTCTGAAAGAAGAAAAGCAGGTGAATGTGTCAGCCCCACCACCTGACATAGATACATGATGCTGAAAATTAAAACTGTTTGGATGAAGACGAGAAAAGAGGCTGGGATCAACATCAGGGTTTTCCGCCTTTAATCCTTAATTTTATTAATAAACATTTCTACAATGGTCATACATCACAACAGTAGTATATATTATACCATTTTGCAAACATTTTAGTTATAAGACGTTATAAGACGGCATGAGACGGCATGAGACGGTTTTGTTCTCTAAAAAATTTTCGAAAAAAAAAAAATTTAATTTTTAAAAAAAAAAAAAAAAATTTCATCATCACGCGTCATTGCATCAGTTAATCATTGCATCAGTTAATCATTGCATCAGTTAACCAACAAACCCATCAACCCAGCTAAACCCTTACATCTGTAACCCCCATCAACCCCCCATCAACCAACGCATCACGCAACGGCTAACCGGCTTATGACCTTTGGGTAGCTTAAGATGATGGTAAAAATTTAAAAAAAAAAAAAATTTAATTTTAAAAAATTTCATCATCACACGTCATTGCTTCAGATACAGGGATACCGAGTTACAGGGATACCGAGTCACAGGGATACCGAGTCAATGAGTTACCGAGTTGCTCAAGACAATCACTTACATCTGTTAACCCCATCAACCCCCCATCAACCAACACGTCATGCAATGGCTAGCCGGTTTATCGGTTAGTGGGTGGGTTGGGATTTTTGGTAAAAAAAAATTTAAAAATCGCTTGCCATGATTAAATAAAAATTGAATTTAAGGTAAAAAATCGCACAAAAATAGTAGGTAAAATAATGGCAAATTTTACTGAAACTAGTGAAAACATAAGTGATAATAATGATAACAATGGTGTTGTCATACGATCACAAGAAGAGTTTGATGACTTGTTTTATGAAGAGGCAAGCATCATCAACGGTTTGTTTGAAAGTAGAGCAGAGGATATAATAGCAAAAGCAATAAAAAATCTTACCCGCTACTTTAACGATGTGAAAGAGGAGGATCTTCAGTTTAGGTTAGATGATTTAAAAAACGACATAGCTTTAGATACAGATGTTGATAAGATAAGAGAACAGATGGAGGAAACTTTAGACAATGTGTTTGAGGATATAGAAGATGAAGTTATACATGCTTTAAATGATAAACATTCATCTTTAGACAAGGATTGTGATTTTTTTAAAAAACAAATAATAAAGGAAGTAGCTGATGTGTTTGTCAAAAAAGACTAAGAAAAAATCATGTTAAAATAGGACTTAAATAATAATCCATGGTATATATTTCATCTTAAGATGATATATAACCCATATTTAAAGAGAAATATGAGTGTATTAAATAAACTATCAGAACAGGAAAGAAATACATTAAATAAATGTATAAAAGATAAAGTAGACAAATACATGATTGAAAAATGTGTTCCTGATGAAAAAATAGTATCTTTTTGTTTTTGTGAACCGATAAGTGAATTTAGAGTTGCAAAAAAATTAATTTCATCTCTTACTTATTTTGCAAGTAAAGAAAGAATTAAAAACAAAACCTTTAAAATATTAGTATCTTATAAATTTCCACCATTTAGAGAAGGTGAAGAAATTATACCAATTTTAACAGTATTATGTAAAGAAGATGGATTAAATTTTTCTTTTTTTCGTTTTGCTTTTTTAACAAAAATTTTATCAGAAAGACGGTTTGCTGGTATAATTTTTATATTTAAAGATGGTGACTTTGAAGATGATGAACCAAAAAATATAAACAATGGTAAAATATTTACTTATGATAAATGTGTTTCTTGCTTAGAGAAAAAACCAAATGTTCATTTTGTTGATTGTGGTCATATCTGTTTATGTAAATATTGTGATTTAAGGGCGATGACAACTAAATGTCCAGTTTGTAATACAGAAAATAATATTAAGCGATTAGTTTAAAAATATTTTATTCCTTTTGATAAAAAAAATTTCATAAAATAAAATGCTAGAACTAGAGCCAGATTTCAAGCAAAAGCTAAATGACCTACTTAAGGATAAATCAAATATTCATCCTATAAACACAAACAAAATCATTTACACAAATGGAACCGGTCTAATGCCCTATAAAGACCCAAAATGGTTTAGTGATATCTACTATTACTGCAGTAAAATGTTTTATGAACAACCTAAAGAAGATACTTTAAACATAACATTTTATGCTGGTGGTAACAACATACGCGTTAAACATCAATTTATCAGTAAAGATTTAACCAATTTGCTATCTCTCTTTAAACAAAGATTTATAGATTGTCCATATGAACATAGTTTCCTTGAAAGTTGTATTAATGACATTGAAGAATATAGTATAAACTTTAAGTTTTTATAAATATTTAACCCTTTTTCTGGGTTATATATTTTACAAGTCCAATTCTATCAATATAGCTACATAAGAATTAGTTACCTTTGGATTTTTTGACACAGTTTTAAAATTTATAACATCACATTGGTTGACCTCAATAGGAGGATTAAACTCTGTACAAGTACATAACTCATCACGTTTTTTAATAATATTTTTTCCAGTTTCAGCAGATGATATGGTTATTTCAAGTATACTATCATCATCATCTTTTGGTAAAGAAACTAATGTACCGCGTAATATTCTTCCTGACGCGGATAAACAATAACCCCCCAATGCATGAGATGGACCGGATAAACCATTACCAAATGAAAACTGAAAGCTGTTTTTCTTAAGTTCTCCCTTTTCCTCAGCCCACACAGTAATTATAGGTTTTGGTTTAATGCCTATTTTTTCATCTACGTAGGATTTTGTTGCTATATCTCTTTCTTCTACTGGGGTTACCGCATTTTTTATAGTAAAGCCTTGCATATTTATATCCGCGGAGGCCGTAAAGCTTCCATCAGGATTTTTTATAATGGCACCCCCATTATCAACATAATTTTTATTGACAGCAGAATCACGGTCTATTGGATTTGGTAAGCCGGTAAGTGGGTGAGTGTTCATATCTATTTTACCAGCTGCTAAGAAAACCCCAGCTTGGTTTTGTGATAAAGCTCTTTTTCCTGCGGTGGCCGTCTTAACAATGCTATCTACATAAAACTTATTTGCAACTTGTCGATTATTTATAGGTGAAGCAACATCATTAATCCTCCATCCACCCATAGAAATGTCACTACTTGATGTATATGCATCACCATCATGAATAAATGCGCGATTAGCATAATCTACATATCTTTTTGTAGCAGCATCCATCGGGGATGCAGGATCTATAAGATCCATTAAATGATACCCCTTCATGCTTATATCTGCAACAGCAGACCAGGTACCATCTTGTTGTTTTCGTATTGCATTAATACCATCTACATATCTTTTTGTAGCAGCTTCACTGGGCCCCTCAGGTTCATCTAAGTTTTTTATTTTATTAAAACCCATGTTTAGATACCCCTCTATATGATACCCCCCGTTTTCATCTAACAACCCTGAGCTACTACCATCAACATAACTCTTAGTAGCAACATCCTGAGGATTTACTGGATTACTAACCCTTGTTAATGTGTTACCATCCATATTTATGGAACCGGTAACAGTGGTTGTTCCATCTTTACGTAAAAAGTTGTTAGTAATGTAAGCAAGTGATACCCCATCACCGCTTGTTTTAACTTCATCCATTCTTCCAAATTTATCAACAGGCATAGTTTTTAATATTGCTAAAAAAGTTTATTTAAAATATCTTGAAATTTATTACCCAAGCACAACTCTTTAAGAATGTATAAACATAAATGTCCACAAAATACTTCACCTGCTTGTTGTAATTGATCTGTATTGTAATGTAATGGACTTTTTAAATAATCTATAATTTCAAGAGGTGGTTGAATACCATAACTATCAAAATAAATTTTTTTCTTTCCATCTTTAAACCAAGCAACCCAATGAGTACCGGGTCCGCCAGTAGCATCAAGATTTAATATACCACATTCTTTATTTCTTACTTTTTTAGGTAGGGTATCTCTTAAAAATGTTCCTCTAAAATTTTTTATTTTTAATTTTTTTACGGCATCCTCAAGCTCAAAATTGCTTAAAGGTTTATTTGGTAAAGTTATATTATCAATTAAAATATTTTCCATTTTTTATTTAGTTAAATATTTACAATAGCATCGTTGTCAACCCATGAATTAAACTCATCAGAATAACCTTTCCACTTTACAAGAGATTTCTTTTTACCTTTTTTAATAACCTTTTCTATCCTAAACACCTCTTGGCTCGTTTTTTGTAGTTCCGGTTCATAAAAAGAACCTTTTATTTCTTCACCATTTAAATCTTCAATCTTATACGTTATAGGTGTCGTATGTTTTACTCTAATAACCGTAAAAACCTCTTCAGTCCATCTCGTTGTATAACCTTTTTCAAAAGTCTTTTTCTTTTTACTTATCCTTACTTTGTCTCCAACAGAAAACTTTGGTTTGATATCCTCCCTTACTTGGTCATAATCAGGATACAATGTTGTCCAAACTTTATTTTTATTCTTCTTCTTACTTGCTTCAATTGGTGTCATCTTAATAGAAGAATGCCTCGTGTTGTTGTATTCCTTAACAAGATTTTGTAATACATCAATATATACATTTGTTGAGTGAGCAGAGAAATACTTCCACATTTTTTCTTTCATTGTTCTAATCCATCTCTCAACAACGCTTGATTTTTCTTCATTTTCAGTAGAATACAATTCAACCAAATCTTTAACATCTTTGTTATAAAACTCTTTACCTTTATCAACCCACATTTTCTCAGGCTTTCTTTCCTTAAAAATACTCTTCAGTGCAGCAGAAACAGATTTTCCTGTTTTATCCTTTAAGGGGACCAGCCAACCATATTTTGAAAAGATGTCAATGACAGCAAGAAGAAATTTTACTCCACGATTAAGTTTAGAAAATGCTTGCATATCTACTAAATCTGCTGCCCATATCTTATCGACACCCCCTACTCTAACTCTCCTTTTCTTAAATTTTCTTTTTACAGGTTTATGTAATTCTTCTGCTAGCATTATATTTTCTAAATTTTTTTTTTACCGACACCCATACCAAATCTTTTCTTGGTTCCTATCAATGATGAAACCAATCCTCTTTCCATTCTTTCCTTAATAGTTGGATTATAGATACCCTTTAACTCTTTAAGCATATTAGCATCACACACATCATTCCGTGTTTTAGTATCATTATGCTTAAGATAACAGATATCATGATGATATGCTGCTTTATCAACACGATTAACAGGCTTTGACCAATCTTTAGGTGTTAAGTCAGGATTTAATCTTTTCTTTAACTTGGTGCCTGGACCAGTAAAATTATGACCAGGTAAATGCATTTCAACAGGTAAGTTATTGATTGCTTTGTTTAACAATGAACCACCTTCTTTTTGTTTAACAAATTGTGTTTTCACGGTACCACAAATAGCGCATTTTCCTCGCACCATATTTTTACCATTTTTACTTACCGTACATTTTAAATCTGTAGTATCAGTTTTCTTTTTACATTTAACGCAATACATTTTTTATATATTAAAATAAATTTTTTTAATTAAAATATGGATATTGTTAATTTATCTTGGAATGAAACATTAGCAAAAAGATTTAACCATCCCCTTTTACCTAGGAGTATCAGGGGTTTAATAGTAGGCAAATCAGGATGTGGTAAAACTACACTTTTACTTAACCTTTTGTTAAGACCTGAATGGTTAGATTATAGTAACTTATACGTTTTTGGTAAAAGTTTGTTTCAACCAGAATATCGAATACTTAAAAAAGCTTTTGAAGAAAAAATATCAAAAGAATACATATTAAGGTTGTTCTCACTTAAAGATGAAGTTCAAAACCGAGATATTTCACCTACTGCATTAGTTGAAGAATGGGCAAAAACAATTAAGGAAAAATCTGATATCGATTGTGAATTTTTTGAATATGCTAGTGATGTACCTGATCCAAGAGATTTAAATGCATCAAATAAAAACTTAATGATATTTGATGACTTACTTTTAGAAAGACAAAACAAGTGTGAAAACTATTATGTAAGGGGTAGACATAGTAATGCCGATTGTTTTTATCTGGCACAAAATTATTTTAGACTACCACGTCAAACTATTAGGGAAATGCAAACTTAATATGTTTGTTTAGACAAGACTTAAAAAATCTTAATCATATTTATAGTGATCATGTAGGAGATGATATGACTAAAACAGAGTTTATCAATTTTTGTAAAAAATGTTGGGAAATACCTCATGGTTTTGTAGTGTTAGATTTAACTAAGAACCCTAACAATGGAAAATATAGATGTGGTTTTGACAACTTTTACATACCACGAAATTACAAAGATTATAATTAAAAAATATATTTTTTCATTAAAAATATATTTTACAAATTATAAAATGGAAGTAGAATTACTTGAAAAGATAGTAAAAAACACTAACCATAAAACATCATTTCAAATTATCGTAAGCGATAACAAAACAGAGTTTACAACAAGATTTACTCCTCCACTTAAATTAGATCAAGATAAAGAATATGAAATAGCATTGGTTAATCTTGAAACTTATTATTCATTTCCTAATATTGATGCAAGCAATAACATTTTTGTTTATTCACCAGATAATGGTGCAACATGGGTAAAAATAAGAATACCTGAAGGAAGTTATGATCTAGTTGATATTAATGATGTAATTCAACAAGAAATGAGAAAAAAGGGTCATTATGATGCTGTTAATGAAGAATATTATATTAGCATCTCAGCAAATACTAATACTTTAAAGTCTATTCTTGTTTTAGAAAATGGATATCAGGTTGATTTTAACCAACAAAATTCTATTGCTAAAATATTAGGGTTCACCCGTTCTAAATATACACAAGGATTTCATGAATCAGAAAATGTAGTAAATATTCTTAGTATTAATAGCTTACTAGTTAATATAGATTTAATTTCAGGTAGTTATGTTAACGGTTCACAAAAAAATACAATTTATAGTTTTTTTCCAAATGTATCACCAGGATATAAAATTATAGAAAATCCGGTAAACCTTGTTTACCTTCCATTAACATTAAATGAAATACATAATTTAAGTGTATCAATTACAGACCAAGATGGAACATTACTCAATCTTAGAGGGGAAAATTTAACAATTAGATTTCATATAAGAGAAGCAAGATAGATATAAAAAATGACAAACTATATTAACGCTAAAATAAATATATCAGACGGACAAAAGGAAAAAATTTTACATTCTTTTAGAAACAAAGCTCCAGCAAGTATTCGTTTAAAGCATGAAGATATTCATGGTAATGATGTAGTAGCATTAACCAAATCTCAAGTAAATAAACTTACAAAAGCTTATAAAGCTGGTAAGGGGTCAACGTTTAGAATGTCAACTAAACAACTTAAGCATAATATGAAAGTAGAAGGTGGATTTTTACCTCTATTAGCGGGATTAGCTTCATCAGTTCTACCTACATTAGCAAGAACCGTTTTACCTGCTATAGGAGTTGGTGCACTATCTGGTTTGGCATCTTCAGGAGTACAAAAAGCAATGGGTAATGGTTTGTATCTTAAGAAAGGGGAATCGATCTGTCAAGTAGAAACTGATGGTGAAGGTTTATATCTTAAACCATACAAAGGTAGAGGATTCTATTCCGTTGGTGATGGATTGTATTTAAAACAAGGTGGTAAAATTTATGATGGAAAAGGTCTTCTTTTAGGACCTAATAGTCCATTTGCTAATATTCCTATATTAGGTGCAATATTATAAATTTAAAAATATGAATGTGCATAAATTTGGAAATGGAAAACATAAAATAGTTCAACCAAAAACTATTTTTTGGAAACCTGTAGAAGTTAAGTATCCAGCTAAAAAAGTTAATCCTGTTACATGGGATATTTTTACCCAACAACCGTTAGTAATAGAAGGAGGATTTACGATGACGATAGCCTTAGGTATGGGCTTCAATATGAGTAAAGGTTTTGTTTTAGCTTCTCTATCTTATAATCTTAAACTTAATCAATTATCTATTACAAATGAAGTTTCATTAGAAGAGGTGGATGACATGGTTGCAACAATTACAAACAACTCTGGTAAAATAAAAAAAATACAAGAAAACACCTTTTTGTGTCGTCTTTACTATTCTATTTAAAAATAAGTTGCTGTTAATAAAATGGAACTAAAAGAAAAGATTTATCCAGAGTTATCAGAAGCACGAAATATACCAAATGCACCATCATTAGAGCCAGTAATATCCTCAAGAGATAACGGTCAATCATTTAGGTTACAAAAGATATCAGAAATTCAGACTTTTCTAGAAAATGAAGTTAAGGAAAGAGAGCAACTAAGTAAAAAATACATGAAGATTAGTAAGAATGTGGACAATGTAGAAGCTGGACTAACCGTTATAGCACTAGGCGCCGGAGCAGGGGGAATCGCTTTACTATCAACCGTAGTAGCGATACCTGCAACTATGGTTCTAGAAGGCTGTGCTTTAGTTGTTGGGTTAGCCGCATTGGTGGGTAAGTTTGTGGTTAGAAGAACCAGAACAAAATCAGAAAAACATCTTCAGATTAAAATGTTGGCTGATTCAAAGCTAAACACACTACTTACACATATATCAAAAGCAATAACAGACAACAAAATAGATCATTCAGAATTTACTTTAATTATGGAAGAATTGGAAAAATACAAACAAATGAAGGAAGAAATTAGAAGTAAGTCTAAGAAAAAAAGCAAGCTAGAGGAATCGGAGAGTTTAATAGAGAAGGGGCGAATAGAAGCACGGGAGGAATTCAGGAGGCTTGTAGAAAGGCATTCAAATTAAAAATAAAACCGCCTAAGTTTAAGTGTTCTTGTGCATGTGAGATAGACAATACAAATTAAAAAAATATTTTACTTTTTAAAAAAATGTCATTTTTGAAGATCCGAGACCCTTTAAAAAGGGAAGAAACAGTAAAAGAATTCATTGCACTGAAGAAAAGAATTTATGATAATCAACTTGCAGAGAGAATCGGGGATATCGAATTACAAACAGATCTTTCTAAGTTTTTTAGACCTATTACAGAAACACAAAAAGCTTCAACAAAGGAGATTACAGAAGGACTTAAACCTATTAAAGAGGGGATTGAACAGTTGCCACAGGCTATTACATTTCCTGCCTTTCCTTCTATAGAAGCTAAAAAAAGTGATGACCTTACTGATGAAGAATTAGAAGAAATAAAATGGTATAGGGATCAAATGGAAGAAGAAAGTGATCCATTATTGCTTATTGGACCAGAAGCAGCAAAGCAACTAAGAAGATATACAAATAAGGATGAAGCTGATACAACTTATGGGATATATGATAAAAAAGGTAAATTTTATATTGGCAGTGAGGAAGTTGAAATTTTAGGAGATGATCTTTTAACTGCAAAAAAAATCTATGAAGGCACACCTGGTATGTGGGAGTTAATTGTAGCTAAAAGACCAGACAGAGATAAATATACTGACGAGGATTTTGTTAATTACAAGGATTTAATGTTAAAATCTGGCACTCTTCATCGAGATAATAACAAAAATAGTCATTTACCAAAAAGCAGTAAAGCATTTAAATGGAAAAAAATTCTTAAAGATATTTGGCTTGATAGGCCCATCGGAAAAGGAATTACCGTTATCCCATCTGACCCTAATGCACTATTAGAAAGATTAGACCTCTTAATGGCGAGTAAAGGAGCCGGTCATACAGGTGTAAGAAATGAGTTGGTAAGTATTTGTGATGAATTGAAAAGACAGCGTATATTAAATGCAAAAACTTATAAAAAATTAATGTCTATACTATAAAAATGATTACATCACAAAAGAGAGGATTTAAAAGAAATTATGCTTATGGAGGAGCAGGAATATTTGATACTTTAGCCAATTTTCTTACAAAACTCTTTACAAGCAGCGCAGCTAAACAATTTGCATCTTCAGCAGTTGATGTTGGTAAGAGTGTAGCTAAGGAAGGAGCAAAGAAAGCGTTAGAGGTTGGAAAGAGTGCCGCAGTTGATGCAGGTAAAAAGTTAGTTCAAAAGGCTTTAACACCAAAATCTAAAAAGATTATAGAAAAATATACTCAAAAGCCTACTACATCATATTATAACCCTTATTTGCAAGATGGTGGTGCCATTGCTATTCAAGATTTAGTTAAAAAATTAAATAGTAAGGGTGGTGGAGTTAAAGTAATATAAATTTAAGTTAAGTAAATTATTACATTAAATAAAAAAGAATGACTAATCTAAAATTTAATTTAACGCATTATGAAAAATACAATACAAAAAAGGTTAGTATCCTTTATGCTAATTTAAAACTTGATGAAGATTGTGAAGTATTAGATAGCAGTGATACAAATTATGATTATAAAAAGGTTGTTTTAAAATTGTCACCTGAAAAAGCTGATATCATTAAGGAATTTGAAGAAGATGTAAATCAATATCTAAAAAAAAATAATATGTCTAAGGTAACCATACTTTACGGAAATAGAATTTATCTAAAAATGAAAAAAAACCTTTCAGTAGAAAAAATTAAAAATATTAAACTAAAGGGTGTGTATGTAAATGATGAAAACAAGTCATTCCCTCAACTATGGGCAAATTAATTTAAACAATTATAATTTGATTTAAAATTATAATTGCATATAATAAAAATGGATATTTTAAATATTAAAGCACCGATTTTTAAAGATGATAGTATTGATGAATATGAATATTATGAATATCTTCCTATTACAGGAACCAATTATAACAACTCTGGAGGAAATATTAGGATTGATATTGAAACACAAGATATTTTTTATCATCCTTCAGAATCATACCTACTAATTGAAGGAAGATTGCTAAAAGAATCTATTCTTGTTATTAATCGTGGTTATAATATGGATGGCGTTGTTCGTCATGATGATGATCAGGTCACCCTAGTAAACAATGGATTGATGTATCTGTTTAAAAATATAAGATATCAACTTAGTGGGCAAGAGATAGAAAGCATTAATTATCCTGGTCAAACTACAACAATGCTTGGGCTGTTAAAATACCCTGATGATTTTTCTAATTCCCAAGGATTAAATCAGCTTTGGAAAAAGGATACAGCTGGTGCAATAAATGATAATAATACTGGTTTTAAAACAAGAAGGTCTTTTATTTTCGATTCATTACCTACTGGAACATTTAGTTTAAAGGTACCCTTAAAGCATATATTTGGTTTTTGTGAAGATTACAACAAAATTATATATGGTATGAAACAAACTTTAACATTAACAAGAAATAATGATAATGATGCAATTTATAGACTTGTCGAAGCAGCAATAGGTGGAAACCAAAGACATGAACCTGGTAAGGTTGAATTAACAAAAGTATCATGGTTTATGCCTCATGTAATACCTGAAGATGGAAACAAGTTGGAACTTTTTAAATTTATTGAGAAGAAAGAAAAATTTCCAGTTGGTTATAGAATGATACAAAGCGACTCTATTGCGGTTCCACAAGCAATAGGTTTTACTTGGAGGTTATCATCTAAATCATCCCCAGAGGTGCCACGTTTCTTAATTGTAGGTTTTCAAACAGAAAAAAGTAATAATCAATTAGCAAACCCAGCTTTATTTGATAATATAGATGTTAGAAATATTTATGTAATGTTGGGTCCAAATAAATATCCAAACTATGATCATGATATAAATTTTACAACTAATAGATATGGAAGAATATATGGTGAAGCTTCCTCTTTTAGAAAAAAATTTTTTAACATGGATGAATTGGTATCAAACAATTGTTTTAGCCCTATTGAATTTAAATATATGTTTCCTTTGTTTGTGTTTGATTTATCAAAACAAAGTGAAAGGCTTAAGTTTTCTGTTACTGATATTCATGTTAAAGCAACATTCGGTAATCCTGCTCCAGCAAATACTATAGCTTATGCAGTTTTACTTAGTGATAGACTAATCAACTTCCAGAGTGATGGGAATAAGATGAGTGTAGTATATTAAGTAATTTTTTACTTAAATAAAATGAAAAAGATTGCTGATTTTAAGAAAATATTAACAGATAACAATATTAAGTTTTATTCCTATTGGAACAAGAAAAAGTATATTGATGTGTTAAAAGAGCATGGATTGTATCCTGAAGAGGAAGAAAAAAAATTTTTAAAAAAAATTCCTAATTATGAAAGATTAAAGTATATTGGTAAAAACCCAAAGAGGGTTACCTTAAAGGATGTTGAAACTGAAGAGGTGAAAGAGTTTCCATCAATTTACAAGGCTTCTTTGTATATTGATAAATGTCCACAAACGATTGAAAACTGGAATGGTAGAGTATGGAATGGTAAATATAGAATTGATATTCTTTAATTTTATTATTTATGAAAAAAAATAATAAAATTTGACTTAAGATAATTTTATTATTTTAAAAATTATAGCGATGAATTCTTTTTCACGAAGATTTATCAATAGACTGGTAGATGCTAGTCAAACGATTACATCTAATTTATATAGTGGTGCTCAAAGGGTTGCCTCAACAGTAATTCCTCAGAGTGTTAGAAGAAGAGTGTCTAATTTTACTAATTGGATGACTGGTAATGTTCCAGAAGAGCAAATTCCACAAGTTATAAACCGGGTTTTAGAAAATGTAGAAGAGGACTTGCCGAGAAGAGAGATGCCAAACACCGTATTAAGACAAGAAGCGTCTGCATTAAGAGAATTTGCAACACAGTATGTTATAAATGGAGTAGGGGGATGGGGAGCAAATGATTTTTTAGAAGTATGTAGAGAAAGCATAACTAATTTTTTAAGAAACAATAGAAATACAAAGGTAAAGCTAGAACTAGTATGTTTATTTTCAAGGGAAAAAAATGATGGTGATATTGAATATAAAAACGTTAAACTTTCTTCAAGTCATGAAATTATAACAAGGGAAAGTAATGTAGATGATGCTTATGATGACATGGTAGAACGAGTTATGAGAAATTTCGAAACTTTTTTAATACAAGGAACTGGTTGGAATTTTGAGGGGGTTATAAGCTTAACATTACATTCTGTAGAAAATATACAAGCATGGGAGGGGCGTGCCGGTTCATGGATGCCTTTACCAGCAGGATTAAAAAGAGCAAATAACAGAAATGGACTTGTTAATATTAAAAACGAAAAAGATCATAATTGTTTTTTATACTGTTGTATGAGGGTGGTTTATCCGAAAAAAGAAAATCCACAAATAGTTGATAAAAAATTAAAAGAGCAAATCAAAGAATTAAATATGAGGGGAATAGAATGTCCCGTTAAGTTGTGTGATATTAATAAATTTGAAAATCAAAATCCAGATTTTTCTATTGTTGTTATAGGTTATGATGAAAAAGATGGGTTATATCCTCTTAGAAGGCAAAGAAAAGAAACTTTTGGTAGAAAACATTTAGTGATTCTTTTGTTAATAAAAGATAAAGATGAAAATAGTCATTATGTTTGGGTGAAAAATCCAAGCGCGCTATTAGCATCAAAAATATCTAAAGATAAACATAAACTTTCTTTTTGTTGGAGTTGTTTAGGACATTTTACGAGTGAAAGAGTTTTAGAAGATCATAGAGTGTTTTGCTATGAAGAAGATGCTGTAAGAATTAAAATGCCATCAAAAAACCAGTGTACCGTAATGTTTAAAAACTGGGTTAAAACACAATGGCATCCTTTTGTTGTTTATGGTGATTTTGAAACGATGCAAATACCAATACAACATGCAAAACCAGACCCAAGTAAAAGTACAACAACAAAAACTCATATGCATGTCCCAACAGGTTATGCTTTCTTTTTAAAAAGTTTTGATGAAAATGTTTTTAAGTCTAGATTGTTACTATATCGAGGAGAAAAAGCAGAGGAAAAGTTTGTGGAAGAAATAGAAAGTCTGACTAAAGAGATTTTTAAATTACCAAAAAAAGATATGATACTTACCGCAGAGGATGCAAAAAAATTTAATACCGCAGATACCTGTTATCTTTGTAATAAGAAGTTTGGGAAGGAAGAAGAAAGTGATGAAGAAGAGGAAAGCGATGAAGAAGATGAAGTGGAAGAAGAGGAAGAAAAAGAAAATAAAAAAGATGAAGATAGATGGAAAAAAGTAAGAGACCACTGTCATTTTAGTGGTAGATATAGAGGAGCCGCACATAATAAATGTAATCTTAAATTTCATAAACCAAACTTTCTTCCTGTTTTCTTTCATAATTTGTCTGGATATGATACTCATTTGTTTGTTAAAAATCTTGGTGTTAGTGAGGGGGAAATTAATGTAATTCCAAATAATGAAGAAAAATATATAAGCTTTACAAAAAAGACTTTAGTAGGTCAATATAAAAGTAAAGATATTTATAAGGATATTAGGTTTTTAGATAGTTTTAAATTTATGGGTAGCAGTTTAGCAAAACTAGCAGAAAATTTAAAAGATTATCAATTCAAAAACTTAAAAAGCGAATTTCCAAAAGAAGAAGAGTTTAAACTTCTTCGTAGAAAGGGCGTTTATCCATATGAATATATTGATTCATTAGAAAGACTTAATGAAACACAATTACCACCTATAGAAGCATTTTATTCAAAACTTGCTGGGGAAGGAATTACAGAAGAAGATTATAACCATGCAAAAAAGGTATGGAAAACATTTAAAATTAAAACTCTTGGTGAATATCATGATTTATATTTAAAAACGGATGTTCTTCTTTTAGCTGATGTGTTTGAAAGTTTTAGAAAAGTTTGTTTTAACGTTTATAAATTAGACCCTGCTTGGTATTTTACTGCACCTGGTTTAGCTTGGGATGCTGCATTAAAGTTAACTGGTGTTAAGTTAAAACTGATTAGAGATAAAAATAAAATCCAATTTATTGAAAGGGGGGTCCGAGGTGGAATTTCAATGATTATTAAAAGGTATATAAAAGCTAATAATAAATATTTAGCTAAAAAGTACAATTCGAATATGCCTTCAGTATTTTGTAAATATTTAGATGCGAATAACTTGTATGGTTGGGCAATGAGTCAGAAGCTTCCAATTGGTGGATTTAAATGGATGACGGAAAAGGAATTAAACAACTGGAAACGTCATTCTTGTTTTTTAGAAGTTGATTTAGATGTTCCTAAAGAACTGCATGATTATTTTAATGAGCTTCCTCTTGCTGCGGAGAGAAAAAAAGTAAATAAAGTTGAAAAGCTGGTGCCAAATTTACATGATAAAAAGAAATATATTATACATTATAAAAGTTTAAAACAGTGTTTAAGTCTTGGTTTAAAATTGAGGAAGATACATAGAGGGATTAAGTTTAAAGAGAGTGATTGGTTAAAACTATATATTGATTTAAACACACAACTGAGAGCAAAAGCAGAAAATGATTTTGAAAAAGATTTTTATAAGTTAATGAACAATTCAGTGTTTGGAAAAACTATGGAAAATATAAGAAAAAGGGTAAATGTTAGACTTGTTAGAAGTAGAAAAACAGCAAGAAAATTTGTAAACAAACCAAACTTTAAGCATTTAGAAATATTTAATGAAAATTTAATAAGCATTCATATGGGAAAAACACAAATAACATTTAACAAACCAATATATTTAGGGTTTTCCATTCTTGAGTTAAGTAAAACATTGATGTATGATTTTCACTATAACTATATTAAAGCAAAATATGGAGATAGAGCAACTTTAGGACTGACGGATACAGATAGTTTATTGTATGAAATTAAAACAGAAGATTTTTATAAAGATATTTCAGATGATGTTAAAGAAAAGTTTGATACAAGTGACTATCCAAAAGAGGGGCATCCTTCAGGTATTCCAGTTGGTGTAAATAAAAAGGTGATTGGTATGTTTAAGGATGAAACAAGTGGACGGGAAATAGAAGAAACTATTGGATTAAAACCAAAAATGTACAGTATTAAAATGGATGATGGGGTGGAAAATAGAAAATGTAAGGGGATTAAGAAAAATATAATTAAGAAAACTATAACGCATCAGGATTATCTAAATTGTTTAGAAAAAAATAATATACAGCATAGAACAATAACAAATTTAAGAAGTTATAAGCATCAAATTTATACGGAAGAAATTAATAAAATAGCATTAAGTGCAAATGATGATAAAAGGTTTATTTTACCTGATGGAATTCATACACTTGCTTGGGGACATCATAGGATAGAAGAATACAAAAAATAAATTTTTATTTGTGCTAAAAACAAATAAAAATTATAAATTTTTAATTTTACCACATGTCATACATTCTAAAACATAGTTTTCATCAATATTTCTTCCTGTAATATAATTCATTATATCATTAAATGATATGTTTTCTTTTAGTTTTTTTTCAAATCTGCCTAAACAATTATTTTCATGATGAAGATTGTTATAACATTCTTTAAAAAGACCATATTTTTTATTTTCAAAAATTGTATATTCTCTCCAATTTGTTAATTCCTGCATTTTTTTACATAGCTCTCTTCTTTTTTCATCATAATCTGATATTAAGTTATTAATGATGACTACTTCTTCATTTATCTTTTCAATTGTCTCTAAATCTTCTTTTGTTAAAGTATCTCTATATTTTTCTTTTGTGTTAAGTAAAAGAACATGATTCTTTAATTTTTGTAAAAGTTTAATATAAGTTTCTTTTCCATATTGTATTTTTTTCTTTGTATTATAGTTTATTCCGTTTTTTAATTTTTCATATTTTTCTTTTAAAGTAATAGCTTTTTCTAAATCATAATATAAATTAAAATCATCAACACTACTTTTTATGTGTGATAATGAATATGGTATAAAATTTCTTGTGTAAAATAAAACTGGATATTTTATTGGAGGTAGATACCTTTTTATTTTATCTTGTAAGTCTGTCATCTTACCTACTGTCTCCGCGCGATTTTTTACCTTAAATTCAATTTTTATTTAATCATGGCAAGCGATTTTTAAATTTTTTTTTTACCAAAAATCCCAACCCACCCACTAACCGATAAACCGGCTAGCCATTGCATGACGTGTTGGTTGATGGGGGGTTGATGGGGTTAACAGATGTAAGTGATTGTCTTGAGCAACTCGGTAACTCATTGACTCGGTATCCCTGTGACTCGGTATCCCTGTAACTCGGTATCCCTGTATCTGAAGCAATGACGTGTGATGATGAAATTTTTTAAAATTAAATTTTTTTTTTTTAAATTTTTACCATCATCTTAAGCTACCCAAAGGTCATAAGCCGGTTAGCCGTTGCGTGATGCGTTGGTTGATGGGGGGTTGATGGGGGTTACAGATGTAAGGGTTTAGCTGGGTTGATGGGTTTGTTGGTTAACTGATGCAATGATTAACTGATGCAATGATTAACTGATGCAATGACGCGTGATGATGAAATTTTTTTTTTTTTTTTTTTTAAAAATTAAATTTTTTTTTTTTCGAAAATTTTTTAGAGAACAAAACCGTCTCATGCCGTCTCATGCCGTCTTATAACGTCTTATAACTAAAATGTTTGCAAAATGGTATAATATATACTACTCACAACAAAAGTTTTCAACTTTTTGGCGGGAAGAGAGATTTAAAAAAAAAAACACTTAAATCCAACATTTAACAGTTTTTTTTTTTTCAACAATACCGAGTTATAACCACCTTGAGGAAAAGGCCTTTTCAAAACATTATGAGAAAAGGAGGAAATGCTAGTGACGAGCATTTTCTCTCTTTCTCACAGTGTTTTCCACCCTTTCAAAGGCAAACACTATCATTTAAACGGCTTTCATTTTGACAAATGCAAATGTTTTCGATTTGCAGTTATAAGTCTAAAATTTGGTTTTTGGTAATGAGTTAAACGAAGTCCGAATTCGATGGACATGCTAGGAGTTGTTGTTGTTGTTGTTCAAGGCGTAGTGCGGATCTTTCAGTGATTATCTTTTTTTTATCTTTTAACCCTTTATCACACAATCCCGACATTTAACGACCCTGTGAAAGAAGCCTTTTGAAAACATTGTGGGAAAAGGATAAAATGCTGGTAACCAGCATTTTCTCCTTTTCCCACAATGTTTTCTACCCTTCCCAAAACAAATTTCAATTTTTCAGTCACATTTATTTTGTCGTCTGCAAATGCTTTCAATTTGAACCAGTCTAAAATTATGTCGTTTGGTAAAGAGGTAACGTCTGTCGTAACGAGTAACTGTATAGGAAGTATTACAAGATCAATCATAATCAGCTAAGTACTACATTATGGTCTATTACAGAGCTATATTTAGAAGATCTATTAACATTATTTGTTTTAAAAAATGCCTGTACTTAACTCTTTACCAAAAGACAGTATTTTAGTCTAGCCCAAATAGAAAGCATTTGCAGACGCCAAATTAAATGTGCTATGATGGAATTTGTCTTTGAAAGAACAGGTTACCACCATTTTCTCCTTTTTCCACAATATTTTCGAAGACTTTGTTCTTCGGGGTCGTTAAAACTCAGGATTATACGGAAACGAGTTAAGTATTAACAAAACCAACGGCTATAATGCATAAAAAAAGTTAACCAGCGTTCCGTAGCCAAATTGCCGACCAGTATAAACCAACGCCTATCGTTGTGTGCAAACTGACCCTTAAACTGCTAAATAAATGAAACGAAACTTTCCAGCCGATTCTGAAAACCCAAATTTTGCTATTTCAGTGTTATCTATTGGGGAAAATATTTCCATATCGGACAGTGTAGATCCAAGATCAGACTGCACGTTCTGTGCAGTCTGATCTTGATCTACACTGTCCGCAAAAGGTCAGCGAGTCGCGCTTAGCAGCTTATGGGTTAAACGAGTGCACAGCTTGATATCTATTGTGTAAGTATTTGGGCCATGCTCTGACAAAAGGGGGTTTGATGCATTCCCGTGATGCATCGGACCAAACAAATCATCAAATAATTTATGAATTCTTGAAATCCATTTCGTCTGACAATCGACTTGATCTGGGGGTAAAGTGGTCTGTTGGTAAGCCGAAAATTTACAAATCGCAAAAGGTTTCGACCCATATCAGCCTGCGCGGACTGCACTGGCTGACATGCGTCGATATTTTTTTTGCAGATGCATTAAGCCTCCTTATCACAGAGCATGGCTGATTTTTTTTTTTTTGGTACAGTTCATCTTTGAAGAAACGGTTGCTTCAGATTTTTTTTTTTTTCTCTGTACGATGCAAAGTCTGATAGGGTTATGCTAAACTTTAAGGGGTCAAACGAAAATTTTTATAGGACATTTATGTTCAATGCGACATGACGGATAAGAACAACTGAGCCATGCTGTGGCAAATGGGGGCTTAATACATCTCCGTAATGCATGATACCAACCGAGTCATCACATACCTTATACAACCAATTGTATCATAAGGTAGACTGGTCCATTTACATGCAGAAAATTGACTTGTAGCAAAAAGTTTCGATTCACGTCAGCCTGCGCGGATTGCGCAGGCTGACGTGGATCGATACTTTTTGCAGATGCGTTATGCCCCCTTTTTACAGCGTATGGCTCAAAGGTGTGGCTCAAATATTTTCGTACTTTCTTTTATTTGAGCTTTGGCATCTGCCATTCATGAGACTGGAGAGACTTGCTATTTATTGCAATACGATACAGAGTTTCTCAACCACTTTCAACCATTTGGAGTTCAGGCCATAAATCATTGCAAACGATTCTCAATGGTACAGGTAGGTGCAGGGATTCAACTCATCAACAACTCAACATTTTATTCATATCATAGAATGTAGTGAATAAAATTTCATAGGCTGGAATAATTTTTCTTACAGAAATGCCCTAATTTGCACTTGTCTAGTTGGTCGTCATAATTCTGGGTCCGTATTCACCTACATGTACCATTTTAAATTGTATCTTAAGTCTAATTCTAGTGTAGAATGTAACACAACACGATTTCTGACTGGCTGACCCATTTGGTTTAACCGATCAGAAATTGCATTACTTTCGAATTCAGAAAAGAATTAGACCAAGAATGGTTCGTGTATACGGGCCTGTTTCCAGGGATTGCAAAGACCGTAAAACTGCGTTAATGAGATATATACAGTTTTTTTTTTTCAATTCCTAAAATCTTTAAGGAAGTCTCACTTTTCTTTACAATAGTTTGGATCAGTTGAACTAATTACATTGTCTTTTTTTTTTCAGTCAGATGAACGATAGAGATAGAATGACTCCCCCAACACCCCATCCCCCTCTTTCCTTATAAGGTCTTAAAATAGTAACGTATTTGTGGGAGTAAAAACAAGCATGATATATATAACATGAACATCGGCATGCTAACAAGGTTTTTCAATTTTCAGGTCTAGTGGTCATTGTAATGAGCAGGGCCGAACGATATGAGCAATTCGTGTGTGTGTGGGGGGGGGGGGGGGCGGTATTCAGAAAATATTTCTGCAAAATTGGGCGAAATTCTACGACGTACGGTTGGACATACGGGCTGCAGTGATTTAAACCCATCACAATAGTTTAACTTAGAGTGCCTTTGAGCTAAAATGATGTCTATATGCTATATGAGTGACTCTCGTATCCTTAATAATTTTTTTTAATTCGATCCTTTAATTACAGAACAGAACATATCTTTTATTTTACCGATATCATTAGAGGGGAAGGAGGGAGGTGGGGGGGGGGGGGGCCTTGAAAGAGTTTAGCCGTTCATCAAACGACAAAATTGTACAAAATAAAAACATTTACAGACGACAAATTAAATGTGGCTGAAATGATGGTATTCATATCTCTGAAAGGGTAGAAAGCATTGTCGGAAAAGGAGATAATGCCGGTAACCATTTTCTCCTTCTCCCAATATGTGTTCAAAATGCAATTTCCTAGGGGGTCGTTAAAATACAGAATTTTCAGGAAACGGGTAAAGTACTTTTGGGAGAGGTAAGCAAATGAAAGATTTTGTCGTATTTTTGTTACCCTAGAAAGAATAGAAGAAAATTAGGGTATCGCAGCTCAAAAGTAAGGTCAAAATATATGAGCCATGCTCTGGCAAAATGGGGCTTGATGCATCGCCGTGATGCATTAAACCGATCAGGCCATCACATAAAATTTATGGATCCATAATAGCCACTTCTTTTAACAATCGACTTAATCATGAGGTAGACTGGTCCTTGGACATACAGAAAATTGAGCAATAGCGAAAAGTTTCGGCCCAGGTCAGCCTGCGCGGACTGCGTAGGCTGACCTGGTCGATACTTTTCGCAGATGAATTAAGCCCCATTTTCACAGAGCATGGCTCATATTTAATCCATGCTCTTGTACCTCCGTAATGCGCACATACCAAGCAAGACATTACATAATGATAGAACCCTAAAATCCATTACGTTATGACAACTGAACGGATATGGTGGTAGAATGGTCCTTGTACATGCATAAGATTTACACAAGGCGAAAGATTCCGGCCCATGTCAGCCTGCGCGAACTGCCCAGGCTGACATGGGTCGATACTTTTTGCAGATGTATTGTTCATCTTAAAAGAAATTAAATCGTATGATACAACAAACCTAGGAAATTGGTTATCATTGCCCAAACTGTTTCTCCGAATTGTTTTTTTTTTTAATCCTATAAACCAGAAAATATTAAACTATGACCGATCGCTATTTTTAATTACGTCAATTATGTTTCACACACCAAAGCCGTTCCCGATACAACGTCAATTCAACATTTTCTAGTCCATTTAACTCTGTCCCAAACGACAAGCTTTTTGCACACTTTCATATAGAAGGCTATTGAAGCCGACAAAATAATTGTAAATGGAAAGGATAGAAAACATTGTGGGAAAGGGAAAAAGTGATGGTTACCAGCATTTTATCCATTTCCAACAATGTCTTCAAAAGGCTTCTTTTCTAAGGGGTTGTGTGGTAAAGGCTTAAATCATCAATAACATTTTATTTCTGTTATCTACCATTTTGGCTTTAACAGATAATCATAACCGATGGTAAACAAGAAATATCTTTAAAAAGATAGACGGCGCAAGAGATACTGAAATATGAATATTGAGACTATTTTGTGTCTCAATATGAAGTAAAATACTGAAAAGTAACCTCACGAGCAATCGCCTCTTTTTCCTAACTGTTTTTCATTTTGTTGAAAAGAAGTATTGGGTTATTGGTTAACGCTTATGAAAATGTTGAATCTCCAAATGGCACAAGAAAAGAATCATTCTCTACCACATTATTTTGCTATGGTATGAATCAAGGCCCTTGGGTATGATTAGCAGTAGCAACGCTTACTAGTATATATGTATATTTAGTGATTTCATAAATGTGTAAGCAAATAAGCCAGCAGAGGCCCGCCGAATAAACATGTGAACACTTTTGACCAAGTGCAAATTGCAATCTATTCATTCTTTATCAGAGCCAAGAAGTAGGTCAAAAGCCTGGGCATTCAGCTACGCCGAAAAAAAATTGAAGACGAAAAATGAAAACGTACAAACAAGGAAGGGCAGAGAGAAGATAGAAAAAAAAAAGCGAAGAGATTTACGATATAAATGAACCATGCTCTGACAAAAAGGTGCTTAATGCATCTCCGTGACGCATTATACCAAGCACGTCATCATGTAAAGTTATACGGCTCCACAAAATCCATTTTGTGCAACAACCAACCTAATAATGAGGTAGAATGATCCTTGGATATGCAGAAGATATAGAAGGAGCACAAAAGCTTCGACCCAGACAGCGCAGGCTGACATAGTCGATACTTTCTGAAGATGCATGAAATCCCCTTTCCACAAAGCATGGCTCACATAGTTTGGCTCACGCCCCAACCGCTTAAAACCACAAAAACGAAAGAAAAAGTTCACTAAAGAAATGTGAACAGATTCTTAACCCTTTCCCAAACAAGCCCTGATTTTCACGTGTCTGCAGTACAAGTCTTTTGAAAACACTGCGGGAAAAGGAGAAATTGCTCGAAACGAGCAATTTCTCCTTTTCCCACAGTGTTTTCTACCCTTTTGGAGAACTTTCTGCCATTTTCATCAAATTTAAAATTGTCGTCTGCAAACTATTTCAAGTTGGACCAGTCTAAAATTTATCGTTTGGGAAAGGGTTAATCTGTGTTCTGCTTTGAAAATACAAGTGTCTATCTATACATTTTCTTCATTCACTCTTTTTCATGAGGAGTGTTGTTCTTATCTCTATTTTTTTTCTTTTGGTCAATATTTAACATTTACAATTCATGATTAGCTGATAAGTATGGGTACTACAGAGTAAATTATGGTCACCTGAGCGTAATATATTGCATTGTTTTCTCCCTTTCCACAGCTTATTGTCACGAACACAAGATTGATTTAAATTCACCTTTGGCATACAGTCCTGAGTTTTAACAAAGCTTAAATAGGAAGTCTTTTGAAAAAAAAAAAAAAAAAAATGCTGGAAACGGAGAAAATGCTGGTAACCAGCATTTTCTCCTTTTCCAACAATGTTTTCTCCTCTATCAAAGACAAATTCCATCATTTAACCCTTTACCAGACGACAAATTTTGGACTGGTCCAAATTGAAAGAGTTTGCAGACGACAATTTTAAATTTGATGAAAATGGCAGAAAGTTATCAAAAGGGGTAGAAAACAATGTGGGAAAAGGAGAAATTGCTCGTTACGAGCAATTTCTCCTTTTGCCACAGTGTTTTCAAAAGACTTGTACTGTAGACACGTGAAAACCAGGGCTTGTTTGGGAAAGGGTTAAGCCGCATGTAGATTGTAGGCTGCAAGTGCTTTCAGTTTGGACAAGTCGACATCTTTGTTATTTGATAAAGAGTTAAATATTGGGCGTTGTGTAAATCTTAATTGACCTTTTAAAATTCGAACCTGTGATTTTCGACGCTGAGGAAGAAGGCATCTGAAAACATCACTACTGACATTTATCACAACGATTCTTACTATTTCAACAACAGTTGTCATTGTATGAGCCAAAATTAATTTGTCATTCTTGAACGTTTTCGATACCATTCGACGATTCCAACTATCGTCGTCTTTAAGACTCAAATGCGATCAGTGGTAAATAAGGAAATACAGACATTGACAACGTTCATTCAAAGAGGTAGGTTTGTTTGTTTGTTCAGTGTTTAACGCCGTTTTCAACATTATTTCAATCATATCGGGGCGGCCAGCTCACCTATCTATGCTTTCCCGGAGCTTCTTTTACCAGTAGTTCGCACAGTATTCTTTCAAAACCACTGCATCCTTTCCAACATAACTATTGTCGAAACAACGGTAACAGTTGAGCTTGGAATTAATTCCTGTCGCAATGACTATCATCAAATTCAGTCACCGGAAAGAGAGTGGCCGTGCCAGGGATTCGAACCAGTGGCGCCCAATATCTCAAGTCCTGTAATGCACCTTTGTTCAATAGTTACAGCATCAGACCTCATTTATATATGCATTTCTATTTAAGTAAATATTACCAGATTTAATACAAAAACGTTGTCACGTCTTAGTCTTCATGCATGCAGATGAAAAGATACGAATGTTCCTATAATGCATACTTTAATGATAATAATAAACCACACTCACCGTAATTACATACTATGCACAAAAAAGTCTTGCAATTTCTCCGTCTACGAATGAACGTTAATCCGTAAAGTAAATGAGCGCTTTCAACTATCTGTATTTTGTACAAAATCAAGTCAACAAAGTTTAGGTCTATACTATTAAGGAACGATCCATAATTCACATTAACGTGTCATATGTAAATTCGTTCTTATTACTCAATTTTCAAAACGTCGTTGTTCTCTAGAAGAAAACGCTTGAAATACACACACCTTAAACGTTAACGGCACGAACTGAATATCGTTTTTTGATACGCGATTCGACACATAGTGTTATTTTACGACAGTAATTCGGACCTTATTCGTCTTTTTCCGTCAATCAATAGAAAATGTAATGTTCTCGACGGCAATTGCCGATTGTCAAACGAGTTGCATGTCCTTAGCTGTAGTAAAGACTACGTAAGTGAGCTGGTTCTCGAACCTAAGTTAAACAATCGTTATATACGTAATGAATTTGGGAACCAATTAACAAATAAGGTAAGTATATTTCCTTTTGTATGATGATGCCTGGGGCCAAGTGTTCTGTCATTTCGTCAACTTGTAAGCAGACAGTTGACAAGTTATAATCAAGAGGTTACAGTTCGTTTCGTCGTGTTAACACATTTGTGTTCCGGGGGAAAAAGACAAACGACCATAATTATCTTGTTTGTTCTTTAACAAATTTAACTTTGGACCACCTTGCCGTAAAACATCCTTTACGTGTGGAATTTCAATATACTATACCGGATTTCACACGTTTATCGATAATATTACAAACAAATTTACTGTGACCGTCATCATTATCATCGTTATTACTGTCTGTCTGTCTGAATCTGATATTTTAACCTCTCTTAGTGGCAGTGAAAGTTTTGAAACGTTTGTGTGAAACAGATTAGTATGATATACATGTATGACAATAGTCATCGTGTACTGTTAACTAAAAACGGGCATACTAAACTTTTTTTCCGTTAATCCTTTTTGCTGAAAACAGTGATGAATCCCTAAAAAGGTAGAGCGTCGGCCTCCTAACCAAAAAGTCCTGAGTTCAATTGCCGGGAGCGGGTGTCAACTTTAGGACTGTTCATTGGCTCACACATTCGGCGCAAGTACTGATGTAGTACCCAGGAAGCAGAATCGAGACAGATAGTATAGGTTGCAAAAATTTGTTTCTCAATCGATGTAAAATAAATATGTTTCAACTAATACCTAAAAAAAAGCCACTTGCTTCTGCAAGCGTAAAGAAGTTGAACGTTAGATGTAATAAAATGTGCAAATTTTGTATTTTAAAGGGACATTAAACCAGAATACGTTCTGCAAGTGTTTTCTCAAAACATTTTAAAACTAGTGGCCTTTGAAGGCCTGAATTGCTCTGCCGGCAGTGATTTTGCTGATATTCTAGTACACACCATTAATTCATGATGCAAAATGAAAAAGACAAACACACACGAAACAAACGGGAAAAAGGAGGAGGTTGCAACTGGGCTTGAACCCACTAAGACAGCACAGTAAGTAGTCATGGTGTAGAACAATAAGTGAAATAATCAAAGTACAATGTCTTAAAACAACATGAATGGGATCCCATAAAATTTTATAAGGTTTTAGCATTTTATAAGATTTTAGTTTTATGGTGCGGGTACAAGCAATGATAGATTGTGTCTCTCTAAGCATTGGCAACATCTTACGTTACAAACACACAGTAGTTGAGGACAAGGCTTTCAACAGAAGATTAGCATCACACCGGTATTTAATTCAGCAAATTTACATCAAATTGTCAAAAAACAGTGTTTTGGGTGTAGAAAATTACTGTTAGCTGCGAAGACCAAAATTTTCTGTGTTTCTTAAAAATTGGGTTGTGGAATCATATACTGTATGAAACAAAGTGTCACTATCGAAAACCCGTGCCTGTTATTTTAAGGCCGGTGGGGGTTTTACCCCACCTGGGCGTTTTGCCCCGCTTTACCCTACTCATTTTATTAGACAGTCACTGAAAGTTTTAAAGAAATGGGTCCAATAATGTGGACTTTGCCGAGTACATAGGACTAAGTCATCAAATGGCTGCTTTACCTAGACCGATTGCTGAATTTTCTTCATTTACAATAGAATTCAATCCCTTGAAAATACAAATGATCTGACCAAGATTCAAAATAATTGGATCACAACTGAAGACTCTATCATTTAAACAAAAAAAAAAAAGCAACTTTTCAACTTAAAATGGCCACTTTTCTCCAGAAATGACGTCATCTAATTCATGGGAAGAATACGATCCCACATCACCGACATACATGTATATACTAACTTGTTGCTCATATGATAATCCCAAATGTCTTTTCAAACTTTTAGCGCGAACATTGAAAATACATGAAAAGGTTACGTATCCCATTTAAGAAATACCATGTATGACATATTTTTACCCTAATGCGGGAAAAAAAAACAGACATAAAATTCGAAAACCTGGAAAACCTGTGCAATTATTCTAGTAGTAAATTAATATAACGTCAGCATTGATGTAACATCACTACTGTAACACAAGTAAGCCCTTTGACTCACATATACTGCTATTTTGACTAAATTGCCTCCTCTCACAACAATACAGAACTAACTTTCTTAAAGAAAGTAATAAGATCTTGCTATATATATATATAAGAGTATTTTTGGATTCGGATAGATCTAGCTCTTATTATTATATACCAGTAAATTTTCAAGCCAAATACATGCGTTGCATGCGGATAAATAACACACACGAAAGAAAAAATCGGTTTCTTCACGCTGTCAAATACGATTCCAAATATGGTATGATGACGTATCTTGCGCACGGATAGGCATGCTTTAACTTGTGATTAGTCAATATGTTACACTATGGTATTCTACCCTCTAGATCATTAATTGTTTAATTTTTTTTACCGTTTTCGAATAACATGTCAATAATTGCAAAATTTTGACGTTGAAAGTTGAACGTACATGTATATAATAAAAGGAATATTATGTTGTAGAAACTTTCCTGGTGTTTACATTTGCTTTTCGCAGGGTAAGAAAATTTTGACATCTCGCTCGACCTTCGGACTCGCGGGATATCAAATTTTCTCACTCTGAACGAATCAAATACAAGCACCAGGAAGGTTACTATAACCTAATATTCTGTATTTATTATATACCTGAACATTTTCCGGCTCAAATGCATGCGTCGCAATCAAATCGCAAATCAATACTTATGTTCAACGCGCGTGAGTTACGTCATCAATACCATATTTGGAACCGTATTTCATAGTGTATATCATAGATACGGTTTCTTTTTTTTCTGTTGTGTGTTATTTTATTCGCGTGTAAAGCATGTATTTGAGCCGGAAAATTTTCAGGTATATAATAAGAGGAATAGTATGTTACAAAAAGTTGCAGGTATATATACGGAATATTATTTTGTAGCAACTTTCCTGGTGCTTGTATTTACTTCTCGCAGAGTGAGAAAATTTTGACATTTCGCTCGAACGATACAATCTTTCATCATGTTGAATATTCTACACATCTGAGCATAACTGTTAACATCAAAATGATCTACATGGTAGATAATTCTTTTCGTCAAAACAGATGTCTCCCCCGGAATTTTTACTTTTTCTGTCAATGTAACAAAAATGATCAAGTGCATGTGACCCTAAATCCCTCCCTCATGTGACCCTGACTGGTATATGAAGCCTCCACCCAGACTGAAGCTTAACGTTTTCTGTCCATTAAAACTTGTATATAAAATGCCAAAAATGTTATGGTGTAGCTTGATAATCAAGGGAGATATATGGTAACAAATATCTGTCATGAAAAAGAAACATGAGTTTTTTCCCCCTATTTAATCATTACAAGTTTAATATGTTTCTGGATGGTTTCAAATTGTTTAAAGTCATTGTAATACTGAAAAGTATGCCAGAAAGAATTGAACAGAAGCATATGGATATTTAAAGAGCACTAGCTTTATCCATAAGTCAGAGGCTTTATTCATAATTCAAAGGATTTTGACTTCGTATTTACTTGCTCGATTTCTTGCTTGCCTGTGTATTTTAAAAAATCCATAATGACGTCTGATTCAGCTTAAATTCAGGTAATTTGGTTTAGCCAATCAGAAGGTGTGTTATTTTCAAATTTGGAAAATCTTGGAGAATAAGACTGAGAACGTTCTTAAGAACGGTTGGTGAATACGGACCCAGAATATTACATTTCAATTACAATTCTAAAAAGTTCTTACTCACATATAGTTCAGCACTACATGCTCATAATATCGGTATAGCAGTTTGATTTAAACCTGAGTTGGATTAAGCGCACCCCACCTCAAAAGTGATTTCAGAGCTTTGATTAATAGTGTTGAGGTATACAACACAATGAACATTTGGAACACTGATGATCATGTCAGTGAAACAATTACGTTTTCTCATTCGAAGTCATGCATACAATAGGGACAACTTTATTATAAGTCGCTAGGTACATTTTTCTATACTGTAATGTAGAAATATCTTACTGTATCGTAATGAGCATTCAACACAGTAATGTAAGTGAATCTTATTTTTTGCTCAACACTCGTGTACAGTTCAAACAATGAAAGTAAAACTGAGGGAAAAATTTTCAAAGCAAAATACACATTTTATTTTGCGTTATGAACAAATCTCTGAGATCAAAGGGAGATAATGCTTCAACAGTCAAACTGAAATCTGCGTTCATTACGTCTCTTGTTGTTATACATGTATACAATTTATATTAATTAAATGGCAGCAAAACTGGGGGAAGAACTCGCAAAACATACATACCCTTGAAAATGTCTACAGACAGATTTGCGGGCAGTAAGAGAGAGTGGCTACTTCAAGAATATCCTATAAAACATAAGGTTTACAGGGCAAGGAGATTAAGAAGCGACCTTTCACATGTATTTCACGATATCTTATGAGTCACGTGGGGGGGGGGGGGCATTTCTTGTGTGTCGTAGTTACCTATTCAACAAGAGCACCGCTTGCGGATGCCAACGTTTGGCTAGTTACTTAATTGTCATAAAAAAATGTGTAAGCCGAAAAAGGGGCATAACTGTGTCAAAAATAATTTGATAGTTATCTATCTCTGTTGTATGGGTTTCCCCCCTTTTTTTATAGTGGAAAACTTATCCGAGTTTGGTGTAAATATCTTCAGAAATAACAGAGATATAAAACAGTTTTCGCACGACGACGACGCCAGGCTGCGACAATAACTCGACGTTTTCGAAAACAGCCGAGCTTAAAATGGGAAAAAACAAAACCCTTACCTATACAGGTTAAATGTAGATTGTATTGCCATAGCCAGTTCGTATAAGTTCAGTCAGTCTAATAGTCCAAGGCACATGATGACATTAAACGCCAACAAATTAGGATAATATCAGACTGAGAGACAATTCCGTAGGAAAGTAAAGAACGATATGACACAAAATTTACTAGAAATGTGTCACCGACACGGATGTCCCCGCCACATGACAAAGGTCACAGTCATGGTAAAATTCCAAACTCAAACCAGAACCTATAGCCATACTTGACAGAAACATACACTGTGTAAGCAAAAATTTTCGCAAAGCACTGTGACCTTGACCTTTGAGTTGGCAACCACAGGCAGCACAGACAGGGGTAACACTATATGCTCATTTTCCATTTTTCTGGCAGGGGCATATTTTGGACAGTTGCATGCAAAGATAATAACTCTCTCTCTCTGAGAAAGATAACCCAGAGAAACTCGATTTTGTGTTTGCTAGCAACTAATTTTAAACAAAGAATTCAAACATCGTGAGAAATATAATCTACATAACTCCAACACTCAGGTCAGAGTTATCCTCATATATCGTGACACCATTATTTCATGTTCTTACCAGCTCTACTAACTACCGTTAAAATGACTCCACTGATAAAAAGAGTTTTGGCCTACACAAGATTTTACCACCTGGGGAAATCACTGAAAATAGATGGAGTAAGCCAGAGTTAAAATTCTTTAATGCACCTTTTCTTCTTGATGTCCTAAGCATCCCTATTCATTATCACCAGAATATCTCCAATGGTAGAGGCGTTTTGACCGTAAGAAAATTTAACAACCATGGGAGATAACTCAAAAATAGAACCAGAGTTGTCTCTTGTATACGACATACCTACTTATAACCTTTCCAGCTTGATGAAGTATAATGAAAATGTATAAACGGGTTGAAGACTTTTGGCCTTCACAGAATTTAGCAACTATGGGAGATAACTCAAGGAGTCAACTGAGAACTGCGTGACCTTGACTTTTAACTTGGTGACACGGTTCTTGAATGCGACATATTATTTATCCTTGGTGATCTTTTGTACCAAATGATTTCGAAATCCAACCAAGTTGGCTGGATACAAACAATCATCATTATTATGAATGTAGCAAAACTTGACGAAGTTCAAATGAGCACTGTGAACTTAACCTTTCAGCTAGCGAAATGATTTTGGTGGCCAACACATCGTCTATCTATGGTGATCATTGACATCATATTAGTCAGAAATCCAAGTATGCAACTTACGGGCAAGACAGGAACACATGTCATTAATTGACAAAGTTCAATTAAGCACTGTGACCTAGACCTTTGAGCTGGCAACACGGTTTTGTTGCACACGATACATTGTCTATCTATGGTGTTCATTTGTCCTAAATCATTTTAGAATCTGACCCTGCACCTGAAACTTAGGTTATTGGCCGGACATTAAAGCTGGTGACATGGTTTGTTGACGCAACACATCGTCTATTCATGGTGACCATTTGTACCAAATTATTTTGGAATCGGACCATACATCTGGAAGTTTTTGGCCAGACAGGAACACCTGTAAAATTGTAACAAATATTGACGAAGTTCCACCAAGTGGTGTGACCTTGACCTTTGAGCTGGCGAAGCAAATGTTGCACACATCGTGTGTCCATGGTGATCATGTGTACCATATTATTTTAAAATCGGACCATGCACCTGGAAATTATTGGCCTGACACGACCGGGTCCCTTTAAACTTAATTACGGAACCGAAACGAAACGCAACAAAACGAAAGGAACCGGAACGAAATGGAACCAAACCCAATGAAACGAAAGAAATAGAACGAAATTTCGCGTCATCTCACGCGTGGTTTGCAGGTTTGAAAATCTACTCAGAATCAGTTGATCTAAACGATAATCCGTTACCAGGACCTGTGTTTGGGAAAGTTGCACAAACTCCAATATATTTGATGTAAGATTTTGGACGGAAATGAAATTTCATTTTCTTTCGATTCTGTTCTTCTTTCATTTTGGTACCAAGCCCCTGTAGCTAAGTTGGTAGCGTACAGGACTTGAGAACAGGGGGTCGCTGCCCGGCTCGGTCAATTTCTTTCCGAGGATTGATGATAGTCATTGCGACAGGATTCATTCAACTCTCACCGCTGACCATTGTTTCGACGATGGTTACGTGGGTAAGCAGCCAGTGGCTTGGAAAGAATATTGTGCGTATTACCTTCAAAAGAAACTCCAGGGAACCATGGATAGGTGCACTGGCCGCCGCGATATGTCTGAAATAATGTTGAAAACGGCCTTAAACATCATCCAATTAATCAATTTCATTTTAATATTATATTACTCTCGCAGGGTGCCGGCATATTTCGCATGATCACCATGTTATACCGTCAATACCTTTGAGGTATTGAGTCGATGCCCTTCAGAATGCTTTCAGTCCACCCATGCGAATATATAGAGTCCCCACAGATGTTTGTTTTTTTTATTTGTACATTTTTCCCATATTGATAAGTCATTGTAATGGACGTCACGGCAGAACCTGATAAAAGAGATGGCTTCAGGTCTGAAAAGAGAAAATGGGTAGGGCTGTTTGTTAGAACCGCTTTAACGTGAATGGCTACATCGGCATAGGGAGATAAATTCAGTCTAGAAGAAATCATCTTCAGTTTCAAAGGCATTACTTTGTTACAAATAAATGTACAGCATGTTTATAAATGAATCCGAACATTCGCACAGGATCTGGCGGTGAGCAGTAGTTTATCTTAAAGTCATCTGAAAATGTTAACCTTTATCCTGCTAAATACCTGAAATGACACGTTAAAGCCGATAGTAACAAGTGCTTGTCAAGCACCAGATCCCCCGCCGATTGGGCTTTTTCTAACACAGCACCGAAATAAGAGCTTGAAGTGAAGATAAAAAAACAAGCATATTTTCTTTTTTGAAATACAGGTCCAAGTTATGAAAGTTGGCATTAACATGATATAATAACTACAAAACATTAAAACTTAATCAATATTGAACTTTCTGAAAAAGAAAAAAAGACACATTTTCTTTTTAAAATGCATACAAGAGTTATAAAACTTTTTTGTGTTCATGCCATAAGTATGAAACTTGGCCAAGAATGGGAAATGTGCGAACAAAAATCTAAAGTAACAATTTACAAAGGGCAATAACTCCAAAAATACTGAAGATAGAGTTATGGTTCTTGTGCACTGCACTTCTCCTCAATTAGTTCTATATGTGTGTGAAGTTTCAAGTTCCTAGCTTTTATACTTTTGGAGATACACGCCAGACAGAAATCCAAAGTAAAAATTAACAAAGGGCAATAACTCAAAAATTACTGAAGACAGAGTTTTGGTTTTTGTGAACTGCACTTCTCCTTAAAGAATTCTGTAAGTGTATACAGTTTGAAGTTCCTAGCCTTTGTACTTTTGGAGATATGCTCCGGACAAAATTCCAAAGTGAAAATTTACAAAGAGCAATAACTCAACAATTACTGAAGATAGAGTTATGATTCTTTAGCACTGCACTTCTCCTTAATTAGTTGTATATGCGTGTGATGTTTCAAGTTCCTAGCTTTTATACTTTTGGAGATATGCTCCGGACAAAAATCCAAAGTTAAAATTTACAAAGGGCAATAACTCCAAAATACTGAAGACAGAGTTATGGTTGTTGTGCACTGCACTTCTCCTCAATGAGTTCTATATATGTGTGAAGTTTCAAGTTCCTAGCTTTTATACTTTTGGAGATATGCTCCGGACAAAAATTCAAAGTAAAAATGTACAAAGGGCAATAACTCAAAAAATACTGAAGACAGAGTAATGGATCTTGTGCACTGCACGCCTCCTCAATGAGTTCTATATGTGTGTGAAGTTTTAAGTTCCTAGCTTTCATACTTTTGGAGATATGCTCCGGACAAAATTCCAGAAAAAAATGTACAAAGGGCAATAACTCCAAAAATACTGAAGACAGAGTAATGGTTCTTGTACACTGCACGCCTCCTTAATGAGATCTATCCACTTGTGAAGTTTGAAGTTGATATCTCAAATACTTTTGGAGATATGCTCCGGACAAAAATGTGAGACGGAAGGACGGAAGGACGGACGGACGGAATAACGGACGGAGACTATTACCATATCCCCCGCCGCCTTTTCGGCGGGGGATAAAAACCCAAATTTGCTATTTCAAAGATATTTTAAGGGGAAAAGTATCTCATCGGATTGATCATTTTGAAATTATCGAGGAAAAGATTCGCTCTTCTTATACTAAATTGCTGTCTATGTGAAAATTATGTGAGTTAAAGGCCCAATAGCGGCCAAAACACAATGCTGGTGTTAAAATACATTAAATTTAAATCATACGAAATCAAAAGTATTGAAAATATTGTAAGGTTGACAATCTGTTATTGTGTGTAAGTCCATTTGTCGCTGGCAGAAAAATGAATTTAACAATCAGGTAAAAAGTAAACAAAAAATGGAGCGATATGGCTACTTTAAAGCTACTTTTGAAATTAACTTCTCTGCCAGCGACTAACACTTGGACCTACTGTACAATATCAGATTGTCATTTTCACAATAATTTTCATACTTTTAAGTGATACAATTTAAAATTTAAATGTATTTCAGTACCTACTTTGTTTACTTTTGGCAGCTATTGTTACATTAAAAAACTTCAGGAACTGACTGTACTAAAACCCAAACCTTTTCCCCCCCAACATCGAAGAAACTTACAATGATCACGTTTAAAAAGAGATAACACGTTATAATTAAAGAGAAGCACATTTATCAAATGATAACGAATGTCCCAGCTGCCCGGGTCCAAAGATTTTTGTATAAACTGAACCAAAAAAGAAACTTTCGTAAAGTATGTGCAAAATTTTCAAGGTTACCTTTGAGACGTACATGTATACATACGTCATGTATACACGTGTGATAATTTTTAAAACCGTTTGCAAAATTGGGCAGATTATTCCTAGCTAGAAGACCTGGTGGCTACTTAAGGAAAATTTCGAGTTTCGGTGCATGTAAGGGATGGACATATCCAGTCCGCGTATTGGTCAGAAATATCAATGCTAAGACTTACAGAAAATTTACCAGAAAGAGTCGTAGGTATGCCGGAGGCTGGGCTTCCTACTATAGAGGTTGCAGTTCCTGTTGGTGAATTCGCGCAAGCAGTCAATAGCCTTCTGCGGCGATTTGTGCAAACCTTGAGAGCAAAAGACTTACACGTAGCGGCACGACTCGAGCCTAAGACCAATATGTTGTGAAGTAGTAAGTACGAGCAACAGTTACAGCTGCTGTTATTCCCGGAATCGTTTAGCTGATAACGGTTTGCACAGATCTCGGCCGTACGTTCCCTCGGTTCTGACGTGCCGCCATCGCAATTATACAGAGCAATTGGCCTTGGGACACATAAACTTTACAATACAGCGTTGGCGGACAATTATTTTTTTCTGATGAGTCGAGGTTTGTATTGTCTCGAGCAATGGCCGTGTACAATTGTTCCGATTCAGGAATGAACATTGTGCTGACTGTTGCGTACTGCAACGCGATCGTTTTGGGGGCTGGGATCAGTAATAGTGCGGGTGGTATCGCTTACAGGTATTGTACCCATCTCGTCGTTATTGGAGGAAATTTAAATGCTCCCTACAAACTGGGAAAATAATCTAGGCCCTCATATTGTCCCTCTGCTTCGACTGAGCAGCGACATAATTGTGTCACGGACAGTTGCCCTATAATTGAAGAACATTTTAATGATGATTTATTTCCATGACAAAGTGAACAACAATCCAGATTCACTGCAATACCTCAATCTGCGTGAGTACAACTGCTATCACATTTTAATATTTACCTTTTTGCATTAATTGCAATCAAGAGGAAGATGATTCAAAAGAAAAAAAAACAAAACTTTTTTTAGTTTTTACATCTGCTTCATTTTGTTCCATTTCGTGTCGTTCTATTTCGTTTCGATGGGCTTGATTCCGTTTCGTTGCGTTTCGTTTCGGTTCCGTTTCTAAGTTTATAGGGACCCTATGGTGGCATATTTCTGCCGCGAGATACGAGATAGCTATCGTGATAATTTTAGAAAACTTTCACGATTATTCGAAGTTTCCTGGAAATATTATCTAGACAGTAAAAAGTTTTCTGCAAAAAATTATCATGATAAACTTGTTATCTAGAAAATTTTATGTTGATTATTTCTCATTTGTGCACGAAGCTGACATCGAGGTAAAATTATCGCCATAGTTCTACCCGTTTATCGATATCTATAAATAGAACAAGAGGGCCATGATGGCCCTGGATCGCTCACCTAAGTCAATAGGCGAAATTTCACTCCAGGGTCACTCTAGAGCGCACACAAGGTTTTTCTAAGATTTGACCTAGTGACCTAGTTTTTGACCCCACATGACCCAATTTCAAACTCATCCCAGATTTTATCAAGACAAACATTCTGACAAAGTTTCATGAGGACCGGACCGAAAATGTGGCCTCTAGAGCGTACACATGGTAAAAAGTTGACGACAGACGACGCACACCGCACGATGGACGCCGGACACAGCACGATCACAATAGTTCACCATGAGCACTTTGTGCTCAAATCAGCTAAAAAACATAAGTCAAAAAAGAGCACCACATGCAGGTGCCAACAATTGGCTGTTGTTTTTCAACTGATAGAAATTACCCTAACAATTTTTTAAAAAGGTCACCCTAGGAACATTTCTGTGAAATTATTTCAAAATATGACCAGCCATTCCAGAGAAGAATTAAGAAATTCCTCTTCATGTCCGTATGGTGCAAATAGCCCCCACCACCAGAGACATGTTTCTTGACAGATCAAAATTTCGCGAACATTTTGGAAAAGGGTCACCCAAGGAACATTCCTGTGAAATTATTTCAAAATCTGACCAGCGGTTTCAGAGAAGAAGAATTTTTAAGAATTTCTTCATTTCTGTATAGTGCAAGTAGCCCCCATTCACCAGAGCCATGTTTCTTGACGGATCAAAATTTCGCGAACACTTTTTGAAAAGGGTCAGCCAAGGTAGATCTCTGTGAAATTATTTTAAAATCTGACTAGCGGTTTCAGAGAAGAAGAATTTTTAAGAATTTCTTCATATCTGTATAGTGCAAGTAGCCCCCATTCACCAGAGCCATGTTTTTAGACAGATCAAAATTTCGCGAACTGTTTTTGAAAAGGGTCACCCAAGGAACATTCCTGTGAAATAATTTCAAAATCTGACCAGCGGTTTCAGAGGAGAAGATTTTTAAAGAATTTCTTAGAAAATTCCATTTCGTTGCCATGGCAACCAGAGTTTTTGATGGAATCAAATTTTGTGAACAATTTTTAAGAGGACCTCCCAAGGAACATTTCTGCCAAGTTTGGTCCAAATTGGCCCAGTGGTTTAGGAGGAGATGATGTTTTAAAGAATTGTTGACGACGCACGACGAACGACGGACACCGGGTGATCCTAAAAGCTCCCCTTGAGCACGTTGTGCTCAGGTGAGCTAAAAATCACCATTTGGATGTACTCGGAAGTTTTTCACTGTACAGGAGACAAAGATGATCCGAAACCGTATCTAATTATAGATACCGTGAATGTCAGTTGTGGGCATGAGCGTAAAAAAAATCGTGATAACAGTTAAAAATATCGCGATATTTTTATCGTGAAACTTTTTGTTATCTAGATAATATTTCCAGGAAAGTTTGTTTTATCGCGATAGTTCTCTAAAATTATCATAATAGCTATCTCGTATCTCGTGGCAGAAAATGCCACCATAGGACCCAGACAAGACCACCACTGTTCACTATAAGTGTAGCAAATATTCATAAAGTCAAACCATGCGCTGTGACCTTGACCTTTGAGCTGGCCACACGTCGTCTTTCCAAGTGATCATTTGTGCAAAATTATTTTAAAATCGGACCATACATCTGACAGTAATTAGCCGGACAGGAACACCTGTCATCACTATAATTCTAACAATTATTGACAAAGTTCAGCCGAACGCTGTGACTTTGACCTTTGAGCTGCCGACACGAATGTTGCAGGCGACACGTCGTCTCTCCATGGTGATGATTTGTGCCAATTTGTTTTAGAATTGGACCATGCATCTGTAAATTATTTGCCGGAAACGGCCACCATCGTTTTCCCAAAACAAACACACGGACTAACAGCTAACAGCTTTTATCAAGAAACAAACACGCAATTAGGTTTTCGCTTTTTTTTCTTGATAAAGGCCGTTGGCCGAAATGTTTAAAAAAAAAAAAAGAGTGTTTTTATTTATGTTATATCGTAAGATCATGAAATCCAATCGTCCTGCATACTATTTCTCTTCACTGGTCCTCTCTGTATTTTCACATTCCATGTTCACTAATTTTTGAGGACTAATACGACGATAAATCTGCCTTGTACAAGAAATAAAAAAAAACAATGCACATATTCATATATTATATTTCAAAGCAAAAATACATTGCATCCACAATTTATATTATATGAAATAACCGCATCATTAGGTCATCCCTAAAACTTTAACAATATCAAATTGTATCAATTTCCCATCTAGTTGCTAAGTGCCATAATAATAAACAATTAATCTCCCAAAATTGAACTCTAACAAATTACCATAACCAATCCCTACATCACAAATAAGGCGGCCCTTGATCGCTCACCGGACCGAATCGTATAAATGAGGTGAAAAGAGCTTACCTGAGCACTAAGTGCTCAAAGATGAGCTGTTGTGATCGATCTTTGTCAATTGTCATTTTTGCTTGAAAGGATTTCTCTTTTAATTGCTTGACAGCGTTTGAAATAATTCAAGTGTTCCTCGGGTATCATACTGCAGTAAGAGGGTAATTGGCCCTAAAGCGCTCACCTGAGTAGGCCATCGAGAATTGATAAATTAAAGAGCTCCTGGTTGTGATAATGTAAAATACATCTGTGTTGTTACCAAGTTTCATGAGAATCGTACTTAAATAGAGGTCTCTAGAGTACGAACATAGTGTTTCTAAAATTTGCACCGGTGACCTAATTTTTGACCCTATGTGACCCAATATTCAGCCTGTCCAAGAAATCATCTTTACAAACATGTGACCCAATATCAATCTTGTCCAAGACATCATCTAGACAAACATTCTGACCAATTTTCATGGGCACTGAAATGAAAATGTGACCTCTAAAGTGCACACAGGGTTTTTCTAAGATTTGTCCCGGTGACCCACTTTTTGACCTCATGTGACCCAATTTCAAAAAGGTCCAAGATATTATCAAGACAAACATTCTAACCAACTTTCATGAATTCGGACAAAAAATATAGCCTCTAGAGTGCACACGAGATTTTCTAAGATTACTCTTGTTACCTATTTTTGGCCCTTATGTGACCCAATTTCATACTTGCCCGAGATATTAGTAGACAAACATTCTGAAAAACTTCCATGATATGAAACAGAAAATGTGACCTCTACAGACCACAATGGGTTTTCCTAAGATTTTTTCCCCGTGACCTACTCTTTGCTCCTTTGTGATCCAACTTCACACTTGTCCAAGATACCAAGACAAACACTCAGATCATCTATCAAGAGTATCGAACCTAAACTAAGGCCTCAAGATAGCATGCAAGGTTTCTGACCTACTTTTTGAGACTTCATGACCCATTTTAAAACCTGTGTAAGATATCATGCAGACAAATGCACTGGCCAATTTTTGTGCGTATCACACTAAAAATGTGACCTCTTGAGTGCACACTTGGTTTTTTCCAAAATTATTTCCTGTGACCTACTTTCAGACCTGGCCTGACCAAATTTCGAGTTTGTCTGAGACTTCATGAAGAAACACCTATTTACAAATGTTCATAATTATCAAACTGAAAATAAAGCCTCCAAAGTGCACACACAGTTTTTTGAGATTTGTCCCAGAAACCTACTTATTGACCCAACATAACTAAATTTCACACTTGTTCAAGATATGGAGACAAACACTCTGACAAACTTCCATGAGTATTCGACTGAAAATGTGGCCTCTAGAGTGTGCAAAATGTTTTTCTAAGATCTGTCCCAGTGACCTCATTTTTGTCCCGACGTAATCTGATTTCAAACTTGTCTGAGATAATCAAGACAAACATTTTGACTAAGTCTCATAAAAATGTGGTCTCAACAGTGCATACAATGGAGTTATTGACGCCCGGACGACGGATACAGCATGATCACAAAAGCCCTGCCTGAGGAGTTTGTGGTCAGGTAAGCTAAAAAGTATTAAAACTTCTTTTTTGCTGAATAAGAAGTACAGCAAAGCTACGTTTATATAAAATTTTATATAAAACGTTAAAATAGCTCCTTAACCAGAGGCAGGGATTTGATAGATACTTTCCCGAGCTTTCATTCTTTGCACATCCTTCAAAAAAATTGCTAAGCCGTTCCGCCGCACAGAGCATGGTGTCAGAGCTAAAAACAGAAGAAAAGTTCAACATCCTTACGTGACACCGCACCAAAGCTGCTTAAACCTTTCTGATTAATTCAACAAGATGGCTGCCTGAGCTAAAGATAGACAATTTGTTAAGCAGTTTCTCCCAAACTTGATTGCATAGATGTGTGTCTTAGAATTAACTCTGCGGTGCTAGAGGAAAATTTGTTTAACTCTTTACCAAACAATAAAATTTTAGATTAGTCCAAGCTGAAAGCATTTGCAGACGACAAATTAAATACTGCACTAATTATTCAGTTTCTTTTGAAAGGGTAGAAAACTTGGTGGGAAAAGGAGAAAATGCTGGTAACCAGCACCTCTCCTTTTCCCACAATGTTTTTAAAAGTCCTTTTCCTTGGGGTCGTTATTACCCGGGATTGTACGATATAGAGTAAAAGAAAATGTTGCCTATGAACCGTATCCTATCCTAAAGGCTTTCTATGAGCATGTTGTGCTGAGGTGAGCTAAAACAAGAGGGAAATGATGACAATGATTTCTTCAGCTAAGCTTGTGCCTTAAAGTGACCTATCTTGTGTTGCCCTAGATTTATTTAGCGCAAACACCCTGAAAATGTTAACTTTTAGGATTTAAATTTTTCTTCTCTAAGATTTGACCTTGTGATCTACAGGATGGGACCAGCGTTGATTTGGTTTGTATTGGAGTTTAACGCTCAAGCCATATTATGGCGGTCAGAGATGCATCCATGTGTTTCCTAGCTTTCTCACACCAGTACAGACACAACTTTCTCTCCAAAGCCACTGACCACTTTTCTTACACGCATCAGAAGATCAGAGGCGAAAAATCGCCAGAAAGAAAATTTGCCTCAACCGTGTATCAAACTCGCAACCACCAGTTCATAAGTAAGAAACGCTAACCACTAAGCCGGCGGGCGGACCAGTGTGGACCACCTGGCATTGTTTTAAAGTACTTGAAAGTAGTCCACTAGAAGAAGCCCAATACCAAACTAACTAGACCTAGGACACACAGTTTCTGACAAGAGGTCTAAAAGATTCTGACTGTACGAGTCTGTGAAAACAAGTATTTAACCCCCAAGCTGGACTGTATTTGAACTTTCGGGTACATGTTTCTTTGTAAATCCGTGTAAAATTGATGATGGGGCCCTTTGAGGCTATAGGCTATAATTCAAACAATCTTGATAACGGTCTTCAAGCAAACATGGAATGCATACTGGCAGACATCAAATCTCCATCTCCATTAGTGATTTCATATTAAGGTGAGCTACAAAAAGTGCCAAATGTCCTAAATCTGATTGCGTCATTGTGAATAATGTCATAATTTATCAAACAGTTAAAAATATCTGAGTGCTGCTCTGCGATCCACCATGCCAAGCAAGTAATCCTATAACTATGGACCCATAAGGTAAATTTTGTCTAACAACAAACCAAAGAATAAGGTAAACTGGTCCTTTGACATGCAGAAAATTTATCAGTAGCAAAAAGTTTTGATCCAAGTCAGCATGCATGGTTGTGCAGGCTGACTTTTGACAAGGGTAGATTCTTTTTTGAAGATGTATCAAAATCCCATTTCAAAAAACATGGCTCCATTACATATCATCTGATAAAACTACTATCTGGCATTATAAATGACTAATAGCACTTTCTTCCTGTAGTGTTTAAAACAATTAACCCTTCAGTCACATTTTTAGGATTCTAGATACATGTACGTAGCATACGAGAACATAGTTAACCTTTTACCACACAATTCACAAACCACAAAAAAAAAAAAAAATGGTTTTTGCAAGCATTGTGGGAAAGGAGAAAATGCTGGTTAACAGCATTATCTCTTTTTCCCTACAATGTTTTCTAACCTTTCACAGTAAAGTCCCTTTATTTTAGACACACTAGTCTTCTGCAAATGCTTTCAATTTAGACAAGAGTAAAATTTAGTCATCTGGTAAAGAGTTAAATAAACTTGGTGATGATTAGGACAACAGTCCCTAACTGACACAGTGCTAGGAAATTAAAAGAATCTCTTTCCACTGAACACAGTATGTCTTCATGTATACAACAGAGCCCTGAAAGCCTAGAATTCCTGACCAAATATTTGGTATTGATTGTTTATAGATCACTGAAAAGTATAATCCGTCAAAAGGATTACCGTGTCTAAAGAAGATTATTCAAAACCTGCCCCTAGAAATTTTGTAGCAATGGCTTAAACCCTAAACTAAAGTACCCTGTTCAAACAAGCCTTAGAGTGGAAATACAAAATGAAGGTAATCAGCAATTTTTCCTATTCCAACAATGCTTTTCACTCTTTCAAAGACTGTTTCAGTAACTTGATTGCTTGATTGATTGACTGATTGATTGACTGATGTTTTACACCACTTTTGACATTATTTCAGTCACATCACTGCCCACATATTCATGTATTTCCTTGGTTCCACCAGTACTAGGCTGGGGCTCTGAAGTGTCTTGCCCAAGGGCAGTCTCATGATAAGCCCAGTATATCAAGTGGGGTTCAAACCCAGGGCCTTCAGGTCATGAGTCCCACACTTTACCACTGAGCCACGCAGAACCCATCAGTAATTTGAACTACAATTAATTTGTATGCAAATCTGTTTCATATCAGTAAGTCAAAACCTATGTTGTCTGAGTTAATTTGTGTAGATTTCCTTGTATTACTCCATGTTAAAATGTGACCGAGATAGGAAAGCCTGTTTACCTTCAGGAGATTGACTTCAAACGAATCTTGGTAGACACATGTATCTATTGGTTATTCAAGGGGCCATAACTCTTTTACTAGGACAAAAATCATCATGAAATCGGTTGAAAACTGAAGGGGAAGAAGAGGACACAAAATTTTGTCAATGGACTGATAGACATACTGACAGGCAGATGTATGGACCTCACTTTGTTCCAAAAGCTCTGAATCATATGGCTTCTTGAGCAAGGCAAAACTTAAAAACATGAAAACAATTTGAATGTTATGAATACAAGACTGTGTTACTTTTCCTCTATAGTTATATCTGTCATTTGACCTAAAACACTTGTAATGAAGGTTTCTGACACAAGATGGTGACCAATCACAAAAGCTTAACCTGAGCACTCCATTTTCAGGTGAGCTAAAATAAGCAAGAAAAAGAAGCACTGTGCACCAGTATGTTTAGAAGGCAGCAAAACTCTCAACACATTTTCCAGTAAAACCAGTACAACTTAATTATGTGTTTTTCATGAAGTTACTTTCTTTTCATCTGGAATGTTTGATAAAGGTGTTGTTGGTTCTTTCTGATCTGCCTTAGGTTCTCCAGGTTTTGGTTTGGTCTCTTCACCTCCTTCCATAGAAGGCCAAACTTCTGATGTGGTCTCACTGGTTTTACTCAATCTCTCGTTCAAGGCTTTCAATGCCAAGTTTCTGGAAAAAAAAAAAGCTTAGTTTTATCCCACAATGAAACTTTGAATTTTATAAAGCCATGTTTTGTGAAAGGGGGTTTAATGCATTTGTAAAAAGTATCAACTCATGTCAGCCTGGGCAGTCCGTATATTTCTTATTGTATATTTCCTGCATGTCAAAGGACCATTCAACCTCATGAGTCGGTCTGTTGTTAATCAAACTGGGTTTTATGGATCCATACTTATGTGATGACTTGCCCGGTACAATCTATTTCAAAGTCATTAAACCCCCTTTTGCCAGACCACAATGTTTTCAAATTTGTCAGAGATAATAAAGAGAAAAATATTCTGACCAAATTTCAGAGTTTTTGTCAGAAATATGGCCTTTAGAGTGTTCTTCTATGATTTGTCCCAGTGACTTACTTTTCAATCTGCTGTCACCCATTCTCAAGCTCACAAGAGATGTCATCAGGACAAAAACTCTGAACAATTTTCGTAAGTATTTGTCAGAAGCATACACGCGGGGCTTCCAAGATTTGCCCCAGTGACCTACTTTTTGACACAACATGACCCATTTTTGATAGCCTAGGAGAATATCATCAAGAAAAACACTGACCGCATTTCATGAGTACTGGGCTGAAAATGTATCCTGTAGAATGAACATGTTTTGTACTGTATGAGCCCACATAAGACTTGAGACCTTGCTTTGCTGAACTTGTTCAATATCAAAGACTTAAGACTGACGAAGATTTACGACAGATTGATTAAGCATACTATTTAAACAATTTATCCCATGTTTTAAAGACCTTATAGTGGAAAAAGCAGTTTGAAAACGTTCAGGGAATCAGAGTGTGTTGAACCCTTTCAAAGGCAAATCCCATCATTTTCATCATGTCTAATTTGCAGTCTGCAAATGCTTGCAATCTGGACAAGTTTGAAATTTTGTCAATGGTTAAAGACTTAATACACAAACTGTCATCAGACAGAACAACTCTCCTGGAAAAGTAAATTGTTGGCAGTCGCTTGAATCAGTAACAGAGTCTAAGCCTAGGGCAGAAGACTCAACACCAACTCCATCCCAAGGCTTAATGCAATACCACTTCTTGGCATTCATCCAGGAAATTACCTGTGACCTAGACCTTGTTGCCAAAGGCATGTGCATGTGCAAAGGCATGGATGAATGAAACTGTGGGCCTATATCCACCATCATACTAAATATGAACCAAATCAATCATTGGGTCTTGAAAATTAGAGCTCTAGAGAAACTTTAACATGGAATGTCCAAATCAGTTACCTAGACCTTAATATCATGGGTATGGGCACGGTAGGGATATTGCTACATGTAATGAAACTTTTGATCTGTATCTATCATCAACCCAAATATACACCAAATCCATCATTTTGTTTGGAAAATATGAGAGCCCTTAACCCTTTACCGCACAACGCCGCCTTTTAACAACCCCAGGTAAGAAGCCTTTTGAAAACATTGTGGGAAAAGGAGAAAATGTTGGTAACCAGCATTTTCTCCTTTTCCCACATTGTTTTCTACCCTGTCAGACAAAAATTGCGTTATTTGAGCCACACTGAAATTCTTGTCTGCAAATGCCTTCAGTTTGGACAAGGCTAAAACTTTGTCATCTGGTAATGGGTTAAAAGACTTTAAGATCAACTTTGAGTAATAAATCTCAGTCTACAACCTTGACATTGAGGTCATGGATGGAATCTTGCTGGAAGAAACTTTGGATCTATATCTATCCTCATACCAAATATTTTAACCAAATCCATTATATGGTGTGGAAGATGTGGGCTCCACCAAACTTAAATCTGTATGTAAAATGTCAAAATCTATTATCTTGACCTTTAGATAACTGGCATTTTTGCTGAAATAAACTTTGGACCTATATCTATCATCATACCAAATATTAACCAAATCCATCCCATGTTTTGGAAAATGCAAGCTCTTAGAAGATTTAACCATGCATGTAAATGTAAGATATCAAAGTCTATGACCTTGACCTTAAGATCTTGGGCATTGGTGGGGGTATACGTGTGCAGCTGTTTGAATCCTTGGACCTACATCTATCAGCATACCAAACATTTACCAAATCCATCATATGGTTAAAAAAAAGTGAGCTCTTTAAAAGCTTTGAAGTAAGTGTGGACAGCCGCTACAACACCAAAGCAAACACTGACATCCTAAGACAGAGGTGGTGCAATTGCTCTTCTTGGGTCTGTATTCACCAACCATTCTTTATTGAATGTTTCTAGTCTTATTCGCCAAGATTTTCTAAATTTAAAACTAACACAACTTATGATTTACTAAACCAAATAATCAGAAGTTGTGCTACATTCAAAATTTGAAAATTCTTGAGAATAAGACTAAGAATGATTTCAAGGATGGCTGGCGCATACTGACCCTGGACTCTGTCCAAGCAAGCTTAAATAGACCATATCTGAAAGTATTTATAGCAGAGAGATATGCTGACTCTTTGCACAACAAGATATTTAAAATACCACTCCTGTAAAATTCCATCCTTTTTACACCAAAGGTTTAAGAGATCAGCTGACTTATAAAAAATTACTATTTCTTCACAAAAAAAAATAAGCTTAACTCTGCAAAAAAAGGGACATGCTGACACTGATCATGACAATATGTCAAACCGATCATTGCTGTGAAATTTCACCCAACTTGGCTTTGAGGTTTTCATGACGGGCTGAGAAAATGAGTTTGACATTTAATTAAAGGGCCATAACTCTGCAGTGTTCATAGCAAAAGAAGATGCTGACCGTAGGAACAACTAAATGTCATCACTGATGACTCCCATAAAATTCCATCCAGTTTATTCTGGAAATTTTATTTTTCATATGTTGAAACATTTTTAAACTTGTCTGGATTGATGGCATTTGCAGACAATTAATTAAATGTGGCTCAAATGCTCATATTTGTCTATGAAAATTTTGATTGACTGAATTTTAACATTTTAACAGCTTAGGTCATATCACGGCGGTCAGTGTACCTACAGTACCCATATTTCCTGGCTTTCTTACAACAGCACTTACACAACTTTCTTTCCAAGTCACTGACTACTTTTTGCACATGCATCAGAGGTGAGAGGCAAAAAATCTCTGGAAAGAAAGTTTGCCTCAACTGGGTATCAAACTCACAACCATCAGGTCACGAGTCAGATACACTAACCACTGATCTTTTAAACCTTTGGTGTAAAAAGGATGTCCATGATCTATCACCATGTGTAGTGCATCCGTGTGGCTTTTGGTTTTGCAACTATTCCTTGAAACATCTCCCCAACTGCTTGCAACCAAACTTCTCAGTAATATTCTTTCTGTCAAGCTCTTTCATAATTTTCAAGTCCGCACAGGTACAAAGCTACCTACAAACGGCATCCTTCTCAGGGTCGTGAAAACTCTGGACTGTATGGTAAACGGTTAATATGAGTAAAAATTTGATACTTGAATACATGTGCATATGAAAATATTTACATTGCTTGCTATTAAAAATTTCTCCTTTGTTCACAATGAATTAAAATTTATATAAATTGCTGCATGCAAAAATGGTGTGACCTAGAAAGAAACTGTAATGAAAATATCCGCTTCTAACAGATTAGTAGACTAAATCTTGAGTAATGGATTATAAAGCTCTTTCAACATACAGACTGATCTTCTGAGCAGCTTTCTACATTTTGTATTTCTTCTACTTGAAAAAACAAAAGGACCCTAAATTTAACCTGAAATACCATTTCTACATGTATTTTCTTTGAAATACAGGCAATGATACATAAATGGCAAGACATTGCCATAAAGGTTTTCCCAAATACTTTCGTACTTGAAGCAAGTAGCCTCTCTTGCCCTTGACACTTGATAATGGTTAACTATTATTCTATCTCTCAACAAAATTTCAATACTCACTTTCTTCTCTCTGCATCCTGTGGATCTGTCCCAGGCAGGGTTATTGTTATTGTTGTTGGTGAACTCACATCATATTTTCTTTGGGGCTTCTTACATATCTTTAGTTTAACAAAAACTTTGAACACAGCATTGGAAAACATGGATACAACAGGCTGAATCTGACTTGGAAAGAAACTGAAAAAAAAAAAAAAGTAATTAATACATTAGAAATAGAAGATTCCCGACATTGCTCACCTGAAATTTTAGAATTATTTGACTTTTAACATCTGTGAAAAATCTGACCCCCAAGAGGAGGCAGTTTTTTATCCATCTGTAGGAGTTTGAAAACAAGAGGTCCATGAGGACCTGAATCACTCTACTGGCAGTCACAGACTGGTATACTTAAATGTGAAAGAAACAGTACAACCTACATTAGTTACATTAGTGCCACATACCCCTACTCAACAATTCATGAAGATAGATAGAAGACACTGAGAGTTTTGGATCTTGTGCATTGCACTTGGCCTCAATTTAATCTGTATATATTTCATGTTTCAAGTAAATAGCTTTTATACTTTTGAGGTTATGCTCCTGACAAAAACCCTAAAAAAGAAAAATAACAAAGGGTAATAGGTTATAAGTACTGAAGACAGAGTAACAGATCTTGTGTCATGATGGCTCATCCAGCTGACAAATAAATTTAATTAATTACTTTAAATGCACGGGCCAAAGTTCATCGACTCATTACCTAAGTCATAGCACAGGTAATAGATGCAATCTTTTTCACTGTCTTTAAAAATAATTCATGATGATGCTTAATTTGAAGGGTTCTTTAAAAATGGTTTGGGAAACTACTGTTCAAAACATCAAACGCTCACATTGCTGTTTGACAGCATGGACTCAGTCGTTTTTGACATTTCATCCATTAACTGGAAGAATCAAGAATCAATCAGTCTTGAATCAGCTAAATTTTCATTTGTTTGACAAATGGATGCATATTAATTGCACGCAACTGATCACAGTTCGGCAAAATAAAAAATGTGACAGAGTTCTATAAATGTCAATGCAAAAGCCAATAACACTACCAATATGTGTTTGAAAACAAGAAAGTGCTAAAGCGCTTATCTGGGTAAGGCCATCTACAGTTGATAAAGCTTAAGAGATCCTGGTTTAAATGATGTGAAATACATGAGTGTAAGAAGTGACCTACTTTTTGAACCAATGTGACCCAATTTCAAACATGTCCAAGGCATCATTAAGACAAACGTTCTGACCAAGTTTCATGAGTTTCAAGCTGAAGATTTGGTCCACTGACCGACCCACTTTGGAACTTGTCCAAGATATTATCAAGACAATTTTTTTACCAAGTTTCATGAGAATAAGGCTGAAAATGTGGCCTCTAGAGTGCACACAAGGTTTTTCTAAAATATGGCACTGTGATCTACTTTTTGACCCAATGTGACTCATTTTCAAGATTTGACCCTGTGACCTACTCTTAACCGGACATGACCCAATTTCAAACTTGACTTAGATATCAACAAGATAAAGATTCTGACAAAGTTTTATGAGTATAAGACCAAAAATGTGGCCTCTATGGTGCTCACAAGGTTTTCCGAAGATTTAGCCCTGTGACCTACTTTTTGACCCATCATGACCCAATTTAGATCATATCCGAGATATCATCAAGACATACAATCTGACCTAGTTTCATGAGTATCAGGCTAAAAATGTGGCCTCTAGAGCACACACAAGGTTTTTCTAAGATTTAGCCTAGTGACCTACTTTTTCACCCTACATGACCCAATTTCAAATTAATCTGAGATATCATCAAGACAAACATTAATGTGGCCTCTACAGTCACAGTGCACACAAGATTTTTCTAACATTTAGCCCAGTGACCTATTTTTGAACGGACATGACCCTTTTTCAACCTTTTCCAAGATATTATCAAGACAAACATTCTGACTAACTTTCAAGAGTATCAGGCTGAAAGTGTAACCTCTTGAGTGCACACAGCCGGCTGTCAGGAGACAAAAAGGCTCCTGACAGCCGGCTGGCACTAGACCATAAGACTCCTGATAGCCAGCTTTTAGAATATTATAGAATGAGGAAGAAAATATAGCATTCATATTCCTAATTGTCTGCAGGCATCACAGCCCTTAAGAAATTCACTTCCTGCAGGTGGTTCTTCAACTAATCTGTTTAATACAGTTTAAGTTTTTGACCCATTTCTTGCATTTTTTTTAACAAAAGTTTTACAAAAAGAAAAGTGTCATTCATGCAGAAATGCCAGGACCCAGACTTGTTCATTCTTATCTGTAGAAATCTCCAAGGGGCCAGGGTCATACACACAGGTCATTAGATTAGGGCCTGATCATGACATTTACGGCCCATTACAGTGATTATCCAGCCATTAGCATAACAGTATCCAAAAGTACCATTGCCTAACTTCTAATGTCAGATGGGGGCTTGTATGTCAGACTGTTAAGATAATATACAAAATTCAAAGTCATATAGAACTACTGGTAATTGCAGGATAAACAACACAAAAGCAGCTCTAAGATCAAAAGATTAATTCTTTTTACACCTACCTGTATACAAAACATCTTCATAAAAACAATTACAAAACAAATTATAATCAATGATAACCATCAGGCCATGTACTAAATTAAAAATTTATTTAGCAATCAAAACATTATTAACTAAGTAATTGATGCTTCTTTGCCAACATTGAAGGAAAACTACGATGGGCAATATTATTTGTCTGTATTAGGAATTCAATGAAAAAAATCATGTTAAACACTATACATAGAAAACAGCTGGCTGTCAGCAGCCTTTTTGTCAGCAGACACTTCCTATTTTTTATTCCATTTTATGTTGCATCAAAGAAGATGCGGTGTATTACCACAGAAAGTGATTTTGTTGGGTCAGCCTTTCACTTTCTGCATCAAAAACATAGATATGTGGACTTGAACAACAGTCATTTCGACACCCGTCATTTCGACACCGGGTCATTTCGACACCCGTCATTTCGACACCCAGTCATTTCGACACCCAGTCATTTCGACACCCCATCATTTGGACACTTTTTGGTCGTTTTGACCCTCGGCGAGAAAATTTTTGCAAAATTTGGTCAGTTTGACACCTGATTTTTTTTCCGAGCATTATTTATATTTGAGTTCATAGAATTAAATTACTCTGAATGTTTACTTTGTAATTTTGTTTTAAGTGCGTGTTCAAAATATGTTTTTGTACTATATGAAGATTCAAATAATAGGCATAATTAATCGGCAATGTCAATACTAATAGCAGGTGTTGAAATGACTAAAAGGTTGCTTTTATCACCTACTTTCCCAGACAAATAAAATCACTTATCTTTATCAATTTTCTGTTTTTGTATTGATCAGTTATTTCGCGCCGATCACTTGATGATTATGAAATTAATCATCAACAACAACATTACCATTTATTCTCCCAGTGATGTGATATCAAACATGACGCTATTATGATATAAATAAATTCAGCAGCTTGGTGAAACACATGCCAATAATTTTTACAAAAATATCAACAAAAAAAAAAATAACAGTTAATCTCTAAAAAAATGGAGGGAGGGAAATTTCAAAAAGGAAGAAAAAGAAAGGAACATAACTTAGGAAAAAGAGGAATGACTGTTCGACTGTATCTAAGAAAAGCCTAAATGTCGAAGGTGGGTGGGGGAAAGAGAACGGTTTCTTCAGGAAAGAAAGAAGCCTTCTGTCCAGATAATAAGGAATGACCACAGAGAAGAGATAACATATTTATAGTGCACCGATGTATTGCACGAGGGACACAAGGTCTTTTAATCATAGGAGCATTTAGGCCTTGACTCAAGCAGGTGTCATTGTAACATTTGTATTGTTTTGCGCAGTGTATGACTGCTTGTTTTCACACCTTGGCCAGGTCTATTGATGGCACGAGCACCTACCGATGTTGATAATTTCATCAATGACTTTCGGCACTGTTGATGATGCCAATCAATAAAATCACAGATAAACAAGAAAGAAGAATCGGCTGAAAAGACAAAAAAGGGTGCGGCTGATAGCATAATTGGCCAAAAAAGTGGTCCAGCCTTGCCTGTTGTCTCCTCCCGACTACACTTAACACTGTTATCTGTCATTGCAGAACAATAAAACAATGAACCACTACCTGTGCAAACTCCCGTTTATTTACAAAACTTTAAAAGTAAATAAACACAAAACAACGTCAACAAATTTACAGTTACTTTTTGTCTTTTTAATAATCAATTACATCAAAGACAGTTCGTTAACAAAGTATTGACTGCAACATTCAAATTAAGGCAAAACAGCAATGAGAGGGTATAATTCGTGAAAAACAACAACACATTCAATTAAATCAAACAAAACAATTAATCAACTTAACCAACAGTTTGTTTCATAATTATAATTTATGAAAGCAGCATGAAAGAACATATAAAAGTAGATACAGATATTCGATCATTACTACCAAATAACACATTATCTGTCTTCTGCTTTTAACAACCTCCTTATATAGAATTCCACTGATGTATCAATCAAGAGAGTTGTCTATCTGCAATAGAATAACAAAAGTATTAAACACAAAAATCGGAAGAGAAGCGACTTTCAGCATATATACCACACAAATACATCAAAATTTTAAAATCAGTGCATTTTACAACATACTGCGCAAAAAATTACCTTTTTTTTTTTTTTTATTTTCGGGGAGGGGGGAATCAACAGGTGTCAAAACGACCATTTTTTTGCAAAAAAAATTTCTTTTGGGTGTCGGAATGACCCAAATAGGGGTCGAAACGACCAAAAAGTGTCAAAATGACCGGGTGTCGAAATGACTGGATACCATGGACTTTCTGAAAAGCTGGTGGCATGTAGAGCCAAATATACATGTACCTTGCAAAACTAAAGTTATCTGCCAGGTCTCCTCTATTCCCATTTGAATGTTTCTGGTAAAACCGCAAATAAATCCAGCTTATAAGGACTCCCCATATAAACATGAATGGATATGGTCCATCAACAGCTCCAGCAAGCCTTAATGTAAACACAAGTAAAACCAAAAGCAATGGAATGTGAGTGTTTCTTAATTTCCCAAATGGCGAATTAATCAGCATGTGGTCTGGCATCACTTGTTTCACTGCAACTGAAAATCCAGCAATGTATCCAGCCAAGCCGTGTATGTACGTTTCAAACAAATAATCTTCGTTCTTTGTGGCCAAATAAAAAATTATGTAGGTAAATGAAGTTGCTATGGCAACACATAAGTTAATTACAACAAAAAATACAAGCATATCCATAGCACCCCACAGAGGTTCCAAAAGTTTGCCACACAAAATTACGACTAACACATCCGCTAAAACATCCCAGAAGTGAAACTCAATAAAGCTGTGCGTAGCGTAAGTCCAAACCCAGAAGTTTGGGGGAAGAACGTAGCCAGGTACTACGGTGATATAGGGTGCTCCTGAAGGAATGAAGGAGAGGAAATATCCTATACACACAAGCACGGCCACAGACTTGACAACAATGCTACTATTTCCGAAAGCAGCTGCCACATTTTGTTTAAATATCGGTATGTTCCTCTGAATCACAGAGGTCGCCATGTTGGAAGTTATGAATCTGACGTCTAATACCGGAAGTAGTCTTTTTTGGGAGTTGGCGTTTTCGTTGAACTACGAGTTCGTCCACTTGACAAAAGAGTGCAAGACGTACCTTTACACAGGCCAATTAATTATTATGTTATTGTCAAGCGAGAGTAGGGATTGTCGCTCTTATCGGTTTCAATGCTTAAGGTTATTTTCGACGATATATAAGCACAATGGATTGAATTTAAATGTTTTAGATAATGCTCTTACATACACTACGAACAAATTTAGGACAACCCGCCGAAGAGACAACTCGAAAGACAACAAGCTCCATTTCACTGAAGTCACATCAAGACAGCTCGCCCCAGGTAAAAGGTCAACTCCTAACCATCGGTCATGGGTTGCACAAGAATGCTGTTTAAAAATGGATATCTTTTGCCTCCTTTTTCAATAGAAATCTACAGTAACCATGATAAGGAGAACACACACAAAGATAATATGAATAAATAAAAGCAAAATCAGTAAAATGTTTAAGCAAATAGGATACGATAGCAGCATTTTCTGCTTTTCTTACAATTTTTTTAAAAGACTCTTTCCTCAGGATCGTTAAAACACGGCATTGTGTGGCAAAGGGTTAATCTCTCACTATACATCTTCACCAGTAAAGGCTGGCGATCACTGCGTTGCTGAATTAGCCCTATACCACACAATAACGAGTTATAACGATGCTGATAATTAAGCCTATTAAAATGTGTTGGAAATGTAGAAAATGCGGGTAACCAGCATTTTCCTCTTTTCCCGCAATGTTTTCTACGCTGTCAACACAAATTCCATTATTTACGCTGCATTTAAATTGTCGTCTGCAAATGCTTTCAATTTGGCCAAGTCTACATTTTTTGTCGTCTGGTAAAGAGTTAAAGTAACATGGTGATCGTCACCCTTGGCTAGCGAAGATGATTGGACGAATAAATGAGTATACTTTAGAATTCTGGTATTGAAAGTGCCCGTTTGAGACTGATTATCTTTGTCGAACCAAACTGTCATTGGTTATACATACTATCTAATCAAAGTAGCGAATTCAGTTTTTTTAACACAATTTTCTCGTACATGTACAGTAACTATAGCCCTTAGAGTCTAATTGCGTAGGTCAAGAGTTGCAGTGATGGGAGTGCACTATTATTGTACAGAGAGGCCTGTCTTTCATCTTCGCAAATGATGATGTTAGGATTTTTTACCACACCAAATTGTTTCAATTTCTTTTCGCAAAAGGATTTGTCATCTAGTACTTCTTGTGACATACAGATCTATATGTAGAATTGAATAAAGTTTCAAATGTAGTTTACATATTTCTCGTCAATTGCTGAAATGTAGATTTTTTTCCCCCATTTTTTTTTTTCGTTGTAAAACAGCAAATGTGTTTCTTACCACTTGCAACAATATACCCATCGTTTACCAGCAATTTGTCACCTTTGAATAGAAAGGTTCTGTCTGGTATTTTGTTTAAAATTGAGATTTTTGCATTTTCTGATAGCCCATCAGTCCGGGCAACTTCTGCAAAAAGATCAAGTATGTTCTCTAATTAACAGGAAAAATATTAATCAAAATGTAAATATTAATCAAAAGGTTATACATGTATCTGCCTTTCTCAATACATTTTAGAAGAGAAAGGTTATAAGTACAACAGTTTGTAGAAAAAGGACCGATCTAACAAACTGGTCCTTTCTATTTGAACGTTTTAGCTTCTTTGTTTTGATGTTAGGATAGTAAAAAGGTTCTGTCTTGCAAATAGAACCTTACGACATGTATATTATGAATATTGTCACATCCTAAAACATATGCTTATCAGTTACAGTGAAAACATTTACAGGGTTATAATTCATACAGGCCTTATTTGATAATTCACACAGGTCTTGTTTGATAGCTACCAGTATAAAATTGTTTTGAAAAGATATTTATGTCAGAATTTTGTTCCGTAATGGGTAAATTGCAATACAAATGGGCCATGCTCTGTGAAAAGGGTACTTAATGCATCTGCAAAAGTATCGATTCAGGTCAGCCTGTGCAGTCCGCGCAAGCTGACCTGGGCCGAAACTCTTTGCTATTTGTCAATTTTCTGTATGTTAAAGGACCTCTCTACCTCATGATTCAGCTGGTTGTACAAATTTGATTGAATTATGGATCCACTTGTATGTAATGACTTGCTTGGTATGGTGCATTACGGAGATGCATTAATCCCCCTTTTGCCAGAGTGTGACTCAAGTGGTTTTCTTTTTTTTTTTCTTGGGAAGGAGGGTGCAAGAGCAATAACTCGGAGTGTTTCTTTTTTTAATTATTTTTTAGAAAGTTACCTCCCTTAGATATAGCTCCGATTATTTTTTTGTAGTATTCGGGGCAAAAATGCTCTGTAAATAAATGTACCTTGCAGTCTGTCACAAACCACAATGTTGTAATTCCTTGCAGATTATTTTGCGTGCCGTGCTTGAGTGCGTGCACGCGTGCGTGCGGGTGTGCGCGCAAAGGTATGGTTGTGTGTGAAATAACTATTTTTTTTTCGGTTGCAATTATCGCGAATTCGCAAGAGCCGATTCCAAAATATATGAATCATGCTCTGGAAAAAGAGGTTTAATTCATCTCCCTGATGCTTTATACCGAGCAAGTCATCACATGATTTAATGGATCCATGAAAAGAAAAAAAAAAAAAAAACCGTTTGAATCCAGAAGGAGGATGGTCGTTCGACATGCAAAAAATTGACCGAAAGCAGAACTTTTTGACCCAGGTTAGCCTGCGCGGACTGTGGAGGCTGACCTTAGTCGATCTTTTTTTTGCGGATGCGTTAAACCCTGCTATCACAGTGCATGGCCCATATAAATCTATTTACTCCAGTAACTGCACGCTCTGAAAGCCTTGTAAGGTCTCGGACCATTTACTTCTCAGATTTGATCAGTTGGAAGGTTCATCATGATGAGTGAATGACCCTTTATTCTTTCGATCAGTACGTCAGTGGTCAAGGTCATACACTCGATTTCAGTAGATCTTTAACCTACTGTAATAGTATATGGTCGTTCATTCTCATTATTTCAGTCATTTCACGGCGATGTCCGACTCACGTAGTCATGTGTGTCCTGCGTTTCAACAGTAGATCTAGATCTACTAGGCTATGGCTCTGAAGTGTCATGCCCAGGGACACTCCCACGAAAAACTAAGTGCTTTCACTGAGACTCGAAACCCGGTGCCTCAATGTTACGAGTTCTACACTTTACCACTGAACTAGGCAGGACCCCAAAAGATTTATGAAAGGAATGAATGGATGAAACATTTTCATTAAGTTAGCATGCGTTGCTGTTTCGGAAATGGACGCAACATTGGCCAAACTTGATCGACGTCTAAAACATCATTAGATCTAGATCTAGTACAATAAATCGTAAACTGTTAAAACCGTCAACTCTTAAATAACTGAAAAGGCTTTAGTGAAGGGAATCTGAATAAAACAATCCGAGAATCATTATCTTCCGCTAGGTGGCATTTTTCAAATACATCACCTATCTGATATGGGCATTCTGGGTAGAGAACTGGACTATTTTTTTAAGACGGAAATCAATGCAACGAATTTCAAAATAAAGTATACGTTTACTCCCTAAAACCTACCTTGTACGATTCATCCAGCCATGGTTAGCTATCATATAACCTATGCACCAGCCATTTATAAACATAAGCTCCTATAAGCTTGGGAAAAAGCCCCGGTATAAGCCCAGCAGAGTAGGAACGTTATTTTTGTTGTCAGTCTGATGCAGAGAGATCTGCAGTAAACAGTTGGTATTCTAAAAAAATATTTCCCCCGTTTGAAATCTTTTCGTCTTCTAAGAAATTTGTAGTCAAAGAATGGCTTGATTTTTCCACAGACGTATTATCTATTGCCATTTTCGCCTGCACTTTTTAAGCGGCAGTTTACGCCAGCGTATTAATATATGTCTATTTTTTAGCAAGTGATGCGTCATAGCAGATAGTCTGGTACCCCGCTGTACTTCAATAACGTAGTGGTAGAGGCAGGTAATCCAGACTACATAGCAGACAGGTTAATCTCCGAAGAATATGACATGCGAAGACAACGATCCGAGAATAGTATATATGACGTCATCAACTGATGACTCATGATTACGTCACCAAGCCGGTTCAAAATCGGTTTAACTGAAGAGTAAAGATGCAGTTCCAAGTGTGCTTTGTATGTATATTTTTCATCTTTTGTTGTGTAAAAAGTCTTCAATTTGGTCAAAACCGTAAATCAGGCTTAGATTATCAAGTACCCCTATCCAAAGCTGGTGAAAGCATTGTTCGCAAAGCCGCCTTGAAAGTAGAAGGTACCATTATCAAGTCGGTGAATCAGCAACTGACACTGCAGTGTAAAAATAAGGCTACTAAATATCTACTGAAAGAATTTCCTACTTCTGAGATACGATGGAAACACAACAGCGAGAGCTTCATTTTAGAGCCCTCAAGGATGACTTATAAACTTGACTCACTCTACATTCAAAATCTTCAGACTAAAGACAGTGGTGTATTTAGTTGTCAGGTGGAGTTGGATTCAAGAAGACATTATGTTGTTGGCACTTATGTTGTTGTGGTGGGTCGAACATTTTTACACGTTCTTCCAGGCGACTCTGTAAAATTAAACTGCAACAGCAAACAACTTGGACTTCTTTTTCCGAATATCGTCGGATTCTGGGAGAAGAATGGTAAACCAGTACCGAATTCTAACAAATCAGCCGTCAGTACTTTCCACGAATTTTACAATGCAGATAAAAGCTTAGAAGGAAGTTGGACGTGTAACGTCTACCACAAAACGAACAATAAAATGTGGATTACAGCTCAATATAGGTAAGAATAAAGGTTTTAATGTTCCCCGAAGGATATATAAATCTAGTCGGCGTCATGTCCGTAGGTCCGTCCGACTGTCTGCTTTCTGTCTATCTGTCCGTCCGTCAGTCTTTTGTCAGGAACATTTCTCTAGAAGTATAGAAGGAAACTGAATGAAACTTCACACCTTGATAGAGGGTAATGAAAAGAAGAACAGAGTACAATTTTATCCTGTCATTACAGTTATTTTCCCCTTTTTCCCCCACTAATACTTTGCTTGTCCGGAGCATGTCTCTGTACGTGTAAAAGGAAGCGGAATGAAACGTCCTGCATTCACAGAAGGCAAAGAGAATAGCCTAATTGCAGAGCACCATCTTGAACCATAGCCCTTTAATCATTCATTACACTGTTTTTTTTTTTTTTTCATTCTTAGTTTATTTCAATATTTGCGATGTTCCGGCCATATTTAAGGAAGTATCAAAAGAAACTGAATGAACATTGGTGGGGTGGACTGAGAAAAAAGTACAGAGAACAAGAACCATAACCCGGTTACAAGTCATTATTTCTTACCATTTCTTACCACCCTAGACATCTATTGTAGGCAATGACTGCCTTCCTTGATGCTTTATGATAGGGTTCTCTTCTTTGTTTATGTATTTGCCGGGAATGTAGCACGACGGTTTGAATTTGATAGGGTTATCCTTCCAGAACTTGTTATGTTGGCTTTTGAAGCTGTTGAGGGAGGGTGCTGAAATAACACTATCAGGTAGACTGTTCCACAAATTGACTACACGGTTACTGAAGAAATTTTTTCGTACTTGCAATCTTGAATGATTTTTGAACATTTTGAGCTTGTTTCCTCGCGTATTCTGGATTGGAGACAGAGAAAAGAATTTTGTTCTATCAACATTGTCAATATTTTGTAGAATTTTGTAAACTTGGATAATGTCTGCTCTTTTTCTGCGGTATTCTAACGAAGGGAGTCCAATCTTTTGAAGTCTTTCACTGTAGGAGAGATTTTTAAGTTTTGAAACCATCTTAGTTGCACGTCTTTGTACATTCTCTAATGCAATGCAGTCCTTTTTATAATAAGGTGTCCAGATACAGCTTGCATATTCCAGGTGTGGTCTAACAATTGATTTATACATGGTCAAAAACATCTCTTTATCCATATATGTGAAGCTTTTAAAGATAATACCTGTATTTCTATTTGCTATGCTTATTTTGCTATTTATATCTGCAGTAAAAGTCGGGTTATGGTCAATTGTGACTCCAAGATCTTTCTCACACAAGACTTTTTCAACTGTTGTAGTTTTGCTATCTTTACTCATTGTGAAATTTGAGGTATCTTTATTTTTCCCTATGTGAAGGTGTTTACATTTCTCAGTATTGTATGTCATTTTCCAAGTTTTCCCCCACTTAACAGCCTCATTTAGCCCGTTCTGCAATGTTCTTATATCTTGGTCAGATTTAATGCAGTTGTATAGCTTTGAATCGTCCGCAAAGAGCTTGTTATTGACAAGTCGTTAATAAACATTATGAAGAGAATTGGCCCAAGGACACTCCCCTGGGGGATCCCATTAGAGATATGACTTTTTTTTTTGATGCTGTACCATTTATCAAAACTTGTTGAGTTCTATTTGACAGAAAATCAGCAATCCAGGAATGTATCCCGCCTCTAATTCCATATGCCCAATTTTTTTTTAATAATCTTAAATGTGGAACTTTGTCAAAAGCTTTACTAAAATCTAAGTAAATGACGCCAACTTCATTTCCTTGATCTAGACTTTTTGTGATGTCCTCTAAGAATTCCAATAGGTTTGTTGTACATGACCTTCCTTTAATAAACCCATGTTGATTTGTAGAGATCAAATTGTTTCTGGTCACATGATTTACAATTTCGTCCCTTACCAACCTTTCTAGAAGTTTACCAGGAACTGATGTCAGGCTTATGGGTCGGTCCCATCTTAGTTATTTTCCCAGTTCTTCCTCGTCCTCAACACATATCAGGAAGTATTAAATTAAACTGAATGAAACTTGACGCACTGATAGAAGGCATTGAGAAGAAGTGCATAGCTCAAGAACCAGGCTGCATTTTACTGAAATGCGCACGCACGAAATTTGCAGTTAGGGTAAGCAAGCATCAAGTCTGAAAACAAACTTCACTATCTTGCATAACTATACGATTTGAGTAAATATTTGTATAACTTAACGCCAGCTCATACCTTTGGGTAAAGCAGGTACCGTATGTGTGTATATACAATCCCATATAATTTGCGTAAATCAACGCAGTTTAGTGAAAAGCAGCCCATAACCCTCTCATAAGTCATTACACAGTTATGTCCCTTTTTCAGTCTTCATGTTTATGGTTTGAACTTTGCGATGTTTTGGGCTCTGTCCTATCAATCTACATAGAAAATGGATATTCGTCTCAAACATTACTTAGCGAATATAGATGAGAAATATTCAAGAATTTTCATTGAAACATGAGAGCTTAGATACTGTTAGCCAATCATGCCTCTGGGCTCCAAATTAAACCAGGTTGATGCCAAGCCCCCCGTACCTCAGTCGGTAGTGTACAGGACTTGAGAACAGGAGGTCGCTGGTTCGATCCCCGGCTTGGCCAATTTCTTTTCGATGATTGATGATAGTCATCGCGACAGGATTCATTCCTCTCTCATCGCTGACCATTGTTTCGACGATGGTTATGTGGGAAAGCAGCCAGTGGCTTGGAAAGAATATTGTGCGGAGTACTGGTAAAAAGAAACTCCAGGAAAGCATGGATAGGTGCATTGGCTGCCGTGACAAAACTGAAATATTGTTGGAAACGGCGTTAGACACCATACAATCAATCAATAAATAAACCAGGTTGATACTCAAGGGGTAACCATTACCATTGGGTTACTTGTAAAGCTTATACTTGATCTATAAACTGATACGTCAGTTTTTGTTTCAACAAGTCAACATCTGTGGAACCATTTCAGAAATCGTTCAGTGTGGTTTATGTAATCGTATTTGCAAAAGTCATTCACAGAGTCACTATTTTCTGATTTAACCCTTATCTTGCTAAATAAGTTATATAAAACTTTCAAGCCGATAGTAAAAACCCGAATAATGCTATTTCAAATATATTCTTTGGAGGAAAAACATCTCCTTATCGGACAGGGTAGATCCGAGATCAGACTACACGTTTTGTGCAGTCTGATCTTGATCTACACTGTTCGCAAAAGGTCAGTGAGTCGCGCTTAGCAGCAAAAGGGTTAATGACCAGAAACCTTTCAAGACAATGATAGACTTCTCAATTATTCAGTGTTATGTTTCAGAACATGAGATTCAGACATTTACTTTTCTATTCGATATGATAAACGTCTACTTTCACTTTCTTTGTTGCCTAGTAACAATCTGATGCTATTATTAGAGCAATAAGGTCACATGATGTAGCTGAAGTCACAAACATTTTAAGCTTATCGTTTCTTGCTGAAATATGATTTTCAACATCCTGAAGAAGGTCTTTGACGAAGACCAAAGCGCATTATTGATTCCTATGAATTTTAAATCTAAGACCGAATCTCATTGATTCCCATGAATTTTAAAACTAGGACAAAAGTTGCCAAGTCGCTCTATCTTTTGTTTACATTTTACCTGGTTTTGACATTTAATTTCCTGTCAGGGATTTACACTTGGACCGACCTTACAATAACAGATTGTCATCTTCACAATAATTTTCATACTTATAAATGGTGTTAAGTAAATTTTCGTAGATGCATACTAATTAATACCCGATTGTTTACTTTTGGCCGCTATTTTGATTGTGAAACACTGACGAATGGAAGTTGCAGAGTTATATAACGTGGTCTGCTAAACCTTTGGGCTACTAAACGCGACTCTAGGTGCATTGCGGAAAGTGAAGATCAAGATCAGACTGCACAGAACGTGCAGTCTGATCTTGATCTACACTGTCCGATAAGAAAATAGTTTCCCTCAAGAACAACTTTGATATAGCAATACGTGGGTTTTCACTATCGGCTGGAAAGTTTCATTTAACTTAGCAGGTTAAAGGTTAAACCCATGTATTGAAATGTCGCTTGCTGCGATGAAATCTCGTTTCGCTAACTTACCGTTGACCGATAAACGTCAAGCCAGACTGGTTCTGAAAATTCCCTCATTCCAAGATGGCGGATTAAAATAGAATACGTAGGGTAAAATGGTGACTCAACAGCTCTATCTTTTTTTTTTTGCTTTTACAATTCTCTTTGAACAGTGTTGGACCAAGCTTAGGTCAAGCACACCCCAAAAGCATTTAATTTTGTCTCATTTTTTTCACAGATTCTTGATAGCTCATACTTGTATCTTAGGGACTAAATATACATACATGTACATATCCTAAATCATACATGTTGCTTTCTTTCTTAATCATATGCTAAAAAATAACCAAATTTCCAGACTTCTTTTCCAATTCAAGCAGACATCGAGGCTTTTTTGTCAGATTTTGTTGATTAATTGACTGATTGATGTTTTACGCTGCTTTCAACGTTATTACATTCATATCACGGAGAGAGCTCACATATTCATGTAAGTCATGTTTCATGTTTCACCAGTACTAGACTAGGGCTCTGAGGTGTCTTGTCTTAGGACAATCCCACCATAAACCCAATGCTTACCGTGGTCTCAAGGTCACGAGTCCGACGTTCTACCACTGATCCACGCAGGAACCCTTTATATGTGCCGTGATGCTTGTCTGTTTTAACGTAAATACTGGTCAGTTTGTTACCCCTTTACCACACAATCCCGACTTTTAACGACCCTGACGAAGAAGCCTTTTGAAAACATTGTGGGAAAAGGAGAAAATGCTGGTAACCAGCATTTTCGCCTCTTCCCACATTGTTTTCTACTCTATCAAAGACAAATTGCATCATTTGAGTCAAACTGAAATTGCCATCTGCAAATTCTTCCAATTCGGACAGGTAGAGTGAACTAGGTCGTCATGAATATGCCTCTTTTTGTGTAATAGGATGCATTGCAAGCAGTACCTTGCACATTTACGGAATTTTTTTTTCCGTGAATGTTTTGACGGGGTTTGAAAGTTTGGTGTGACTAACATAGTAGCCTTCGGCTTGGCAAGCCATTCACAGGTCAAAAACAAGTTTCGTCGATTACACAGGTTCCAGGATGTATACGCACTACGCTTAAAAAATCTACACATTGAATTCTGCAGTAAGGAAATTCATTTATTGTTATATATAAACCTACATAAGCAGACAGTTTAAAAAAAAAAAATAGGCATTTATTCAGATAACTAATACACTTTGAAGAACTGTCGACCAGTTTTATATATAACTGATTCTCTTTCTTTTTAGAATATCCATCGCACCTGTTCCACCGTTTATGACTAGGATTCGACTCTACGTTAGGCACAACAAAATCAAGTCGGGACTAATGCTCATGACATTCGCCTTCATTTTAGTGGTGTTAATGAACTTAATCATGAAAATATTAGAAAGGAAACAACAAGCAAAACGAAAAGAAATAGAACAACTAAAGAAGATGTTGGGCATAAGACCTCAACATCTTGAGGGCCTGCTGGACGATACCTCGACACTGGTAGACCAAGACACGAGTCGCACATGAGATACATGTATACATATTGATTGATTTCCCATAACTCTTTACCAAACGAAAACTTTTAGACTTGTCCAAACTGAAAGCAGTGGCAGACGACAACATAAATGTGACTCAAAAAATGAAATTGTTTCTGGAAGGGTAGAAAACATTGTGGTTAAAAAGAGAAAATGCTGGTTACCAGCATTTTCTCCTTTTACCACAATTTTTCAAAAGTTTTCTTCTATAGGGTCGTTCAAACTTGGGATTGTTTGGTTAAGGGTTAATCTTTAGGCTGCTATGCGGAACCAAATGCGTTTTTTTCCGACAGTGTGAATCAAGATCATACTGTACAGAACGTGCAATTTTATATTGAACTTACACTGTCCGATATGAGAGAACTGCTTTCCTGCGAAAAACAGCGTTGAAATTGCAATATATGTATTTTGTACCGAAAATTTTTATTTAATCTATTTGGCAGCTAAAATGTTAACATTTTTAGCTCAGCTGTTTTCGAAAACGAGGTCGAGGTATTGTCATAGCCATGTTGTAGTCTGCTTCGTCTGCGTCTACGCCGTTGTGGTGCAAAAAACTGACATTTTAAACTTCTACAATATATCTGTCGTTACTGAAGATATTTAATTCAAACTCGGATAAGTTGTTAACGGAGTTACGTGATATTTTGAGAGAGAGAAAAAAATCAAAGCGCTGAAGGCCCGGGCATCAGAACGGCCGAAGAGGTAGAAAGATGAGACCCAGAAGATTGAAGTTGCTATCACATTTGTACAGGCTTAAAAACTGCTATCACATTTGTACAGACTAATAAAAAATATCTACATGTCTCACACTGACAGTCTGTGAAGTTGATAACAGAATGGAAAAACATAAATTTGCAAAGGCCAATATAATGAGTATTTTTGTATAGCATTGGCCTAATGGTCTTTTATGGGTTGAAAGGAGATAATTTTCAAAGGATTTTCTGTTTCCTATTTTCTTCCTTTAGGTTGCTTTGGCAACAAATCACAATGCTAACAAACCAAAATGAGCAGCGGGCAATAAATTGCTGATAGAGGACAAGTCCAGGGAACAGTTCTGAAAAGTGCAAAAAATCCACAATAGCTAAGCAATGAATCATATTTTTATTTCATTTTACCATACTCAGTCTATAATTTGAAATAGTAACCATGTCCTTTGAGCAATGACAAGGAAAAACACAGTATTTAAAGGCTAATATCACAGAGCATGATTTGATGTCTGAGAGGACAAATTTTTAGGTTTTTCTTTTTATTTTTGCATTTTGGTTTCTATGGCAACAAATAAATAGGGCGCTAATGCTCGGCAACAGTTGTGTTTGGTAACAAGAGTACCATATGCGGGTGCCAATGCTCGGCTGCAGTTGCTTGATTTTCAGTGAAAACACAAAGCTGAAAAAGGGGCATAACTAGAGGGTTTTCTTACTGTTTATGTTTCCCTTTTAGAAACTTTTTGATTTTGGCAAATTTTCTGCCTGTCAAAGGATCAGTGGACCTCATGATTCGGTCGGTTGTTCAACAAAATGGATTTTATGGATCCATTAATATATGATGACTCGTTTCGATTGATGGATCACGGAGAGGCATTAAACCCCCTTTTTTCCACAGCATGGCTCATTTGTTTTTTCCATAATCACAACCAGGAGCTCTTCAAATTTATCCATCCTAGATGACTTTACTCAGATGAGGGCTTTAGGTCCAACGGCCCTCTTGTTCATGAAAATCGGCTTTCCAACTTGGTTGATCATGGCAACTTAGAGATTCCATAGACTTTCAATATGAAAGTTGAAAAGTGGCATTTACACCAGATATTGTGACAAAACTTTTATAGAAATGTACCTTGAGCAGTCTTGTATCATCCACATGATTTTATTCAACTGGTAGTCTTTAGCTAATCTGTTTACGAAGAAAGCGTCATGCTATTGCCAAAGCCTTTGCGTCATTGTCGTCGTGCAAAAACTTCGACATTTTTCAATATCCCTGTTATCCTGAAGATATTTACTTCAAACTTACACAAGTTACTTACTGTCAAAAGGGGTACCCATATAACAGGGCAGGTAACCATCAAAATATTTTTGACACAGTTACGCCCTTTTTTTATTGCTTTAATTTTCAGAACCTTTGACATTTTATCGTATCTGTCATTAATGAAGATACTTACTTCAAACTTGAACTTTTCGATAACTATTAAAAGGGGATTTTATTCAGTACAACAGAGGTAGGTAATCACCAAAATATTTTTGGCAAAGTAATTAGTCATGCCCCTTTTTCTATTGAGAACTTTTAGCACAGCTGTTTTTAGAGACATGGTATTTTTATAGCCCTAGTGTCATCATCTTCGTCGTTTGTGTCGTCGTCATGCAAAATATTTGACATGTTACAATATCTTTGTTATTACTGAAAATGTTTACTTAAAACTTGGACAAGTTCTTAACAATCAAAAGGGAAACATAAACAATAAGGGTAAATAACTACAAATTTTGCCCCTTTTTCAACTTTGTGTTTTCACTGAAAATCAACTGAGCATTGGCGCCCGAATGCGGACGTCTTTTCATTTGTTGCCATATAAACCAAAACTTAAAAATAAAAAGAAATACGTAAAAGATTGTCTTCTCAGACACCAAATCGTGCTCTGTGATATTAGCGTTTGAAGACTTTGTGTTTTTCATTGTCATTGCTCAAAGGACATGGTTACCATTTCAACCTATAGACCCTTTTAGTCTCTGACCACTTCCTGGTAGCGAGACCGGAAAACTGCGCATGCGCACTCGTGTAGGGCAAAAAGACAAAATAAAACAGTGGCAGATTATTGAAAGTGTACACAAAATCGTTAAATTATGAGCGATTATATGAAAAATTACTCCCAGAGGCAAGGAAACGATAATCAGACTACCTTATTTGCTAAAAGTTCCGTAACGTGGAAGAAGACGATCCGTATATTAGTGACAATATAAGAAGACGTTAAAAAAAAAAAACCTTGTGGATTGACGTTATCATCAAAGGAAATGTTAACCGACTCCAGGCAGTAACAGACAAACCCCATGAAGCATGGGCTGGACGAGGCTGGACGAGGGTGAAATATGTAAAGGGTTTCTAAAGGGTAGCCATCTGATATATCACATATTTGTTAGTTTAATCGACAGTACGGTGGATATTTTAGTTTAACTTCAATGGCAGAGAGTGTCGGTTGAGATCGGCATAACATGTTGTTACCTCTAATAGTTTAGAGAGTGTACTGTGAACATTTTCATCATGAAATAAATTTTGGCGCAGACGTATTTGAAAACATATGAATGAATGAATGAATGAATGAATGAATGAATGAATGAATCAGCGTGCGAGCGAGCGGGTGGATGGACGGATGAATGGATGAACTAACGCGCGAACGAAGAACGAACGAACAACTGTATAATGTTCTGTTGTCGTCTGTGGCTGCTTTTTTCCAATCCATAATTAAATTCCACCAGGGATCGTATGTAACATGTAATTTAAAAACATTCCTTTTCAGAAAACAGTGTTGGAAAAGGTTAAAATAATGTTTACCACCATATTCTCCTTTTATCACAATGTTTGAAAAGCTTTCTTTCTCTTGTGATTGTTGGGTAAAGGGTTAAATGGAAATTGTAACTAATTAGTTGAGTACATTGTGTACGGGGAGGCATTTTAGGGTGTAATGTCCATGATAATGTTGGGAAACAATATGGACCTTAGCCTTAACCCTTAGCTTCCGTTACGTGACGGTGATCTTGAATTTACTTTGCGAAAAGCATAATGACAGCAGGATATGGGTCAAAATCAATAACATTAAATGACGATGGTCAATAAAATACAAAACATTAACGGTGAAAAATCTCTTTAAAAACACACGAGATCAAACAAATAATTTGAATGAAATATACGGGAACGTTTTAGGGGGACGCTTTAACCAACTCTGAATGGACGTTTTAACCAACAGTAGGACGTTTTGACACTGTGACGTTTAAGCCAAATACAAATTTACTACTCTGTTTGTACATCCCGGTGCACATCATGATAACGGCATCCTGTAACACAATTAATCTTCACAGATTTTATCAATAAAATCTTTCGACAAGTCCCACACATTGCATGTGAAAATAGCTTTCAACAGTGGCGATATTGAACTTTTTGCCTACAAATTGTGCGCATGCGCGGAAAGTGGAATTCTGGGATCGTATTTCCTTAGCAACGAACGGCGTTGTAAAAGGGTCTATAGACTAAGAGTGGTAAAATGAAAGAAAAATATGATTCATTTCATGGCCATTGTGGATTTTTGGTTGCAAAAGCAACGTAAAGGAAGAAAATAGGAAGCAGAAATCCTTTGAAAATTATCTCCTTTCAATCCATGAAGACCATGAGACCAAGGCTATACAAAATACTCATTATATTGGCCTTTACAAATTTATATTTTTCCATTCTTTTGTCAACTCCACAGACTGTCAGTTTGAGACATGTAGATATTTTTTATTAGTCTGTACAAATGTGATGGCAGTTTTTAAACCTGTACAAATGTGATAGCAACTTTGAGCTTCTGGGTCTCATTTTCCTACCTCTTTATCCGTTCTGATGCCCAGGCCTTCAGCGCTTTCAGTGCTTTGATTGATTGAAGTCGCGTAGTTTAAAAAAAATAGGTCACTGGGACAAATCTAAGAAAAAACCTTGTGTGCACTTTATGCACTTTAGAAGCCACATTTGTAGACCGGTACTCATGAAAATGGGTCCGAACTTTTGTCTAAATATTATCTCGGACGATGTTAAAATTTGGTCACGCCAGGTCAAAAGATAGGTCACTCAAACAAAACTTAGAAAAACGTTGTGTGCAATACAAAAACCTTATTTTCAGTCCGATAATCATGAAAGGTGGTCAGAATGTTTATCTTGATAATATCTTGGACAAGATTGAAATTCGGTTATGTTGGGTCAAAAATTACGTCACAAGGACAAATCTTTTCATGAAACCTGTGCACTCTAGAGGCCAAATTTTCAGTCCGATATTCATGGAATGGGTCAGAATGTCTGTCTTGATAATATCTCACACGATATTAACATTTGATTACGTCAGGTCAAAAAAGTAGGTCAATGGCATACTCCTTGGAATAACCTTGTGTGCAATCTATAGGCCACATTTTCATTGCAATAATTATGACAGTTTGTCTTGAAGATATCTTGGACAATTTCGATTTTTTGTCATGTTGGGCACAAAATTGTGTCACTGAAACAAATCTGTGACAAACCCTGTGTGCATTCAAGAAGCCACATTTTTAGTCTCATACTTATGAAAATTGGTCGGAATGCTTGTCTTGATTATATTACAGATCATGAGCTCAAAATTGGGTCATATTAGGCCAAAATGTAAGTCACTGGGACAAATCTTAGGAATACTTTGCACATGTGCCACATTTCAGTCCAATACTCAGGAAAAAGGGTCAGAATATTTGTCTTGATAATATGTTGGATAAGTACGAAATTGAGTCACATCAGGTCAAAGAGTAGATCACCGGGAAAAAATCTTTAAAAAATTTGTGAGCACTTTAGAGGCTGTATTTTCATTCTCATAGTCTTGGATATTGGTCTGAATGTTTGCTTTGATAATATCTTGGATAGGTTTGAAATTGGATAGCGTTGGATCAAAAAGTAGGTCCCAGGGGCGAATCTTAGAAACATCTTGTTTGCACTCTAGAAGCCTTTTTTCAGTCCGATACTTATAAAAATTGGTCAGAACGCTTATATGTTTCACATCATCACAACCAGGATTACTTGTTCAATCCTAGAAGACTTTATACGGGTGAGCGTTTTAGGGCCAATGACCCTCTTGTTACTAGAATCTCTGCACTTGTGTACAAAGAATTAACATAATATCGCCTTTAGAGCGGCATTTTTGATCTTTCGGTGGTCTTTGCATAGTATTTGTTTTGAATACGTAAATCAGGTGAATGTTCTTATTATAGATTAAAAAAGTTTGTCACGGGATAGAAAAAGTGTTGAGAATTCTTGTGAAAAAAGTATATTTTTTTCCTTGTTTCTGCGCCCAATTCTTTCACATGCTCCTCTTATAATACCCTTTATCTAAACGAAGTAACTTTATCGTAATTTTTGCTTTTGACAATCTACCTGTATGCGTGTTTAAAGTTTGTTTTCATCGTACCAGCTTAATGCGCCACAATGGTTCGCATTTTTCTCATGGACTTAGATCACCAAATATGAATTCTAAGCTAGTTTTATTGAATTCAGGTGAATAATTCAGGACTTTCAAATACATCTTCTATCGCTTAAGCCTTTACCACTGAATCGCAACTTTGGACGACCATTGGAAAGGCTTTGAAAGCATAAACGGAAAAGGTGAAAATACTGGTTACTAGCATTCCTCCCATATGCTTTTCTACCCGTTCAAAGAGGGATCCTTTCATTCGATCCGCATTTAATTTGTCGTCTGCATATGCTTTCACTTTGGGCAAGTCTAACATTTTGTCGTCTGATAAAGGGTAAATCCATTATAATCTGGTGAGTGATATAGGATCATCTTGTTAAATAAAGTATATCAAATACTTATGTGAATAGACGAGGAAATTTAACCAATAAATTGTTTAAAACAGAATATAGTTTAAATGGAATTAAAATACATTTGGTTATTTCAGTATCATATACTCTATCACATTATATACATACCACTGAAGTTGAATTCAGTCATAAAGGATATAAAAAAAAAAAACATATTTTGCACGAAGTGTCATTCTTAATATTGTGTGGGTTCGTGTTGCTTTTTTTTTAAAACTGCAAGTCGTAGACCAGTGATTGCTAAAGAGAGTTTCATTGTAAGAAAGTTAAAGATATGAGTTTAAGAAGTACACGACAAGTCCTTTACATTTGTGAGGTTTATTGTGAAGAATGTAAACAATTCAGCTTTTGAAATCGAGGGTTAATTGAAAGCTGAAGAGCCTTTTTTTAAACGTAAACGATTTGTTATAGACACCCTCACATTTATCGCTACCAGCACTGGTACTGAAATAGGTAAAGGTGAAGGGTTTGCCCACATATTGAGTAAAAAAAAAATTTGCAGCGTGTCTTTGGTCCTTTGCAAAAAAAAAAGAGCCTTCCTTTAAGTTGGCAGGATGATAGCACAAGAAAAAGGTATATTTTGGCCCGAAGCCGGATTGAAAACATAGCAAAAGTATGCGTAGTGACGTGCTGGGTAATCTTTCTTTGATCTAAATACAATATAAATATCAGTGGCCAGTTTTCAAATAATTCTCTTTATATTTCTTGAAATATGTAGTTAAAAGAAATGAAAACTGTTATTTCCTTTTTAGAATATCAAGGTTCGTATAAACATTCCTTTATACGAAATTTCGTTGAATAGATTTCTTTAAAAACTATAAATTATAAAGTAACTGGGGTATTTAACAATAATAACTAAAAACTGAAATTGTTCCCAAACATTTTTATTCATATATTATGAATAATCTGTGGCTTGCTATCCTCTTAATTTAAATCTTGTTTCCACAATGAATTTGTAGAACACGTCATCCACACCAATGAACTTACCGAACGAAAGTTATCGTTAGGATTAAATTGATCCAGGAATTTAATACAAAATCAAAAGGTTTCTTTTACTCCTAAAGTTACCATGAAAATGCCAGCATTTAAATGTAATTTTGTGCAAGTATTGGAAAAGAGCAACGTCCATGAAAAGAGAGAAAAGTTCACAGAGCATAAGAAGAAAATGATACTGGGCTTACGTTAAAGACTTTAAAAACGCAGCAAAGAAATGAGCATATCCACTAAAATTACATTGATTGTGTCAGTGGTTTTTTACCTGAGTAGCAAAGCATTAATACAAGCGCAATGATCTCATACCCCATGCGCCATGTCCGATCGTCTTTTTACAAGGTGATTAAATGAAATTTCTACAGATTCTTTCCGATTTAAACTTGGTTTGTCGATAAACGGCACATAAGTTTTCGCCAGTAGGTCCTCTGCGCAAGCTCTTTTGGGGCATAGTGGTGCGGGTATCTAGCGTTAGTGTCTCATATCCAAGGTTCTAGGATCCCGTGATGAGCGGGTCAACCGTGAAGCTGTCCAGGGTCCATATTCGCCAACCATTCTTAGGAATATTTTTGGTCTTACTCTTCAAGATTTTCTGAATTTGAAAGTAACACAACTTCTGATTGGCTAAACCAAATAGTTTTGCCAATCAGAAGTTGTGTTACTATCAAATTTAGAAAATTCTGGTGAATAAGACAAAAACGTTCTCAGGTTGGTGAATATGGACCCAGATTTCGGCACGATTATTGTTTTATTGTTGGGGTTTCCAGGAAGCATCGACAGCCATTAATATATGCTGTGAAAACTTGTTTCACAATCGATGTAAATTAAAGTTTTAACTAAACTTTGGAGATGCTCAGTGACTGTTCATGCTCGAAATTTCGATAAAACATTATCTAAGAAAATGACAAGACCATTTAGTTTCTGATCCACATAATTTAAAACACGCTGTATTTGAGAAATACTATTTCCCCGAATAATAGCCGAACATTAATGCTTGGCAAAAACATGAATCCTAAAGATTCAAATAGTTCTTCTATCATTTGAGTTAAAGCTTAATAACAAAGCTGATTTTAATTTGCTCATAAATACTCATAAATACATTTTTTTTTTTACAAAACCATGAAACACTGAGACCTGAAAATTCACAATATCAAGATCAAAACAGTTGTAATTTCAGCAGATTTTGCAGGTAACTGGATTCATTATTTGATATATAAATAATTCTACGTATTATATTAAAATCTGACGGTAGATAATGAAATTGTTTGACAAACACAAATCTAACACGACAACAGTTACTGTGTCATTTCCAAATGTAATCAGAGTAAACCATTTATCAAACTTATTTGGCATCTCACTGACGTCAATGAAATATGGTTTCAATTTGCTAATATCTGTTTGAGTTATTTTGTTTGATGGAATCGAAGAGAATTTAAATTTCACAATGTCAATGTTCCGTAAATCTTCCCAACAAACTTATATTTGATTGTAATCGAACTGATCTGCCATGTCATTGATGTAAAAATGCCTACTTTTAGAATTTGAATCGAATCTTATACTAAACACTGAAGTTTTTGTGGAAAACAGAAATATTTCACTTTTTATCCTTTCAAGGTCTCATGACTTTTCACATAACAAGCCTGGGAACCATAATGGCGTTCAACCTATGTCTTATGGATATAAAGACACCAAAATTTGGAATAAATCATTAGATAAAAACTTGAGTTATTTGTCGAAAATGAAAATAATTCACTTTTTTTTTTTTTTTTTTAACGTTTTGGAAGTCTCGTAGTTCCCCTTAACAACTTCGGAAATTGATCGTAATCTAATCTGGATCTCCTTGATACTAAGTTACATACTTAAATTCGATTTGAAACATGAATGTCGTTTATAGGAAACTAAGTTATGCAGACAAACAGACAAAGTGACGGATCAAACACAACATGGCACCCGATCTTCTGTGCGGCGCTTAAAACATCACTTGAAACTCAGTAGATTAAGATTCAATTGGTCTAAAAACTTAATTATGTGACAAGAAATACACCAGAAAATTTTAAATTCAAATTGAAAAAAATATATACAAAGACAGCTTCGTGATAATATCATACCAGAATTGAAAAATGGCGTCAGTAACTGTTTTCAGTTAGAACATTAAATCGATGTTTTATGGTAAAAAATGATTGACCTACTGTAAGGTACACCAAGTGTCCTCACTGGGGACTTTGACTAGATTTACCAATTTTTAACCTGAAATTGTGAGAACTTTTTCAAAAATATTTTGAGCCCAACGCAAAAATGACATATAGCTGTCTCGCAGAAACACATAGGCATAATTCCCAAGCGGCGACACAGAGATGCTCATGAATCTCAGATGATGTTAGGTTTATTCTGTAAAATCAGTCCCTCAGACAGCTGGAAAAAAGTTTGACCAGCTTTCAGTTGGTCCCTCCACTGATTGGCTGTTGGCCATTTTGTAAAAATTAAGTTTACATTCCAAAGATATATAACAAGAAAAGATTGATGCATAGTATCAAGGTTGCTGCGAATTGTGAGGCTAAAAACTTTACAGCTCCGATTAAAATTGCCCAATACTACACTACTCTCGAGTTGATTTTTTAACACCCAACAATTCTTTAAAAGATTGAAGATCAATTCTCTTTATGAAATCACTATTTTAGAAATCCCATACCTAACTACCTCAGCTCGGAGTAGCAAAACTAACTTATCAAATAACTCCAGTTATATTCACCTGCCTTATTAGTAAATCTATATAAAATAAAAATATTCCCTTAACTTAGAAAATTTAGTTAAAAGTTTTTAAAAGATTTACAAGAAAGATTTTTCCGAGTCTTAGATAAAGAATCATCAGTGGAGAAGACTATTTCATAGTACAAAAACTTGTAACGATTTCAAAGGTATCACCATTAGGACTAAAAACAATGATGTTTTGGAGGCTTACACCTTTTTGGACGATCATATTGCTCGTTCTGGTTATACTGAATGAAAGTTTCCACCGCTTGGAACAATCCCGTAATAAGTTTAGATTCAGCCCTTAACTCTTCAGAACTATTTGCACATAGAGCAATATCGTCTGCATCTAAAATTATAAATAGTTAAACATACAGACGTTAATGCACCCAGCACCATTTTCAAAGTTCATGTCTTCTAAATCATTTAAGAGCACGAAAAAAGGCGATGAACATTCTTCTTGTCTAAATCCTAACGAAAGAAAAACTGTTGCTTAACAAATTAAAAAAATTAACATGTTATTTGACATTTTCTTACATTTATTAAGAATGTACTTGATCATTACATTTAGATATCATTTCCCCAAATCAACATCAATGCCAAACCTTTTTCGAGAAATCGATTTCTACCTTAATTTTAATTACTATCTGACGATCTTTCAGTTAGCTGTCGAAATTTCACAAATCGCACCCATTCATAACTCAAGGTCACCTGAAAACATTGCTGTAAACAGTGAAGCATTGCTGTGAATTGACACTAAAAAGGAACAAGTTATTTTCATCCACATTTTATGAATAACGTTTTCTTTCGTAACAGCAACTAAATCCAAAACCTTATGAGAATGACATGTCAGAATGGCTGCCCTTATACATGTACTATGATATAATAAGATAATTTTGATGGCCTACCTTGTCTGATTTTACTTAAGTCCTGTTTAACATAAGACTGAGAACAAATATGAAATTAAATAATTTGTTTATTTACTTTTTCGGCTTTTGGCAAAAGGAAGCTCCTGAAAGTTTATATCCTAGGTTATATGAGAATACAGTTGATACTATTTACGTTTAGAACGAAATACTTTTCTGCATAAAGTCGCAGCTTTGTGCGGAAAAGAAAAAGCGAGTTTACAAGTTGAAACTAAAAAGATTTATTTAACATTCAGTGACACTTTTCGCTGGCGATACTTTCATTCAATCATGGAGACGGCGGAAGGTTTGCACTTAAAACTACGGTCACATGACCAACTGACAGATAACAGAAGAGAATAATTTGGTACCCTTTATCGGGTCGAAATCATTACAAGTGATGTCCTCACAGGGTGCTACTTTGACTCAGAGAAAATACATTTGGTTACGTTTAATGACTTTTAACAGGTGGTTACAATGCTTAAATTATTAACACAGAGACGAAGTTTTTAGACCGAAATCAGACCGCGCTAATGTAAGCCTACACGCCGACACTGTAACGTGTTTTTATTCACTATTTCTCTTTCATTGTTCATCACTGTCACTTTTTCCGTCTAATATATTTCGAATGATTTTTCCCTTTTTGCAAACGATCAATCTGTCTCTCTGTCTCTCTCTCAAAAAAAAATATTTTTCGTTACATTTATTTGATTGACACAAGTTTTCATCTGTATCAAATTTGCTCTTACTCCCGTATGGCAGATGAAGTAGATATCTTGGAAGGTTAGGAAGGTACATTTTGGAAAAGCAACCGTATAACGATTAAATGGCCCATAAAGGAGGATTTCAGAACAATACATAATTGATTTGGCCCTTCTGAATGAAGACCAAGATTTTATTGATTTAGAAGCTACCATAAACTATGAATGCTGGCATTGCTGAAACACTCACCTTTGAAAAATTGTGGTTCAATTAAGCCTGAGAAAGATCATAAATATAACTGCGAGGAATTACAGACATACACATCAAAGGAAAAATGGTAATCAGAAAAGTAACACAGGAACAAAAAGTAAACAGTCGGTATCATTATATGTGACAGAACAAAAAGTAATGTAAACATTCTTTCCTCTCAAAATTCTAGTTAGTTGTATAGACATTTATGATGATTATATATTTACAGTACACAGACGTACATGTTAGATAACTAAAACATTCTAAGTTAATAAGTTTTTTTTTTTCAAAGAGCTTTTACCTATTTGGGAAATAATCGTCTATGTCCGTACGTAGAATTGTCTATGAACGTTTATGCTCCGGTTACAGTGACTGTTTCACATCAGATGCTGCATTTAAATTTTCAAGGTTCAAGGACTTGTGGTTCCAGTGAAGACGAACCTGATAGTTTCCCTGTTCATAACTTACAGTAAAAATACAACCAGGGATACAGCTGGGTTAGGGTGTGGAGAATGTAAAAACATAAGGGCAGTACTTAGTCGCCATGTTGCCCGTATGTCCGTCCGTGCGTCCACAAATTCGTTTCTGCGCTATTACTCAGCAACCATTGGTCCGAATGCAACGAAACCTCGTGGGAAGCTTCCCGATACGGAGGACATGCATATATTGTCAGCAATTTCTCGTTTGATAGCTACGGCCCTTTGAATTTTCATTCCCTTAACTGAGCTATTTACCAGCAACCTCACTATGGAATTCAACGAAACTTCATGGGAGGCTCTTTTATAAGACAGACATGCACATATTTTCAGCATACCCTGTTTTAATGATTTTTTCGTAAGGTTATGGCCCCTTAAATTTCTAATTCTCTAATTTTGTTTTTGCACGATTCTATAGCAACCATAGATAGATTTCAACGAAAATACGTGCACATTTTCAATATGTTCCAGTTCAATGATCTTTGTCACAGTTCTGGTCCGTTGAATTTTTAACAACCAATTTCGTATCTGCTTTATTTCTTGGCAACCACTATATAGAATTCAAGGAAACTTCATGGAAAGCTACCCTGTATGGAGAGTATGTGCAAATATCTGCATACTCTGGTCGATGATTTTTTTTTTTCACAGTTATTGCCATTTGATTTTTCACCTTATTTTGCTTCGGCGCTATTTCCCAGCAATCAATGGGTGGAATTTAACGAAACTTTATGCGAAGCTTACAAGTAAAGAGGAGATGCGCTTATTGTCACCATCTTTTGGTTCGATAATTTTTTGTTACAGTTATGGTACTTTGAATTTTTAGTCCCCTATTTCGTTTGCGCGCATTTCCTCATCATAACTGGAAGGTTGAATGGTTAATTGTATGTTATTTAACCCCGATTTCAACTATATTTCAGTTATATCATATCATGGAGGGGGGCAGTGGTTTTATTAATGTTTTCCTGGCGTTGGTTTTTATCAGTATCGCGCACAATTTTCTTACAAAGCCACTGGCTGCTTTCCCTCATGACCTTCGTCGATATAACGAACAATCCACTAGAATGAATTTAACTAAACCTCATAAGAAGCTTCCCTACTAGGAGGACATGTGCATATTGTCAGCATGTTATAGTTCGATGAATTTAGTCACAATTATGGCCCTTTGAATTTTTTCTCTCATTGAAATACAGACTTACTAATGGTAATCCATGTGGAAAGAGAACACCCTACTCTGAGAGCTACTAGTATTTCTTTTGTGACAAAGTACACGGGCAGCATCACCAGTCTCTAACGGCTCTTAATCTGTCATGTTGCACCATTTAAATTGCTTTTTTCATACCTGTGTATGGTAATTCCTGCAACATTTTGCTTTATTGTGTATCTATTAAATTTTCCGGCCAAAATGCATGCATCGTGCGCGGATAAAATAGGACACGACGAGAAAAAGAAAAAAAAAAGTGGATCTACACAGTTCAAAATATGGTCTGATGAAGTAACCCGAGCGCGGAATACGTTCACACAGGTTTGCATTTGATTGGTCAAAAGTTACGCCGTAATATTCATCCGCATTTCATATAAACAATGTTACTAGTTACTACCCACTTAAGAAGTATTTTCAACGGATTAAATTGTCAATAACTGCAGTTTGTTGTCGAAAGTAGTACAAAAGGGATACTAAGTTGTTGATATGATGCTTGCATTTGCTTCCAGCTGTGTAAGAACATTATGCTAAATTCATTTTGCATAGTATAATTGCAATCATCGGAAGGAGTCTGAATAAGAATTTTGGTTTAATTCGGTTCTTTAGTTTCCCGTACAAAGTTAAATGACATCATGTCACTTTGTGCTTAAGTGATTCAAATTTATACGTATGGATACGACTTTACTGATCTAGTTTCCGTTAATGACAAGTCACATAAAGTAGTGCGATCACCATTCATACAAGAGCCACAACCTATAATTAATAGTTTTACTGCTAAATATTTGTAAGATAGATACTTTGTACGAAAAGTTAAATGCCTCATGCAGGGGCCAAAAGAATAGATGAAAGTAAATTTACAAGTAACACTTTTCATGGACAGTATTATCAGTTTTATCATTTTCTCAGGATGATTTTGACTTTTTTTATGAATAGAGCAATAAATGACAAACAGGTTGTAAAGTCTCTGTAGCAGACACTGTTAAAGCGATTTGCACTGTTTAATGCTGCTCATGAAGTCGTGTTGACGTTGTTGTTTTGATCCTGTTTCCCTTGTATAGACTGTTCACATTTCCTACACCGTTTCATATTCGGAGGGTAAAATGAAACGCAGATTAGTTAATGGATTTCAAGAGTTTGGGAAACCTACCTCAACTTATATAATATGGAATGAATCGCTCTTCCAGCTGTAATTGGACTGTCAATTAAAATATGGAGGATGCGTACCAGTAATCCCCAATTTTCATGTAAAAGTCTAGCATTTCGTGTACAATATTTAAGATAACATTCTGTCATATGTGTTTGTGGCAGGCTACTTAACAGTTCTTTGACATTCCAAAATAAGTTATTATCTTTTTTAATCTAGAGAGAGAGACAGCTGTGAGCTGAGGCTGCTCGTCTCAAATAGAGGACACATTTATTCTTACACTCTTGACAATGAATCACATTGCTGTCACACGTGCGATTAGTTTCATCGAATCAAAAGTTTTCTATCGTTTTTTCATCTCCGTGTTCAAATGCACTATTGCAAATGCAAACGTTTCGTCCTTCATTTCAACCAAATGAGCCGAGAACTGAAATCTAGGTTAGTTCTACTGCTCTTGTCTTTTCATAGCAACAGACTGTGCTGGTGAAATGCAAAGGCCTTTCTACGATGGCAAAGTTTTGTTATTGCCTGTACGCTTTCATTTTCAAATGATTTTTATATGCTTAAGCAATTGCAAGCTGCTGATGGTATCTATTCTTCCCCTCAACATAGGTTGAATTATCATATCGTTAAAACCGTTGATGTAAAGGTACGTCTAATTAAAAAATATGTCGCCACAATCTATTTAGTTGACGATTAGCACTAAAGACATATGCATCCCCTCCTCAAAAAGGAGCTGGGAAACCCTTCTATAAATCATTAAGTGCTGTAACCTAGAATAAATTCCTAATACACCAGAAAAAAATCACTTGGGGTAAAAGTTGTTTCTGTAACCAAAGTTAACGAAGATATTTTCCATTTGTGTGTATGTGTGTGTGTGTGTGTGTGTGTGTGTTTCTTTTTTTACGACTGAAGAGCACGGTACTAATACAACATATTGTCGAACATGTGGTCGAAGGTTAATGAAGTATATTTGAAAAGACACAGTGAAAAACATCTTATTATGGTTTTCCCCCAAAAAGACAGTACATGTAATTTCTTCATTTTCCGCAGAACTCAGGCACGTGATGATACTTACCTGTATAACTTAGCAAGTTTCAAAAGAATCAGAAAAATGCCGACTTTAGAGCGGAAACAATAAATGAAAAATTTAACCGATAAGCTACAACCCCGTACTATTTTCTCTTTTTCCCACTTTTTCAGTTTTTATTTTCCAGAAAAGGATTTGAAGTATTTAAGGCGAAAAAAGAAACTGAATATTTAAGGCTCAAGAAAATCAGTACACATATAGTAACGCTATCATATTGGGGAAAAAAAAAAACCGGACAAACAGGCGAAAGACCGAAGGACGACGGCAGTCGATTCATGAGATAAGCCCTTTTATTTCATGCTTTTCGGTAGTTTATCGAGAAATTATGGTGGATTATGGTTTGATAATTCATGGTTACGACCAGTGAAAGTATCGATTTTATATTTTCTAACTCTTCAATTAACGGCGGAAACAGTAGTTCCGGCGCATTAGTTACCTAGGTTATCAGCGCGTGCCATCCGAAAGGAGGGAATATGACGTAATTTACGCTATATTTCTCGCGCTTTACGTAATATTGTAATGCGCTGTTATGTGAGGGGGGGGGGGGTATGCCACGGGGAATTACCGAAACCAACTGTACTGGATTATGATAAAAATCCAAACAAAGAAGGGGTTAGAAGCATGAAATAAATAGAATATTTGTTTTTCGCAGTGAAAGGTCGAAATTTATTTCATCTCGTGAACATAATCGGTAATATTTTCGCCGCTCGTGAAATTATTACAGATGATGTTCACTCGATGAAATAAATTTCGATCTTTCACCGAAAAACAAATATCCTGTACCTAGTCTATGGCCGGTGGAGCTAAAAACGATGAAATACCGAGAAAGCCATATAATCTGTCGTTAAAAACGATAAGTTCTTTCTCAGTTAGCGGAACAGATTACTGCCTGTTATAACTATTTAGTCTATCATTACTTTTATTGCGCTGTAAAGACCTAAAAGAGGCGTAGTTTAAATTCATTATGGGTAGGAAATTACAATCGTTGGGCTGTAGGAGGGCGTTGTTGGTTTATTACTTTATGGTTTCTCCATGTGTGCTTCCTCACTTACTGACTTTTTGGGAACAAAGATAATTTGTTAGTAATCTTTAATTTCAAACTATGTTTAAAACTAATTGTTTATGACTCAGCCCGCATAATTACATATTTTTACACATGTAACTAACTAATATGTGACTATCAGACAGATAGTTGGGTTCTTGTTTAATTCATACACGATCGCTCCTGAATGTTTTGTGTGTCGTAGAACGTAAGCAGTGCAATAAAGTGAAAAAATGAAGTAGATTTGTATAGGTTATGTCTCAGGATACCATGACACTATGTAAATATTTTTAAAATGATCTCGTGTTCCCTTGTTCGCAATAAAAGAAACCCGAAAGAACACTCGCTTTCTAACCTGCGTTTGTTTGCGCCTCTTTCTGCAAGCTTACGGCGTTGCCCTTTTTACTCCACAGCCTAGACACTCCACCATAGCTTACATCCCGTTCAGTAATAGTGAATTATTTACATTATTTTCACCCTAAGAAAAACACTTTCTTTTGACTGCATGGAAAATATTGCGAAACATTGTGAAACTGCCCATTACAAGATATTTGCTGCTTTTCCCTCAACGCCGTCAAAGCTGTCTGTAGCAAAGATGTAAACAGGTGTTTTCTTGCAGTAATGTGTCTGATGATTAGCTGATGATTCGATGACATTCGCTTTGCATACTATTTAGTGTACTTGCTCATTGCTAACTATCTTTATCCTTTTTAGATTTACGCTGCGTGTCTTGATGCGCAATACAAAATCATCAGGAGTACCGCTGATAAATCTTTCTCATGTCGTTTTTCTTGAAGCACATCTTTCAGAGAAAAATGAAAAAATTATTTTGATGCTTTGCTGCAACTATCAATATAGCCCCATCAATCAATAAAATTGTATATATGCTTGTTATTTCAAAACTTGGTGTGATCGGTCCGACATACTTGTATCCCAACATTCCCATTTTGTACCCTCCTCATTTTAGCAACCGCATTATTGATCATCTGTAACGGTTAGGAGGAAGGTCATTTATTCTATACATTTTAACATTTTTTTTTAAATTTCGTTTGGATTCATCCACCTCAATACTCCAACCTCATCTGACTCCCTATATTTTGTTGTTGTTGTTTTGTTTCCTACTCATCTCTGAAAATCATTTGCAGTCACTGTAGTCATATCATTGATATATCCGGAAATCAGAAGGGAATTTTATATCACTCGTGCTTGGGCAAAAGGGAGTTTAATGCATATCCGTGATGCATTAAACCAAGCATGAAATCACATAATTATGGATCCATAAATCCAATGCTGTCTAACAACTTACCGAATCATGAGGCTGAGTGGTTTTTGGATACGCAAAAAAAAAAAAAAAATAGCAAAAAGTTTTGCCCCAAGTCACCATGCGCGGTCTGCCCAGGCTGACCTTTGTCGATACCTTTTGCAAATTTAAAACTATTAAACACCCTTTTAACAGGGCATGGCTCATGTTTTAGGTTTTCGTTATTGTCCATCTATTTTGTCACAATTATGATTATTTTGCTTCTGGTAAAAAGCAATTGTATTGATGATATGTTCCTAACGAAACAGCAATCTTCCCCTCTTAAAACTATTAATCATTATTTTGATAACAACGACGAAGTTCTTTTCTTTGACACGATTATCCAAAATCGGCCATTTAAAGCAACGGATGTTAGAAAGGCGACGACAGATTGAACAAGAAACAAGCCTGCAGAATATAACGGCATCGACCATCTAGAACACGAAAAGTAGACAGCAAGTTGCAAGAAAAAACAAATGAGACGAACAGATATAAGCCATGTTCTGTGAAAAGGGGGGCTTAATGGATCTGCGACAGGCTGACCTGGGTCGATACTTTTCGCTACAGGTCAATTTTCTGTATGTCCAAGGACCAGCCTTCCTCATGATTCAGTCGGTTGTTAAAAAAGTGGCTATGATGGATCCATAATTATGTGATGGCTTGGTTAGTACTATACATCACGGAGATACATTTAACCCCTCCCCATTTTGCCAGAGCATGGCTCATACATACGTAGATGGCGCCTAACATGGATATTTATTGAAGACAAACAGATTGGGACTCCCAACAATAGAATAGAAATGTTTCAGTCTGGGCTGATGAACCTTCACAAGCACACTAACCCTTTGCTCAGCATATCCCATTTCCGTCCATTAAAGAGAGTTAAATTATGCTGAATATACATGTAACATGTCCTGTCTATAAAGAGGTTAACATCTCGGATGTGAGACTGCATTTGTTACGACCAGCAAGTCACAACAAGAGCAATTCAGACAACCCAAACAAATATGGCGCCTGCACGGGGCACTTTATGCAGATAAACAGGCGGAGGAATCCAATATTCACACCAACCCTTTGCTCAGCATATCCCATTTCCGTCCATTAAAGAGAGTTAAACTATGCTGAATATACATGTAACATGTCCTGTCTATAAAGAGGTCAACATCTCGGATGTGAGACCGCATTTGTTACGACCAGCAAGTCACAACAAGAGCATTTCAGACAACCCAAACAAATATGGCGCCTGCACGGGGCACTTTATGCAGATAAACAGGCGGAGGAATCCAATATTCAGCCTCTACTGTTATACCTTATCCCTTAGGCTGCTAAGCGCGACTCAATGACCTTTTGCAGACAATGCAGATCAAGATCAGACTGCACAAAACGTGCATTCTGATCTTGGATCTATGCTATCCGATAAGGAGATTTTTTTTTTTTTTTTTTTTTTTTTTCAAAAAAAAAAAAAAAAAAAGAAAAAAACTTTGAAATAGAAACATGGAATAGAAACATTGGAGCACTTACTTGAAAGTTCCATTGCAGGATGAAGGTTAACAACCGCCCTAACCCATTGCACAGCCAATCCCATCTGCAAGTGCAGGGTTTTTTATCAGTGAATTCTTTACAGTTACACATTCTGTATGTCTCAAGAGGGCAGTAACGTTTATATTAAATAACTTAATGTTGTAAGTATGGTAAGATGGTCGGAGGTTGCCACTCGGGTAGTCACGACCCAAAGCCTCGCACTGAATGGGAAACTTTGGTGTAGGAGTAAAACGCCAGCTTCTCACATTGGAGGTTGCGGCTTCGAATCCTGTGATTACCTTTTGCCTCCCAGATCATTGCGCATATAACTGATAATGTTTCCAGGAAGCAATATAAGTTGTCGAACTTGTTTCACAATCAATGCGAAATAAATAGGTTTAAAATACAGCCTCACATTTGCTGCTTTCGGCACGCTCGAAAGATAGCAGCAAGAATACGTAAATACAGTTGTTACTTTTTTGCAACTGTTTCATTGAAAGATGGAAGTGGACCGTCTCTCAAGTCCTATTTTGTCCTCCTTAAACACCTTACAGTTAATCCTTAGGCTGCTAAGCGCGACACACTAACCCTTTGCGGACAATGTAGATCAAGAACGTGCAATCTGATCTTGGATCTACGCTGTCCGATAGAGATAAATTTCACCACTCAAATAAGTTCGTAACCGCATCATTCGGGTTTTTACTAAAGGCTTGAAAATTTCATTTAAGTTATGTTGCAGGATAAGGGTAAAATGTCAGCTTGTTAGGAAAAGTATTTTAAAGTGGCGGACCACAACAAAATGCTGCCGGCTGGTAGTATCAAAAGTGTTCCTATTAATAAATTTACGCCAAACACTTCTGCTGCATTGTTGTATCAGAGAAAGAGTCAGGTACAAAATGTGCTTTTGGTGTTGATTTGATGATTTCTGCGGAAGGTGAGAGCAATTTCGTTATTTTACGGGAAACTTCTTGGTGTCCGTAACTACATTAAAAGGAGCATGATCTACAGCCATTGTGAGTTTTTTTCATTGTGAGTTTACAAGAGCAGTCGTATTTTAAGTGGCATTATGCTATTTCTTATAACTTTTTGTGTAGGCCATTTGGCACTTTTTGTATATGCCATTTGGCATCTATTTCATTTTAAGAATACTCAAAGCTCAGGCTTTTCCAGGGAAGGAGCAGTAAAATGTTAAAGAAGTCCTATTTTCAATGAGGCAAAAGCTCGGTGTTGCGACACCTGCTTTAGCTAACACTGCTGACCTGTCGTCCCCACAAGTAACATCGTAGTGTGACACCTTTAGTTTACACTGCTGACCTATAGTTCCAAAAAGATTCTATGGTGGTGTGACACCTTTAGTTTTACGGAAAGTAAGCAGTTGTGGAAATTTCGAAGGAAAAGGTGATAGAAATGTAACTATCTTGGCATGTCTGACACGTTACGGTGTCGGAACATTAGGGCCTGCGGAGGGTAACATTAATTCATCCTAGAGGGTAAAACTATATGGAAGTGCGAGTATTTAATAACTGACATTTGTTGCCTGTGATTGATAAGCTTCCAGCAGACAAGGTTAAAACCTTTACCACACAGCCTCGTGTTATTACGAAACAAAGGGCATAAGCTGTAGAGAAAATGTGATTTAAAAAAAAGCAAACAAGGCTTCACCCTTTACCAAACGATTCTGTGATTTTACAGTCCTAAGAAAGAGGGTCTTAGATAACTTTAAAGACTTATGAGATATTGATTTCCAGCATATCTCCTTTTCCCACATTGCACTATTCCCTTTCACAGACAAATCTCATGGATCCACACTCTAAAATGTCGTCTGCAATTGCTTTTAGTATGTATTAGTCCCCAACAGTGAATTCCCATATAAAGAATAAGTCCTGAAATCAGGAAAACCAAATGTCATGCATGAACTAGCAGTAGTTGTCTCAGGATTCTAATATTATTGCAAAACTCCGTAAAAAGGGCCTATATACAGTTTTATCGTCCTTAATCAAGGTTTCTATTAAACACTAATTAATATGAATAAATACATTACAGCCTTACTCTGTGAAATGGGAGTTTAATGCATCTGCAAAAAGTATCGACTCAGGTCAGCGTGCGCAGACTGCGCAGGCTGACCTGTGTCGAAACGTTTTTGCCTTTGGTAAATTTTCTGCATGACCAAGGACCATTTTAACTCAGGATTCAGTCGGTTGTTGGGTAGAATGGATTTTATGGATCAATAATTATGCGGTGACATGTTTGGCATCAAGGAGATGCATTCCATCCTTTAACTGAAGTATGGCTAAAATATATTTTTTTGTAAGTGTAAAAACCTGGACGGTTACATTCAGTAAAATGGCATTTAGATGACAGAAAGGTCCGAAACTCCGTCTATTTTTTTGCGACAAAATATGATTTCATTGTAAAATTTAAATGTAACCCCACGTAATGGACAGATGTTATTGATCATTTGACATTCCCACAACTCTTTGCAAAAATCTGTAGAGAAATCCTAGAATAACCTAGGAGGCTCCGTATGAATTTAAAGAAATTTTAAGGGAATAACATTTGAAATTTGTTGTTCTTCACACTTACCTTTGCTAGATATTATTGTCTGCAATTAATTGCGTTATCAAAACAAGCCGGGAAAAAAACTTCCTTTTTTATATATTTTTCGGTATGACAGAAAAAAAAAAAATGAATAGCCGACTTCAAATTAGAAAATAGACTGACAAAGAATCTATCTAGACAAGCTTTAAACACAATGTTGTGTATAACCCTACCCTATAGAGAGTCTCTGTATCATAAACTGTCGATAAAAATTAAAGTTACTAAACGAGAGTTGCTAAAATGAGAGTGCTCAAAGCTTACAAAATAAAAGAAAAAAGAAAAGTAAATGTTACGATTCGAAAGTCACTCCAATTAAGTGATCTGAGTTTTGTTTTTTTTTTTTGTATGAAAACTGGCAGCCATGTGGATTCAGTTCGACAGTTAACTTTCAAAGTTCTTTACTTTTTTTTTTCAATTCACATATTTCCTCTATGTATGGGTTTAAAAAGATACATATTTTATGTTTGTGATAAACCTGTTCGAAGATGATAGCTCATTTGATATATGGAAATTAAATTCTTTACATCTCAATCATTTTATAATCGAAATCAAAATCTGAAACGACGTATGCGCTTCAACCGCAAAATATTTTCTTACTCGCTGAATAAAGTGAAATCATTGTAAAACACGATTAAATACAGTTTTCGTTTGAAAAATTTAATGTCCTTTCAGAGAGGGGTAAAAACGATTTACTGATTTAAACATCACTCGCCCGCTTACTTTCTACCTTTGTGAATAGATATTGATAATTCATTGCGGTCATGTGACTTTCCATTAACCAATCAAAGAAAGAAATTCATTCACCTACGACACTTCACAGCCACTATCTCACCAATAAACAGTGTGTTTAATACTAAACGCTGCACTTTACCTGGGAAACTTAATGCACCGTTTCGGCAAAACCCGACATCGATTTCTTTTAAACAATCAGTCACCTATTGTCGTTTTCAAGTTACAGTTCGAAATTTTGGGAGTTATAAAAATAGATACAGATGTACAGGACTATTTTTCGATACAGACAGTGATATGTGAGTAAAAAGAAGTGCAGGAATAAAGATGGAGTAATAAAGGCATAATGGAGCAATATAAGGATGTTCGAAAACCCAGAGATCTGTGTTTGCCGTGCAAATGTGTGATGTGTGTGTGGTGACAACATGGAATCTACACTGTGTTCGTCAAAACTGTGGAGTATCACTATCTATGTTCTTGGATGTATCCTGGTCCGGAACGTCGACGCTAACTGGATGTAAGCTTTTAGCAGGTTTATTATCTTACAGCGGAATAATTACTTTTGCATACGCGGATGCAGAGACGAAGAGGGGCCGGAGAGGGGCCATAGATCGGTTCACCTCCGTACCCAACTTCCCGAAAATTCGGCAAACATATCGAAATCGGATTCATCTTAGTTAACATCCACAGCAATATCGAAGTACATATATGAAAAACGTATAACGCGATATATATGTATGTTACGGCTTTCGCTTCCAACTGGATGAATACGACCTTTTTCTAGGTCTAGGAGTACATTTCAAATATAATTGGACCTTGCTCTGTGAAAAGGGGGCCCAATATATCTGCGAAAATTATCGACCCAGGTCAGTCTGCGCAGGCTGACCTGGGCCGAAACTTTTGGCTATTTGTCATTTGAAAGGACTAGTCTACCTCATGATTTAGACAGTTGTCTACCAAAAAAAAAACAATTTTGTGGAACCATAATAACATGACGACTTGCTTGGCATCATCCATCATGGAGATGCATTAAGCCCCCTTTTGCCAGAGCGCGGCTCAATTTTAGATACTTTAAATGATAATTTAAAAAAAACCCAAACTGTATTTCCAAATTCTGATCGCTCGTTTTTTGCAGTTTGATCCGAATCTGAGCCGCCCGCAAAAAGCTACGTAAGTCACCATTTTTAGTGGAAAAAGTTAAGATTTCTGTGGGAAGGGTGCTTAAGACAAATGAGCCATGCTCTGTAAAAATGGAACATAATACATCTGCATATGAAAAAAGTATCGATTCAAACGATCCTAAGTTTTAACGACCCAAAAGAAGAAGGGTTTTGAAAACGTTGCGAGAAAACGAAAATGTGTTGGTAACCATAATTTCTAATTTTCCCACAATGTTTTCTACTCTTTCAAAGACAAGCGACCTAATTTGAATCACATTCTATATGTCATTTCCAAAAGTTTTCAGTGTTGTCGAGTTTAAAATTTGGCCCCTCTGGTAAAGAATTAAAAGCAAATTCAAGGAAACTTTACATTCGAAAACGTTAAGGACACTTGTTTTTTGGTTTTTTTTTTTAATCTTCACCTCAATGTCTTATTTCAGATGAATTTCATTCTGGCATATAGTATATCGCGTTTAATATAAAACAGATCTAAAAAAGAAGGTCGAAGTCACATTCTGTGGACTTGCCTTTAAACTTTAACCCATAAGGTGCTAAGCGCGACTCACTGACCTTTTGTGGACAGTGATTAGGAGGTATTTTTCTCCAAAAAATAACTTTGAAGTAACAATATTCGGGGTTTTACTCTCTACTTGAAAATTTTGTTTAACTAATAAAGCAGGATAAGGGTTAAAAATAATTGATATAGTTATCAATATTATACCGTGCCAAATGATTTTAACATCCACATTTAAAGTTGTCTTACTAATGTGTCTTTTTTTTTTCAGATACTAATGATACGCCTCTACTGCATAGCAGAATTTACACGATTCATGAACAGTCAACCATGCATATTTCAATCATTGTTGACTTGCTGTTATTGCGTTACTTTTCAAACGCTCGTTTGTTTATTTATTTCCTAAAATATTTGTCACTGAGCATGAGAAAACTATTTTCATACGCGCTAAATGACATTGGATTTCTATGCGTCATAAAAGTAAAAGCACATTTCAGTCGTTCAATGATGAAAGAATAATGATTATTAAATAATTGCGTTTTCACATTATGGCTCATACAAATTATCCATTATAAGTCATAAATCAGTTGTCTCACTCCTAGTATTGACAATAATGAACATAAATTTTGTACAGTGTTGACATTCATACATTTTTCAAATAATGTTGCTGGAAATCGAATTAGATGATTCAGCATCCAATATTATTGCTTTTAATAAACATTTTCTAGTCATTAGACTGAAAAGCAAACGTATTTGTCATGCTATGTATAACAAAAGTATGAGTACCTATGCCTATCATTCAAACGGTTTTAGTATCTGATAAGAAAATGAGAAAAACTTTAACTATTATGTAAGCGTGACAAAATTATTTAATTCGTGATTCTGTAGTAATTCCTTAAAAAATATCTGTAAATTAAGTAGAATAACGAAACAAAAATGGATCGAACCCGTTTTTACTGAGTAAACTGTATGAACCTTCTTAAAAAAAAACAGTTCCGCGATGTACAAAATTTAACCCTTATCCTGCTGTATAATTAAAATGAAAATTTCAAGTTGATAGAAAAACTTAAATATTGCCATTTCAAAATTATTTTTGGGGGGAAATACCTCCTTATTGGACAGTGTAGATCCAAGATCAGACTGCACGTTCTGTGCAGTCTGATCTTGATCTACACTGTCCGCAAAAGGTCAGTGAGTCCCGAGTTAGCAGCTTAAGGGTTAATAAAATCTAAACAACTGAAAGGAATCAATACAAATGCTGAGCGCGACTCACTCACCTTTTGCAGACAGTGTGAATTAAGATCAGACTGCACAGAACGTGCACTCTGACCTTGGATCTACACTGTCTGATATAGAGATATCTTTTCCAAAAGATTATCTTTGAAATAGCGAAATCCTAGTTTTCACTATAGGCTTGAAAGTTTCTTTTCATTTATCTAGCAGGATAAGGGTTAAAACCTTATAACAAAGCCCATATTCAACTTGAATTTGTATTATATTATCATTACATTATGCTTGAGCGGCACCCTGGGAATAGGCGCTTTAATGCATCTCCGTGATTCATTATGCCAAGCAAGTCATCACATAATAGTGGATCTATAAAGTTAATTTTGTCTAACAACCGACTGAATTCTGAGGTGGAATAGCCCTTTAACCCTTTCCCAAACGACAAATTTTAGACCCTTCCAAACTGAAAGAGTTTGCAGACGGCAATTTTGAATTTGATGAAAATGGCAGAAAGTTCTCAGAAAGGGTAGAAAACGCTGTGGGAAAAGGAGAAATTGCTCGTTACGAGCAATTTCTCCTTTTCCCACAGTGTTTTCAAAAGACATGTACTGCAGACACGTGAAAACCAGGGCTTGTTTGGGAAAGGGTTAACATGCAGATTTCAAAATAGTAAAAATTTTCGGCCCATGTCGGGCTGCATCCCCCATCCCAGATTTATTAAACTTCCATAAATTGTAGTGTGAAGTACTTGTTCGTGTGTGAGAGAAAAAGGAAAACAACATTTCATGTGTAGAACTAGTTGAATTTTTCATTTTCCCACAATGTTTTCCAAGCCCTTTTTCCTCGGGGTCTTCAAAACACAATATTGTGTGCTAAAAAGTAAATAAGCTTTTACGGATGTGAATTATAAACCTTTGGATTTTTCGACTAAAAACAAAAATGCACGATAGCGTTTTTAACTCCTTTTCTGCCAGTGGCGATATACATAGTTTTTGCAAGCGGCTTAGATCAAGAACAGGCTGTACAGAACGTACATTTTGATCTTGATATGCACCTGATGCTACATGTTTGTAAAAGACATCTTCAGATACATTAGAAATCTAGTTTTTGACCTAGAAAAAAAATCTAACTTTTTAGTTGTAAGTGAAAGAGTTCATGAAAAAAAAAACACATAAATACTGCCCTGGCCCTATAAACTGATTATTACATATTGGCCCCATGTACAATATGCTACAGGCAAATTATACCAAAGTTAGACAAAGTGCGGGTTGTCGTTTGCAGCCCTTTTGACCAAGCATGCTTGTATTATACCTTTGAAGACTCTTCTGGTTGGAGGTATTTCACGGTTAACTATTTGTAGAACGGGCAGTCAAACAGTTTTGCACTGAATATGTACAACCTCGTGTCGAAAGAATGTGTGTTTGCCTAGAAACAGTGAAGTATACACTTCTTTAGATTTGATAAACGTTCATAGCAACAGCGGTCATTCTTTTCTTGTGCTTTACAATGCCGAAAAAAGGCATATTAATATTTTCCCGCACTGGCGAGCCTAAAATGCTTTGCGTTTTATTAAAGAAACATTTTTATTGTGGAATCTCCCGACCAATAAACTAAATATGTACCGTATCAAAAATCTGAAGAATGGTCATTATCTGTCGCTAAACCTTTCTAAATTTCCTTGGATATAAAACACAGAGTGCATAAAGGGCTTTGGCTGATACCATCTGCGAACCAACACTTGAAAATAAAATTTAATGTTATTTATACTCCCTCTGATGGTGAAGAATACACAATCTTGGGCCTGGGGCAGAGTATAAGTAATTGGGATGTGCTCTGGAAAGATGTATCGTACCAAGCAAGTAATTATATAATTGGTATAATGCATAATTGGCATAATGCATCTCCATGATTGATCGCACCTAGCAAGTTATTACATAACTATCGATCTATAAAATCCATTTGTATAACAACCGACTGAATCTTGAAGTGGACTGGTCCTTTGATACGCAAAACCTTTACCGAAAGCAAAACGTTTCGACCTAGGTCAGCCTACGTTTCACAGAGAATGGCTCGTATGTAATAGTACAGCGAAAAATGACGGGTCTGAAACGTTGTTTTGAAATCTACCATGTTGAATCAGCAAACATACGCTTCATCCATTGAGGGTTCTATATGTCATGTTAATCAGCAAACATACGATTCATCCATTGAGGGTTCTACATGTCATGATATCATGACATGTAGAACCCTCAATGGATGAATCGTATGTTTGCTGATTCAACATGGTAGATTTCAACTGGGTTAAGCCATGCTTTAGCAAGAGGGGGCTTAATGCATCTCTGTAATGCATCACACCAAGCAAATTATCACAGTTTTTATCCCTAAAATCCGTTTTGTATAACAGCCTACTAAATCATGAGGTACACTGGACCTTTGACACGCATAAAATTGACCAAAAGCAAAAGGTTTCGTCCCAGATCAGTCAGCGCAGACTACGCAGGCTGACCTGGGTCAGTACTTTTTGCTGAAGAAAAAATAAGCACAGAATGTCAAAATGAGGTACATCTTTCCACCGGTACCACAAAACCTAAAAAAATATTTTTTTTTTGCACATTAAAAACATGTTTTGCTAATGATCGAAATGTCAGGTAAAACCATTGAAAAGTAACAAGGTGCCTTTTCGGTGCAATTACAGACACAATGTAGTGGATATTACATATCTGTTAAACGCGTTTGAAGTTTGTTTCACTGATAGATTTTTTTTAGATCTTTTCCAAAAAGTTATCTCACGCTGGACAGTGTATATACCCATGTGTTGTGCATGTGTGTGTGTATCAATACAGTTGTGTATTTTACACGACGTTTCAACTGCTGAAATGAGTACACGTGTTCATTAATTGTCACCATGACAGTACCCTTATTTCTGCCTTCCTAAAATGTGCATATGGCCGACAGAAGAGGGAAAATTCGCGCTCTAGATACATTTTCTCTCTGCATTAGAATATCGAATGGGAGCCATCCGGTCACGTGAATTTCCTCGGAAGATTAAGTGGTTGAAATGCAGTCTGTGAGTAAAACATTCTTTGTCTCACAGCGGTGTATCGCGAGCAGCGATGGAACCGTGGATCTTTCATTATGTTCAAACTCAGAAATGGTGTTAAATGACATATTTTGATTCCACCCAATATTTTGCTATCAATCAACTTATTTGCCAGTCGCCGTACATACATGCAGTTGGCAATTTACAAAGCAATGACATAAAAAATAGATCTAAATGAAAAAGGTAAATATTATTATTAACATGGCAATGAAAATAGATAAATAAATACATATATAAATATAACAAAATCATAGGTAGAGAGAAAACAAGTAATATAGATTTACAAAAACGAATACAATATCAAATTCACATATGAGTATTTGTTTGTATTCAATAGCTAAAATGCAAAAAAGTAATAGTATTAAAAACTTTATCACTTCGCAATCTGGATTTGAAATCAAGCTTCAACAGAAATAACTCTCGCAGCATTAGCTTGAATATTTGCAGGTTCTTCTTCGCCAGAGATAATTGTGTTTATCCCAGATTCATCTCTTAATTTCTAGGGTATGCGAAATTAAAGCGATTAACACAGTCCGTTTGTACTTTCTTTCGTATTTCAAAGATCGCATATTTTGTGATACTTTGAATTCGCTAGCACAGAAAATATCACCAAAAGCTTTCGGTTTTAAAATTAGCCCTGTTCACTTACACTTGTTAAGAGTTCTCTAGTTTGTACTGGTTAACGAAACATCAGGAATGCTAAGTATGTAGGCTGGTTGTCGTAATATAACTAGAGGAAACGGCGTAATGGCATAAAACTAAGAACGAAATGTTCCATAAAATGGAACCTTCAACAAATTCCACAGAGGTTGCCAACGTAGACAGAGGATACCAGAAAACAGAACCACACAAGTTGACAACTATTCGTGTTTATAATCCTGAAACAAGGAAGTAAATATCCGTTAATATCACTATCAGAAGTTTGAACAGGAGGCAACGGCTACTTGTCTCTTTATCGTAATCAAGTACTGAATCCTTGAGATACCATGGTCCTTTGACATGCAGAAAATTAACCCATAGCTAAGGCTTTCGACCTAGGTCAGCCTCCGCGGACAGCGCAGGCTGACCTGGGTCGATACTTTTTGCAGATGCATTAAGCCCACTTTTCTCAGAGCATCGCTAAAATTGATTGCTAAGTCTCTGAGTGCTATTTCAATAGTGAAAGGATGGATGGGGGGGGGGGGGGGGGAGATTTTGCGACATCGCACAAGGCTATTCTGTTTATGCTTTTAACTTTCTAAGTCTACCGCATTTAGCTTACAAGGAAAACCAGGCAATAACTTTTGACATCCACGGAGTCAGTCACGCTTTTACTTCATCTTATCACAAAGTGCAAAGGTGGATATCGTAATTTTTAACCTGACGTCAATTAGTATTAGGACTCGCACGAGATTTCCGAACGAAAATACTAACATAATCTCACATGCATCGAACTTTGGATGTATTGCACTTAATATTGTTTCGTAATACTGTCCTCAAGAGGAATGCAACCAGATACACAATGCTGCCAAGAATCTATATCACTTTGGCTGAATGGGCTCCTGCGTGGCGCAAAGGTTAAGGTTTTACATTATTGATCATGAGGTCTGGCATTCGATCCATACCCGTTGTGCTGGATCATTTACGGGAATGTCCTGGAGCAACACCCAGGAACACATGAATAATTGAGTTGTAGCCGTCATACGACCGAAGTAATGCAATAATAAGGCAACACCGTCAATCAATCAACTTTGCCAAAAACATTCTTTCCAAATTGCAACAGACACACCAAAAGCATTCGGTTGGGTAAAGTCGGAATAGCGGTGGAAAAAAGGCTGAATTATAGATAGTACTCTACGATTTGTCGAATATGTGGACACATCTACTCAGCAGGACTGAGCGGGCCTATGTGAGGGGCACATGCAACGGGTACTACGAGTAATTGAGTGAAATGATACCATTATACTAGGGTTACTTCCGTTAACGGATACCCGGTGGTGCTCATTCATACCTTAGCAAATGGATATGATTGAAGATGATCCATTTCTTGTATTAATTGGCAAGTCGATACATGTTTAACTCTTTACCAAAGAGTCCCGAGTTTTAACGACCCTAACAGAAAAGACTTTTGAAAACATTGTGGGAGAAGGAGAAAATGCTGGTAACCAGCATTTTCTCCTTTTCCCACAAATTTTTCTAACCTTTTAGAGGCAAATTCCATCATTTGAGCCACGTTTAATTTTTCGTCTGCAAATGCCTTGAATTTGAACGTGTCTAAAATGTTGTCTGGTAAAGAGTTAACGGGTTACCTTATAACCAATTTCTGTACAGTGTACATGTGTTTTCAGACACCTTTTCAGCGGCATCATCCCCTTTTCCAACAATGAGTTGGATTTACATCTTATCTTGTAAAATGTATTTGAATAACATATTATTTTGTAAAATATACCTACATGATAACATAACTTTTCAACAATGTGCAAACAATGAGGAAAAAGGGGCAACTGCTGGTGTGGATACATTTCATTATTTCTCGCCTTATTGAACTATAAAAAGAGTTTCAACTTTAATTTACCAGTACCTCATACGTCGTCTATATATATATATTTTTTTTTTCCACAAAATCTCTCTTATATTTTTCTCAATTCTCCGCTGTACGCCCATGTAGGGAAAAACCGTTGTGATTCGTCATGATTCATTTTTCTACAGATATATCACCGATGGTTATATTTCACAAATTGGTGAAGGTGAAAAGTTGGTTTTTCGAATACATTCAGAAATGTAGCTCTGTGCATATTTGGGACACACAAGAAAACTCTATTTATCTACATTTAGACAAATGATAACCATTTAGAAGTAGATAGTTATTTAGTCTCAATTGAAATCTGCAAAAAAGTGGCACATTTTTGCAACCATTAAGTAAAGAAAACCAAGTTCTGGCTTGCCAAGTGTGTTGAATATTATACGGATATAACAAACTTTTTAAGTCCCTGGTCAAAAATGTCTGTCCCTCAAATACATGTAATTGGTAAAATTACACAAGCCGAGCAAACCATACTGAACTAGATTTATCTAATGTCAATCACTTGTTAAAAATCTACCTCTAAGGGAATAGAAACCGAAGGATACCCAAAACCAGGGTCACGGTAATCAGGCAACAAATGTCTTGAAATAACACAATCGAGTAATGAACACAAGAGAAGGAAAAAGGACACCAAAAGAAGTGGGCATATTGAACGACAGTAATATTCAGATGTATTGAACACAGACAGGCCGACAAAACAGTCGAGTAAAGGATTCATATGTATAAGTAAACACGGAAAGTCAAAGAAATTAAAACATTGACATTTGCTGTAAACTGACATAATTTATGCTACGTCAGGACAATTCATGAAAGGTATGCATACAACGGGATAGATCAAGTGTGTCAAATGAATATTTTATGATACGTAAAGGACATACTAATTTCCTGTCTCGGCCGGTTAAGTTAGATAATAAGCTAACAGTCAAACTGACTAGAGTTTGATCCAAAATATAGGTGTACAATATAAATTCAAAAATAGAAAAAAATATGAGCCATGCTGTGTGAAAGGGGGACTTCGTGCATCTGCAAAAAGTACCGGCCCATGTCAGCCTGCGCAGTCCGTGCAGGCTGACATGGGTCGAAACGTTTTGCTATTTTTTTTTTTTTTTTTTTCATGGCAAAGGACCATTCCACCTCCTGATCCAGTCGATTGTTAGACTAAGCGGATTTTATTGATCCATAAGCAAGCTATTTCTTGCTTAGTATAATTCATCACAGAGATAAATTAAGCCTCCTTTTGCCAGAGCATGGCAAAATATATAAAATTCCATATATGTATTTTTATTATTATTCTACGAGTAATGAAGTAATATAAATATATGCCAAATGGTCAGCTTATCGCCCCTTCTTATTTGAAAAAATCATGTAAACGCCAATCTTGCAGTGCCATGCTATGTTTCTGATCTCGCGCTTATAAATCAGCTTTTCCGGATTTCCTTTCCCTTTTCTGTATCTAGCACTATAAAGGTATGCAGAAGATAAGATTGTGATATAGAAAATCGAATTGTTACTAAGATCAAAGGAAAGGAGTGTTTTGTAACTATAACCAGTGAAACAGAAACAATGACAGATTTACAAATTGCAAGCAATGAGGCAAATTTGCGAAAAATGTACACATAACGCATTCGTTCACATATTTGCCACTTGAGCCGTCTCAAACTAGATTATCTACTTTCAAATGCTTTACTGTCCTGACAGCTTTTTTATCCTATAATGCTTGTCAGGCGTGAATTTTTTTGGCAAAGGAAATCACTGCTTGTAACGGGTACCGATCACCAGTATTTGCATTATATAACGGAACATTCCAAACATTCCGACGTCTTACTCACATGTTCGGCTTCCTTTAGCTGGTGATCGTGCTATGTTCGTAATGTGTCATCATTTTTAACAAAGTATGCACTCCAAAGGCCACATTTTCAGTTCAATGCTCATGAGACTTGATCAGAGTTGTTGTCGTTTTTTTTTTTTTCAGATATTGGCTAAAATTGATCACCTCAAATAGAAAATAACAGGTCACCAGGTCAAATCTCGTTAACAGTTTTTGCGCATCCTACAGTCCACAGTTTTGCACTAATGTTCATGACAAATGCTTGGAATATTTATTTTCAGATTATTTTCTAACGAATAGGAAAATATGTCAGGTAGAACAGAACTTTTCCATGGAATATATTTAGTGTGGGAAAAAAGTTTTGTGCCTTCTGAAGGCCACATTTTCACTTCAGTGTTTGTGAACCTTTGTTAACATGTCTTGATAGTATTGAATACAAAGTTGAAAAAATCACTTTTGGTCAAAAAGGTCACCAGATCAACGCATAGAAAACCTTTGTGCACACATTAGAGATCAGCCTTGGCCCGTATTCATCAACCGTTCTTAAGAACGTTCTTAGTCTTATTCTCCAGAAGTTTCTAAATGTGAAAGTAACACAGCTACTAGTTGGCTGAATTATTTGGTTCAACCAATCAGAAGTTGTGTTACCTTCACATTTAGAAAATCTTAGACAATAAGACAAAGATATGTTCCTAAGAATGGTTGGTGAATACGGACACAGATTTGTAGTTAAATAGCCCGCTCGGGTAACTCAATGGTTAGCGTATCTGACTCGTGACCTGGTGTTTGCGAGTTCGATACCCGGTTGAAGCAAACTTTCTTTCGGGCGATTTTTTGTCTCTCACCTCTGATGCATGTGGGAAAAAGTAGTCAGTGGCTTTGGAAAGAAAGTTGTGGCAGTACTGGTGTGAGAAAGCGAGGAAACACATGGGTGCGTCACTGACCGCCATGATATGACCTGAGCTGTTAAAATGGCGTAAAACTCCAATACAAACCAAATACAAACCAAATTGTGGTTAAATAGCTTGAAAAGTAGCGGGAATGTTTAGATAGTATTCTGAATATATCGGAAAATTGAATACATGGTGTCGAAATGTAGGTCACTAGGCCATATCTTTGAAAAATATATTTCGTGCACTTCAGATGCCATATTTTCAATCCTATATGCGAATAACTTGCCTAGAATGTTTATCTTTATGATAACTAGTTAAAGTTCAAAATAGCTCAACTGGGATCAAATGTAGGTCACTAGGTCATATATTTGAGGGGAAAAAACATATTACGACTCTAACATTCAGAACGCTTGGCCAGAATGTATTCTTAAAAATATCTCAAATGATTTCGAAAGTGTGGTGACTAGGTCAAATTCTAGAAAAATACTTGTGTGCACAATAGAAGCTACATTTAAGTCAATTGACACCTGCTTAAACTTGTTGTTAAAATGATATCTCGGGTAAACGTGAAAACTTGTCATCTTTCTTAAAAGAAGAGGTCACTACGTGAAATTTATAAAGAAAACGAGTTCTTTCCGCATTTTCCCACCATGTTTTCAACAGCATTTGTTCTTAGGGTCGTTAAATCCCGAAGTTGTCTGCTATAGAGTTAAGCAAAAAGGGTGGAAGCTACAAATAAGAGAAAAAAAGTTTAAGGTGAGCAGTAAGAGCCCATCGTGTTCCTCTTGATTGAATAATTTGTTAGGAGCTTGGTTTGATATATGGTGATCTATAAAATAAGTCATCGGTGATGTATAAGGCTGTTATAAATTAAAGATAATTATTTGAACTGCTTGAATGAACTGCACGCGTCATAGATAAATGTGTATCATCTCATTAAGCCTTAAGTGCCTGTTGCATAATACAGGTTTAAAAAAAAAACAAACTCAAGCTTTAACTTGAGTTTTACGTTCTTCTACTGCATATGCATACTTTACTAAGACTCGGACGAAGAGGTTTTCTTGAAAACAGTTTAGCTTAGCCGCGAGTTTAAATTATCCGCGTAACACGTGAAATCTAAACGTGCAAGGGGCAGGTCTTAGCTTCGGTTTAAGGTCAAGCCATAACTCATTTCACTTAAGAAAGAGAAGATGGCAGACACCATTCTATTTTGGATTCAATATGCCAGAATGCGGAATAACCTGTGCAGAACAATTTGGCACAGGATGATTTATCCGACGAAAAAATATTTAGGTAAAATTTGGTCAGATGAATATGTCAGCAATTTTTTTTTTTTTTCAATTTTGCTTCACAAAGATGAATTGGGGTGTCCTCCGTGGCTCAGTGTTAAAGTGTAGGACTCGTAAAATGGAGGCCGCGGGCTCGATCCTCACTGAGAGCACCGAATATTTCGTGGGAGTGTCCCTGAGAAAGGCACATCAGAGCCCTAGCCTAGTACTGGTGAAACCCTGGACATTTTACATGAATATGGGAACTGTCCCCGTGATATGACTGGAATAATGTTGAAAACTGCGTAAAACACCATTTAAAAAATTAAATCATAATGCTCAATCATGCATTTCAGAATCTAACCCCAAAACACAGGACTTTTTTTTAACTCGTTTTAAAAACAGCTACGGGTTTTGGACAGATGTATGAAACATAGGTTTGAAAATGTTGTGTGATAAAGAGAAATTGTTCGTAACGAGGAATTTCTCCATTTCCCTCAACGTTTTTTTCTTTAATAAATTCTTTAAAAAAAAAAAAAAAAAACGTGCCGAAAAAAGATTTATAGAGTCCCTATGAAGTTTTGACAATGGACAGATGTCCAAGTTCAATGTGATTGGACAACAAAGCAAACTTTTCATTTAGCCAAATATTTCTATATCCAAAGAAGACACCATTTTTACCAGCATCCCTTGCGTAGCGTGGGTAAACAAGGTGAACAGTGACAGAAATTATTATCAAATATGAGCATTGTTTACCTTTTATTATATACCTGTAATCTTTCCAGCTGAAAATACATACTTTGCACTCGGATGAATAACACACGACAGAAAAATCAATCGGTATTAACATAGTGTCAGACACGGTTCCAAATATGGTATGATGACGTATCTCGCACATGAAATTAGCAGATATTGATTTGCGATTTGATTGGTCAAAATGTTACGCTATAATTTTCATCCGTCATTCATTAAAGCGATGATACTACCCTCTAAACTGCTATTTGTATTATTTTGTTTACGTTTTCAAGTAAAATGTCAATAACTTGCAATATTTTGATATTGAAAGTTGAAACTATATAATAAAGGGAATATTGTACTGTAGTAATTTCCGGCTATAGTATTCGCTACTTAAAAAAAAAATTTGCTATCTCGCTCGCCCTTCGGTCTCGCGCGATATCAAGTTTTTTCACGCTGCTCGAATCAAATACAAGCACCAGGAAAGTTACTACAACATAACATACCCTATTTATCCGTTCACGACCACAGGTTACCGCTGTGGACAGTATAGACAATCATCAGCCTACACATCTTTCATACACATACCTCCCGCTCCTTAAGCAATTTGTTTCAAAACATATTCGGAAAAAATGAAGTTGTCCAGATGAAGAGATCAACTGTACTCTTCCTTTTTCGCTAGGACAGGAGTTACATGTAATACAATCAGACGGTTAGAAATACATTTCTGATAAACAGCCTTCATATTATTGTTTCACTGTCAAAATGAGGACAGTTTAGTTCAGGGCCAGTGCAAAACAACTATGCAACCTATTTTAATCTAGGCTTCACGCAAAATCAACCGATGTAGTGAACTGTCATGAAAGGCTTTGATGGTTAATTATCTTGGGTAGACACGCTTCTTAACGCTTTGCAAGATAAGCAAAGGTTTTTATGGCTCTTGGGTTTTGAAATGATTTTGAAAACATTGTAGAAAAACGAAGAAACTCGTAATCAGCGTTTTCTCCTTTTTAAATAATGTTTTCAACTCCTCCAGAGACAAAATCTATCATAAGAGTCCCAGTTCTTTTGACGTCTGCAAATGTACTAAATTCGGACGAGATCAAAAGGTTGTCGTCTGGTATAAAATTCCATTTCTACTCATGTTCCATTTAGAAGTCTGCAACTAAGTTGTCTTATCATGGAGTTTACTCAGACAGACATTGTAATAAGAGACAGACTGGAGCTAGACTCGCGGAAACTAGTTTTATGTAAACCGACTTATAATCCTGGTCCATCCAGACCTAGGTTAGGTCTTGATCCGATCCTAAACAAACTCATGTTATGCAACCGGTCCGTTTAGTTTTGCTGCCAAATTGGCATACCTAGGCAACAATTTCTACCGACGAAAATATCATACGGCCTCAACTTCCATTCTTAAATTCATCTCTTCATTCTTGTCTATTTAAAATGGTAATATTTTCACCATGAAAGAAATTTCTTTCGACGATCCTTCTGGTAGTGAGCAAGACACACTCGCCACACCTTCAACTCGGTGATTGTGCGTGTGTTATTGAGTATCTTACTGAATGTATGCGTCTGTTCGCTTTTACAGATTTATCCGAGCCATGACTTCTACATGTGCAGATGGATTTCAAAATAGTTTTTTACACAGTTTTTCTCATTCGCTGTTTAAACATTTGTTCCAGTATGTCCAGTAGGCCCAAAGTCAAGGTCACATGGGAAGGTCAAATGATAAAATTGTCACATTTCAGCTGGTCTGAGCAATAACTTCTTCATTGTGGATAGATTTTAAAATGGTTTTGTAAGATTGTCCGCCTTAATAAGGAAATGTGGCAGTTGAAATACATCAAAGGTCAAGGACAGATTTTATGGCGAAATGATAGAATTGTCATAGGTACAGTAGTGCTTGTCAGTGCCATAACTTCTATATTTATGTGATGATTTCAAAAAAATCTTTTTCCTTTATAATTAGGAGAGCAATTTGAAACATTTGTTGAAGTGGTCTACTGACAAGGTCACACTTTAAGGTCAAATGGTAAGTTTTTTGGACAATTTTTCTACTATAGGGGTAAAATTGTCTTTGAATTATTTAGAACAGTAGGATCAAGGCATACTTGAAGGTCATAGACAGAGTTCTGCCTGTTTATAAATAGGGAATAGCCATACCTTCAAATGAATTTGAAAACAAAGGGATTTTGAAAGAGATAGATGTTCAATGAGTAACTGGTTACTTATCTTTCGAGTACAGCTTATGAATTTCTATACTATTTCTCCAATGGGGAGCTCGACATGCTACCCCTGGGCAACCTTCTAGTGGTATATGGAATTCATTTTTCATGTTCTTTTCACAATCCGAAGCCATCTTTTCTGCAGGGGTTGGAACACTAGGCCATTGGCATAAGCAAGATGGCTGTCATTGAATCTTCGTGATAAAATCAACAGATACTGATTGTGTTTATCACTGATATTATTTGATTATACTACTTCTTTACCATCTATCAATCTGCAGTATACATGTTGATGGCTCATTGCAATTTCAAATTCAGGCCGAAAAGAAAATGACTGAATGTGCCTTGAGAGACAGGATGTGTATCATAGTCATAAGAAATATTCTCGTGCTACATGTGTTCTCTGGAACGTAACCTGTAATTTTTCTTAGAAACAAAAATCCACGCCATCTAGCAGATGTCTCAGCTTAAAGTAGCAATAACACTTTACTTCCGAGGTAAATTTCAAATCCTCATTTAAATGGAATCAGAAATATGTCAATACGACACAGATGCTAGCCCCCCTGACTAAAAGAAAAGTTTTAAAAAAAAAGGACATAAATTGCTTTTCGAGGAATTTCTCTGAATTTACATCGATACGATGGATACAATTCAAATCGAAAATATAAAAAGAATGTACAAAACAGTTATTATTTTCTTTTTCAATGCCTTAGGGCTCGTAATATTTTACTTCAACCTGTTATCATATATACATGTATATTAGCCATATGAGCTGACAAGTCTGGAAAACACTAAGATGTCGGTCTCATTAGAATAGCAACGAATGAGCTGATAAATACATTCAGTCTTGTCCACTTCAGCCATTCATCCATAGTAACAAACAAAATCAACCTCCATTGACAAGTGGCTGTTTAAAACAGACTCCGTTCCAATGAAATTACTGACTTGGATAGCGTACAATTCAGTTAAGTTCTGTGCACAGGTGGTGGTTCATATGAGCTTGACTGTCCATGAATTTATCGTTTATAACCATGTTGAATATTGAAGAATTTTTAATACTATTTAAGCACCAAAATTTCATTACAAGCAATTTATTCTCCTACCAATTATCTTTTTTAATCTATCCGCTAGTCTTGTTGATAACTGAAATATTGTGACGAGATTTTTCGTCTTTGGCTCAAAAAGAATAAAAACGTAAGTTAATGACTTATGGCTAACACCATTTCAGGCTCTGACAATAGACCAAAGGACTGAAAGTCCTGAAAAGTGGATTTGTGGTAGCATTCATTTATCATAGTGTGTTTAAATCACTCTATAAAAGAAAAAACAAGGTCATAAGACGAGCTCTGCGTATCTAAATACCTTCATATTGATGTACATTATTTTAGGGAACTTTTTTTTTCAAATCTGTATTTTCAATATAGTATAGGAGAGCCATTTGGATTTTCGTAGATTGTGAGAGTTGCCAAAAGTTACAGATTTGTTAACTAAGCTAAATATTATTTTGGGACTTCGGTACAATAAAAGCGTCATAATACTTCATGGGAAGAAACACTTCTAGGTCCAAAAAATTTCAAATGGACCAATTATTGTAAAACATGTGGAGAAGTAAACTATGAAATACCGACGTGATCCTTTTAAACCATGCAAATGGGTGGAAAACATGAACGACCACGAAAAGGGTAGGTCACCCTCGGAAAGTTTCAAATGGCAGTAAGTAGTCAACTACTTCAGTGATACCATGATCTGTTAGCCAGGTTTCGACTTTTCAGACTTCTATAAGGGTTTATTTTGTGACTTAATCAATTTGAGCACTGGTTTCTTCCTCTGGAAACCAGTGACACAGCTGTACAATATATCGTCATAATGCATATGAGCCATGCTCTGTGAAAAGGGGGCTTATTGCATCTGCCAAGAGTATCGACCCAGGTCAGCCTTCGATGTCCGCGAAGGCTGACCTGGGCTAAAACCTTTTGCCACTGGTCAATTTTTGGCACGTCAAAGGACCAGTCTCTCTTATGATATTGTCGGTTGTTAGACATAATGAATTTAATGGATCCACAATTATATGATGACTTGCTTGGTATCATGGATTACGGAGATACAGTAAGCCCCTTTTGCCAGAGCATGGCTCATATGTTTAGTGAAAGTTTTAAACTTCAAACGCCCATGCCATTGATTTTTGCAGCTCTTACCTTGTATGCTACAGGTTTTTACTATCAGGCTGTATTCAAGCAATAGAGCACTGACAGTTTAAAATACCCGAGAATATCGGCATTTCGTTTTAAAATATAAATGTAACTTTTCGTTAAGATCGGGAATCTAGTCTTACAGCATTTTGAAATCGAAATAGTAGCACTTCTTGTAATTTATTTAGGCATAAGGGAGTTGGTGATTAGTGACGAATAGTTATACTATTGGGTATATCACAGACTACGGAAAACACCCACAACTCGTGCATAAATTATTCATGAGTCCTGATAATATTATTATAACCGTTATATTCAAGTAGTGGATTTGTCTATGACATTTATCTAATCTAGTCTCACATAAACTGATAATCATAACATAAGACTAAAGATCGCGACAAACGTGTACTAAAGCACAGATACTAGTAACTACATGTACATGTATCTAATGATGTTAGAGAGAGTTTATAGAAAGCGAGTTCGTCGTTTGTTAACTTTGGTGGACGATCTGAGATAGAATCCCAAAACTAAATGCTTCTATTGTACATCTACTGATGTTGAGTTTGCCTAAACTTGCCAAGTTCAATAAAGTACTATACTGTAATAGCGAACTGAAATAGCGAACTGTGATAGCAAACAAATATGTGCAAAGTTGAGCGAAATGTAGAAAAAGTCTACGAAATTTTGAACAACCCTCATAGATCACCATCCTATATAAAAGACAAGTTTATATATGAAACAGTCTGGCATTTTGTTTCTCGTAAATATTTAAATCTAATCGAGTTTAGGTAGTGGAAAACACATAAACAAGGTAAACTTGAGCATTATTATTACTTTAGTTACTGTGCTATTTAGCAAAGCTGCCATGACAAGTTTGTCACAAGAAAATACTCTCAGTCGAACAAAGGGATATGCAGTTTCTAATTGAATCTCTTGCTAAAATACCCATCAGTCTTAGACTTTTACTACAACATGTATGCAACATGACCTCATTCGATACGATGCAAAACGGTTTAGACGTTTATCCGAAATACTAGGGTAAAGTAATAACTTCATACAAAACATTCGTTACACTGAACTTGTGGCTTATTTCAATAAGAACTCGTACTTAAATTGGATCCGCGCTTTAGCAACATGTCTAGACTAAGTGAAAAAAGTGATTTCTTGCATTTACAATGGACTTAATGTCAAGCAGGTAGTTTGGATGCTTTCGCCTTCGAAAATGAATCCGAACAGCTGATGTTGCATATCCTTAATTAGGGTGATCCCGCTTGACAAACAGTGCAAAACAATGATTCCACCTTTAAGCTAACACCTAAGATGTTGCCTTATATTAGCCCCAGTTACAAGCCTTCAGCACAGCATAGGAGATTTATTGTACCATGACATTATCAAGGTGGGCCTTAAATCTGAGCATGGAGAGTACGAGGAAACCATACATGTTAAGATGCGATACTTTTACAGCCTCGTGGAACGGCTCGCACTCTTTATGACGGCGTCATTTTTGCTGCTGTCGGAGTTTGTGGGCCGGGTCTAAATAGTTTAGCCTAAGTCTACTCAAGGATGCGCATTTTTAATACGTAGAGAGGGACAAGTTTGGTATGACAGTATCATGGATTGAATTTAATTATGGCGGCCGAAGGATGGGTGAGTGGGTGGCTGAAAAGTTTTTTTTTTCAGGGTTACTTGAATGCTTAGGGTTATATTTACCATGTTTTACGGTCTTATGCAATTTTTGTGTATGGACCCACATGAACCTGACATTCAAAGGCATGTAACTAAACAGATCTATACCGAACTGAGTTCATTGACCTGTCATAGCCGGCATCAGAATTTTTGCGCGGAAAAATTTGGAGTGTATGTATTTGATAAGCTTTTTCGAAGGGAAAGGTCAAGAGGTGTTATTGGAAACCCGTAAAAATTAACAAATGCTCTGGTAAGGGTAGGGAACAGTACTCTTTTTACGTCACAAGGCATTGTGTCACGTCAGAGAGCTATGAACGCGTTATCGCTTGCATTATAGACAAAAGCATAGATATACCAGATGAACAAATTTCATTATAAAAACTGCCAAATCGAACAGCACGAGGTATTTCGGGTTTTCACGGGATCAGTATTCTGCAAGTTTTTTGTCGTTTTGTCGAAAATTGTTACGGACGGACAGACGGACAAATAGACCAACGAAGGTCATTCCTTTAATCTTATTTCTCGCTGGGGGATTTAAAACAAGAAAGGGAAAATCAATGAATGAGTTTTTCGCTACCTTTAGTCGATTTTTGCAACAATCTTTTAGATATATTTATTCATCTAGGAAAATCCCAAACATACATTTAGTGTTGGCATTACACGTGTACACAGTAAATGCGACTTTAGACTGAGAAATAGAAATAACGAGATTAGGCCACTTGCAATTTAGTAATTGTCATGGTGGAGGAAGTCTCATTTCTTTTCAATGTGGCGACGGAAATGTTTCATCTCGTGAGGCCGCCTCTACTTAAGCAATATGAGGAACGTGTTCCAGTACGCAAACCTGCCTTTCACGGCATCATGATACTATAAATGTTACCTCGAAATATCTACAACGAGACTCTCAACAGTTTTCTTACAAATTAATGTTTTAACGAAAATGATAAGTACAAGCTACAAGTTTGGAAGCTATTATTTACTTATGTCTAAGCTTCGCTATTTGCTATGCCTACTGAGTTGATTGAAGGGGTATTGAAGGCTTTTAATAGCCTTCGACGTGAAGAAGGAATATTACTAACTAACACAAATTTACCACCACCACTCCCTCCCTTCAAAAGTGTACCTATAACATCGTTTTCTATATAGTATGCACACATTACATAGTATGTGCACATTACTAGGTTACGAAAAAAGACTTTTTTCCGAGAATAAAGCAAATAATAACAATAAAGTTCAAGTTTCCAGAGTTTTTTTTTTTTTTTTTCAATTTGCTGACCAGACGTAATAGGATTCCCAAAACCAACATTCATATAGGCCAAGCTCACCAATTACAGAATCTAGCAGACTTCACTTGTTTGAGAAAATGACAGATTTTCAGCAGATTTGTTTAGTACATCCGCTTACTGATCGAACTGGCCGGAACCAAGTACACCAAGCGTAACGACGCATGCGCGCTCACTTTTAGTTTTGAATAGCTGGTCCGCACTATGTTATAGGTTTGACCTGAACCAAATCATGTCATAAACGCTTGTCGCTGTACTCGTTCTACTTTCAGTTTTACCTAGTACACCCCCACTACCGTAAATACAGTTCTACACGTGAACACTTCTAAATCTTATACCAGCAGAAAACCATGTCTGATTGATGGATCAAATTGCTACTCCTAAAAGTAACAATGTCTGTCAAACATAAACAACACAGGTGTTAAAATGCATTTAAATTTAAGTCATACGATTTAAAAGTATGAACAATTATTGTAATGATGACAATCTGTTATTGTACGGTCGGTCCAAGTTTTAGTCACTAGCAGAGCAAATTATTTCAAAACAAGGTTAAAAGTTGTCAGGTCACTCTGTCTTTTGTTGGTTTTTTTTTTTGCCTGATTTTAAAATTCATTTTTTCTACCTGCGACTAACTCTTGGACCGACTGCACAATAACAGATCGTAATCTTCACAATTGTATCCATGCTTTTGAATGGTATGATTTAAATTTTAAATGCATTTTAACACCTGCATTGTCTTTTTGACCACTATTGGGCCTTTAATAAGTAGTAAGATAACAATTACTGTGCGTCCTTCTTGGCACAACTTTGACTTTCCTTGTCCTTGCTAACTCCATTGACTAATTGCATATACATGTACATTTATGGCATGTAATGGAAATTTTATTACATCATATAACAGCTAATACTGTTCCACAAATCCACTTTTCAGGACTTTGAGTACTTTACTTTTGGGACCTAATAGTATAATAAACATACACTATACATTTTTCGACTGAAATGAAATAAATCGCTGATTAGTTTATTTGGGAAACAAAAATTAGGATATTAGTTAGGTAATTCTTCTCATTGAACTGATAAAAATGCTATCAATGGCCACAGCTATTTTAGGCTCGCTGGCCCAGGATATAAAATTGAGAAACAATTTCATTCTAAACTTTTAACATTGAAAATAAGATCCGGTCTCTTAAAGCCGCTTAACAAGCCTTTATAACGTACTACTGGAAACTTTTTTCTGATTTCCACATTATTTGGGAATCGTCGTGTATTTGTAAGTGTTTAGTGGCAGAAACACTCTCAAAATAGAATTAAAGTACTTCAGTAGCCATTTTCCCAGGTAGCACCATCTTTGAAAACAAACACTCACAATTAATGACGTCATAACGTCAACGTCCTTCCTATAATTTATATAGAGGATATTTGGGTTTTTTTTCGGTGAAAGATTGCATAGAGTGAACATCATCGGTAATATTTTCACGAATGGTGCATCCACGAGTGAAAATATTACCGTGTGATGTTCTCGAGCTGAAATAAATGTTGACGTACAGTCATTTTTGGAAATTACCCGTGGCGTACCCCCTCACATAAGACCACATTACAATGAGATTGTATTTACCAGTTTACATTGAAATGGTACAAACCAGAATTATGACGGTATTTTGTTTTAATCAGTTTGGACTAGCACGTTGACCCTGGTCTGATCGTGCTGTAGCTATTCACATAAATTTACAGTTGAGATTTATGACGGTTTGGGTTTCAGATACAGTACTGTACTGTAAGGTATTTTGTTTTTTTAATAAAAACATTCTTCCTTTTTCGAGGAAAATATGTAATTTGACTCGTCTAAGTCAGTTGAATAATTACAAATATAGTTCCGTACCTGTGAGTTTATCAAATCGGGAAATTTACTGGTCGAACCGGTGAAATCATCAAACCATAATCCACCATTATTTCCCGATAAACTACCGAAAAACTTACATTAAAGCGTCCTCTAGCAATATATAAGAATTGTCTAAGATTTTATAAGAATTGTCTAGATTTTAAGCCTGAGAGCAATTTAAAGTAAAAACCATGACATATTATGAATCACCCTCTACATTGTTGGACAACCGGTTGTATGATCTATGATTTCTGGTACATCGTTTGTTTGCCTGTGCTTTGGCGATCTTGGTATTTTAATAGCGAAACATCAGACCAGTATATCGGCAATTACAGCGGTCACACGGCCTAAATGTCCGGAACCTGTTTCATTGCGAATGCTTGTTAATCATCGTTCCTGTTGGGTTCATCAGACTACCATAATACCAAGCAAGAATTGTTTTCCCACGTGATGATGTCGGAAGATAGCAGTCTTTTGCATAAATCAATTCTGATCCTAAATAAACACGACTTCTTACTGACATTGCAGATTAGGAAGATGAAAATTAATAGATTAAATACGCCCTCAATTCAGTCAAAGCCTTCTGCAGCCCATTGTGAAACCATAAAGATCAGTAAAGAATAAGTAACATACTTATGCTACATGGGCGGAAACAAATATAACAAGTTACGTCACTGTTGTTTAGGCAGGATATGGAATCATATTAATATGCCTTCCCAATTACAGCGTGATTGATTACGATGACTAGTAGCTTGTCATTTATTCTAAATTCTTGTTAGAGTGTGTGGTTTTAGAGAAGCGAGATCAGAGTGTGCGGTTTAAGGGAAGGCAAATCAAAGCTATATGGTCGACTGCTACTTCTTCTTGGTTTCTACGATTATCTAAGTTCTTGGAGTACTATTAGATTCGGGTATTTTGTTGGCGGGCTGCGTGAGTCAGAATTTAGGTTCCTGCTGCATAACTCGAGTTTAAATGAAAATATATATCAGCCATGTTCTGGCAAGAGCGGGTTTGATGCAACTTCGTGATGCATATACCAAGCAAGCCATTACATGCTTGTGGATCAGTATAATCCAGTTCGTCTAACAACCAACAGAATTATGATTTAGAATGGTTATGGATCCATTACATTAGTTATTGAGCGGGAAAAAAATTCTACTTTAAGTAATAGCGACCTTGACCTTGCAGGCACTTACCCCAAAATTAATCCAAAGCTAGTTTTTGACGTAAAAATACTAAACGACAAGTTTCACTTACGACTGCTCATTCTAACATGAATTATTCAGCAGAAACACTATTTTTTCCAGCTAGCTTTTCCCATAATCTTCCTTTATAGCATTTTTAATTCATGTATTTTATTTAAACATGAGTTAATAAGGGAACCACTTTTCTTCTATTTTCAGTAACCTTGTGTGCACTGATCCCGAAATAAATTCGGAGCAAGTTTTGCACCTAAACATCCCACAAAACCGCCCCACAAATCAAACTTTATTTATAACTGTTGGCTCAAACATGAGTTATTAAGCGAAACTGGTTTTTTATTTCATATTTTTAGTAACAGTGACCTACACCTTGCATGCACAGATCGACGTGTGCGGAATGCGCAGACTGACATTTAGCACCTTTTCACAAAGCATAGCTCATATACTTTGATTGATTGTAATTAGTGAAATTTTCAGGCACCTGAGGCTGGACGCACATTTGTTGATTGGTTCACATTGTATTCATCCTCATACTCAGTGAAAATAATAAAAAATACTTCCTTCAACGTTTACATTTATCTAACTTTTATAGATCCACATAAATCTGTCAAGCAAGATTTTATAATCATCAATTTCAGGATACGTTAAATGGTTTTGCTGTTAATTTCAATATCCTCCTGTGTAAGTAAGTAACGCTTCCATGGACGGTAGGCAAACAGTGACAAAAGTAGATTGATGTGGACAAGGACTGAATGTAACCGCCTTTAATAGCTTCTTACAACTGTTGTTGACCCTTTATCGATGTAAAAATGACTGCTGCACATTTTCAGACTTCATTATTGATGTTCATCGTCTGGCCATATTTGTATCCCTGTTTTACTTGGATATGGTCTGTCTTCAAGTTAAATTTGAAAGTCAAACAGCTTAAGTCATTTTAACTTATCCCTTATTAAACGTTTATATATGTACCAAACCTTGGTAATAGAAATAGTTTTTGGGGCGTATTTGAAACTGTCAATATTAACAGTCTGAATTTGATATCAGATGTCAATCAGAGGAACAAAGGGCCCTCTGTACATAGAGATCTATTCTTGATAGACTTTTCTAGTCCACAAAATAACAGTCATACTCTTTCTCCTTTTTACGATTTGATTGTCATCACCTGAATATGATTTTTTTTATGGTGAAAAAACAGACATACAATCGAATGCAATCATTCTACAAGCTTTTTGCAACGAAACTTGTTATTCAACAATACAGTATTCTCTCCTATGGTACTGCTTGTGTGTATTTGTGCAAGGAACGTTTAGTTAAATGACAAGATTCATTAGTACAACATTGGTGCTAGAATAAACGATAGTGGCATGAATTCATTAAAGATGTCATGGGCAGATCTTAGGGGCCAACAATTCCTTTACCAAAGATTTTTTTCTTTTTTTTTTTCGATTTTCGTCAAAACCACAACTATGTGCCAATACTTAAAACAAGAACATGAAAAAAGAAAAAAATTGAGGTTGAAAAAAAAAAACTTTAAATCTGTGTGTCGAATCGGATCCTGTCCTGACAAAAGCGTCTCTTCCTTCGCGAGCAACTTTGTTTGTCACGTGATCAAATACGTCATCCGTGTCGCTAAACCAAGGGTGAAAGTGTGTCTCCTTCTTAGATCAAATCATACGGCCCAATAATAAACGAAAATAAAAGATTAAAACCAATCTTATAAACACTATATAACCTCCCAAACTGCGTATTCGTTTAAAATAAACCACTGGCTTTGAGGCGCGGATATATGTATAAAGCAGAAGCATATAATTTAACCTGATAAATAATAAATAGTTTAGCCTAACAAATATACATGTACTTGATTAGCTAGAAGGACTGGCTGAAACATTTAACGTCGAGGAATCACAGAGAAGCATTAAGCCCCCTTTTCACAGAGCATGGCTCATATATAGGTCTATTTATTCAAGTTTATTTGTTTGTGGCTTTTCCTTACCGATTATCCTCTCCCTTTGATCATGCGTGTAGGTTGATTTAATTTAGACCAAATTCTCCAGAAAAATAAAATGTGTTTTTTATTCGTTTTTCGCATCAATGTCCATGTCGTTCGCACTGAGGCTTTGCATTATTCATATTATCAAGGTCGAATTTACTGTAATAAATAGAAGAAGAAATGCAAGTCTGCAACAATAGATGTGATTATGGGATAACGTGTCAGTTAAGCAACTATTTTGATTGTCACTTGCAAAGGCTCCTGACCATTGAAATTGAACCAGTATTTATCGCTTTAACTCTAAGTGATTCTCTTTTGTATTGAGCATTCTTTCAATGTTCCTGTGAAAATTTATCTTTTTTGGAGTGTCATGAACTGGAACATTTAGGCACGGAATGTTAACGAATTCTAACGTTTAACGAAAATGTCGTCTGTACATTGTAGACATTGTAAGTGACAGTGATTTTGACGGATTGTGTTATTCCAGTTATCCATCATTGTAAAGTACTTGATCCCCCATCCCAAACTGTAGATATTCACACTCACAGGTATATGGAATCCTTTACAGTCTGTTCTACAGCATGGACCCTCATCTTCAGAATTCTGGGACCGTTGTAAAATTAATTGAGCCACGCTCTGGCAAAAGGAAGCTCAATGCATCTCCATGATCCATTAAACTAAGCTAGTCATCACATATCCGTAAGATACAGTTTGTCTAACAACTGACTGAATCATGAGGTAGCATGGTCCTTTGACGAGCAGAAAATTGAGCAAAAGCAAAAACTTTCGGCCCATGTCAGGCTGCGCGGACTGGGCAGGCTGACATGGGTCAATAGTTTTTGCAGATTCATTAAGCCCCCTTTTTGAACAGGCTTCTTCTAAAGGACAACTGAATCCCCCCCCTCCCCCCTAAAAAGGGGGGGGGGGGGATTATTGTTAGGAAAAAAAGCGACCGAACTGGAAGCTGCTGTTGAAAGTGACGTTAATCATTGTTCAAAACGGCAACCTGATATCAGGATCGGTATCCACCAACAATTAATTCTTAGTTTAATTCATAGTCTTATTCTATATTTAGAGAGTAACACAACTTCTGATTGGCTTAACCATTTGGTATAGCCAATCAGAAGTTGTGTTACTTTGAAATTTAGCAAATTCACAAGAGTAAGACTAAGAATGGAACAAGGAATGGTTTGATAATACGGACCCACAAAAAAAAACCTAGAAAATGGGATGATGAAGTCAAAAATACTAACAGACGCCCAAAAAAAACAGAATAGCTATAGACCATTTTGAAGACACACCTACGCGACATGATTTACAAAACTGAATGCATGACAGGGATATTTATGCAAATTACAACGATGAAAAGTTTTTAAATACCTGTATTGTAGCTTGTATAGTGATTAATTATTCTGTCCCTCCATTCATCCACCATTTTATTGCATTATCCAAAAACTGATCATCATTTAAGTCTGTAAAAGAAAGACGCCAGCTTTGTATACCTGCAGTCGACTCTCACTGAAAATGGACATAAAAATAGCATTTGCTACAGTGTATATATGGAAACTTTAAGTCTTTTCGTTGCTTAATTATTCTTTTTCAGAAATATTGTTATCATCACGATGCATTTTAAACACTAAGTCTAATACATGAAATGATTTGTACAGAAACTGATTTAACTCTTTCGTTGCCAAATAAATGGATACGACATTTCTCAAGGTCTAAAAGTATATTATCGTTGCTTATAAAGCGATTTTAGTCGAAGATTATTATGTGGTAGCGGATGGTGTAGATCTAAGATTAGACTGCACATTTTGTGCAGTCTGATCTTGATCTACGCCGTCCGCAAAAGATGTCCAAGGCGACAATGGCAGTGAAAGAGACGTAACTGTTTTCCATTTTAATGATGGTTATAAAAATTGAAACTCGATTTAGTTGTGCGTTCGTTATTTATGGCATTTGTCGAAGACAACGCCACTTTGATTTGAATACGGAAAATCATGTATCGTAGTTTGTGCAAAGCCGAAGGAAGTAAACCCAATTAAAATCATTTTTTCTGAGACAAATAAGTGTTTCGATTGTACTCAGATATGAAATTGAAAATGGCGTATAACAATAAATTGGATTAGGCCATCGATCGTGGAAATACTTCCTTTTAATCAAAAATAGCTTAATCCGCTATGGCCTTTTATGATGGCGTAATGATACCCACATACAGTGCTTGTTCGTCCCAAAACCAGTTCGTTCCTGGGCTTATTCTTCCCAGGGCTTGTTCGCCCGGACTTGTTCGTCCGTCAAGATTGCACCCTTCTCTATCGGATTTTGCATGAATATATAGTAGGTTAACTTTCAAGCGAATATTTTGAAACTATTTCTGTTGCTTATTTTTCAAATTATTAATCCCACACAATAGCTCCCTTGACAAATGCCACACCAGTGTTTTCAACGCTTTTTTTTTTTTTTTTTTGTCTTAGAGTGGGGTCATTGTATCTTTACTGGTCTAATAACATTCATTTCACGAATATATTACAGGTACCTTGGTATTTCTGCCGTAGCCTCGACACAACAACATGGTAATGCATGTTCTGATGTCCCTGGTTTAGTCTTTCAGCAACTGGAAATATGTCGGAACAACCCGGAATCCCTCATGTGTATAAGTGAAGGGGCACGCTTAGGAATCCGGGAATGTCAGTTTCAGTTTAGAAACGAACGTTGGAACTGCACCACAGCATCAAACTATACAGTTTTTGAAAACGTTCTCAGCAAGGGTAGGTTATTTTATCTAGGAAAATTTTAGGTGAGATTAAATCATTGATGTACAGATATATATTGGTCCTGACCATGCTCTGTGAAAAATAGGTTTAATACATCTGCAAAAAGTATCGACGGATGACGGCCTCTGCAGTCCGCGAAAGCTGACAAAAGTCGAAACTTTTTGCTTTTTGTAAATTTTCTGTGAGGCAAAGGACCATTCTAACTCGTGATTTGGTCAGTTGTTAGACATAATTAATTCTATCGAACCATAGTTATGTAATGACTTGCTCGGTATAATTCACCACGGAGATGCATTAAGCCCTCTTTTGCCAGAGCGCGGCTCATACATATCTGAGCTATACTCTGGCAAAAGGGGGTTAATGTATCTCCGTGATGCGTGGTACCAATAAAGTCATGATTACGGATTCACTTTGTAGAACAAGCAAAGCATGGCTCATGTATATTTTGTTGATTAAGTATTTTCATTTTAAGCATATTGTACCACATTAAGTCTCACGTGTCTGTTTTTGAATCATGATGTACATCGTGTATTGTTATGAGAAGGAGCTATATGTTGCTTCTGTTTTAGTTGAACGAATTTAACTGATGAATACCGTTCACAGGCAAATCTGCCCCATACATGATGGCCAATGTGAAATTAACGAGTAACGCCAGTACAGAGTGCTACAAAAGAGTGCTTTGCAATTTAATTTAATATTAAGTTTAGTTCTGTTAAAACCTGATCATAAGCTTACACCTTTAAATTGAAGGTGCCAAATACAGGAATCCTAGAGTGCAGCTAAGGAGTATAATGAAAAGTATTGTTTTCAGCTTATTTGTCATTCATACATGTTTGAATCCTGACATGTTCATTCTGAATCTTACTCCATATCATTTATTGTACATCATATTTTGAAGCCTTTATCGTTGTCACATGTGTACTCATTATTCTTATTATCCAGACTGTCTTCATGTTAGCTGCGTTAAAGGATCGAGTTATTATTAAATTGTGTTGTTTTTATGGTTGTTGTCAAACCAGAAGCTATGTTGCTGTTGTTTTTACTACATTTATTACGAGATAAGTGTTATATGCAGGAATGCTATTGTTGATGATATATTGATCTTTGCTGACAGGCCTCAAACAAGCGAGTAATCAATGAGCAGACAACTTGTTTTAGATTAGACAAAAATTCTGTGACACTATGATGTGACAGCAAGAACCCTACTGTCAATAAACAAAGCCGCGTAACACATTTCTCAGTTATATGAACAAGTACTTTTTGAAGAAAAGAATATATATTTTGAAAACGTTATGTAACAGGACATAATTGCTCAAGCCGAGCAATAATTCCATAACGCGTTTTGTTTTTGATGCCTGTTCTTAGTTTTAGACGTTTCAGTGCAGTTTTTCACGATAAATTGATGAATAATTACCGTTTGTAGATGGGGAAAAGGTTTAACACGACCAGTAACTCTTTACATGCTTGAAAGATAGCAACGAAAAACGCGTACAGATATGACTGGTATTTTTGAAATGCAAAACCATGAATGGTAAATCTCTTTCTCTTTAAAAAAAGTTCTTTACAAAATGGAACTGTAATAAATCAGCAGTATGTCAAAGTTGTTGAAATATTTCTTCTCCTTGGGGATAATTCACCTCTTCATTTGATCGCCCATTCATTCAATTTACCACCTGACAAATATTCTTTTCCAGGCAGCGGGCTTCTTTCCCACATTAACATCGTCGAAACAATGTTTAACGGTAGTGTCGGAACAAAATCGTGCAAATGAAACCGAAGCTAGTCAAAGGTATATAGGCAAACCAGAAACTGCTTTGCAGACATTTCCTGGCCCCTTTGACGTCATATATCTGGGTTACAGGAGGCCTTTCCTGAAGAAGCCACACATGGCTAGTTACAAAAGAACAGAAACTAATTGTTTTGCAGAATTCAATCACGACGAATTCAGAAAAAAAAAACCGGACACCCTCTTTAATTTTCCGTTAAAAAGTATTCATTAAAAAAGGGCTGGTGAATTTTGAATCAGCTTTCGTGTAGGATGAATTAGTTGCACACTGTAACATCAATTTCTGCAAAACTAATGAAATTGGATCATGATTTTTAAGTTAAGTCTAAAACAAACTCTAAAGATTTAAAATGTTCTAAAATATATACTGCAAAATGAGCGGGACACTAATCGTTTTCGTTACCTCACGCTAAAGTATTTTTTGTAGAAACTGACATGCTATAAACATGCGTTGTATTGCCCGATTGACAATACATCAATGTCAATTAGAAACATTGAAATGCTAAAATGTCAGAATGACATACATTCAACGTGAAACAACTAACAACGAACAATCCCTTAACCCTAAAAATTGGCCTGTTGTTTGATTTGAAACATAAAGAAGAATTATATAAGAAGAACTGGCACGATTTGTTAATACTTATTGGTACATTAGTGTGAATAGTGTTGCGGAATCGGGGTAAAAAATGCTATTGTTGAAGCCGTCAGATCTATTAGATCCCAAAGATTACATGCAACTTTTACTGTTTCTGATATTATTGTCGAAACATTAGCGTTCTCGAGTTTCTTTTTTAAGTTCATTTAGCTTAAATCAACTCCGTGTTATGAATGCCATATAATGGAGGTCGATTTTAGCTCACCTGTGTTCAAGTTGAGGTATTGTGGTCAGTGAATGTCCGTCTTTGGTAGGCGTAAATATTTTCCTCAAACATTTTTTCCTCCCAAGCCACTTGGCCGGTTGCAGCTTAACTTCATAGGATAGAGTCTTTGGTCAAGCTCTTCTAAAGGTTTTAGAGGAATTTAGTTTCTTGCAGAAGTGTGAATTTTCAAGCAACTGATAAAGAGAAATTTGGCTTATCTTTAGAAATAAACTGGTCTGAAACCATAAGGCCTATGGCTGCCAAATTTCGCATGCAGCTCTGTCTGGTGGAAATTCAAATCATAGTCCTTGGGATAAACTGAACTGGTCCCGATGCAAGAGTATCAAGTTTAACATGGGCCTCTGTAAAGTGAACATAAACTTTAAAAGTCTCTGATCTAGGATTCTGAAACTTTGCATGGTGAAAGATCTTGATATGCAGATAATTCACTTGTACGAGTAATTTATATATAAACTAGCAACGATAAAAGAAGTAACTGTTTCTAGAAACAGAAAAATCAAAGCTCTAATTAGTTTTTTTTTTTACCTTGCGAAAGTCAGGTTACCGTTTTATGGCATCTTGATCACACTGTCTTATAATGACCCGTGAAAATGCATGAAATCGATGGTATTTGAAACTGTTATTATGTACTAGGTTTTGATATCTTAAGATTTAAAAAGTCTTCATATTATCAACAATATGATAATGAAAGAAACATGTTTAGTGTAGTCGATTTAGAATTAGCTTTCGTTATTTAAACTCCTCTTGCAGCCCTCTATTGTTCAGGTGCTGAAACGTTCAGTGGGAAGTCTTGGTTTTATTCCAAATGGTGGTGGTTATCTCATTTTCGTACCGGATGGCAAAGCATCCTAAAGCCACAACCCAGAGATGGTCAATTGTTAACCCTTATCCTGCTATATAACTAAAATGAAACTTTCGAGTCGACAGTAAAAACCCAAATACTGCTGTTTCGAAGTTATTTTGGGGGGGAAATATATCCTTATCGGACAGTGTAGATCCAAGATCAGACTGCACGTTCTGTGCAGTCTGATCTTGATCTACACTGTACGCAAAAGGTCAGAGAGTCGCGCTTAGCAGCTAAAGGGTTAAAGACAAAGAAAGCATAGACTTTAAGTCTTTACTTACACATATCCATTAGCCAATACTTTCCTTTCTCGGACGTAAATTACTTTTCGATATTAGAAGAAATTATTCAGGATGAACCAGAAAAGAAAGTTGTTTTACATCTCATACTGTCGCGTGTCACACTCAGATTTGTGTTTAGAAATCTGATGAACAGTGCTTTTGTCTACTATCGGACTAAATATTAAATACCTCACTGCACAAAAAAATGCTTACCTTATTTAATGGTTAACTCGGTAGTTACATTCGAGGTCGGCAAGCTTAAAGTAAGTAAATTCGAAACCTTTAAGCTCGACTGAGCGCAAGGTTCTCAAACTGACCAGTCTTTATCCGTAAGTCCGTCCGGCGTTCATCCATCAGAAGACAAGTTTTGCTTTATACGATTTCTGCTCCAAAACTGTCAGATTATGTTGACCCACTCCGCTAAACAACATGGCCATCAGCACTACAAATATGAAAAAAAAACTTTGAATGATTTCTACTCCGAAACCAGTGGGAGATTTTGAAATGATTTGACAGAAAACTTCCTAAGTGACCTGCACCAAAATCGCTCGAATGGTTCCGCGCCAAAAACAGGGAGGAAAAAAAGAATGGCTCATTCGCTTGAACCAAGGTGAGGATAAATTTTGCAGAAATATTCCTTTCTTCTCCTAAAGCAGTCGAAGGTTTTAAAAACAAATTCAGGGAAATGTTCTTGGAAGACCCTTTTCTAATATTACTCAAATGGTTCAGCTTCACTGGTTGCCTCAAGTGCTAAAAGTAGAAAAACCTTTAAATAAACTTTGCTTTTACATAATGGGGGGGGGGGGGGGATTTTTTAGCCTAATAATTTCACAGAGACGGTCTGTGGTAGACCTTCTACCAGTATTACTCATACTGTTCTGTTCGCAGAAAAAAAAACAACATGAGCTTAAACAGTGAAAAAAAAAACTTTATTTCTTTTTATTTCTAACCAGCGGGAGAGTTCTGAAATAATTTCACAAGAATGCTCCTTAGATGACTCTCTGCCAGGTAATTTCAAAAGGCTCTGTACTGTTGAACGATAGGCTGCCAGAACCAAGATACCTTTTCCTAGAATCGAGATCCTCAACAATTTAGAATGGAATACATTCTCTTAAATACAGTCAAAAATCAAAAAACGTTTGGGATCACAATTATGACGTGATATTTTCTGAGTATCTGAGTTATAATTTACATGGTCTTTTGGCGTACCAGTACTTTAGAAAACGCAATGTTTAACTTTCGATCGATTAGAATTTTTCGCTTAATATTCCAGCCATGAAATTATTTCCACAAAACTGTGTAGAGCCTTTTTCAATCGAGCAAGTCAACCCACGCCGTGTGTATTGTTGAAAACAAATGTTTTTTTTTTTTTAAATCTTCAAATGGATCGGTGGAACGAAAATATTAGCAATGTCATTTAAACTGTGAAAAGGGAAAAAAACGAAGCAATATTAATAAAGCGACCATTTCACATTTAATTCATCAAACATAAATGGCCTTTGAACTAGAAATGCATACCTGTATGGAGGCTTTTAGGGGATAAAATTCAATTATTTAAACCGTTTTCAGAAGTTATGAGTTGAATGGGAAAAAAAGATAAATAGCATACAATTAATCAGTATAACAATTTTGTATGGAAAATGAGACTAGGATTAATTTATACTAATAAAAGGGAGCAACGATAAGAAAATCGTTGTTTTATTTAGTCGAATGATTTAACCACACAATAATCTAAACATATTTGTAGTTGTAGAATTATTTACAGTAGCAACTGGAAGGAAGTTGGTGAATGCAAGAGCCTGCTCCGCACCCACGGTTTAAGAGTTCATAGATTGGTTAGCATCAAACGATATAAGCCATGCTCTGTGAAAAGGGAGATTAATGCATCTCTGTGATGCATCATACCAAGCAAGTCACAATGTAATAATGGATCCATATAATTATTTTACTAACAACCAACTGCATCATTAGGTAGAAGGGACCTTGAACGCAGGAAATTTAACAATAGCTAGAAGGTTCGACTTATGTCAGCCTGCGCGAACTGCGCATGCTGACATCGGTCGATTCTTTTCGCAGATGCATGAAACTCCCTTTTCACAGGGGATGGCTCATGTATTTTTGAACAGCGTCAGACCAATGGTTCTGTTCTTGCCGTTTCAGTAGCTAGTGATTCTATATTTCTACCTCAGCTAAGCACGAACTTCTAAATGTCAGCTTATGTTATCGTCCTCCGTCCGAATTAAATGGAATTGTAGGAATACGTTCTTTAAGACAACAGGTACGAATGTTCCTTAGAAGTATTCATGTCATTTGACCAACATAGTGTTACAGTTTTTAAAAATAGCAACAATGTTAAAAGAATCCTCTCTGGCGGAAGCTGAAGTAAGATGGCATTGAACCGTAGTATAATTAATCAGTATCAGTTTTATTACATATATTGTCGAAATAATTGATGGAAGTTCAACATTAATCTATTTTGGAGAGATCAGACTTCGGGGTTAATATGTTGTATACATGCCATAGTAAAAACTTTGAAGATCTTCTTGTCTGAAACCATAAGGCACAGAGTGTCGGTATTTTGTACGTGGTATCATAGGGTGGTCTTTATGAAAGTTGGTCTAAATATGGTCAAAGATGACCCCACCCAAGGGGCCTCAAATTGAAATAAAAAGTCCTGTCAGGAAAATGTTTTTGTCTGAGTAGTGGTATAGCATCGGACATTGGTCATGTATCAAGTCTGTTCTGATTTAGCTCTGAGGTCAAAAATTGCCATGCATAAGGGGGGGGGGATACTTTTTTTTTTTAAATAAATGGAGTTCTATCTGGGTCGGGTTCACACCTGATACAGACAAAACCAAAAAGAAAATCTTTTTTAAAGACATAAGTAACAGAGTGTTGAAACTAGGTATGTAGTATCATGGGATGGTCATTATCAAAGTTGTTTAAGTTGTGCCCAAAGATTGTCCCGCCCATGGGGTCACCATGAGATAGAGTAATTAATAATCTAAGCATTGCTGATGTATCTTGATACACAGTTTCTAACGATTTGTGACTCTATGTCAAAAGTTAAGTTGATTGTATGGTGTTTAACGCTGTTTTCAACATTATTTCAGTTATATCACGGCGGCCAGTGCACCTATCCATGCTTTCCTGGAGTTTCTGTTACCAGTACTCCGCACAATATTCTTTCCACTGACTGCTTTTCCACATAACCATTGTCGAAACAATGGTCAGCGTCAAAAGTAAAGATAAAGAGCACTGTTTCTGAACATATACATATGTATATATAAATATGGCATCACAACAAAAACAATCTATTAGCTATGTTTATAAAACTTTCTGTTATAGACCTGAATTTTTTACGGCTCAAATACATGCGTCGCACGCGGATAAAATAACACACGACAGAAAACAAAAATCCGTACCTACACACTGCGAAATACGGTTCCAAATATGGTATTGATGACGTAACTCACGCGCAGAAAACATACGTATTGAATATGCGATTTGATTGGTCAAAATTTACGCTATGATATTTATCTCATAAAAAATGAGGTTACTGGCTACTACACCATTGTTTCTTTTATTTTGTTTACCAGTTTACTAATAAAATGTCAAAAACTGCAAAATTTTGTCGTTAAAAGTTGTGGGTATATAGTAGAAGGAAGATTATGTTGTAGTATCTTTCCTGCGTGTATCTACTTCTCGAGTTATATACTTGAGTGCTAGAGTTATATGTACATGTATATGAGCCACGCTCTGGTAAAAGGGGCTTAATGCATCTCCGTGATGCGTCATACCAAGCAAGACATCACATAATTAGAGATCCATAAAATTCATTATGTCTAACAACCGACTGTATCATAAGGTAGACTGGTCCTTTGACTTACAGAAAATTGGAAAATAGCGAAAGGTTTCGGCCCAGGTCAGCCTGTGCGGACTGCGCAGGCTGACCTGGGTCGATACTTTTCGCAGATGCATTAAGCCCCCTTTTCACAAAGCATGGCTTATATGTATATATTCATGTACATACTAAAGCACAACTGTTTCCTTATAGAATGACGGAAAAGAAAAACTGAAATCGTCTCAACGATTGGGAGAAACGTTGTTTTAAGCTTCAACATATTTTGTTTGATTTTGTATAATAGAAGATTCCCAATATGCAGGTGAAAAGGATAAAAACGAAAGTGTTGAAGCTTATATTGTTTTATCTTGTTTTAATCTAATTCTTATTTAATTGTGTTTTTATTTATTTATTTATTTTATTATTTTTTTTTTTTTTTTTTTTTAATAAAACAGAATTGTTTTTAGAAGCAAAATAATAAAAACCGCGATTGAGTTAGCAAATATAATTTCTTTTCCTTACTTAATATATTTATGATAAATGCAATGCAAATATACGTTTGACCATTCTGCTCAGCCGATATGAAGTCTGGATATAATTTTGTAACTTACGGGCCACCATAGAGCGAAGAAAGGAAAGCTATAAAAGGCGTTTATATGCTTAACACGGATGTGAAAACCCAGCGCGGGGTGGATATTAAAAGCGGACTCCTTGAAAAGATCAAACGAAATTTCCAACTAAGTCATTTTACACATCGTAAAATATACATTGTAAATCCACGATATTATTTAGTCGGACTGTGTGGGATCCTAGCTCCATTGTTGATAAAAGAATGTGGTCTCAACTCGACAATAAATATAAAAGGATATAATTAGAGGCTTTCTTATTACAAACGGCACTTTACGTACTTTTCCTCACATCAGATGACACGTAAACCACCTGAAATCACTGTTTTAACGCAAGTAGAATTTACATTTATGTTTGTAAAACTCCTAGACCGAAGAAACAATATCAACGATTAAGTTATGCAAATTAAAAACAATTTTTGTTTCTCATGCGGAACACTGGCTGAGATAGGACTTAAAAAGAAAGAAATGTTTATTCTATTAAGAGTCGAAAATTCGGCAGTGTGGTTAAATTGATTTTATTTCAGCCAATTGCCCTCATAAAAACACCTATTGACTTCTGATAAGATCTTGGAAAAAATGAAGTCGACATATTTTTTTTATCAATTTCGTCATTTTGCCCCGAAATTTCGATCTGGAAGTGTTTAAAGTTGCAAGTTTTATACAATGGGTTAAATATATCATAAACAAATACTATCGTGCTGAGTCACTTTGTATGGCTGCGTCATTTGTAAATATATGAGTTTGAAGTCCGGACTGTTTACGGTTGTTGTTGTTGTCTTCTCAAAAGTTCACTGACTAACGGAAGACTATAGATATAAGAGCCATGCTCTGGCAAAAGGGGGCTTAACGCATCTCCATAATACATTATATAAAGCAAGTCATCGCGTAATTATGGATCTATAAAAATCTTTTTTTTTCTTACAACGGGCTGAATTCTTTGGTAGAATGGTCGTTTGACGGGCAGAAAATTGACCAGTAGCAAAAGGTTTCGGCACAGGTCAGCCAGCGTGGACTGCGCAGGCTGACGTGAATCGATACTTTTTGCAGATGCATTAAGCCCCTTTTCACAGAGCATGGGATTTTTTTGAAAGGGGAAATTAGTGAGTTGATTGGATTCAAGGGATACGTTAAACAACCATGATAGAATGCTTTCCATCAATTGAAATCAATTCAAGGTGCAATTTTCAATCTCCTTAAACTTGTCATCATTGTATGGTCAAAATCCTGTAATAATCTTATTTGCGTTGATTTAAAGATAAAATTCAAGCCCGGTTAATACCTTTATGAGATACCGACAAATAATCGTCTGGTAGACAAAGATTTATTTTGTGATTTTGAAAACTAGAACATGGTAACTATTAAGTGCGTCTCTGTGATAAAAATGAACAGTTAAGTGTAGTCGCAGACAAGCATTATCTTGCATATTTCAGTCTTGCTTACACACCAGAATGTTTTCATATGGCATGAAATGACATATACATATAGATCATCCATTATTGTGCATGGTTTTATAAGAAACCCTGTTCTACGATTAATATATCTGACAAAAGACTGTCAATTCTGACTTTCTACCTGAAAAGGCTTTGGGTCAAGAAATTAAAGATCATCATCACAGCTCCAGACAAAGGGAGTAATTTTGATTTAAAAATTGGAAATAATATTATTTATTCTCCACTAAACCCTATGTTATGGGTACTCATTAGAATCGTCTCATCTCAGCGGAACTGATGATGGCACTGAACTGGAGCTACTGAGTATACAACTCAGCTACCCTATGTACGAATGTAAAACATCTCTCTAGTACATAGAGTCACCGCTTGCCATTATGTCTTTTAACTCACACGTGGATTTGGCGCACTTTAAATGTCGCTAAAGCTAGTCAATGATACCTGTTGATTTTTAGCTCTGTAAATGTTTATGCTAATATCTAATCTAATTAATACTGGCCCTGATAAAAATTGTCGTATGGTTTTTGTATTATTGTTTGATATGTAGGTAAAATGTTTCTAAAATAATAAATGATTTGCTAAACAAAACACTTTGTTTAATTATTGTCATTATTAAATTATACAATTTTACATCAAAATGAAAGTACGAATAACATGAAAATTTAACTTTAACACCTATGGGTGTAAACCATTAGGTTACAGACGGTACTTGAAAATCTTGGTCAGAATGATAAAATCGCTCTTTACGAGCAGTCAGATCGTTTTCTTTTTTCAGAAATGTTTTGTTCAGTTTCTTGCAATTGTAAACTGGAATACCGCATTTTTTAATTGTGGGTTTAATCACCGCAAGTTTCTGAATTGAGCATCCGTGTGCTTTCACTGGCCATCGGGCGTGTATATATTGATAACACATTTCTTTTTTAGCGGAGCAAGATCAGGCTGCACGGATGTGCAGGCTGAACTTTGTTTCAATATCCACAAGAGCGACTTACGGTCGCGAATAGCAGGATAATGGTAAACTATATGTAATCAGGATAATAGGCTTTTGTCGTGAGTGTAACAGAAGATTTTAACACTGTTTGTTTACAGTTCAGGTAAATGTGTCATTGAGCAATAACCTTTACCTTTCAATTGATAGTCTCTTAAACCTCCTGTGAGAGACCAGTATTTCAGCAACGAAATTTATTGTCGTCTGTTCATTGCTCCAGTAATATGCCAGTGTAATAGTGACAGCTAATCACTTTACCTCAAACAGAATTACAGAACAAATCGAACCATGGAAATAATAGTCGTAAAATGTACAGTTACTTGTAAGAAAGCCAGTTATACTTGACTGAGAAAAAAAAAAACGCATGGGCGGAATCTTGGCACAAAGTAAGTTTTACGATGAGCAAAAAATATGACGATTGGTTGACTTGGATTTGCAACCGATTCTGTACGCCTAATGCCCGGAATCAGTAATTTGCAAGCTTTTCGACACGTGTATATATCCACAAATAGCCCGCCCGGGTAGCTCAGTGGTTATCGTGTCTGACTCGTGACCTGGTGGTTCAGAGTTCGATACCCAGTTGAGGTAAACTTTCTTTCCGGCGACTTTTCGCCTCTCACCTCTGATGCGTGTGAGAAAAGTAGTCAGAGGCTTTGGAAAGAAAGTTGTGTCAGTACTGGTGTGAGAAAGCCAGAAAACACACGGGTGTACGGAATCCTGTTTCCGCCATCCACTTTTCGACCTACGAGGAACTCGAAAAGTAGAAATTAGGCGCACTAACTTCCACTTTTCTAGCAAAAAGTTACCTCGAAAAGTCGAAAAGTTGAAGTTTTTGACCTGACAATTGTCAAAAAACTTTCGACTTTTCGACCTCACGTTTGTCTAGAAAAGTAGAAATTAGGAAGTACTAACTTCAACTTTTCGCGTTAAACTGCTAGGTCGAAAAGTAGAAAAGTGGAAGTTTTTCACATGACAATTGTCAATAAAACTTCCACTTTTCGACCTAGAAAAGTCGAAAAGTTGAAAAGTCGAAATTAGGCGATTAAAACTTCCACTTTTCTAGTTAGGACTGATTATCACGGGATGTTTGTTTATCAGCACCGAATAATGTTGGAGCCGGTGTATTCCGTATGGGTGTGTCACTGACCGCCATGATATGCCCTGAGCTATTAAACTGGCGTTAAACTCCAATACAAATATCCACGTGTACATGACAGACATGCAATATCTGTATTCAGAGTATATACACGTACTTGAAAAGTCCTCGTTGGTCCCCGTACCATTCTCTTAAAGTCTTTGCGCTTTATATTGAATATGGCAGTCAAACGACAAACCTGTCAAAGACCAGCCAACAGCCACGTTTGAACAAACTTTGAATATATTGTTAAACTCTTATCAGGTTTTTAATGACATAAGTCGTTAGGATTATTTTTCATTGATACAAACCAGGCGGCCATCTTAGTTATGTCATCTCAATTTTTTGAAGGTTTTTCACCTATCCTCAGGAGTCTGTATATAAATTTTGATCTGTTCCATTTTATTAGGAACTGAGACTTAACCCTTAGGCTGCTAAGTTCGGCGGAATGACATTTTGCGGACTGTGTAGATCAAGATCAGACTGCACAGAACGTGCAATCTGATCTTGGATCTACACTGTCCTATAAGGATATTTTATACTATCGGCTTGAAAGTTCCATTTAACTTACTTAGCAGGTTACAGGTTAACCCTTTGGCTGCTGAGCGCGACTCACTGACCTTTTGCGGACAGTGTAGATCAAGATCAGATGCACAGAACGTGCAGTCTGATCTTGGATCTACACTGTCCTATAAGGATATTTTATACTATCGGCTTGAAAGTTCCATTAAACTTACTTAGCAGGTTACAGGTTAACCCTTTGGCTGCTGTGCGCGACTCACTGACCTTTTGCGGACAGTGTAGATCAAGATCAGACTGCACAGAATGTGCAGTCTGATCTTGGATCTACACTGTCCGATGAGGAGAATTTTTTTCTCAAAAAAGTGAGTCTGAAATCTCATTACAGGGATTTTTACTATCGGCTTGAAAGTTTTATTTAACTTATTGAGCAGGACGGGGGTTGAGGACTAAAAACAGAAGTCACAGCGTGTTATGTAAAGTCGATAAAGTTGAAATGCATTATGGTTAACCCTTTGTCAAACAACCCCGTGGTTCAATTTCCCTGGGGAAGAGAACCTCTGTAAACAGTGTGGAGAAAAGGAGAAAATGCTGATTACCAGCATTTTCTCCTTTTTTCCCTCAATGATCTCTATCATATCAGAGAACATTAGATCATTTGTACCAAGCTTGAAATTGTCGTCTGCAGATACTATCAAATTCACAGAGCCCATTTTTTTTTTTTTTCTTGTTTGGAAAAGGGTTGATCGCTTAGGTAACATGAATCGAATATTCTTACACAAAAATGTAAGAGCTATAACAAAATTTTCACAACTTGTTATTTTCATGGTTCATGGCATGATAAAATTATTTTGTTCCTTTTTAATCAGCTCCTTCATCATACCTAACCCAATTTACAGGCACTGCAGCGTCCCATTGTGTTTCCGGTAAATCCAAAAAAGATACCATCTAGTTCGCTTTCGTTGAAAGTAGTACAAAACCCCATTGAAAAAAATTATATACTGCAAACAGTTTGATTACGAAACTAGAACGAAAATGACCTTCATGTAAGTTAGCGCTTGGATCTAAGTACTTAACCTGTTTGTAAACTGTGCCTGAAAAAAACAAACAAGACGAGTCTACTCTTAGACGCGTTGGCATGCACAGCAAACACTGTTTGAGCCATGCTCTGTGAAAAGCGGGTTTAACCCTTTACCACACAATCCCGATTTATAACGACCCTGGGGAAGAGGCCTTTTGAAAACATAGCGGGAAAAGGAGAAAATGCTGGTAACCAGCATTTTCTCCTTTTTCCACTATGTTTTCTACCCTACCATGGACAGATTCCATCATAGTAAGCGATACTGAAATTGCCGTCTGCAAATGCTTTCAATTTGGACAAGTCTATATCATTTTCGTGTGGTAAAGAGTTAATGCATCTTCAAAAATTACAGACCCAGGTCAGCTTGCGCACTCCGCGGAGGCGGACATGAGCCGAAACGTTTTGCCATTCGTCAATTTTCTGGACGTCAAAGAACAGTGTACTTCATGATTCAGCTTACTACTAAACAAAATGGATTTTATGGTTATAGAATTATACGATGACTTGCTTGGTATAATGCATCACGGAGAAGCGTTAAACCCCCTTTTGCCAGAGTATGGTTAATTTATTTACTTCACATGAGCCATGCTCTGGCAAAAGGGCGCTTAATGCATCTCCGTAATGCATGCTACTAAGCTAGCCATCACATAATTATGGATCCGTAATAGGCACTATTTTAAACAGTCGACTTTATCATGAAGTAGACCGGTCCTTAGACATACAAAAAATTGACCGGTAGCGAAAAGTTTCGGCCCAGGTCAGCCTGCGCGGACTGCGCAGGCTGACCTGGGTCGATACTTTTCGCAGATGCATTAAGCCCCCCTTTCACAGAGGATGGCTCACATTTATTTGTTTAGTATAATCAGCTGACGAACGTGATTTTAATATCTGGTAGAGGGAGCGTGAGGTAAATTTTATTTAGAAATTTGAGGAAAAAAGTAACGAAAAAAACTGTAAAGTTGAAAGTTGAGCCCAACCACCGAAATAGAACTTTTTTGCTGGTACCCCTGTTGTACACTTGTAACTAAATACTACCAAATCTTGCACAAAAAATACCTTTATTACATGAATGCAGCCTAGCAAATGAGAAAGGTAATGAGCCAAAATAATTAATATCTATGCACATGTAGAATTTTTTTTCCTAAAAATACCTCCAAAAGATAAGTAAAACGGTAGGTGGGGTAAGGCAGGCAGGGCACACAGCTGTACTGGCAGTGATAATGTAAAAGTCAATTTCCCTCGCGGTAATAAAATAGTTTCGGTATGTCGAGAGGCAGCTTTGATCCAAGCGCGGAGCTGGCATTCTGTGACGGTGAACTTGTCATCTAGACTATTAAAAATCTAACTACCGAAGAAATGATGGCATTTCCAGGCTCCACTTTATCGCCCCGAATTTTCTTCTGATGTACAGAGCGTGATATTGCGATAATACAACGTTGTCTGCTGTTTTTTTTTTTGTCTACTCATGTATGTTTGTATGTATGTGGATGGATAGATGGATCGATGGATGCATGCATTCAATAATGGATGGATAGATGGATGGATAGATGGATGCATCCATTTATGGATACATGGATGAATGACCGGATGAGAGGGCGAATCGATGGAAGCAGAGATGGAAGGATTAGGAGACGAATTAATGGATGGATGGATGTATGGAGGGAGGAATGGATTTTTTTTTTCTGTTGAGTAATTACAGTTTGTGAATGTGCTCAATATAGCGCAGCTAAAATACTTCTATCCTAGTGTATTTGTAATCGAATGTTAAATGTTTATGTAAACTTTTGCCCTTATCCTGCTAAATAACCTAAATGAAACTTTCAGGCCGATGGTAAGAACCCAATTTTTGGTATTTCAAACTTATGGGAGTTTGGGGAAAAATCTCCTTATCGGACTGTGTAGATCCAAGATCAGACTGCACGTTCAGTGCAGTCTGATCTTGATCTACACTGTCCGCAATAGGTCAGTGAGTCGCGCCTAGCAGCCGAAGAGTTAACCCAAAGGTTATTTTCATTATCTTTAAATGATAAAGAATATTTTATTATATCCTTTATTACAAAAAGGAATATATAATATTTATGGTCACAGTGTATGTCCTACTAACATCTCAAACGTGTTTGAGACTGAGTAACCTTGAGTCAAAATGTAGGTCACTAGGTCAGTCCTAATAAACACCTTCTTTGCACCTTAGATGCCACATTTTGTGTTCAATACTTATGAATTTAGTAAGAATTTTTTTTTTTGATAGTGTGAATGAAAATTAGAATGGGTAACCTCGGGTCAAAAATAAGGGCAATACGTCAAATCATGAAAAAAAAAAATGCGTGCACTTTAGGTACCATATTTTCTATTCAATGCGTATGAAATTTGGTCGGAATGTTATTATTTCTTGTCATTATTTCGTATTAATTTAAAATTAGTTCACTAGGTAAAATCTGAAATAAATCTTGTATGGACTTTGGATACTATTTTTGGAGAATATGAGAACGGATTTCCTTGGATCAAAAATCACTTCATCAGATCGGTTTTAAGAAACACAATGTATGCTCTTCACAGGCTTTTTTTTCCTAATGCTCATGAAATTTGCTCAGAATATTTGTTTCAAAAATGTGTCATTCGAATTCGAAAACAGGTCACATCGGCGCAACGGGTAGGTTACTAGATCAAATCATAGAAAACACTGTTCACACTCTAGACTACTTTTTCAGCCCGCTACTCATAGAAGTTAGTTTGAACGTTTGTCTAGATGATATCTCTGCTTTGAAAACGGGTCACCTCAGCTCAAACATTATTTGCCTAGGCTGTATCATACAATGAAAATAAATATGAGTCACGCTCTCTTGTAAAAGAGGGCTTAGTGCAACTCCGTGATTTATACTATCAAGCTAGACATCACATAATTATGGATCCGTGAAATCCATTTTTTTTAAATAACCGATTGAATCATGAGGTAGACTGATCCTTTGACATGCAGAAAATTTAAAGATGGCAAAAAGTTTCTGCCCATGCCAGCCTGCGCGGATTGCGCAGACTGACATGGTCGATACTTTTTGGAGATACATTAACACCCCCCCCCCCACCTTTTCGCAGTGCATGAAATGTAGTCATCCTGTTTGTATTAATAATATCTCAAATGATTTCAAACATATGTCATCTGGAGTGAAAAAGGAAGTCAGTAAGTCACATCACCGAAACTCCTTGCGTGCTCTTAACCCTTTCCCAAACAAGCCTTGGTTTTCACGTGTCTGCAGTACAAGTCTTTTGAAAACACTGTGGGAAAAGGAGAAATTGCTCATAATGAGCAATTTCTCCTTTTCCCACAGTGTTCTCTACCCTTTTTGAGACCTTTCTGCCATTTCCATCAAAATTAAAATTATCGTCTGCAAACTCTTTCAATTTGGACCAGTCCAGAATTTGTCATTTGGGAAAGGGTTAAGAGGCTGCATACTCTGTCCAATGCCTAGTCAGAATGCCGCCCTTCATAATATCTCGGAAGGCGCCATTTCGGTCATATTTGCAGCATAAAGTGGATGAAACTTGGTACCCTTTTTGGTCTTGGTAATACCTTTTTCTTTTTAATTACATGTATCATTATTCTCAAAATTACAGTTGCTCAGGTGAGAAATCCAGGGCTTTCACGGCCCTCTTTTTCTCTGATCTAATGACTTTTTCAAACGTTTTGAAAACAAATTTCGTCAATGTTTATACCATGGCTTGCAAATCCGAACGATATGGACGAGTCTCAGATTTTATTGTCTGGTATATGGTAAAATGTGTCAATAGTTACTGTTTATACATTTAATATATTTCAGGAACAAGAGAGACCGCGTTCGTTTACGCCATTTTGAGTGCAGGAGTGGTGCACGCAACTACGCGAGCATGTAGCATTGGAAACCTAACAGATTGCTCGTGCGACATGACAGGGTACGGCCAACATGTCGTCGAGGGTTGGAAGTGGGGTGGTTGCAGCGACAACATTGATTACGGGTTAAAATTTTCAAAATTTTTCGTCGATGCTCCGGAAACCGACACTCACGAGAGCGGGAGAAATGTTCGAAACACAATGAATCTGCATAATAATGAAGTTGGAAGAATAGTAAGTATTCGTTTCTTTTTTTTTTTAATTGTGTGTTAAATTTTAGAAACTTGTATTCGGAATGTTGCCGTTGTCTGTAGTGTTATATAAGAATGTGTTCGCGTGAAAGATCTACTTTAGGGACTGGGTGGTGGGGCGACAAAATATTAGAAAATACACGGCCAAGTAAGTACTGCTCAAGTTCCTGCGTGGCTCAGTGATAAACTGTAGGACTCGTAGCCTAGAGGCGCCGTGTTAGAGCCTCACTGGAAGCACTGTGTTTTTCTTGGGGGTGTCCGAGGGTAAGACACGTCAGCCTAGCACCGGTGAAAGCCAGGACGTACGTAAACATGTAGGCTGTCGCCTTGATATAGCTGAATGTTGAAAGGGCGTAAAACACCATTCAATCAACCATTCAACCATGTAAGCGCTGCTTATGCTGTCATAAATACCTGTCATTTACAACTTAACTCATGTTTATCTAAGACAATTATCAACTTTCTAATTCACATCCATCTCAATTCACCTCCATAAACAGGTGTTTTACGTATCTATATTTTATTTCTAATGTACATTAGGAAAAAAAAACGAAACATCATTAACTTGAATGAATCTAGACCGCTAACAGCGGTAGATGTTTTAGCAGTTAAAAATGGCACATTTTTCTGGGCGAATGAGGGAAAGTCTTTGTTGCACAGACTTGATTCCTGTTGTGAAAGTAATTCTACACCCTCAAAACTACATTGATCACAAACAATCCCTGAATCAACAATTTGTAATATGTTCATATAAAGTGGAAAACCTGATTTCTATACGAGCCACGCTCTGTTAAAGGGGGGCTTAATACATCTCCATGATCTATGATGTCATGCAAGTCATCGAATAAATATGGGTCCATAAAATTAATTTTGTCTGACAACCAGTTGAATCTTGAGGTGCACTGGTTCTTTGACAAGAGGAAAACTTACCAAAAGCAAAAGGTTTCGGCCCAGGTCAGCCTGCGCGGAATGCGCAGGCTGACCTGGGTCGATACTTTTTGCAGATGCATTAATCCCCCTTTTCACAGGGCATGGCTCATATATAATTTAAAAAACAAAAGTTTACTCAAAACCTGTACGGGTACAACACCTTTTGTCGTAAATGTCGCTGTCGGTTTTACTTTCTGTATACTTATGGTTACATATCGAAGTGTCATTGTATGAAAGCATTTTTTTTTCCATATTCAAATCGTGTCCTAGAGACGCAATGAAGGAAATATTTTCCCGTTTTAAGTTTTACAAAATCTCCCCATTCATTGTTGACTAATACCTCTGACACTTCCATGATAAATAACCTCAATGTGATAACTCAATATGATAATTTATCACATAACTACCCTTGTTTTCAGTGTGATACAGCCACTACGAATTTTCCTATCTTACACAGGTTTGCGACAAGCAAATAGTGCCCCCATATTTGGTCAGAACTCTGTTATCATACAACTCATTTCTAAGACATTTCTGGCCCATATTTCTTTGTGAAAACAACTGAAAAAGCTGAGAATTTTATCACCTTTAGATTGAAAACAAAATTGTTATAAGTAAGTTTCTTTGGAACTATTTTTCGTTCGTAGTGTACATGAAGCGAATAGGCTTCATGTAAACTTCAATACTCATAATTATATATGTAGTCCTGTGTTTTACCAAATCATGAACTATTATTTTTGAGACACAGGTATGTGATACAAAGAATCTAACATTCGGTGACTTTTGAGGTGAAATTTTATTCAACTTGTCCACACAAAAAATATTATCAACCTTAATAAAGGTTCCCTTATTAACATTTCTTCTGGACTCCTTTAACCCTTTATCAAGCGACAAAATTTTGGACTGGACCAAATTGAAAGCATTTGCAGACGACCAGTTAATTGTGGCTCAAATGACTATTTCTGTCTTCGATATGGTAGAAAACATTGTGGGAAAAGGAGAAAATGCTGGTCACCAGCATTTTCTCCTTTTCCCACAGTGTTTTCAAAAGGCTTTTTTTCCCATAGGGTCGTTTTTGTGGTAATGGGTTAACAAGATTTTATCTCAAATGCCGACTCAAGTCAGATCCTATATATCAGCAACTTTAGACCAGTCTAAATTCAAAGCATCTGTAGACGAAAAAATGAATGTGACCCAAAAATTGAAATTTGTTTAAGGAAAGGTAAGGTAGAAAACATAGTGGGGAAAAAAGAGAATACTGGTTACCAGCATTTTATCTTTTTTCCAACAATGTCTTTAAAGGCTTTCTTTCTCAGGGTCGTTAAAAGCCGGGATTGTGTGGTGAAGGGATTTATAGGTCTACCTGTACCATACTCTATTATTTAATGTGACATCGAGAATTAGTCACTTGACAGAGATATCTCTTTCAAACAGGTCTTTACATCGTAAATTTGGTTAAAACCACAAAATAACCGTGTTTTTGATATACTGTTACTATTTAGATTTAATCAAGGATTCTATTGATGCCTCAATTATGTGTTGTTCATAATATTTTGAGTGCTTAATGTAAAGTATGTACTTACCTTTTAATGAAACAGCGCATAAAGAGCTTTGATCCCTGCCTGTGCTCTTGGAAAACGATCTTCCACTTTTCCTTCTGTAAAAATAAAATACATGTACAATTTTAAAAGCTTTATCCTTAGGCTGCTAGGCGAGACTCACTGACCTTTTGCGGACATTGTAGATCAAGATCAGACTGCACAGAACGTGCAGTCTGATCTTGGATCTACACTGTCCGATGAGGAGATATTTTTTTTTCCAAAAAATGAGTTTGAAATAGCATTATTTGGGTTTATTGGACCGGTTTGAAACATCCATTTCATTTGTATAGCAGGATAAGGGTAAACCATTTACTGAACAACCCCTAGTTTGAGAAAGTATGCTTTTTAAACATTTTGGGATTGTGGGAAACGAAAAAGTACTGCTAACCATCATATTCCGCTTTTCCCGCGATGTTTTTGTTTGGTCTTTTCATTAACAAGTCCTATCATTTGAGCCGTATTTATGGGCCCTGTTGAACACAGTTGGTTAGTGGTTAACCTTTTACCACACAATCTCGAGTTTTAATCCTTTATCGCATAATGCCACTGTTTCAACGACCTTCATCTTCGCAAGCCAAGGATACTAACTCCACTTTGTTCGTTACGTACCCTTGGCCGCTCGCCTCTTTAAAAATCGAAACTCCCGCTGCGCCACCTATCGAATATCACGAGTTGCCTAACCTTCGCTGATGTTATTTCTGACCAATCAAAAAGCTCGTAATAAAATTTGTTAGGCTATGCATCAAATATGGCTGCGCTTTCGGATTCATCACAATTTTCTGAAATTAATCAGACATACAATGATTCGCAATCATTTGGCCGTGGAACCCGTCCTAATATTTCACATAATTGATCATGAACTATAAAAAAAACTCATTAAATATCGATCGTCTACTCTTTTTTGGCAAATTTTCATCACAAACACGACAACTTCCGTTTCTGACGGGCGCCGCCAATATTGTTTTCTGTTTCGCGGAAGATTTCTTGTTACGGATGGTTTGATTGGACGCGATAGGTTTTGATCGCATCCAATGAAATGGCGCAGCGGGAGTTTCGATTTTTAAAGAGGCGAGCGGCCAAGGGTACTACCTTAGTATCCTTGGCTTGCGAAGATGAACGATCCTGGGAAAGAAGCCTTTTGAAAACATTGTGAGAAAAGGAGAAATGCTGGTAACCAGCATTTCTCCTTTTCCTATAATGTTTTCTACTCTATCAAAGAAAAATTGCACCATTTGAGCCATACTGAAATTGTCGTCTGCAAATGCTTTCAATTTGGGCAAGGCTAAAATTTTGTTGTCTGGTAAAGGGTTAACGGCTCCGCGAAACGAAAGCTTTAAAATCATTTTGAGTAAAGGAGAACATGCCGGTAACTACTGCTTTGATATGACCGACATCACATTGAAACTGGTATCAGATACCGATCATTGAGCTATGTGCAATTTTCTAGTCTATGGCAGCTTCCAAATAGGAAAAGTAAAAATGCATGTTGTCTGATAAAGATACGCAACGTTTTCCTCGCAGAATTAAGCCATTTTCCTCTGATACCTGTGGTACACAAATTAACCTGCTATCATGGCGTTATTGTATCGAGTAATCTTGTTTTTACCGCTCTGGCTATGAACTATAGCGCTCTGCGGTTCTAGGAGGTATGAATTTATGAAACGGTATTGTTTATCCAGTATTATCATTATTTTTTTATTTGTACATTATGTAGTGAATACAAGGTAAATAATGTCTTTTTTAAGCTGCTCTCACTCTCTCTCTCTCTCTCTCTAAGAGCTATGACAATTACAGGATTAGGAAATTAGCTTTCAACAGTATCATGTCATTGTAATTGACAGTAAGGAAGTTTGTTATATTTCGGTCGAAGACAATATTCTGATCGCACTGGTTTCCTTTTTTTAGCTCATCCATGGAAGGGTATTCAAAAACCATGATTCCTTCTGGCATCTAAATTACTTGGATATTATGATAAATTAGTATTCTCTATCCTTGTTGCATACATGCAAACTCATATTATTGTTAAGTTTCCCTCTGAGTCCCAACTTGCTGCATTTTATTTAAAAAAAAAAAAAAAAAATGTAAGTTCTGTTACGCAAAATCAATTTATAAGCATTCAAACCCAAGCATTAAAAGGTATGCAGTAGGGATCAGTAAGGATCTGTGAAATTCTGAATTCACACAAAGGTGAGAACCATCATTTCGGGTCTTTTCCGTAAACTGAGGTACGATGTTACCAGTATACAAGATAAGTAATATCACAAGCCTTTGAAGCTCCATTGGTCTGTCAGGGAACACTTAAATTTTCCTTGATTGATCATCGAACACTTGCAAATTGCTGCATCGCCTGTATATCACGGAATACTCCAATTTTCATTTACACCGTTACTATAAATAGCACATTGACCTCGGTTGCACGTTCTGTACAGTCTAATATTGATCAACGACAACTCTTATCTTAAGAAAAAAAGGACAGGCAGTGTAAACAGTTGAACAAATGCTGAAGCGCTAAATAAGTGAAACAGCCTTTCTCAATCACGATCCAATATAGAGGCAGTCGCCATGTGCTATTTATAGTAACGGTGTCCGGTAAGGAAAATTTCGCTATCCCGTAATAGACCAACTGAGTTTCAGTGGCCTATGGTAATACTTTAAGACAAATTCCAGGAAGTATGTATTGTTTGAAACTGTAGTATTTCAACTTTTGAACTGTATTCGCGATTCTACCAATTGTACCCAAGAAACCGGGACAGTTCGCCCCAAAACACGTTCGTCCCTTTTCCAGTTCTCCCTATATTCCCGTTCGCCCTTGGTCAGGTCGCCATTTTCCCGAAATTTCAATGCTTAAAATTCAGATTTAACCTTTTAGAGGTAGAAAAAGAGACAAGAGCGTTGACAATTAAATAGATATCAACTTTTTTGGAATTATTGGCGGGACTTGTACCTAACTGAGTGTATGAATTAAGGTCGATCTTTGCCCTCTCATGTCAGCCCTTCCCAAAGGTAAAAATAAACTTGACCCGTTGGTGATTTACATATTACAGCTGGCACAGGCTATTGTGTCGTCATTGGGCTATATGTGTATCACAGAATAGCAAATCAGAGCATTTTACACATTTCCAGTTTGGCTGTATAGGTAAAGTGGCGAATTTTTGCACAATTTGAAATTGGAAAGCGAAACTAAAAGGCTATTAGCAGAAATAAACATTAAAAGGTGATACCAAAAATACCGTTCACCTATTTGTGAGGTCAAAAATATCAAAAATCTACTGCTCAGGAAGTGAGAGTGACCTCCCCTGAATCTCTATTAGTTTCGCGACATGGCTGTTCTAAAAATAGACGGGCAGAATTCTGCCCGTTTTTAGCAGCCTGTACCGATCTCTATACACTTGCTGTATCAGGGGTGGTAAACAATTTAAGGTAGAAAACACCTTTATGTAGTGGTAGAGAAATCACTACATAATATAAACAAATGGAATAATTCTATCTACCTATCCCTCGACCATCCCGCCGACCAACCCCAACCAATCAAATAATCATCCAATCATCAATCAATCGCTGTAGTTTTACGCCTTTTAAATGCTACGTTAATGTATCTACTGAAGTTACCAAGTTCTTTAGTATTTAAAGAGCTAACAAGGTTCATCACACTTGGTGTTTTAAAATGCGTCTTTTTAACACATTGATCACGAATATCGGTTTAAAGCGGACATACCAAGGCGAGATGAATTTCATCCTCTGTTTCACCAGAGTAACAATATTCGGCAAATGGTTTAGCCGATCAGAAATTGTGTAAATTTCTAAATCAAGAATTACACCAAGAATGAAACTAAGAAAAGCTGGTGAATACGAGCCCCGGTTGCACGTTTTGTACAGTCTAATATTGATCAACATAAACTCTTATCTTAACCCTTTCCCAAACGACAAATATTGGACTGGTCCAAACTGAAAGAGTTTGCAAACGACAATTTTAAATTTGATGAAAATGGCAGAAAGTTATCAAAAAGGGTAGAAAACACTGTGGGGAAAAGGAGAAATTGCTCGTTACGAGCAATTTCTCCTTTTCCCAAAGTGTTTTTAAAAGACTTGTACTGCAGACACGTGAAAACCAGGGCTTGTTTGGGAAAGGGTTAAGAAAAAAAAGGACAGGCAGTGTAAAAAGTTGAACAAATGCTGAAGCGCTAAATAAGTGAAACAGCCTTTCTCAATCAGGAAAACGAACCAAAACATGACAATTACGTGTGAGCGGCGCTCTGGCAAAAGGGGATCTAATGCATCTCTGTGATGCACTATTTCAAGCAAGTCATGGAATAATTATAGATATATATACAGTCCATTTCGTCTAACAGCTCCCTGAATCCAGAGGTAGAAAGGTCCTTTGACAGGTTGAAAAAATAAAAATAGCAAAAGGTTACGACACATCTCAGCCTGTGTGGAGTGCGCAGGCTGATATGGATCTTTTTGCAGATGCAATATGTCGTACAACCACACAAAGCATGGTGCATAAGTTTTTTCCCGGAATATTTCAAAACATATCGGATATTTGGGATTTTAATCAGATTTCAAATTCTCCGTTGTCTGATCTTGATCTAATTTTTCGCGAATGGCAGTCAGACCTCGATCTACATTGTCTAATAAGTGTCTCATAGGGAGTATTCATATTTATCGGGGTAAGGATATATTTAACGTCAGTCGAGCGGAGGACTATCAGTGCGGGCAGTGGGGGATGAAGTGAAATAAAAAAAGAGGCTATTAACGCGAAATATCCGGAATCGAATCGGTTTTGTATTGAATATCCACTTTACCAACATCACTAATGATGTTATTAACCCTTTGAGTGACAAAAATACACTTGTCAGTCAGAAAAATACCGAAATTAACGTTGTATAAAGACTGCTATCGACCAAGAGAACGGACGAATATCAGGCTCCACTAAACGGACTCTTCATCAGTCGAAAAAGCAACCACTATTGAAAAAGAAACTTGAGAGGATTGCTCAATACCATAAAGCAACATCATAGACCTTTTCATACTGAAAACGTTCAAATGAAATCTGGCTTAAATGACGTAATTTGTTTTTGAACAGATAGAAAACGTTGCAAAAAAAAGAGAAAATACTGGCAACAAATATGTTCTAACTTTCCAACAATGTTTACAAAAGCCTCTCTCCCCAGAGTGGTACAAACACAGGACTGTTTTGTAAAGGATTTACCCTTGTACTGCTAAATAAGTCAAACGAAACTGTCAAGCCGATAGAAAAACCCCAAATGTTGCTACTTCAAACTTATTTTTTGGAGAAAAAACATGTCCTTATCGGACAGTGTAGATCCCAAGATTAGACTGCACGTTCTGTGTAGTCTGATCTCGATCTGCACTGTCTGCAAAAAGGTAAATGAGTCCCTTTTAGCAGCTTAAGAGTTAACTGTGTTCTATGGAAGACGTTCACGCTAGATTGCAGTTAGATGAGAAATGCGCGGAAATCTTCAAGAAAAATGGTCTTGTAGATTGATTTGTCACTAGGCTTTTTTCGATCGGGTACCACTACAATAGCACATCTATTGAATTTTCCATCAAATTAGTGAGAAGTTACTACATGTATGTAATGAACAAACAAAACATGTAAACCTTTACCGAAAGCTTATTAAAACGAAGTGTGAAAGGGACAAAATGCATTTAACCAGTTGCATAGTAGTTTTTACTTTTGAAAAGATAAGATCACTCATTTAAATTGTGTTTAATTTGTCGCTTGAGAATGTTTTCAATTAGGACGATTTTAAAGTTATCTCATTCTCGTTAAGAATTAATCCGCAGTCTGTTTCATATCAATTCCTTTGGTGTACAAGGATGATGTACATATTGCGTGCATTTAAGTATGATAAACATTCAACATTGCCTTCACAATTTCTTCTAACTATTTATTTTATGCGAAAGTTTTGTGTTGAAAATATTGCCAAAAGTACTCAGGCAATGAAGAAAACAAGGTGTTAACTCTTTACCAAACGACAAAATTTTAGACTCGTCCAAATTGAAAGCTTTTGCAGACGACAAAATAAATGTGACTCAAAAATTGAGATTTGTTTGGGGAAGAGTAGAAAACATTGTAGGAAAAGGAGAAAATGCTGGTTACCAGCATTTTCTCCTTTTCCCACAATGTTTTCAAAAGGCTTCTTCCACAGGGTCATTAAAAGTCGGGATTGTGTGGTGAAGAGTTAAATAGATAAATTGCTCGCTTACCGTTTTTTTTTTTTTTTTTTCTTTTTTTTTTTTATCAACTCATTTTATTATTTCATCGTTTTTAATCCATTTGACATTAAACGGTAGATGTAAAGATGCTTCTGGCAGCTGGAAAAAAATGCCGGAAAAAGCAGCCGCTCACTGCAAGCAATTACGCAACCCCCCCCCCCCCCAACAATGCCCTCCATACTACCAATAAACGACAACATTTCAATTGTTTTGTATTATCTTTATATTTTGTAAAAAGTCCTTGGTTGGGTTATCATTACAATATATACACAATCATACATTAAGAATTTAAAGTATTAAAACACACAAGAACGATAACTCATACGGAAAACAAAATAGTGAAATGTAAAAACAAAATCCTGAAAATAGCTCCCCAATACATCTCACAATGATGACAAAATAAATTAGAAAATTAAGTGGAAATCAAAACAAACATAGAACAAAAAAAAAAAACACCTTTGAGATACCGAGGAAAAAAATGAAGCGGTGCAAATCAAGGATCATTATGCACGCTTTATAGTCCGATCCGTTTTATTCTTATTCCGTTTCTTATTAAACTGTTCAAGATGCAGTTGGCGCTAAGAGTACAACGGTATATCGAATGCATGTCTGTTCCAAATATCATGCAGTTAACAGCATCTCTTTTTTTTAAAACTGAATATAATAAATGACAAATATTTAAGCAATCCTGACATCCTGGCTAACTCTAGCCTGTATATAATAATGTATTAAGTTATAAAGCTACAAATAGGACTGCAACTTCTCCAAGAAAAACAAAAACAGATGACTGTAAAAGATATTTTATATAGATTTGGTAATGCATCCCCGTACACATGTACATATCTCAAAACATAAAACGGTGCCAGTGAAAATCAAAGATCACAGATCAGACCGCATGTCATTTTGATCTCAAGCCAGCAGACAGCACAACAGTCAAAGTCATGATGGGTACCAACGGTACCCCCTTTTTACCAACAGTACCCCTTTCTAAACTACTCACGGTCAGGCCTTGTAACATTCTGACTAAATATAGCATGGAAATAAACTAGTTTAGGTATTGACTTACATAAATATTGCATTGAAAAGAGCTGTTAACCCTTATATTGCTAAGTTTGGCTCGAGGACCTTTTGCGGGCAGTGTAGATCAAGATCAGACTGCACAGAACGTGCAGTCTGATCTTGGATCTACACTGTCCGATAAGGTAGTATTACTCCCCGAAAAAAGCTCTGAAATAGCTAAATTATGGGTTTTTACTATCGACTTGAAAGTTTCGTTTCACTTGTTTAGCAGCTTAAGAATTCAAACGGACAACTTCCGATGAAAAATACCACATCATGATGATCTATACTTTTACTGCTGGAGAACTTGCAAGTAGCATTTTAGAGACATACGTGTAATTATTATAGTGATAAGTGAAGGTCTTTTATGTGTCTATTTGTCTACCTATAAACAATCTAAAGTTATCCCAGATGTATTTGTCACAGTGTAGATACGGATGGAAAATATTTCAGAAGAAACGGGACACCTGTCGAACAGTCCCGTGCTTTGAAGACCTACTGGAAGAAGGCCGGGTCAGAAATTTAGTGTCTGGTAAAGAGTTAATTTGACAAGGAACGTTACCTTGTTTTGGAAACACGGGACAGTCGACTATGCGAAAAGTATCCTGTGCATGTAACAGGAAAGGAGCTGCATGTTGGCTCGTTGATCCCCTCCCCCGCCCTAAGTCCGTGTTCTTCACCTAGTACGTTTCATAACTTTAGTGTCTTGCTCCCTATCGCCAAATGTGTCACGTATACATGAAACAAAGACACCGGGGTACGTATTTCACAAACCATTCTTAATTAAAAACATTGTTAGTCTTGTTCTCAAGAATTTTCTAAATATGAAAGCAACACAACTTCTAATAGGCAAAACCAAACGATTTAGCCGATCAGAGTTGTCTTACTTTCCAAATTCAGGGTTAGACTTACAATGAAATTAAGAATAGCTGGAGAATACGGACCATGCACAAGGATATCTACTGCGCCAAGAAGAACATGCGCATGCTGTTAGCCGTTATGACTCGGCTCTTCGTTTCCTATAATGCTACAGGTTTTCGTCCTACCCCGGGGACAGAGCTATGATTGTAGATGGGATATCATACTTCTACAATACAATCCTGATTTATTTCATTGAAGGCACAGACGTGTGTAATTTTGTTGTCAACAAACAAGTCAAGTCCCATAAATTTACTCTGTGCACACACACACGAAGAAATTCTACCTGGCCTGTATTTATTCAGCTTTCAGAGGAATTAAAATGAGAAATGCGAACTCATAGCATTCAACTGTACATAATGAACAGAAAAAGTTCGGCTATTAGAAACACAGTTAAGTTACCACTTACTTGTCGTTTGTTGATGAGCCCCAATAAATGTGCACGTGGACTTTCCTAATTTTAAAAGTCACATAACTTCCGATTAGCTAAACCACTTGGATTAGCCAGTCAGACGTTGTGTTACTTTCAAATTTAGAAAACCTTATAGAATGAGACTAAGAATGTTCTTAAGAATGGTTGATTAATACGGAATCTGGGTCCGTATTCACCAACCATTCTTAAGAACATTCTTGGTCTTGTTCTTCAAAATTGTCCAAATTTGAAAGTAACACACCTTCTGATTGGCTAAACCATATGGTTTAGCCAATCAGAAGTTGTGTTACTTTCAAACTTGGAAAATCCTGAAGGGTAAGTCTAAGAACGTTCTTAAGAATGGTTGGTGAATACAGACCCTGATCTTTGATGTAAACAAATGGTAAGACATTCGGTACTGCTAAAAATCGTTACAGATTAATGAATTGATATTCGTGGTCTTTCCCACACACCTGTCCCCACTCCCTGTGACTGTAATATTTTGTAAGTTAACTTTGTTGTTTGATGATGATTTGACCCTACTGATTCAGCAAATATAGATTCATATCGATGTTTAAGGATACCAGCAGGTGGTCCGTGGTGTTTAAATCTTAACAAGTGTAAGTCGAAGATATCCCTAGATAATTATATCACTTATAAAGGGCAATTTCATGTAAATATGATTGAAGAGTTCTAATAAAAATAACCACTGGTATTTTCCACCCCCATCCCCTCGGTGTGCTTGCAATCTTGAATGTTATCGGTTTTAATACTGGAATTAATCTAGTTATATAGAACGAAGAACACCAAAGTGAAACCTGAAAATGAACTTATTGACAGACTTGAACTTCACTAGACTTTCTTTGATAATGTGAGTAGAAAATTTCCTCATTTTACAAAATATCCCATCAATCAGCTTATTGCTTTTTTCATGTAAATATTCCTTTTGAATGATTACGCTAGTGATTCGGTGCATTAATAATAATATCTCTGCTTGCATTTAATGTCGTGTTATATTCGCCCATTCCAAGCTAAACACTGCAGTGTATTGTTAATGGCGATAAGGGTGAATCACCATTTCTCTGCTGACCCTTTCTACCGCCATAGACGAAAACGACCGATTTTGCGAACGGCACAGATCAAGATCAGACTGCACGAAACGTGCAGTCTGATCTTTGATCTATGCCGTTCGCTTGTTTAGTCTAGGGCTTCAAGTTAAAAACCTGTATGAGCTTCAGTGAATCGTATTTTCAGCCGTTGCAAGAGTTCGGGTTTGTATATTTGACGATGAAAGAGTTAAGTCGTAAATAAACGACGAGGGTTACCCTATAATCAAAGTCAGTGGTATTCAAAAAGAGAAAATAAAAGAAGTGCCCGTCTATAGATCGTTTTTACATGCTCGGTCACCCTTAAAGGATAACTGCTGCTAATGGATTAAGGTTCAGTGAATCCGATCAATTGGATCAGTGAAACGACTGACAATTTAGGATACTCGACCCTACAATCTAAATCTGAACGTAATCTGGTGGCTTTCTTCCTACTCACAAACTTCTTAACCCTTATCCTGCTATTTAAGTGAAATTAAACTTTAAAGCCGATAGTAAAAACCTGAATGTTGCTATTTGAAAGATTTTTTTTTGAGGGGGTGGGGGGAGTAAAGATATCTCCTTATCGGACAGTGTTGATCTAAGATCAGACTGCACGTTCTGTGCAGTCTGATCTTAGATCTACGCTGTCCGCAAAATGTCAGTGAGTGGCACTTAGCAGCCTATGGGCTAAATACTAGTCGAGTCTGGCCGGGCTATTAGAATAAAATATGCCGTTAATAAAGGGGCTTGGTGGATTTTTATCATCGTATCACTTTTCAGAAAGAAGTGTAGATTTTGCAGATACCGAATCAATGGCTTTCAAAAGATCCATAATTCTAACACGGGGGTCGTAGCCAATTGTATTATTTTTAATGTTCTAAAGTGTGAGAAGTTCCCAGAGTCATATCGGAATGCACATGATTAATTTCACGCCTCGATTGTAGCGGCTGTAAATGACTTCAAAGATGTTATACTCGGCCTCATAAAAACATACAAATGAGCCATGCTCTGGCAAAAGGGGGTTTAATGCATCTCCGTGATGCCATGATACCAAGCAAGTCACTATCATCATAATTACGGATATCTAAAATCCATTTTGTCAACAAACCGTCTGAACCATGAGGCAAAGTTGTCCTTTGAGAAGGAAGGAGAAAATTGCTTCGACCCAGGTCAGCCAGCACGGACTGCGCAGGCTGACCTTGGTTGATACTTTTACAGATGCATCAAACCCCCTTTTAACAGAGCATGGCTCAGATATCGACAGCATTTGTCAGTAAAGCCACCATCTAAAGATATAATTACAGACATGGATTAACATAATTGAATAGTAGAATTATGGCACTTGCAAAATTACATAGGTGTTCCGCGTGGTGCAGAGCTTAAAGGGGACTATTCGAATTGTTGTAATCTCACCAAACTTTAAAAAAAAAAAAAAGAGAAAATGATCCATCGCTCAAACAGGCAATATTATAGCTGGCAAACCAAAAGTGAAAAAAAAAAGAACTATGGAAATTTAAAAAAAAACATCATTATTTCCTTAATGAGCTGCGTAGCCTATGAAGGTATTTTTTATGTTACACGCCAGAACTTGTTGTCCAGAACGTCACGTGATTAATAAATGGTGTCGATCGTGCGGGATCGTATTCAGATAAGTACGACGACATCATATTTGATCTTATAAAGAAGTGACTAATCTGTTATTTGAACGCAAAATTTATACCCTTTTATTAAAGAATAAATGCATGTGACCTTCACCTCGTCTTGTCAGTGTGTATACTTGTGTGAATTAATTTTCCTATATGATAAATGGAGCTTAGGTGATGTGGAACGGGTGCGAAAACGTGATTTCCAGGCAGATGAATAGACGGACAGACATACAGACGGATGAACATACAGACAGAGAGACAACTTGCACGAAAATATCTCCTTACACTCGTATATTTGACCTATGGTACAGGACCTTTTTTAACCGCTTGGTGAAGGGTAATCTTATGATTCTACATTCCTAATATCAAAATTCAAGCTCTTTGGGTTTGGAAAAAAAACATCATGGAAGATTTCAATAAATAAATCATAGAAAATAGTTGTGCCGAACTTTGACCACTCCAAAAATAAATCAAGGGTCAATTTTCGGTTATCATTTAAACAATCTTTCAGTAGCCCAGATACTGATTACCCATATCAAGTTTCAATGTCCTCTGACTTCTAGTTCTGGAGAAGATGAATTTTTCACTCTTTCCCAAACGACAAAGTTTTAGGCTGGTCCAAATTGAAAGCATTTGTTGACGACAACTTAAAGGTCGCCCAAATAGCGAAAGTTGTTCTTGATAGTGTTGAAAACATTATGGGAATAGGAGAAAATGCTGGTTACCAGCATTTTCTCCTTTCCCAACAATGTTTTCAAAAGCTTTATTTAAGATTGTGTGGCAAAGAGTCAAGTGTTAGTCGCTGGCAGAAAATTAGGTAAAAAGTAAATAAAAAAGAAAGAGCACCTTGGCAACTATTTACCTAGTTTTTAAAATTCAATTTTCTGCAAGCGACTAACACTTGGACCGGCTATACAAGAGACTGTCATCTTCACAATAATGCCCATACCTTTAAATGGTATGATTTAAATTTAAACGCATTTTAACACCCTCATTCTTTAATTTTGGCTGCTACAAGGCCTTAACAATATATATTGCTGAGAAGAATTGCCCCCTTCCCTTTACGTTCAATTGCTGACGACTGACAAAATTGTATTTTTAACCGTTCCATAATAATACTTATTTGTAAGAAATAGTTACAAAACGAGAAGAGGGATCATGTATGGACCAGTGGTATGGCGTAGGAATCAAAACCTTAAGGTCTTGTGTTCGATCCTCATTTAAAGCACCGGGCTTTTCATGAAAGTGTCCATGGACAAGACACTTAAGAGCCATCGCCTATTACCAGTGAAACCCATGACAAACATAAATAAGTAAGCTTTTTATCGTGATATCAACCAATCAACTAACCAACTAGCAAATCAGTCGATTGATCGATCGATCAATCAATCAATCAACCAATCGATCAACCAATCGATCAACCAACCAATCAAGCGGGTGAGCAATTAATCAACCAATCAATTAACCAACCAATCAATCAAATTGTTATTAAAATTAAACGCTTTTCCAAATAATCCTTTGCAAGAATACGAATGGATTTCTCAATCCAATTTTAAGGTCACAAACAAGGATATTGCAATATTACATGACGCCTTTTTTCGCTATCACAACCACCATTTGTTGAGTGATTCTCAAAACAGATGAACATCTAATATCGACCGATTACAGTGCTAACAGCACTTTGATTGTAAAAGGGATCTATTTTTTATTTTTCCATTTTAAAGTGCAAAGCAAGCGATATTTCAGCTAGGTAAATACAGGAAAAGCATTTCATAAAAAAAAAGTTGTCCCAAATTAAATTGAGCATGCTCCTTGAAAAAGGGTCTTAATGCATCTTCGTAAAGTATCGACCCTGACCTGGGCCGAAACTTTTCGCTGTTGGTCAAATTTCTACGTAACGTGTCAAAGGACCATTCTAACTCATTATTCAGATGGTTGTTAAAAAAAAGTCGCTATTATGAACCCATAATTATCTGATTGCTTGCATGGTATCATGCATCAAGGAGATGCACTAAGCCCCGTTTTCACAGAGCATGGCTCAATTATTGCATTTACTGTCTTACTGGTTGAACATGTGGTTTGAAATTGGTATATGAGTAGACGGTTCTGTTTCATTTATTTCAATTATTTATTTTCAGGTAACCAAATCGAAGATGTCCATAAAATGTAGGTGCCATGGGGTTTCTGGTTCATGTGCAGTAAAGACGTGCTGGAAAAGTTTAGCATCATTTCGTGAAATAGGCGAAGTGATAAAATCGAAATATGAAACTCCAGTTCCCATTGCTCGCCGATCAAAGCGTCGCCCAAGACGCAAAAAGAAAAACAAAAGGCAACAGCCAATTAAAAATGATGATTTGGTGTTTGTTCACAAATCTCCCAATTACTGTAGACCTAATTTAAAGAGGGGAATTCTTGGGACGTCTGGAAGACTGTGTAATAAGACATCCATTGGAGGAGATAGTTGTAGTTTATTGTGTTGTGGTCGAGGGTACAACACCCAGGTGGTAACATACGTATCGCGATGTCACTGTAAGTTTGTTTGGTGTTGTCAAGTACAGTGTAAAACGTGTGAGACCATGATTGAGAAACATACGTGTAAGTAAATGGGGTGCTTTTTAAAAAACAGGAGCCATAAATAAATAAATGTCCCGTGTAACACGTGAACGGATTACAGACAGCGCAATCTTGATGACAGAGCAAAAACTGTATACATTGATAAATGATGACAGCTCTTTCAGGAGAACTAAGCGAATCCTCGCGATGAGACTTGTATAAGAAATACAAAGTTACCTCAAGTGCATTTAGCTTCATATTTCACAGACCTTTTTGCAATCCAATGTATTTCGAAATTTGGAGACACTGGAGTAATTAGTTTCTGTATCATTGAATTACTGAATATTAAATTCATTTCACTCTATGTTGGTATTCACATTTGGAGGTATAAATGTGGATTGAATTTGAAAACTATACTGCTGTGATCTAAATCTGCCTTGACAGAAAATCTCGTTTTTCTTCTGTATCACCTACCAAGTGCTATTGTAGCTGCTCCATGTACACGAACAAGCGGAAATTCTTTTACTTGGAAATTACTCGTACGAGAGCTGATTGATAAGTTTTGAGCGTCATATGTAGGGTCTTGACGTTTGGCGAGCATATAACATTATTTTTCTATATAATTCCCTACCACTATCGACACACTTTTGCACGCGATGTTTAAGGGCCTCAATGCCACTTTTAAAGAAGTCCATTTTTTGACCGCTCAGAAAGACCTCCACTGCATTAATGACGTCATCATCTGACCAAAAATGGTAGCCGGAAATGGCTTTCTTCAATTTCAAAAATAGATGAAACTCCGATGGAGCGAGATAAGGTGAATAAGGCGGATGTTCAATCAATTCAAAGCCACAATCGTTAATAGCAGCAATGGCAATGACAGACTTGCTCTTTCAGCGATTTTGTCCATTTTGCAAGTCATTTGCCTTGTGTACTTTTGAGTGCTATCTCTTCGACATAAACTGACCAAATGACACCAGTCTTCGGGTACAGACCCCTAAGTAGTCAGTGAATAGTAGAGATAAAAAGGACATCCCTACTTTATTCCTTCAGTACAAGGCCCACAACATATCAATCAGCCCTTGTACATTGGTAGTTGACTAATATCGAAACGAAGAACAAAATGTTTTATATATATACAGCGTGATCAGTGAAACTAATGCATTATTTGACTGTGTGTAGATCAAGGGTGATGCGCAAGATTTTTAACTTGGAAGGCTTATCCGAAAATTGATCCAGGCTTTTAACCCTTTACACCACAATCCCGAATTTTAACAACCCTGGGAGAGAAGGCTTTTGTAAACAATGAGGGAAAAGGAGAAGATGCTAGTAACCAGCATTTTCTCATTTTCCCACAATGCCTTTTACCCTATCAAAGAAAAAATCATCATTTAAAGAGCATTAATTTATTCGTCTGCAAATACTTTCAATTTGGTCTAGTCCAAAATGTTCTCGTTTGGTAAAGAGTTAAAATCGTAAATGATTATTTTGCTATTTTAATGATGTTTGAACGCTTTTAGCTCGATTGTTTTCGAAGAAAACGTCGAGGTGTTGTCGTAGCCCTGACGTCATCGTCTGTGCTGTCGTCGTGCAAAAACTTTGACATGAAAATGTCAAAGTTTTTGCACGACGACAGCACAGACGACATTTTATAACTTTGACATTTTATAACATTTATGTCATTACTGGAGATAAAATTTGGTCACTATTGTTAACTATCACAAGGGAAACCAATACGACAAGGGAAGGTAACCATCATAGTATTTTTGACATAGTTATGCCCCTTTTTTCAAATTTGAATTTTCACTAAAAATCAACTAACTACTGTCGGGCGTTGGCACCCGCATGTGGTGCCCTTGTTATATTTTGGGGTTTCCCTTGCAAGCAATGAACATCGATTACTTCAATATATGTTTTCAATAAGGACATATTTTCTCCCCAAGAATACCTGTGAATTAGCAAAATTTGGGTATGTACTATCGGCTTAAAATTTTCATTTCACAATCAACAGGTTTAAACCTTATCCTGCTAAATAACTGAAATGAAACTTTGTAGCCGATATTAAAAACTCAAATTTTGCTATTTCGAAGGTACTTTTGGGGGAAAATATATCTCCTTGTCGGACAGAGTAGATCCAAGATCAGATTGCACTTTCTGTGCAGTCTGATCTTGATCTACGCTGTCCGCAAAAGGTTAGCGAGTCGCGCTTAGCAGCCAAAGGGGTAAAAGAGAATAACATCAACGTCAGAGAGACAGTAGTGCAGACTTAATTTTGTAAAATGAATGATCAACATCTGAACAAGGTAACTTATCTTCTCTAGCCCAGGGTGACAATCACTACGTTTCTCTATTCACCCTTGGCTGATCGAGTCGAAATTTGTAAAACCCGCGATACTTCGCCCAGTGGATTTTGATTATTATCATCCTTTGAATTACATCATCGAAAACCAATCAAATTTCGCGTAACATAACCCATTAGGCAAAATCCACACACGTACTTTCACCGTCATCTGTTGTCGAAATGTATCCTAAAACTTCATTTAAGTGATTTGTTACAGTGAAAATGTTGTTCAAAGTAAATATTTGTTCGTCTAATTTTTTTTTTTTTTTGTAATGATTCCAAGCATGCCTAACAATTCTCAACTTAAATTCGCCTTCATTTACGTGTTTCTGATGATGGATAGCAAATGCACTACGCTATTTGATTAGCGCTTTTAGAACAGACTGCAACCAACGTATACGCATACCCCGGGGATTACAGATTTCGACTCGGTCAGCCAAGGGTAAATAGAGCAACGTAATGATCGTCACCCTTGGCTAGCAAAGACGAAGGTAACTGTGCAAGAACTCTCCTGTTTAAATGGATATTCTTGTGGTAACTGATGTCCATATGTGATTCTTTTTTACTTGTTTTCTCTTTTTAATAAATTACCACCTTTAAAGCCACGTTTCTGGTTTATCAGATCTAGTATGGTTTGTTTGAATGGTGCTTTATCAAACCGATCTCAGTTATATACCGCTATCACTGTTCACTTTTCATGTACGTGGTTCTTGAGTTTTGACAGTAAAAGACTGTTTCTGCACAAGGATACTCACAGAAAAAAGCAGCTAAAGTAAGGATCGAATCCAAAACCTCTGGATAAAAAATCTACCACCTGCCTTCTTTTTTTTTAAATTTTATTTTATATCTCCATCATAACTATTACAAAACATGAATTCAAAGTAGAAAATATACCATATAATAATAATATCATCATCATCATTATCAAAGTACTGACAGTATTCGAAAAACAGACAAAAAATATTCTCTTTGGTTTTACGCTTAAGCTTTTCACCGCCAAAATACATAAGTTTTGCCTCTTTCGGCGGCTGAAAATACAATCCACTAAAACTGGCTTTTTTTTTTTTTATTTTATACGCTTGACTACACAAGCGGTAGGAATAGATTCAAGATCAGACTGTACGTTCTGTGCAGTCTGATCTTGATCTATGCCGTCCGCAAAAACCCTCGCTTTCGCCTTTGGCGCTGAAAGGGTTAAATAAATTTAGACGGTCTCCTCAAATACTGTACAAACTACTTTCCTCGAAATATTACAAATCACACAAAAGCATAAAAAGGAAAACAAAATATTACTGAGAAACACTATTTCCCCAAATGGTGAACAAACATGAATAGTAAGTAAAATATGAATACATAACAGTTTATGATATTTTCGTCTACTTTCTCAAAATTGTCATTATATTTGTATGAAAATAGAATAGACTCGTATTCCAGAATGGTAATGAGAGGTAAGGTTTTGATTATAACCTATAACCTATAAAGGCAATGCAGTTTCAAATTTTTACGATTTCAAGATTCCCCTAACAGTGGTTCATGTCAATAAATTTTAAACATTAGGTTTGTCAACTCGAGAATGTGGTGTTTATTTCGTTAAGAGGAGGGCCATGATGGCCCTTAGTCTCCTTAGTGTCTTCTAGACAAGTATGTCAAACAAGTTGGCTTCTTTAAAAAGGAAGCCAGGAGAGGTCAGCATCAGTGTTTTCAAATAGTTTATTGGCTTTAATACATGTAAACAAACAAGTAAGGCATCATATGATTGCCGCTGCATAGAAACCTCTTATGCATTACATGACAGACATGTGACTTTCCGGCGTTTTCAAGTCGCGTGATTTTTCCCGCGGTGTTCTTTCTCTTTTTTAACGAAATTCTTTTTTTTTTTTCCCCAAAGAGATTTATTTGTTTAATGAAAAATTAAAACTATTGAAGAGGTCATTTTGTTCTGAAGACAACGACTGTAATTGAAACTGTCCTTTGAATAGAAATAATGAATAATTAAAACTATCCTTTGAGGTTAAGCAAGAATGATCTCCTTTAGTTTAGTTTCCTTTTTTCGAAAAGATGAATGATGGAACAGAAAATAAAAGAAGAAAATATCTAAAATAATTTTGGTTTTTGTATCGACCGTCGAAACACATTTGCATTCAAATCAATACAAAAGTCTTTTTTTTTTCTCTCTCTCTCTCTCTAAATCCGTCACATAAAAACAAAACGCGTCTATTTCCTATTTCATTTTTTTTTTATTTCGGTTTATTTATAAAATCATGACGAAACAGACTGTGTATCAGAACAATTTCGCAAAAAAAAGTGGATTTAGATTGCAATTCCTGAGGCAGTCTGCCTTTTAAACTCTGATGACCTCTCCAACAAGTAATTAGCAATTAGCAACAGTAGTAAACTGTAAGAAACCCAAAGGCCTAGCCAACAGTTTTTACCTTGCACACACATAGATTTAATTTTGATATATGTCTGAACTGATCTTTTAAAGGAAAATAGCCTATAAATAACCCAGTAAATTTTCTAAATTATGCTCATCGTCTGATTAATATTAACAACTGAGATTAATGCATCTGCGAAAGGTATCGACCCGGGTCAGCCTGCGCAGTCCGCGATATTGGTCAATTTTCTATGTGTCAAAGGACCAGTCAACCTCATGATTCAGTCGGTTGTTAGACAAAATGGGCTGTATGGATCCATGACATGTGATGACTTGCTTGGTATCATCCATCACGGGGATGCATTAAGCCCCTTTTGCCACAGCGTGGCTCATTTCATTTTGATATATTTTGAACTGATCTGTTAAAGAAAAATAGCCTAAAAACAACCCAATAAATTGTCTAAAATTTACTCATCAATCTGATTAATACTAACAACTGAGATTTAACTGTTTCGGTCCAAATAGATTAACCACGCTCTGTGAAAAGGCGGCTTAATGCATCTGCGAAAAATATCGACCCAGGCCAGCCTGCGCAGTCGGCGCAGGCTGACCTGGGCCGAAACTTTTCGCCATCGGTCAATTTTCTGTACGTCAAAGGACCGTTCTACCTTATGATACAGTCGGTTGTTGGACATAACAAATTTGAAGGATCCCTAACTATGTGATGTCTTGGATGGTATGATGCATCACGGAGATGCATTAAGTCCCCTTTTGCCAGAGCGTGGCTCAAATAAACTCGACCTCTTTTGACTGCTGAAAATACAATCAACTGAAAATGGGTTTGATTTTAAAAGTACAGCCTTCAATAAACAAGCGCACGGTATAGATCCAATATCAGACTGCGTGTTCTGTGTAGTCCGATTTTGATCATTGCCGTCGACAAAGGCCTCTGTGTCGCCTATGGAGTTGAAATGGTTAAAGTATACGAGCTTCGCCCTGTGAAAAGGGGGCTTAATGCGTCTTCGTGATGCATGGTATCAAACAAGTTATCACATTATTATACATCCCTAAAATCCGTTTTGTGTAACAACCTTCTGAATCCTGAGGTACACTGGTCCTTTGACATCCAGAAAATTGACCAAAGGCAAAAAGTTTCGGCCCGGTCAGCCTGTGCGGATTGCGCAGGCTGACCTGAATCGATACTTTTTGCAAATGCATTAAGCCATCTTTTTACAGAGCATGACTCATACATAATTTGAATTTCTTCCGGTATTTACTACTTTGTGTTCACCCTTTATTTAATAAGTAATAAGCAACAACAATAAAATTTTGGGGGGACCTATGTTGCCCAGTGGTTAAGGTTTAATCCTGAAGTCCTGGGTTTCACTCTTTACCCAAAGCATTGGGGTTTCATGTGTAATCATAGACAAGGCACTTTAGAGCCCCGGCTTAGAAATGGTTAAACCCAGAAAACACATGAATATGTGAGCTGTCACAATGATATGCCTGAAAAATTGTTGAAAGCGGAATTAAACGCTTATCAATCAGTTAATCAATCACGACAATTTCTGAGGTATGATTCATCACTATGCAAAAATGCAGAGGTAGCTACCGATCTGCTAAAACTGACAGCATATACGCATCATTAACTTTTTAGAGAAGGATAAGTGACTCCAAAGTTTGGGCATAGAATAAAGAATGTGTAACAGTGTGGCACAGTGTGGAACTGATGGCACCACAAGCTGATATTCTGGAACCATTGAAAATAGAGGTTATTCATAATTCCCTACCAATACTTAATCTGTATGCACTGCTGCACAAAAATTCAAAAATGAAACAATTTCATCATAATTTTGAATTTATTTCTACGGCAAACAATCAAATCAGTGACAATAAACTCTTTGTCGAGTTTCGAGTCCCCCGAACTCGGGCAGAGGATTGATGATAGTCATTGCAACAAGATCCATTCCTCCCTCTCACCCCTGTTTATTGTCATTACAAGGGTTCCTGAGAAACAAGTAATATTTGTTGAGTGCTAATTTTCGTTGATTTCGTGGACAGCTAAGTCCAGGAATTCAAGTTCTCAGCAAAAGATCGGTCCATTACCCTTTCCAACTTATTTGGGTTCAGCTTTCGTTGATCACGAATCTGCCGACGCTAGGTATACAGGTACACACTTTTTATTAAACAGTAACTTTTGTACACCTTAGTGACACCTTAGAGTGATTGTTTGCATAAAAAAATGTGTGAAGACTTAACCGTTACTGAATAAATATGTTGATTTTTCATTGTTTTGTCTTCATTTCTCTTACCGTAATTCCAACAACGATAGTATAAACGCATGTACTGTTGTATAAAATGCATCTGAACGTATATTAATGCCTGTTTCAATGCTGATATCAAACCTTAGTCTAAATTTGCAATCAAATTGCGTGAATGCAAAAAAAATTGGAGTAAATAATTTTGGTGCATTTGGAAAAAAAAAAAAAAAAACACTACATGGCTATAAACTGGCATTAGAGGTCTTTCCTGTCATTTAGTACATACCCTGTCAAGCGTCAAGTATAGGTGAAATTTTCAACTTGTAAACAAATAGATTCAGATCTTTTCTAATGTAGGACGCAAAATAACATTATCCACAAGAGAGTTCAAGGGATGCAATTTGCAACAGTATTAGTGTTTTTGGAAAAAAACAAAAAAACACAGTTCAACTCACTTTCGTCAGAAGGGTCTTTCGTCTCTCAGATCACTCTTGTCTCATTACACCTCTTCAGAAAGTATTCACTCTGACAATAGTTTAGATGGCTCAAAAACATCCTTCTCCTCTGAACGCTGGTATATGGCAAGCGGTGAATTTCATACGCCGGCCATGACACTTACGCAAGATTATCTACTTCGCGCAAGGTTATGAGCTGGCGTAAAGTAGCGCAAATATCTATAGAAATCGTAAAGTTAGGCATTAAATGAACTGGGCTTACAAACTGGTTGCTGACGTAAGAAAATAATTATATACATTTCGTGCGTACGCATTTTAGTGAATGCCTACGGTACCCCAGATCGTTACCACTAACATGTAAATGAATCACCATGAATAAAAATCTGTACATTTTCTATCCAAATAACGAAGATACAATTCTAACAAATTTAACAGCGAAGTAAACGATAACCAAGGGAGATAAGTGGCATTTTAATATCATGAAGAAAACAGGAGTCACTTCCCTTAGACATAGTTAAATGTAACCCTTTAACTGCTAAGCGCGACTCACTGACCTTTTGCGGACAATGTAGATCAAGACCAGACTGCAGTCTGATCTTGGATTTACACTATCCGATAAGGAGATATTTTTCTCCAAAAATTAAGTTTGAAATAACATTATTCGGGTTTTTAATGTCGGCTTGAAAGTTTTATTTTATTTAATTAGCAGGATAAGAGTTAAGTTCGTTATCACCAAGGATTAAGCCAAAAAAGTAAAAAAGTAGCCATGTTCTTTGCTGGATCAAAACTATGTCAAGAAATCTGGAAGAGGTCAACCAATGGATCATTTTCGCCGATCTGTAGAAAATACCAAACTTCGATTTGGAGAAATAAAAATCAGTATTTTCAGTTTCGTTGCCATGACAAGCATAGTAGGAAATTGGATCGGCTTCTTTTGGAGGGATTTCGAAGAAGGCCATGCCTGGATAAGCTCTGTAAAGTTTCATCAAACTTCGATGTGTAGTTTCAAAGAAAAAGGTGTTCAGACGAACGGTCAGTCACATAGACGAACGTGGAAACGTGTGCAGGACGGGCACAGCGCTGTGGCATAGGCTCCCTGGCTTCGGCCGGTGAAACTAAAAAAGTATCATTTTCTCAAGTTCTTTTAAGCCGGCTTCAAGGCCATTTGACGCGGAAAAGAAAGGAAATTTTCCTATAACCATCGTCGAAACAATGATTAGCGATGGTAAAGGAACGAGTCTAGTCGCCACGACTCATCCATCCTTGGCCTCAGCCGGGCTGGGGGTTCGAACCTGCGACCCTCTGGTCTCAAGTCAAATTTGCACAGATAGAAAACAAACGACCTCTGTGACTTACCACTCAGGATGGCCTGGGGTAATTCACCTTGAACGCAATCTTGCAACCTCTAGGACTCATCATGGGTAGCCTGGTTGAAATCCCTTCGAAAATGGTCCAGGGACCTCTTGCGCTGATCACTCAAGACCAACATTAATATTCAGCCATTTCAATGAAATCTTAAGGCATTATTTGTAAAAGAATGTTAAACTGTTCTATGCATGCGTGCCTATAATTTTGTTATTCTTTTATGAGTATGTAGGATATACTCAGTCGAAAAAGAAAGTGTGCACTTCCCTTTTTCGTGTTGCTTTGACTCCAGTCGAGTAATGTGTGAAAAGCTTTCAACACAGTATACTTTCCCTATGACCATTTATCTGAACCGAATAAAAGGTAAGTCATTTTGACATTTTTTGTCGTCTTAAAAACTGGTCTCTGAAACGTGTTTTGTAAGTGCCAATTACATCTCATACCGTATCTGTATTTACAGTGTTCTTTGTAATAGAAAAACACCAAACAGTCCAAAGTTCATATAACGGATAACGATGCAACGACATAACAAACAAGAGAGAACCCAGGCGCTAGTTCTGCTCGCTTCTGGTACTGTATTAAAATGTCGCTCTATAGGGCCTATAGGTACAATCATTTAACAACATTAACATGCAGTTATTAAAACAACAAACGACCGTATAAACAGGCCATAAAAATTTAAACTCGTCCCGTTTGAAAGCATCTGCAGACGACAAATTCAACCCCTTAATACTGCACAATGTCGCCTTTTAACGACCTTGGGAAAGATGCCTTTTGAAAACATTAACTTGAATTGCACCATTGCCTATTTATGAGCTAAATCCATTCCGATTCAACACCAGTCTGTTTTGTTATGAATTGCCGTGGAAGAGATATGACTGTTCCGAATTAACCGTCATGTGCGGGTCAATGCAACTTACAGAATGGTATTATGTCTTTTTTTAAAACGAAATTTTGTTCGCTTCGGTCTTGCTTGATTATTGTAAAAGATTTCGTTCATAAACTTAAAGTCAATTCTTATTTGTTATGCAACCGTCTGCATGACTGAAAAACATGGCGGCGACTCTGTCGGCAATCCAACTTGCGAGTGATTTTATTGAATTCTGAATGAATCTGCCCATTAAATCATTTATCAAGACAGCGGCAGAATATTTTCAAAAAAAGTTCTATCTACAGGTAAATGAAGTTCTCTTTTGTTATAAGTCTGGTTTTAAAGAAGATCGGATTTGCTACATATAACTGAATGGGACCCGTTTAGACGTTACATGCAATAAGAAAAATCAAATGTGAAATGTCCGATGATAAATGTTGAAAGGTAAATAAGCATGTATACGTCTAAATATTTGGACTAATTTCTTACGCGTCCACACGAAGACTACAGAGCTTTTTAAAATGAAAAAAATGCATAAACAGGCGGAGTGTTGTCTAAACCTAGCGTATATGGCCATATGTGGTTTTAATTTAGAATTTATCGTTGGTAGAATTGAAAAATAAAAATAAACATTTCGCGTTTTTGTCAAAAATCACAATATACGCTAAAGATTTTGTGTTTTTATGAAAGCTTTATCCTTCTTCTTTCAAAGTTTAGCTACTTGGAGTATGATTTTTCACGTCGTATACCAAAATTTAGCTCCTGTTGTCACCGGGGTGCTCGCCAGGGGAGACAATTTCCCGGGTCAGCCATTTTGTTGTGCTACTCATTGGGGAAGGGCACTCGTCACAACTCGGCCGATTCCGTACCTACATCTAACCTCGTCTGTATAAAGGCGGCTTCCATTTTGAATTGCCAATCACATGATCTTAAATATGGCGGCGCCCCTGTAAATCGCTTAGCAACGACATGAACAACCACGATGGAGTTATTCACATCTATCGATCTGTCGATGAAAACTCCCAACGGAATTGATAAACCACACTAAAAATTGAATGTACAAACTGTATGCCGACTGAAATATTCTTAGAACGATAGCGATAGAAAATTGACTCATGTTTTCTTTTTTAAGAGGAGCCTTACGATTTCAATATCGGTAAAACGGTGTGCTTCCGGAAACGTGCGAAATGTACCGTGTAGGTGCATATCAAGCTACGTGATACAGCCGAGGGATTTGATCACCGGATCATCCGAGGTATGCCGAATGCGGGGAAGGGTGGAAAACGAAAGTAGAACAAATCCGAAGTATATTGCAAAGTGTGTCGATATTTAGCCATTTTTATTGTTGTTCAAATATATAAAATTGTTTTTCTAAGTGATTGCATGCATGCAGTTGTAAAATGCAGGCTACGTTAGCGAATATTCTGCAAAAACAATTATTATGGTCGTACCCGATCTTGTTCGTACTACACTTGCTAAATTATGGTACATACTTAAATTGCTGTTTTCCTTAGTATTTATCAATATATTTATTGAGGTAATTATAGTTGTACATAACTGTTAGCTCATTTAAGAGGAAAGGGGGTGGTTTTACCCAAGAATTTCTGAGTTTCACTCATAGAGAGATTTAATTTTCACTTGTAAAATCAATCAATTTCGCAATTTCTCCGATGCTAGATACATCATTTTGAGACTGTCTCAAATTATACAAAACTTGCAGATGTCAATTTAAAACTGGAAAAAAATGGAAATTGAATAGGTAGAAGAGGAACCACTGTGGGAAAGGGTGAAACTATTACGAGCAACTTCACCTTTTTTCACAATGTTTTCTATAGCCATCTCCTTCCCCAATATGTTAAAATAAGCATATATGAGACAAAGGGTTAATGCCGTCCGAGTTATTTTCCCGGTAAAGACTAATTTTCAGTGGTAATAAGTAGTATTTTTGTGATAAATGATATTTTTTAATTTGACAAATAAAATTCCTACATAAACATTAATTAAACTGTAATTTGCAAAGAATAGTTTGTTCTATTTTTCAAAGAAGTGATGTAAAATTTAATACATAACAGCTTTAAACGCACTGCATAATCATGTTATTTTTTCATCCCTGCCAGAATGATTCTATCTCCTACCAAAATTTCAGGAATTGGTAAAGAGTTCAATGGTACACAAGTTTGTTTTTATTAGCTACTGCTTTATTAACATTGTAAAAGTGAGTGGGTGGGACAATTTTGTAACATGCAAACTAGCAGTTTTCAAAAGTAAAATTAACTATTATCTCAACTTTTTGGTAATTCACATGCTTTTAGCATTTCTACACAAAACTGACACAAAGCATCATGTAATTGACATCTAAGTAATGAAACAAACCTAAAATATACTTTTCTTGTCTATTTTCGGGGAATTTTGTTGTGGGGAGGCTTACTTTGTGTCATAATAGTGCTGGAACAGCTGATTGCAAGTTCAATTTCAAGGCACATAACAGGTCATTGATGTCTATAGAACTAGTCTGTAGTAGCTAGTATGCTAGAAACTGTTTATAAGATGGCATAATGAAGTGAGGTTAACTTTTTTTTTTAAATTCATAAAAAGGACTTTTTTGCGACTACATTTTCCAGCATTTGTGAGCGGTTTGATTGTTAGTTCACTGACATAACATATTAAAAGTATACATTTTTGTGAATGGTTTGGTCATATATACCAGAAAATATAAGAATTTACATGGTTTTTAGCATTTTTCAAAATCAGTGGTTTTTGCTACCAGAAACAGTAATTGGTCGATTCGCCCTAAATATTAGCTCGCCCCGGGGGCGTTCGCCAAGGGGTCATTTCACCGGCTGCAGGAGAATTGTCCCCTTGACATGTCCGCTAATTGAATAGGAATGATTTCTCTAAAGAAATAGGACAATATCGTTTGAGAAATTATCCCCTTACAACTAGCCATCCAGTTTTGACCAAGTTTCACAGAAATGATCCTGCAATGGTCCTCTTCAGAATTTCTTGAAAGAATTTGATTCCTGTTAAAACTCTGGTTGCCATGGCACAAAACTGAAAAATATTGGAAATCTTTGAAAATCTTCTTGTCTGAAACCATAAGGCCCAAGGCTATAAAATTTTGGCATGTAGCTTCATCTAATGGATCTCTACTAAATTTCTTCAAATTATAGCCCTGGGGCCAAAATTAGTCCCACCCAGGGGGTCACAAGTTTTACATGTGCTTATACAGGGAAAACTTCAAAAATCTTCTGTTTCTAAACCATATGGCCCAGGGCTACCAAAATTGGCATGTAGCTTCATCTGATGGACCTCTACAAAGATTCTTCAAAAGATAGCCCAGGAGCCAAAATTGGCCCTGCCCTGGGGGTCACAAGTTTTACATGGGGTTATATAGTAAAAACCTGGTTTTTATAGTGAAAACTTTGAAAACATTCTTTTTCCCTAATGTAAGGTCTAGGGCTACCAAATTTGGCATATAGCTTCATCTAGTGGATGTCTTCTGAATTTGTTCAAAGTTAAGCTGTTGAATTGAGATAAGCCCCACCTCTCATATTTTACCAACGAAACTTTGAAAATCTTCACGTGTATAACCCATACAGCCTAGACCTATATCATTTGGTATGTGGCTGTATCTTGTTGACCCCAGCCATGGTTCAGGTCCCTATACCTCATAATTATAGCTTGAAATTGTAATTATAGGTCAATAATGGACTCATCCAAGGGTCACAATTTTCACATGGGCTTTTATAGAGAAAACTTTATAATTATTTTTATTTGAAACATTTTGGCCTAGAATTGTAAATGTTTGGTGTGAATTGTTTGTACATATTAGCCAGTGTAGCAATACAGGGACATCATGGCCCTCCTGTTCAGGTAATCTACTGCAAATCTGTTTCAGGAGGCAGTGTGTTCAAACAAAGTCTTTACTAAATGTATTTTATAAATTTCAACTCCTTTCCTTATTTACTACCACAGGATATTCTTTATTTACTACTGCAGGATATGACAGAAGAAAACACGTAAATCTTCTTGAAGGGTTGCTACATTTATGATGCTGTATCGAAAGCTGCTGAAGCCAGTATCAGCCTTTAACTTTTACATCAAACGATTAGCCACTGCTGGATACAAAATATTTTGCCGACTCATCATGGACTTCAAGGATATACGCTCACAGCTCACAATGCATTATTTGGGCCATCTGTCAAATTTAGTGCTTATGGTGGCCCTTGGTCTTGGACTATACACAGAATGGATGAATACTCAAAATACTTACATGCTCCTAATCTCTCTTCTTGGATTGTTTGTGTTTGGTATTTCATTTGCAATGCAATACTACTTCAGCATGGAAGCACTGGGAAGAGCATTACTGCATATATGGCTAGGGTGCATCCTGGGAGTGATTATCTTTATAGACCAACAAGACTTTCAGTTTGAAACAATGCAAGAAGCAATGGACATCCTATTTGTTTCCAGTGCCATCTGTGGATGTTTTTGGAGCATCAGTGAGAGACTTTTACACCTGAAACAATATGAAGCAAGTTTGTTTTCACCTGTGGAGAGCTTAGAAAGTATAGGTTTAATAGTTGGCTCTTTAGTGATAGGTGTTGATTTTGTAGTAATTCTTCTGTCTGTTATAGCCTTTATTTTGAATTTAACAGCGATCAGAATGAAATCATTTCTGGGAATCTCAACACTGATCTCCTTCATTTTGATATTTTCATTGTTTTCCCTGCCTGCCCAAGCCCTAAAAGTTAATATGTATGGACTTGTTTGTTTCATTTTGAGACATTCATTTGATCCCATCATAGATCTGTATTTCTCAAGTCTTTCAACCCTTGAACGTTGGCAAGCACTTTTTGATAAAAGCAATTTCACAAGGAAAACTTCAGTTCTTTTCCTTTTTATGCTCAATGTTGTGTCTGTGGCTGTAATTGGTCAATTATTGACCAAGCACAAAGAGTGGTTTGTTGTGATACCAATTTATATTGTGTTAACTGTAGTTTGGCTGTGTTTTCAAGTCATATATCTCATTTCTACATGGAAGTTAATGAACAAAATTACAGATTGTAATACAACTTACCTGAGTCTGACATGTGAACACAAGAGCTTGAACAGAATAATGGCATCAAAGGGCATCAGACATTTTAGTTTGATATCTTGTCGCCTAATTTTTCTCGCTCTGTTGACAACAGTTCTGTTGATGGGGGTAGGTTGGCAAACACAGACTCCATACAGTCAGGGAATAATTCAAGTTATAATACCAATCAAGGCAATGACACTGAGTTTATTTTGGGAACTTGGAGATAACCTAGGAGGTACATGTATTGGATATGCTATTATTGCTCCTCATACAGGTCAAAGGTGAGTATAAAATGTTGAAATATATATGCTTTCAGCTCAGTGGAGCATAAAGTGCTTAGGCTTAAGTAATTGTGATCATCTTAGGTCCTTGATTTCTATGAATGTTTTTCATCAGTCTGGTTTGTAGCTCCACTGGCCGAAGGCCAGCGGGCTTATGTCATGGCCCGGTGTCCGTCCGTCCGTGCGTGTGTGCGTCTGTCCGTCCATGCGTTAACTTTTATTTCAAACATCTTCTTCTCTGAAACTACCCATCCAATTTTCATGAAACTTCACAGAAATGATCCTGCCATGGTCCTCTTCAGAATTTCTTGAAAGAATTTGATTCCTTCAAAAACTCTGGTTGCCATGGCAACAAAACTGAAAAATATTGGAAATCTTTAAAAATCTTCTTGTCTGAAACCATAAGGCATAGGGCTACCAAATTTGGCATGTAGCTTTATGTAGTAGACCTCTATCAAGTTTCTTCAAATTATAGTCCTGGGGTCAAAATTGGCTCTGCCCCAGGGGTCACAAGTTTTACATAGGCTTATATAGAGAAAACTTTAAAAATCTTCCTGTACCTAGCCATAAGGCCTAGAGCTACCAAATTTTGCATGTAGCTATATCTAGTGGGCCTCTACCAAGCGGGCCAAAATTTTAGCCCTGGGGGTCAAAATTGGCCCCACTGCAGGGGTCACAAGTTTTACATGGGCTTACATGGTGACAACTTAAGAAATCTTCCTGTTTTGATTTTTTTTTTTTTTTTTTTTTAAATTAGCCTTGCATCAGGGGTCTTATGTTTTACAGAGGCTTCATATGGACAAAACTTGAAAATCACCTTATTTATAACCATACAGCATAGACTTGTATTATTTTGGCATGTGGCTTTATCTTGTGGACCTCTACCAGGGTTCAAGTAATTATAGCTCTGGGATCAAAAATGGCTTTGCCCTGCGGGTCTCAACTTTCACATGGGCTTTTACAGAGAAAACTTTGTAAGTCTTCATTTTGAAACCATTTGGCTCAGAATTGAAATGTTTAGTATTTATGGTTTATATTTATAAGCCAGTGGAGTGATACAGGGCCATCATGGCCCTCATGTTTAGCTTACCTGAGCACGAAGTGCTGAAGGTTAGCTTTTGTGATCGTGCTCTGTCTGTCGTCCATCGTGCTTCGTCCAGGCATAAACAGTTACCTTGTGTACATTCTAGAGGCCACATTCTCAATCAAACACTCATGAAACTTGATCAGGATGTTTGTCCTGATAATATCTTGGACAAGTTCGAAATTGGTCATATTAGGTCAAAAAGTAGGTCACCAGGTCAAAATTTAGCAAAACCTTTTGTGCACTCTAGAGGTTGCATTTTTAGCTCACCTGAGCACATAGTGCTCAGGGTGAGCTATTGTGATCGATCGTTGTCCGGCGTCCGTCCGTCCGTGTGTCCGTCCGTCCGTGAACAGTTACTTAAAAAATCTTCTCCTCTGAAACCGCCCAACAGATTTCAATGAAACTTCACAGAAATGATCCTTAGGTGATGCACTTTCAGAATACTTCAAAGATTTGAATTCCATGAAGAACTCTGGTTGCCATGGCAACCGAGAGAAAAAACTTTAAAAATCTTCTTGTCCCAAACCGTAAGGGCTAGAGCTTTCATATTTGGCATGTAGCATCATCTAATAGCTCTCTACCAAAATACTTCACATTATGGCGCTGTTGTTGAAATTGGCCCTATGTTGTGGGTTCTCGGATTTCACATAGAGATAAAGAGGGAAATCCTTAAAAATCTTCTTGTTTACACTCTAGCATCTACAAATATTGACCAATCAGTACCAAACTTGGCCACAATGTATATGCCCATAAGGTCTCGGATGAGTTCGATTTTGGATCAAATCCAATCAGAATATCAGGAGTTATTTGCCCTTGAATTTGCAAAAATTACTGAATCTGACTTTGTTTACACTCTAACATCTAGAAATATTACTCAGTCAGCACCAAACATTCTCAAAGTGTGTGTGATCATAAGATCTCAGATTAGTTCAATTATGGATCTAATCGGACCAGAACTGTCTGAGTTGTCTGCCCTTGAATTAGAAAATTTGCCATATTTGACTTTGTTTACACTCTAGCATCTGCAAATATTGACCAATCAGTACCAAACTTGGTCAAAATATACATTCCCATAAGGTCTCAGAAGAGTTCAGTTATGGGTCAAATTGAACCAGAACATCCAGAGTTATTTGCCCTTGAATTGGACAAAATTTCCATATTTGACTTTGTTAACACTCTAGCATCTACAAATATATACCAATCAGTACCAAACTTGGTAAAAATTTATATGACCATAAGATCTTGGATGGGTTTTGATTATGGGTCTTATTAGACCCAAACAACATGAGTTATTTGCCCTTCAATTAGAGTTGCTGTATTTGACTTGGTTTACTCTGTAGCATCTACATGTATATATAATGCAAACTGAAAAATCTTTATGTTTAAACCCAAAATGCCTAGAGCTATGATACTTTGCATGAAGCATCACCTTGTGGACCTCAAGAAATTTTGCACACAAGATGCCCCTGGGATCATTACAGGTCCAGCCGTGGGGCTTAGACGTTTGTACATAGGTATCTTTCGTGCAATTATAAGAAAATTTTCTGGGTAACCAAAGGCCTAGACCTCTGTTAAAGTTGTGAGTTGTCTCTCTTTCATAATCATTTGGCCTTGAACTTCAGTATTTGGTATTTATCTTCATTGTTAACCTGTACTGCTTAGTACTCAGGTGAGCGATATAGGACCATCATGGTCCTCTTGTTATTAAATACTCATGGAACTTGGTCAGAATATTTCTTGATGAAATCTTGGACAAGTTTGAAATTGGGTCATGCTGGGTCAAAAAGTAGGTCACCAGATCAATTTTAGAAAAAACCATGTGTGCACTCTAGAGGCCACAGTTTTAGTCTAATACTTATGAAACTTGGTCAGAGTACTTGTCTTGATGATGGCTCAGACAAGTTTGAAACTGGGTTATGTTGGGTCAAAAAGTAAGTCACTGAGACAAATCTTTGAAAAACCTTGTGTGCACTCTAGAGGCTACATTTTCAGCCAGAAACTCCTGAAACTTAGTATGTTTTTCTGGATAAAATCTCAGACAAGTTTGAAATTGGGTTACATCGGGACAAAAAGTAGGTCACTGGGCCAAATCTTAGAAAAAACTCCAATGTACTCTGGAGGCCAAAACCTTGTGTGCATTCGAGACGCCACATTTTCAGCCAGAAACTCCTGAAACTTGAATGTTTTTCTGGAAAAAATCTCGGACGAGTTTGAAATTGGGTCACATTGGGACAAAAAGTAGGTCAATGGGCCAAATCTTAGAAAAACCTCAGATGTACTCTGGAGGCCCAATTTTCAGCCTAGAATGTTTGTCTGGATGAAATCTCGGCCAGCTTTAACTTTGGGTCACGTTGGGGCAAAAAGTGGGTCACAAGGCCAAATCATAGAAAATTCTTGTGTGCAGTCTATTAGCCACATTTTCAGCCTGATACTCATGAAACTTAGTAAGAATTTTTGTCTGGATAAAATTTTGGACAAGTTTGAAATTGGGTCACATCGGGTCAAAAAGTAGGTCATGGGGCCAAATCTTAGAAAAACTTTATGTGCCCTCTAGAGACCACATTTTCAGCCTGATACTAATGAAACTTGGTCAGAATGTTTGTCTGGGTGAAATCTTGGACACATAGAAAATTGGGTCAGGTCAAATGAAAAAGTAGGTTACTTGGTCAAATCTTAGAAAAATGTTGTGTGCATTCCAGAGGCCTCCTTTTCAGCCTGATACTCATGAAATATGGTCAGAATGTTTGTCTTGATAAATTCTCTGACAAGTTCAAGATTGGGTCACATCGGTCCAAAACGTAGGTCACTTAACCAAATCTTAGAAAAACCTTGTTTGCACTGCAGAGGCCACATTTTGAGCCAGATTCAAAATTCAAAAGTAGCTCAGATCGGTCAAAAAGTAGATCACTTACACTTGTTTGTTTTACATCATCACAACCTGGATCTTTTCATCAGCCTTATTAATCCTAGATGACCTTACTCAGGTGAGTGCTATAGGGCCAATGACCCTCTTGTTTTTTTTTTGTTTTTTTTTGTTTTTTTCTTTTGTTTTTTTTGTTTTTTTGGGTTTTTTTTGGGGGGGGGGAGGGGGGCGGGGGTTCTGTCAATAGTATAAAATAAAGTACAGGACTCTCTTTAGAATTTTTAAGGCATATTGCTTGTTGCCAAAAATGCCATTTTCTCAGATTGTACATCAGTGTTTCTCTTGATGAAACAATTAAACTTAGCTTTTTCTCCTTTTCCCACAATGTCTTCAAAAGTCTACTCCAACAGAGTCATTAAAAGTCAGGATTTCGTGGAAAAGGGTTAAAGCTTAATAACCCTTTACCAAACAATTCAAGTTTTAAGGACCCTGAAGTAGGCAGATTTTGAAAAAAAAATGAGTAAAAAAGAGAAAAATGCTAGTAACTATTATTTTCTCCCTTTCACCCAATGTTTTCTACCCTTTCAAAGACATTTCCCATCATTTGAGCCATGTTGTCTTTAAATGCTTTTGATATGAACAGATGTAATATTTTTTGGTGTGGTAAAGGTTTAAAGGTCCACTAGCTGCCAAAAGTAAACTATTGAGGAGTCAAACTGCAGATAGATTCAGTTCATACCGTTTAAAACTATGGATTATGGATATGGTTATAAGTCTGATAATCTGTTACAGTACAGTCTGTCAAAGTAGCTGTCGCTGGCAGAAAAATGTCTTTAAAACAAAAGTTGCCAACTTTTGTTCTATTTTTAAGATCCATTTTTGCTAACTTTTGTTCTATTTTTAAGATTTTTTTTTTGCCAGTGCCTGGAACTTTGACAAATCATACTGTAACAGATTGTCAGATCCATGATTACCGATATCAATATCCATAGTTTTAAATGGTATTATTTTAATTTTTTAGGGGGGGGTTATCCCCCTAGTGTGCCTTTAATGCTTGGGTACTTTGCTTTATGTACCCTTTTGTAAAGTGTATGTTGTACTACTAGCAAATATTGTTTAGGTTTTTTTTTTTTTTTTTTTCAAACAGAAAAAATGTTTTTTTTATTTTTTTATTTTTTTTTCAGTATTGTTTTCTCTTGCTCTTTATTTCAGACAAAGCAGCAACTCTGTTACTAAACGGCTGTCAGCTGCAGCAGTACAAGATATTAGTTCCCGTGCAGCATCTTCCCTCAGCAAGGTTTGATTTTTCTTCTTATCCTCTGCATCAGAGCTCCAGACAGAGGGAGTGATTTTGATTTCAAAATTGAAAATATCAATTATTGATCACTTAAACACTATGTTATGGATACTCATTAGAATTGAATCAAGACAGTTCTAATGAGTACACACAAAAAGGGTTTGGACAAGTTTGAAATTGGGTCACATTGGTTCAAAAAGTAGGTCACTTACACTCACCTGTTATAAATCATTAAAACTAGGTTTATCGACTGTAGATGACTTTACTCAGGTGAGCACTTTAGGGGCAATGGCCCTCTTGTTTGGTGTGTGTGTTGATGGCAATTGCATAAAATTTCTGTCGAAGTACAGTTGATTTTGTAGCGAAACTTGAAAATTACCCGTCAGTATGTATATGAGAAACATTTGTGTAACGCATGCAGTTGGTTGCAAAACAACTTAGAATAGGCACATGTTAATTTACAGTAACAATGTCGAGATTCACAACGAAAAACTATCCCCGAATTCAGAAATTTGTCAGACCTTCACCAAACAATCACAAGTTCTCACTACCCTGAGAAAGAAAGCTTTTGAAAACATCGTGGGAAAACAAAAACATATGATAACCAGCATTTTCTCCTTTTCCCACAATGTTTTCTAACCTTCCAAAAACAAATTTCATTTTTTGAGTCACATTCATTTTGTATTCAGCAAATGCTTTCAATTTGGACAAGTCAAAAATTTTGTGGTTTGGTAAAGAGTTAAGCAGGACAAACTCGTTAAAAAATGTCATTTCAAGAAAGGAAAACACACTCTGCATGAAACACTGGTGTTGATATTTGTTGTGAAGCATCATCCCTTTTTTTTTTTTTTCTTTCTTGTATGCTGATTTTAGGTCCAGCAGTTTTTCAACTTCAACATGATTGAAAACTTTGGGTGTGACTTCTTATCAAGTGGTCTAATGGAAGATTATCTGGAATCCAAAGTCAAACAGTTTTTTGATAGAAAGACTAATCATGGACCAAGATATGACACTTATATTCTGTATTATACTGGGGATGTGCATGATACAGGAGACTGGGTTCTTGTTGGTAAGTTTAAGAGTTGAACCATTCTGACTTACGCCACTTATGTGACACATCAGGTACAAATTTAAAAACTTCAATTCTTAGTCAAAAGTTTAGGCAATGTTTCCAAGGAGAAAAACCTATAGAGTTAGCAATAACATCAATTAAGCTTAAACATCTTATATACTAGAAGTGTCGCAAAGCGGACAAATACCCCCTTCAAACACCTTGTCACTGAAGCAGTACAATCAGAGAACGGAATTGATTTTCAAAATAGAGATCACCTGTGACCTTGACTTTTGGCCCATTTGACACAAAAACACATGACGGACACAGCACGATCTTAAAAGCTCACTTTGAGCACTTTGTGCTCAAGTGAGCAGATAAAAGCTTTGATAAGACAGGAGTGGTAGGATAATTAGAGTGTCTCCCATGGCTATCTAAGATGGGCAAATGATGGTCAAAGATGGTCAAAATTGTAGATTTAGCCTTTTTTTAGTTTGCCAAGTGAGATTTTGTCATAGACAAGTTGGTAATCTTATTTTTTCATAATGTCATATGGAAGACAGACTTGCAAAGGTACATTTTTCATGTCTAGTAAGAACAACTTTCGTTGGGTTCAAATAAAATAATACAGATCCTACATTGCTCTCTTATCAGTAATTTGAGGGGGGTAAATAATTCATTGTGCCCTTGAAATTTTCTACATTTTGTACTTAATTACAGGTGATGGAAATTTGAGACTTGACACAATCCTTGAATAGTGGTCACAGAAGCATTCAGAATCAGGTTCAAGACTCATACTTGTATTGGACACTCTGCAGTCTTGGCGCTGGGCCCAAGAAGTTTCGAAAGTTTCTCAAGAGTATGTGGCAATTCAAACTTTAAAGTTTGCAAAATCATCGGATCCTGAATTTGGTGAAAAGTTGAATGTAGGGTCATTTACAGATGATTGGATTCAATACAACATCGATGGAGAGGTGGATCCACCTTGGTCTCATAAAGATAGAATAGTGAGGGCTGTTTATAAAGTTTCAAGGTGCTGGACAAACTTCACATTCCATTTACCAACTAAGGAAGATATTGAAGAACATTGGGAGAGTAATTTTCCACAGTTTACTAGACCTCTCATCAAGGGTGTTAACTTTTTTGGCACAGGTAGTCTGTGTTGCTGTGATGGGATCAGACAGTTTATTCGAAGTATACGAATGCAATGGCTACCCCCAAAAGTAGTTTCCACAGGTCACGGGTTTAAGCTTGTTCGATCATGATCCAAATTAAATTTTTTTTTTAAATTTCGTTATAAATGTACTTTTTGGCACCAGAGATGATCAATCTCTGACGTGGTTTATGCGCTTTGATGTTTGTAACCACTAGCTTCCAACTGCTTGATCAAATCTAATTTAAACTAATAGGCAGAAATGTATATGGAATGTATTTTGCACAAATAGTTAAGGTAGCATAATTAAATTGCCATTGTTACAAAATAGTGAAAGTGAAAATTAAAAATGAATTAAACGATCTTGTGCTTATTTTCTGGAAGAAGAGGAAAAAGTTCCGGTCCAGGCGTCAAATTAGCTGAAAATGTAACCAGCTTAATTGTAACGCCCACCTACAAAGTAGTGAGGATTACACTGGCTTCACCATTGTATGTCTGTCTGTCCCTCTTGTTTTTGTGTCTGTGCTCAAACTCAAAAGCCCAGGACCCTGACACTTTATACAATTATTGCTCATGACCCAATGGAGGTGCCCTATTGTGTTTGGGTCACATGGGTCAAAGGTCAAGGTCAGGGGTGAACTTTGTTTGAAAATCTTATCCATGCTCTAACTCAATGGCTGTTTGACCTAGGACCATGAACCTTTACGCAAGTGTTGCTCATGACTCAAGGAGAAACCCTATTGTTTTTGGGTCACATGGGTCAAAGGTCAACGTCACTGGTGATCTTTGTTTTGAAAATCATTTCCGATCTCTGATTGTGCTGCTTCAGTGACAAGGTGCTGCTGAGGGGTATTTGTCCGCTTTGTGACAGCCCTAGTTATTTACAGCAAAACTTCATATAATGTCTTGACACACGAGGGCTGTTCGATAAATTCCTGGAATTTTGTTGTAAAAATAAAACTAGGAGACCAATTAAGATCATTTTTGGCATACATTTAAAACAATCTATACCCGAAACATCCTCTCAACTTCATACAAATTCATCGAGAAATACTTTTTCAACAGAGAATTACAAAACACATGTAAACATACATTGCTGGGCACTGGATTAGAAAAAATAATGTCAACGTCATTACAGTCAGGAGATCGGTGTACTTTTTCTATATACTCCCTTCTAAAACCTAGCATTTGGCCAATCTAGACGTTACTGGTCCTATGTAAGGAAATACTTGTTCTGTGGAACAAGACATGCCTAAGTTGTCCTATGTGACGCGTGCTGAAACCCGCCTGTCATTATTCACTTTTCTTTCAGTTGCCAAAATTGACGCCATTACACTAATCTGCTTTGGTATTTTGCCAGCTCTAACAAAACCTTTTATTAATGTGTGAAATTCAACATCCATTGAAGACGTCACTGCGTCAAGAATTACCTTGCACTGACATGACTAAAACTATGTTATTACAGTAACCTGAAGTGCCACATCTATGAAGTTTTACAGAAGTGCTGTTATGATACTATTTGATCGTTTCCACAATTGGCGGCATTTTCACACGTTCCTGAATGTACATTTTACACATACTTACATGTTTCGAATCGGGGAAAAAATTTGGTTATTACATGGGTTATTATGGTTAGGAATATTTTACATTTGAAACATTTTACAACTGCAAAATTTCTGTATCAAATTTGTAATATGTTCATGCTATTATTTGCAAACTTTTAGCTTAAAATACCAACAAATTTGGTTTTAATGACAAAATTCTATTAATTTATCGAACAGCCCTCATAGTGTCATGTCCTGGTGTTAGTTGTGGGACTGTCCGTGCATGTGTGCGTCCGTGCGTTAACATTTATTTCAAACATCATCTCTGAAACTATCAATCCAATTTTGATGAAACTTTACAGAAATGAACCTGCCATGGCCCTCTTTAGAATCTCTTCAAAGAATTTGATTCCGATAAAAACTCTGGTTGCCATGGCAACAAAAATTAAAAATATTGAAAATCTTTAAAAATCTTCTTGTTCAAAAGCCATAAGGTCTAGGGCTACCAAATTAGAAATTTAGCTTCTTCTAAAAATTTCTTCATATTCATAACCTCTTCATGCTATAGCCCTAGAGTCAAAAGTGTCCTCGCACTGGGGGTCCTAAGTTCTACATAGATTTATACAGTGAAAATTTTGAAAATCTTCTTGTTCCTAACCATTAAGCATAGGGCTACCAAATTTTGGCATGTAGCTTCATCTGATGGATCCCTACGAATTTTATTCAAACAATAGTGCTTGGGTCAAAACTAGCCCCACCCTAAGGGTTATAACTTGTACCTTGGCTTATATAGTCAAAACTTCAAAACTCTTTCTTGGTCAGGGTTGTCAAAATCTGGGATTGTGTGGTAAATGGTCAATGTACACAACCCATCACTGAAAATGTCTGGCTGTACCTATTTGAAATTCGAAAAACTTTGCCGATTTTCACATCAGACTAATTGCTGTAGCACAGTCGGTAGGGTCCTGGACTTAATACTTGAAGGAATACTGTGTCAAGTACTGGTAAAAGAAACGCCAGGAAAATACGGATAGGTCCACTTGCCACCACCATTTCATTTCATTTAATCATGAAAATAATTTTAAATACCATACAAACCAACAAAAAAATTTTATGTTGGTTTCGTCTCGTTTTTAGACCAGCCTTTGGTTAACATTTCAGGTTAAGTTAAACGTTGCAGGGTTATGGCTCAACTCAGCTAGTCCAGGTGCCACCGGAGGGGTCATTTTAGCAAAAATGACCCCCACCCAGTGGCACCTGGACTAGCTCTGGCAGAAAGAGGAAGCCTAAAAATCATGCTAGATTTGTTGGCCAAAAGAAACCATCGTCAAAAATGTCAGGCCGAAACTTTTCGCCATCGGTCAATTTTCTGTACGTCAAAGGACCGTTCTACCTTATGATACAGTCGGTTGTTGGACATAACAAATTTGAAGGATCCCTAACTATGTGATGTCTTGGATGGTATGATGCATCACGGAGATGCATTAAGTCCCCTTTTGCCAGAGCATGGCTCAAATAAACTCGACCTCTTTTGACTGCTGAAAATACAATCAACTGAAAATGGGTTTGATTTTAAAAGTACAGCCTTCAATAAACAAGCGCACGGTATAGATCCAATATCAGACTGCGTGTTCTGTGTAGTCCGATTTTGATCATTGCCGTCGACAAAGGCCTCTGTGTCGCCTATGGAGTTGAAATGGTTAAAGTATACGAGCCTCGCTCTGTAAAAAGGGGGCTTAATGCGTCTTCGTGATGCACGGTACCAAACAAGTTATCACATTATTATACATCCCTAAAATCCGTTTTGTGTAACAACCTTCTGAATCCTGAGGTACACTGGTCCTTTGACATCCAGAAAATTGACCAAAGGCAAAAGGTTTCGGCCCGGTCAGCCTGTGCGGATTGCGCAGGCTGACCTGAATCGATACTTTTTGCAAATGCATTAAGCCACCTTTTTACAGAGCATGACTCATACATAATTTGAATTTCTTCCGGTATTTACTACTTTGTGTTCACCCTTTATTTAATAAGTAATAAGCAACAACAATAAAATTTTGGGGGGACCTATGTTGCCCAGTGGTTAAGGTTTAATCCTGAGGTCCTGGGTTTCACTCTTTACCCAAAGCATTGGGGTTTCATGTGTAATCATAGACAAGGCACTTTAGAGCCCCGGCTTAGAAATGGTTAAACCCAGAAAACACATGAATATGTGAGCTGTCACAATGATATGCCTGAAAAATTGTTGAAAGCGGAATTAAACGCCTATCAATCAGTTAATCAATCACGACAATTTCTGAGGTATGATTCATCACTATGCAAAAATGCAGAGGTAGCTACCGATCTGCTAAAACTGACAGCATATACGCATCATTAACTTTTTAGAGAAGGATAAGTGACTCCAAAGTTTGGGCACAGAATAAAGAATGTGTAACAGTGTGGCACAGTGTGGAACTGATGGCACCACAAGCTGATATTCTGGAACCATTGAAAATAGAGGTTATTCATAATTCCCTACCAATACTTAATCTGTATGCACTGCTGCACAAAAATTCAAAAATGAAACAATTTCATCATAATTTTGAATTTATTTCTACGGCAAACAATCAAATCAGTGACAATAAACTCTTTGTCGAGTTTCGAGTCCCCCGAACTCGGGCAGAGGATTGATGATAGTCATTGCAACAAGATCCATTCCTCCCTCTCACCCCTGTTTATTGTCATTACAAGGGTTCCTGAGAAACAAGTAATATTTGTTGAGTGCTAATTTTCGTTGATTTCGTGGACAGCTAAGTCCAGGAATTCAAGTTCTCAGCAAAAGATCGGTCCATTACCCTTTCCAACTTATTTGGGTTCAGCTTTCGTTGATCACGAATCTGCCGACGCTAGGTATACAGGTACACACTTTTTATTAAACAGTAACTTTTGTACACCTTAGTGACACTTTAGAGTGATTGTTTGCATAAGAAAATGTGTGAAGACTTAACCGTTACTGAATAAATATGTTGATTTTTCATTGTTTTGTCTTCATTTCTCTTACCGTAATTCCAACAACGATAGTATAAACGCATGTACTGTTGTATAAAATGCATCTGAACGTATATTAATGCCTGTTTCAATGCTGATATCAAACCTTAGTCTAAATTTGCAATCAAATTGCGTGAATGCAAAAAAAAAAAAAAATTGGAGTAAATAATTTTGGTGCATTTGGGAAAAAAAAAAAAAAAAACTACATGGCTATAAACTGGCATTAGAGATCTTTCCTATCATTTAGTACATACCCTGTCAAGCGTCAAATATAGGTGCAATTTTCAACTTGTAAACAAATAGATTCAGATCTTTTCTAATGTAGGACGCAAAATAACATTATCCACAAGAGAGTTCAATGGATGTAATTTGCAACAGTATTAGTGTTTTTGGAAAAAAACAAACAAAGACAGTTCAACTCACTTTCGTCAGAAGGGTCTTTCGTCTCTCAGATCAGTCTTGTCTCATTACAACTCTACAGAAAGTATTCACTCTGACAATACATGTAGTTTAGATGGCTCAAAAACATCCTTCTCCTCTGAACGCTGGTATATGGCAAGTGGCGAATTTCATACGCCGGCCATGACACTTACGCAAGATTATCTACTTCGCGCAAGGTTATGAGCTGGCGTAAAGTAGCGCAAATATCTATAGAAATCGTAAAGTTAGGCATTAAGTGAACTGGGCTTTCAAACTGGCTGCTGACGTAAGAAAATAATTATATACATTTCGTGCGTACGCATTTTAGTGAAAGCCTACGGTACCCCAGATCGTTACCACTAACATGTAAATGAATCGCCATGAATAAAAATCTGAACATTTTCTATCCAAATAAAGAAGATACAATTCTAACAAATTTAACAGCGAAGTAAACGATAACCAAGGGAGATAAGTGGCATTTTAATATCATGAAGAAAACAGGAGTCACTTCCCTTAGACATAGTTAAATGTAACCCTTTAACTGCTAAGCGCGACTCACTGACCTTTTGCGGACAATGTAGATCAAGACCAGACTGCAGTCTGATCTTGGATTTACACTATCCGATAAGGATATATTTTTCTCCAAAAATTAAGTTTGAAATAACATTATTCGGGTTTTTAATGTCGGCTTGAAAGTTTTATTTTATTTAATTAGCAGGATAAGAGTTAAGTTCGTTATCACCAAGGATTAAGCCAAAAAAGTAAAAAAGTAGCCATGTTCTTTGCTGGATCAAAACTATGTCAAGAAATCTGGAAGAGGTCAACCAATGGTTCATTTTCGCCGATCTGTAGAAAATACCAAACTTCGATTTTGGAGAAATAAAATCAGTATTTTCAGTTTTGTTGCCATGACAAGCATAGTAGGAAATCGGATCGGCTTCTTTTGAAGGGATTTCGAAGAAGGCCATGCCTGAATAAGTTCTGTAAAGTTTCATCAAACTTGGATGTGTAGTTTCAAAGAAAAGGGTGTTCAGACGAACGGTCAGTCTCATAGACAAAGTGCAAACGTGTGAAGGACGGGCACAGGGCTATGGCATAGGCTCGCTGGCTTCGGCCGGTGAAACTAAATAAGTGTCATTTTCTCAAGTTTTTTTTTTTTTTAGCCGGCTTTATGACCATTTGACGCGAAAAAAAAAAAAGGAAATTTTCCTATAACCATCGTCGAAACAATGATCAACGATGATAAAGGAACGAGTCTAGTCGCCATGACTCATCCATCCTTGGCCTCAGCCGGGCTGGGGGTTCGAACCTGCGACCCTCTGGTCTCAAGTCAAAATTGCACAGATAGAAAACAAACGACCTCCGTGACTTACCACTGATGGCCTCGGGTAATTCACCATGAACGCAATCTTGCAACCTCAAGGACTCGTCATGGGTAGCCTGGGGGAAATCCCTTCGAAAATGGTCCAGGGACCTCTTGCGCTGATCACTCAAGACCAACATTAATATTCAGCCATTTCAATGAAATCTTACGGCATTATTTGTAAAAGAATGTTAAACTGTTCTATGCATGCGTGTCTATAATTTTGTTATTCTTTTATGAGTATGTAGGATATACTCGGTCGAAAAAGAAAGTGTGCACTTCCCTTTTTCGTGTTGCTTTGACTCCAGTCGAGTAATGTGTGAAAAACTTTCAACACAGTATACTTTCCCCATGACCATTTATCTGAACCGAATAAAAGGCAAGTCATTTTGACATTTTTGTCGTCTTAAAAATTGGTCTCGGAAACGTGTTTTGTAAGTGCCAATTACATCTCATACCGTATCTGTATTTACAGTGTTCTTTGTAATAGAAAAACACCAAACAGTCCAAAGTTTATATAACGGATAACGATGCAACGACATAACAAACAAGAGAGAACCCAGGCGCTAGTTCTGCTCGCTTCTGGTACTGTATTAAAATGTCGCTCTATAGGGCCTATAGGTACAATCACTTAACAACATTAACATGCAGTTATTAAAACAACAAACGACCGTATAAACAGGCCATAAAAATTTAAACTCGTCCCGTTTGAAAGCATCTGCAGACGACAAATTCAACCCTTTAATACTGCACAATGTCGCCTTTTAACGACCTTCGGAAAGAAGCCTTTTGAAAACATTAACTTGAATTGCACCATTTGAGCAACATTGAAATTGTCGTCTGCAAATGCTTTCAATTTGGACAAAGCCAAAATTTTGTCGTCTGGTAAAGGGTTAATGCAGCTCAAAAATGCTATTGTCTCTAAAAGGGTACACAACATTGTGGGCAAAAGGAGACAATGCTAAGTAACAGCATGTTCTCGCTTTCCCATAATGTTTTCAAAAACCCTTTCCACGGTTTATGAATTGTCAAGTCAATGATAAATCGCGTAAAAAGAAAATAGAAATCACCACTGTTACCTTCGTTCGGCCTCTCTACTGAACCAGTACATGCAAAAGTTAAAATACTCTATCAAAAACATTTTTCCTCCACATACTTAATTTTAAAGAAGGTTCCCAAGGTCTAATCCGGTTATTAGATCTGAGCCGGTTCGATCCGGTGAATTTACCAATCCTAAATCAAGATGTGTTTACCAACGGTGTTTGTTGACTGCATAGTAGTCGCACCTTGCGGAAATGTGATGACATGTATGGTCGAATTTATTATAATATCACAGGTAAGAACTTGATTCTCTTCTTGCGAAGTAGCTTCTTGTCAAGCTGATGCCGACTGAAATCTAGGACAACTGGGGGAAACAACTCGCCCCAAGAACTACTCATCCCACGACAGATCGTCCCACGGTTTGGGGACGCTATTTTGGTCGGTATTGCAGGTGCAACAGCAAGGAAACACCGAATATTACTTTAGATCTAATTTCGCTGTTATTTTAATTTCACTACTTTATCTAATATACCTTTTCGGGTTATTGACCAGAAACAGTAATCGGTCGATTCGCCCTAAATATTAGCTCGCCTCGGGGGCGTTCGCCAAGGGGTCATTTCGCCGGATGCAGGAGAATTGTCCCCTTGACATGTCCGCAAATTGAATAGGAACGATTTCTCAAAAGAAATAGGACAACATCATTTGAGAAATTATCATCCTTACACCAGACTGATATGCTTTTGGGGACATTGTCCTCGCATACAATATCCTTATTCAATGTGCATTATCTATTAGTCTCAGTAATGAGACGTTTGCAGTGCTTCTTTTCTTATTTGGACATTTACTGTGCACCACACCTTCTCAAGTCCATCTTGAATTTTCCAGTAGCAAAGCTACAGCGCTGTACTGACTTTAAGTTTCGTTGGTTTAATCTGTATTGCAACGAAATACAATTAATTCTCAGTGACACACATGACAAAGGACAAATTACTAACTGTTTCATTGCCTAAAGCACTCACACGAGTCTTTTAAAACACAAAAATCTCGAAAAAAACGAACTAAACATACCTTGTTTGGTGGCCATTTTGTGTCGTTGAGACAAATCTTGGAGGCACAGCAGAGACCACATTTTCAGTCAAGTTCACTTGAAAGTTGAGGCTGCTTTCATTTTAACTAATGTTACACACATAAATATTATATTTAGAAAAAAAAATATATTCCCATTACACAATCTGAAGACATTTTGTAGATGTTTTACATCATCAACACCAGGATCTCTTCAATGTAATTAATCCCAGATCACTTTTCTCAGGAGAGCTCTTTAGGGCCATTGGCCCTTTTGTTTACAGCAGGTACATGTATATAACCACTGCAGTTGTTTTGGTTTGTTTGTTACCAACAAATATCCAACAGATGGACAGGACATGTCCATCCCTTATGTGTTAGTGAAACTTGAACTTTCTTTTGAATGAGCCAAATAGACTTTTATCTAGGAATTACCTGACCAGTTTTGCAAACTACATGTATGTAGGTTTTAGAAATTAACATATGTGTATATTTGTGCACATCTCAAAGATAACCTTGAAAATTTTGCACATACTTGGCTCAGAAAAGAGATTTTTAATTTTTTTGCTTGTGACTTTAGCATGTGATCCTCCTGGGGTGCACCTTCACCAGGTCCAGCCATGGGGAATCATGAGTATTATGTAGCTAACATGGTGAAAACTTTAAAAGCCTTGAGAGCTAGAGATGTAATAGTTTTATGTGGCATCATCTAGACTAGTTAACTTTTATTTCAAACATCATCTTCTCTAACACTAGCCATCCAGTTTTGACCACGCTTCACATGATCCTGCAATGGTCCTCCTCAGATTTTCTTGAAAGAATTTGATTCCTGTTAAAACTCTGGTCGTCATGGCACAAAACTGAAAAATATTGGAAATCTTTGAAAATCTTCTTGTCTGAAACCATAAGGCCCAAGGCTATCAAATTTTGGCATGTAGCTTCATCTAATGGATCTCTACTAAATTTCTTCAAATAATAGCCCTGGGGCCAAAATTAGTCCCACCCAGGGGGGTCACAAGTTTTACATGGGCTTATATAGGGAAAACTTCAAAAATCTTCTAGTTCTAAACCGTATAGCCCAGGGCTACCAAAATTGGCATGTAGCTTCATCTGATGGACCTCTACAAAGATTCTTCAAAAGATAGCCCAGGAGCCAAAATTGGCCCTGCCCTGGGGGTCACAAGTTTACATGGGTTTACATAGTAAAAACTTTAAAAAGTTTTCTGGTTCAAAACCATGTGACCTAGGGCTACCAAATTTGGTATGTAGCTTCAAGTAATGGACCTCTTTCAAGATTCTTCAAATGATAGCCCTATGGTAAAAAATTTGCCCTGTCAGGGGTTTCACAAGTTGTACATGGGTTTTTATAGTGAAAACTTTGAAAATATTCTTTTTCCTTAATGTAAGGTCTAGGGCAAAATAAGCCCCACCTCTCAGATTTCACTTAAGAAACTTTGAAAATCTTCATGTGTATAACCCATACAGCTTAGACCTATATTATTTGGTATGTTGCTGTATCTTGTTGACCCCAGCCAAGGTTCAAGTCACTATACCTCATAATTATAGCTTGAAATTGTGATTATAGGTCAATAATGGACTCATCCATGGGTCACAATTTTCACATGGGCTTTTATAGAGAAAACTTTATAATTCTTTTTGTTTGAAACATTTTGGCCTTGAATCGTAAATGTTTGGTGTGAATTGTTTGTACATATTAGCCAGTGTAGCAATACAGAGACATCATGGCCCTCCTGTTTAAGTAATCTACTGCAAATCTGTTTCAGGAGGCAGTGTGTTCAAACAAAGTCTTTGCTAAATGTATTTTATAAATTTCAACTTCTTTCCTTATTTACTACCACAGGATATTCTTTATTTACTACTGCAGGATATGACAGAAGAAAACAAGTAAATCTTCTTGAAGGGTTTCTACATTTATGATGCAGTGTCGAAAGCTGCTGAAGCCAGTATCAGCCTTTAACTTTTACATCAAACGATTAGCCACTGCTGGATACAAAATATTGTGCCAACTCATCATGAACTTAAAGGATATACGCTCACAGCTCACAATGCATTATTTGGGCCATCTGTCAAATTTAGTGCTTATGGTGGCCCTTGGTCTTGGACTATACACAGAATGGATGAATACTCAAAATACTTATGTACTCCTAATCTCTCTTCTTGGATTGTTTGTGTTTGGTATTTCATTTGCAATGCAATACTACTTCAGCATGGAAGCACTGGGAAGAGCATTACTGCATATATGGCTAGGGTGCATCCTGGGAGTGATTATCTTTATAGACCAACAAGACTTTCAGTTTGAAACAATGCAAGAAGCAATGGACATCCTATTTGTTTCCAGTGCCATCTGTGGATGTTTTTGGAGCATCAGTGAGAGACTTTTACACCTGAAACAATATGAAGCAAGTTTGTTTTCACCTGTGGAGAGCTTAGAAAGTATAGGTTTAATAGTTGGCTCTTTAGTGATAGGTGTTGATTTTGTAGTAATTCTTCTGTCTGTTACAGCCTTTATTTTGAATTTAACAGCGATCAGAATGAAATCATTTCTGGGAATCTCAACACTGATCTCCTTCATTTTGATATTTTCATTGTTTTCCCTGCCTGCCCTAGCCCTAAAAGTTAATATGTATGGACTTGTTTGTTTCATTTTGAGACATTCATTTGATCCCATCATAGATCTGTATTTCTCAAGTCTTTCAACCCTTGAACGTTGGCAAGCACTTTTTGATAAAAGCAATTTCACAAGGAAAACTTCAGTTCTTTTCCTTTTTATGCTCAATGTTGTGTCTGTGGCTGTAATTGGTCAATTATTGACCAAGCACAAAGAGTGGTTTGTTGTGATACCGATTTATATTGTGTTAACTGTATTTTGGCTGTGTTTTCAAGTCATATATCTCATTTCTACATGGAAGTTAATGAACAAAATTACAGATTGTAATACAACTTACCTGAGTCTGACATGTGAACACAAGAGCTTGAACAGAATAATGGCATCAAAGGGCATCAGACATTTTAGTTTGATATCTCGTCGCCTAATTTTTCTCACTCTGTTGACAACAGTTCTGTTGATGGGGGTAGGTTGGCAAACACAGACTCCATACAGTCAGGGAATAATTCAAGTTACAATACCAATCAAGGCAATGACACTGAGTTTATTTTGGGAACTTGGAGATAACCTAGGAGGTACATGTATTGGATATGCTATTATTGCTCCTCATACAGGTCAAAGGTGAGTATAAAATGTTGAAATATATATGCTTTCAGCTCAGTGGAGCATAAAGTGCTTAGGTTTAAGTAATTGTGATCATCTTAGGTCCTTGATTTCTATGAATGTTGTTCATCAGTCTGGATTTTTAGCTTACCTGAGCACAAAGTGCTGAAGGTGAGCTTTTGTGATCGTGCTCTGTCTGTCGTCCATCGTGCTTCGTCCAGGCATAAACAGTTACCTTGTGTGCATTCTAGAGGCCACATTCTCAATCAAACACTCATGAAACTTGATCAGGATGTTTGTCCTGATAATATCTCGGACAAGTTCGAAATGGGTCATATTTGGTCAAAAAGTAGGTCCCCAGGTCAAAATTCAGCAAAACCTTGTGTGCACTCTAGAGGTTGCATTTTTATTAAATGCTCATGGAACTTGGTCAGAATATTTCTTGATGAAATCTTGGACAAGTTTGAAATTGGGTCATGCAGGGTCAAAAAGTAGATCACCAGATCAATTTTAGAAAAAACCATGTGTGCACTCTAGAGGCCACAGTTTTAGTCTAATACTTATGAAACTTGGTCAGAGTACTTGTCTTGATGATGGCTCAGACAAGTGTGAAACTGGGTTATGTTGGGTCAAAAAGTAAGTCACTGAGACAAATCTTAGAAAAACCTTGTGTGCACTCTAGAGGTTAAATTTTCAGCCAGAAACTCCTGAAACTTAGTACGTTTTTCAGGATAAAATCTCAGACAAGTTTGAAATTGGGTTACATCGGGACAAAAAGTAGGTCACTGGGCCAAATCTTAGAAAAAACTCCAATGTACTCTGAACGCCAAAACCTTGTGTGCATTCTAGACGCCACATTTTCAGCCAGAAACTCCTGAAACTTAGAATGTTTTTCTGGATAAAATCTCGGACGAGTTTGAAATTGGGTCACATTGGGACAAAAAGTAGGTCACTGGGCCAAATCTTAGAAAAACCTCAGATGTACTCTGGAGGCCAAATTTTCAGCCTAGAATGTTTGTCTGGATGAAATCTCAGCCAGCTTTAACTTTGGGTCATGTTGGGTCAAAAAGTGGGTCACAAGGCCAAATCATAGAAAATTCTTGTGTGCAGTCTATTAGCCACATTTTCAGCCTGATACTCATGAAACTTAGTCAGAATTTTTGTCTGGATAAAATTTCGGACTGGTTTGAGATTGGGTCACATGGGGTCAAAAAGTAGGTCATGGGGCCAAATCTTAGAAAAACTTTATGTGCCCTCTAGAGACCACATTTTCAGCCTAATACTAATGAAACTTGGTCAGAATGTTTTTCTGGGTGAAATCTTGGACACATAGAAAATTGGGTAAGGTCAAATAAAAAAGTAGGTTACTTGGCCAAATCTTAGAAAAATGTAGTGTGCACTCCAGAGGCCACCTTTTCAGCCTGATACTCATGAAACATGGTCAGAATGTTTGTCTTGATAAATTCTCTGACGAGTTCAAGATTGGGTCGCATTGGTCCAAAAAGTAGGTCACTTAACCAAATCTTAGAAAAACCTTGTTTGCACTGCAAAGGCCACATTTTGAGCCAGATTCAAAATTCAAAAATGGCTCAGATCTGTCAAAAAGTAGATCACTTACACTCACATGTTTTACATCATCACAACCTGGATCTTTTCAGCCTTATTAATCCTAGATGACTTTACTCAGGTGAGCGCTATAGGGCCAATGACCCTCTTGTTTTTTTTTTGTTTTTTTTGGGGGGGTGGGTGCGTGGGTTTCTGTCAATAGTATAAAGTAAAGTACAGGGCTCTCTTTAGAATTTTTAAGGCATATTGCTTGTTGCCAAAAATGCCATTTTCTCAGATTGTACATCAGTGTTTCTCTTGATGAAACACTTAAACTTAGCTTTTTCTCCTTTTCCCACAATGTCTTCAAAAGTCTACTCCAACAGAGTCATTAAAAGTCAGGATTTCACGGAAAAGGGTTAAAGCTTAATAACCCTTTACCAAACAATTCAAGTTTTAAGGACCCTGAAGTAGGCAGACTTTGAAAAAAATGTGTAAAAAAGAGAGAAATGCTAGTAACTATTATTTTCTCCCTTTCACACAATGTTTTCTACCCTTTCAAAGACATTTACCATCATTTGAGCCACATTGTCTTTAAATGCTTTTGATATGAGCAGATGTAAAATTTTTTGGTGTGGTAAAGGTCTAAAGGCCCACTAGCTGCCAAAAGTAAACTATTGAGGAGTCAAACTGCAGATAGATTCAATTCATACCATTTAAAACTATGGATTATGGATATGGTTATAAGTCTGATAATGTGTTACAGTACAGTCTGTCAAAGTAGCTGTCGCTGGCAGAAAAATGTCTTTAGAACAAAAGTTGCCAACTCTTGTTCTATTTTTAAGATCCATTTTTGCTAACTTTTGTTCTATTTTTAAGATTTTTTTTTTTTTTTCTAGTGCCTGGAACATTGACAAATCATACTGTAACAGATTGTCAGACTTATAGTTACCAGTATCATATCCATAGTTTTAAATGGTACGATTTTAATTTGGGTTTGTTATTTTATCCCCCTAGTGTGCCTTTAATGCTTGGGTACTTTGCTTTATGTACCCTTTTGTAAAGTGTATGTTGTACTACTATCAAATATTGTTTAGGTTTTTTTCAAACAGAAAAAAAGTTTTTTTCAGAATAGTTTTCTCTTGCTCTTTATTTCAGACAAAGCAGCAACTCTGTTACTAAACTGCTGTCAGCTGCAGCAGTACAAGATATTAGTTCCCGTGCAGCATCTTCCCTCAGCAAGGTTTGATTTTTCTTGTTGTCCTTTGCATCAGAGCTCCAGACAGAGGGAGTGATTTTGATTTCAAAATTGAAAATATCAATTATTGGTCACTTAAACCCTGTGTTATGGATACTCATTAGAATCGTCTCAAGGCAATTCTAATGAGCACACACAAAAAGGGTTTGGACAAGTTTGAAATTGGGTCACATTGGTTCAAAAAGTAGGTCACTTACACTCACCTGTTATACATCATTAAAACTAGGTTTATCAACTGTAGATGACTTTACTCAGTTGAGCACTTTAGGGGCAATGGCCCTCTTGTTTGGTGTGTGTGTTGATGGCAATTGCATAAAATTTGTGTCAAAGTACAGTTGATTTGTAGCGAAACTTGAAAATTACCAGTCAGTATGTATATGATAAACATTAAGTAACGCATGCAGTTGGTTGCAAAACAACTTAGAATAGGCACATGTTAATTTACAGTAACAATGTCGAGTTTCACAACGAAAAGCTATCCCCGAATTCAGAAATTGTCAGACCTTCACCAAACAATCACAAGTTTTCACTACCCTGAGAAAGAAAGCTTTTGAAAACATCGTGGGAAAACAAAAACATTACGATAACCAGCATTTTCTCCTTTTCCCACAATGTTTTCTAACCTTCCAAAAACAAATTTCATTTTTTGAGTCACATTCATTTTGTATTCAGCAAATGCTTCAATTTGGACAAGTCAAAAATTTTGTGGTTTGGTAAAGAGTTAAGCAGGACAAACTCGTTAAAAAATGTCATTTCGAGAAAGGAAAACACACTCTACATAAAACACTGGAGTTGATATTTGTTGTGAAGCATCATCCTTTTTTTTCGTTTTTGTATGCTAATTTTAGGTCCAGCAGTTTTTCAACTTCAACATGATTGAAAACTTTGGGTGTGACTTCTTATCAAGTGGTCTAATGGAAGATTATCTGGAATCCAAAGTCAAACAGTTTTTTGATAGAAAGACTAATCATGGACCAAGATACGACACTTATATTCTATATTATACTGGGGATGTGCATGATACAGGAGACTGGGCTCTTGTTGGTAAGTTTAAGAGTTGAAGCTTTCTGACTTACGCCACTTATGTGGCATATCATAAGTGGCATATCAGACCTGTACAAATTTAAAAACTTCAAGTTTTAGTCAAAAGTTTAGGCAATGTTTCCAAGGAGAAAAACCTATAGAATAAGCAATAACTTCAATTAAGCTTAAACATCTTATATACTAGAAGTGTCGCAAAGCAGACAAATATCCCCCTCAAACACCTTGTCACTGAAGCAGTACAATCAGAGAACGGAATTGATTTTCAAAATAGAGATCACCTGTGACCTTGACTTTTGACCCATTTGACACAAAAACACATGACGGACACAGCACGATCTTAAAAGCTCACTTTGTGCTCAAGTGAGCAGAAAAAAGCTTTGATAAGACAAGAGTGGTAGGATAATTAGAGCTATCTAAGATGGGCAAATGGTAGTCAAAATTGTAGATTTAGCCTTTTTTTTAGTTTGCCAAGAGAGATTTTGTCATAGACAAGTTGGTAATCTTATTTTTTCATAATGTCATATGGAAGACAAACTTGCAAAGGTACATTTTTCATGTCTAGTATGAACAACCTTGTTTGGGTTCAAATAAAATAATACAGATCCTACATTGCTCTCTTGTCAGTAATTTGAGGGGTGTAAATAATTCATTGTGCCCTTGAAATTTTCTACATTTTGTACTTAATTACAGGTGATGGAAATTTGAGACTTGACACAATCCTTGAATGGTGGTCACAGAAGCATTCAGAATCAGGTTCAAGGCTCATACTTGTATTGGACACTCTGCAGTCTTGGCGCTGGGCCCAAGAAGTTTCGAAAGTTTCTCAAGAGTATGTGGCAATTCAAACTTTAAAGTTTTCAAAGTCATCGGATCCAGAATTTGGTGAAAAGTTGAATGTAGGGTCATTTACAGATGATTGGATTCAATACAACATCGATGGAGAGGTGGATCCACCTTGGTCTCATAAAGATAGAATAGTGAGGGCTGTTTATAAAGTTTCAAGGTGCTGGACAAACTTCACATTCCATTTACCAACTAAGGAAGATATTGAAGAACATTGGGAGAGTAATTTTCCACAGTTTACTAGACCTCTCATCAAGGGTGTTAACTTTTTTGGCACAGGTAGTCTGTGTTGCTGTGATGGGATCAGACAGTTTATTCGAAGTATACGAATGCAATGGCTACCCCCAAAAGTAGTTTCCACAGGTCACGGGTTTAAGCTTGTTCGATCATGATCCAAATTAATTTTTTTTTTTTTATTTCGTTATAAATGTACTTTTTGGCACCAGAGATGATCAATCTCTGATGTGGTTTATGCGGTTTGATGTTTGTAACCACTAGCTTCCAACTGCTTGATCAAATCTAATTTAAACTAATAGGCAGAAATGTATATGGAATGTATTTTGCACAAATAGTTAAGGTAGCATAATTAAATTGCCATTGTTACAAAATAGGGAAAGTGAAAATTAAAAATGAATTAAACAATCTTGTGCTTATTTTCTGGAAGAAGAGGAAAAAGTTCCGGTTCAGGCGTCAAATTAGCTGAAAATGTAACCAGCTTAATTGTAACCCCCACCTACAAAGTAGTGAGGATTACACTGGCTTCACCATTGTATGTCTGTCTGTCCCTCTTGTTTTTGTTTCTGTGCTCAAACTCAAAAGCCTAGGACCCTGACACTTTATACAATTATTGCTCATGACCCAATGGAGGTGCCCTATTGTGTTTGGGTCACATGGGTCAAAGGTCAAGGTCAGGGGTGAACTTTTGTTTGAAAATCTTATCCATGCTCTAACTCAATGGCTGTTTGACCTAGGACCATGAACCTTTACACAAGTGTTGCTCATGACTCAAGAAGCCCTATTGTTTTTGGGTCACATGGGTCAAAGGTCAACGTCACTGGTGATCTTTGTTTTGAAAATCATTTCCGATCTCTGATTGTGCTGCTTCAGTGACAAGGTGCTGCTGAGGGGGTATTTGTCCGCTTTGTGACAGCCCTAGTTATTTACAGCAAAACTTCATATAATGTCTTGATACACGAGGGCTGTTCGATAAATTCCTGGAATTTTGTTGTAAAAATAAAACTAGGAGACCAATTAAGATCATTTTTGGCATACATTTAAAACAATCTATACCCGAAACATCCTCTCAATTTCATACAAATTCATCGAGAAATACGTTTTCAACAGAGAATTACAAAACACATGTAAACATACATTGCTGGGCACTGGATTAGAAAAAATAATGTCAACGTCTTTACAGTCAAGAGATCGGCGTACTTTTTCTATATACTCCCTTCTAAAACCTAGCATTTGGCCAATCTAGACGTTACTGGTCCTATGTAAGGAAATACTTGTTCTGTGGAACAAGACATGCCTAAGTCGTCCTATGTGACGCGTGCTGAAACCCGCCTGTCATTATTCACTTTTCTTTCAGTTGCCAAAATTGACGCCATTACACTAATCTGCTTTGGTATTTTGCCAGCTCTAACAAAACCTTTTATTAATGTGTGAGATTTAACATCCATTGAAGACGTCACTGCGTCAAGAATTACCTTGCACTGACAAGACTAAAACTATGTTATTACAGTAACCTGAAGTGCCACGTCTATGAAGTTTTACAGAAGTGCTGTTATGATACTATTTGATCGTTTCCACAATTGGCGGCATTTTCACACGTTCCTGAATGTACATTTTACACATACTTACATGTACATGTTTCGAATCGGGGAAAAAATTTGGTTATTACATGGGTTATTATGGTTACGAATGTTTTGCATTTGAAACATTTTACAACTGCAAAATTTCTGTATCAAATTTGTAATATGTTCCTACTATTATTTGCAAACTTTTAGCTTAAAATACCAACAAACATGGTTTTAATGACAAAATTCTATTAATTTATCGAACAACCCTCATAATGTCATGTCCTGGTGTTAGTTGTGGGACTGTCCGTGCATGTGTGCGTCCGTGCGTTCGTGCGTTAACATTTATTTCAAACATCATCTCTGAAACTATCAATCCAATTTTGATGAAACTTTACAGAAATGAACCTGCCATGGCCCTCTTTAGAATCTCTTCAAAGAATTTGATTCCGATAAAAACTCTGGTTGCCATGGCAACAAAAATTAAAAATATTGAAAATCTTTAAAAATCTTCTTGTTCAAAAGCCATAAGGTCTAGGGCTACCAAATTAGAAATTTAGCTTCTTCTAAAAATTTCTTCATATTCATAACCTCTTCATGCTATAGCCCTAGAGTCAAAAGTGTCCCCGCACTGGGGGTCATAAGTTCTACATAGATTTATACAGTGAAAACTTTGAAAATCTTCTTGTTCCTAACCATTAAGCATAGGGCTACCAAATTTTGGCATGTAGCTTCAACTGATGGATCCCTACGAATTTTATTCAAACAATAGTGCTTGGGTCAAAACTAGCCCCACCCTAAGGGTTATAATTTGTACCTTGGCTGATATAGTCAAAACTTCAAAAATCTTTCTTGGTCAGGGTTGTCAAAATCTGGGATTGTGTGGTAAATGGTCAATGTGCACAACCCATCACTGAAAATGTCTGGCTGTACCTATTTGAAATTCGAAAAACTTTGCCGATTTTCACATCAGACTAATTGCTGTAGCACAGTCGGTAGGGTCCTGGACTTAATACTTGAAGGAATACTGTGTCAAGTACTGGTAAAAGAAACGCCAGGAAAATACGGATAGGTCCACTTGCCACCACCATTTCATTTCATTTAATCATGAAAATAATTTTAAATACCATACAAACCAACAAAAAAATTTTATGTTGGTTTCGTCTCGTTTTTAGACCAGCCTTTGGTTAACATTTCAGGTTAAGTTAAACGTTGCAGGGTTATGGCTCAACTCAGCTAGTCCAGGTGCCACCAGAGGGGTCATTTTAGCAAAAATGACCCCCCACCCAGTGGCACCTGGACTAGCTCTGGCAAAAAGAGGAAGCCTAAAAATCATGCTAGATTTGTTGGCCAAAAGAAACCATCGTCAAAAATGTCAGGCATACTTCTTCAAGATATAAGTAGTGAAAGCACAGTAATGGTGTTCTCGTAATTTATTTTGATTGCATGATTACCATATATAAGATTTGATCACACCAAAATGTCCATTGGAATAAGGTTACAAATTCCATCAGAGTAAGGTTATGTTAACAGCTTAGGTCGTATCATGTGGTCAGTGCACCTACACATGTTTTTCCTGACTTAACTTTCTTTCCAAGCCACTAAATACTTTTCTCACATGCATCAGAGGTGAGAAGGAAAATATCGCCGGAAAGAACTGGGTATTGGAACCTGAGACGACCAGGTCACAAGTTAGATACACTAACCACTGAGCTACCTGGCCAGGCAGAAAGACCAGGGACACTACATACTACTGGTAACACATCTCTGCAAACGTATGAAAATATCAGTGGATTGCAACTTCATTATTTCAGTACTGACTCCACTGCTAGCAGAGCACAGTATCCTTGTCTGGCACAACAGTACATTCCAGCTGTTTAGATGCTGGATTAAAAAAAAAAAACTTAAGATGTTAAACAAATGTCTAAATGCTGTCATAGTTTCATATGAAGATACATTAAGTAGAATGTTAAGTTTATTTTCGTCAGTTTTTAGCAAGTAAGAAAAAAACATTGTCTTGATAAAGATGAAGATACATCTGTGAACACCAAAATGCAATATTTTCACTAACTGCTTTGCAGCTTGAAAAAATGCTCAGTTGGTAGATTGTATTTGATCTTTCAGCAAAACAATCAGTCTCTACATGTCACATACTTAACTCTTTACCTATGGACAAATTTGGTAACTAGCATTTTCTCCTTTTTCCACAATGTTTTCAAAAGCCTTCTTCTTCCAAGTCATTAAAAACCAAGGCAGTGTGGTAAAGGGCTAAGCAATATGTCCAAATAAAGTCAGTTGATGTAGGAAGAGATATTCTCAGCCATCTTCGAGATCAGGAACATTCTTTGTTTTTATCCAAAAGCTCTTTGTCCAAAAGTTCTTTAAATATTAAGGACATCTTGTATGTGTGCCCCCGCTTATTAGTTGCTTTGTTTGCAAGATGCACCAAACTGCCAATACCATCTTTTGTGTTGCCCTTCTTGTATTTCTTGATCTGAAACAATAGGAAAAAAGCCATTTTGATCCCTATGAAATAACTTGCTAGGTTTGTCTTCTATTTGACCTTCTTTACTTGACTAATGCCATACTCATTGGAAATAAAAAGAAGACAAGCATTATATACACTGTTCTAATAATTTCACCTTTAGCATGAATACAAAGATTTTCCAGGATTTGAATAGTGACCTACAGTTTGACCCAAGGTGACCAATTTTCCAAGTTATTGGAGACAATCATTTCAAGTTTAATATGAACTTTGTTAAAAATGTGATGTTGGAACTGGACAGTGTCTCTTGCTTTATCATCAAGGTTTGGTTTGTATTGGAGTTTAACACCATTTTAGCAGCTCAGGTCATATCATGGCAGTCAGTGACACACCCACATGTTTCCTGGCTTTCTCACACAACTTTCTTTCCAAAGCCACTGACTACTTTTCTCACATGCATTAGATTTGAGAGGCAAAAAATTGCCCAAAGAAAGTTTGCCTCAACCAGGTATCGAACTCTCAACCACCAGTTCACAAGTCAGATACGCTAACCACTGAGCTACATGGGTGGGCTTATCATCAAGACAGACATTCTGACAGAATTAATATGAGTAATTTTTATAAAATGTGACAAAGTCTCTTGCTTTATCATCAAGACAGACATTCTAACAGTTAATTAAGGTTTGGGTTTTTTATATAAATTGTGACGGTGTCTCTTGCTTTATCATCAAGACAGACATTCTAACCGAGTTAATAAAAGGTTTGTTTTTTTAATCCTTTGTCTCTTGCTTTATCATCAAGACAGACATTCTAACAGAATTAACATAAGTGATTTTTATAAAATGTGACAGTCTCTTGCTTAATCATCAAGACAGACACTCTAACAGTTAATTAAAGGTTTGGGGTTTTTTTTATAAATTATGACGGTGTCTCCGGCTTTATCATCAAGACAGACATTCTAACAGAGTTAAAGAAAGGTTTGTTTTTTTAAATACTTTGTGTCTTGCTTTATCATCAAGACTGACATTCTAGCCAAGTTACTCAAAAGTTTTTTATTTTTGTTTTTGTTTTTTTTTATAAAATGTGACAGTGTCTCTTGCTTTATCATCAAGACAGACATTCTAGCCAAGTTAATCAAAGTTTTATATTTTTCTTTAATAAAATGTGATAGTGTCTCTTGCTTTATCATCAAGACTGACATTCTAACTGAGTTAATGAAAGGTTTGTTTTTTTTAATACTTTGTCTCTTGCTTTATCATCAAGACGGACATTCTAGCCAAGTTAATAATGTTTTTTTTTTTTTTTGATAAATTGTGACAGTGTTTCTTGCTTCATCATCAAGTTGGACATTCTAACCAAGTTAATGAAAGGTTTTTTTTTTTAAATAAAATGTCAGGGGTCTCTTGCTTTATCCTCAAGGCAGACTTTCTAACCAAGTCAATGAAAGTTTTTTTTTTTTTTTTAATAAAATGTAATGGTGTCTCTTGCTTTATCATTAAGACAGACATTCTAACCAGTTAATGAAAGGTTTTGTTTTTTTTAATAAAATGTGACGGTGTCTCCTTCTTTATCATTAAGACAGACATTCTAACCGAGTTCATGAAATGAATTTTATAAAATGTGACAGTGTCTCTTGGTTTATCATCAAGACAGACATTCAAACCAAGTTAATTAAAGGTTTTTAGCTCCACTGGCCAAAGGCCACAGCAAGCTTATGTCATGGCATGTCTGTCATGCGTCCATGCATGCCAGCGTCCATCTGTCCGTGCGTTAACTTTTATTTCAAACATCATCTTCTCTAAAACTACCCATCCAATTTTGACCAAACTTTACAGAAATGATCCTGTCATGGTCCTCTTTAGAATATCGTAAAAGAATTTGATTTCTTAAAAAACTCTGGTTGCCATGGCAAAAAAACTTAAATATATTGAAAATCTTCTTGTCCAAAACCATAATGTCCAGGGCTATCAAATTTTCATGTAGCTTCATCTAATGCACTTCTACCTAGTTTCTTCAAATTATAGCCATGGGGTAACAAGAGGGCCATGATGGCCCTGTATCACTCCACTTGCTTATAAATATAAACCATAAATACTAAACATTTCAATTCTGAGCCAAATGGTTTCATAATGAAGACTTAAAAAGTTTTCTCTGTAAAAGCCCATGTGAAAGTTGAGACCCGCAGGGCAAAGCCATTTTTGATCCCAGAGCTATAATTACTTGAACCCTGGTACAGGTCCACAAGATAAAGCCACATGCCAAAATAATACAAGTCTATGATGTATGGTTATAAATACGGTGATTTTCAATTTTTGTCCATATGAGGCCTCTGTAAAACATAAGACCCCTGATGCAAGGCTAATTTCAAAAAAAGAATAATCAAAAGAGGAAGATTTCTTAAGTTGTCACTATGTAAGCCCATGTAAAACTTGTGACCCCTGCGGCGGGGCCAATTTTGGCCCATTTGGTAGAGGCCCACTACATATAGCTACATGCAAAATTTGGTAGCTCTAGGCCTTATGGCTAGGTACAGGAAGATTTTTAACGTTTTCTCTATATAAGCCTATGTAAAACTTGTGACCCCTGGGGCAGAGCCAGTTTTGACCCCAGGGCTATAATTTGAAGAAACTTGATAGAGGTCTACTACATAAAGCTACATGCCAAATTTGGTAGCCCTATGCCTTATGATTTCAGATAAGAAGATTTTTAAAGATTTCCAATGTTTTTCAGTTTTGTTGCCATGGCAACCAGAGTTTTTGAAGGAATCAAATTCTTTCAAGAAATTCTGAAGAGGACCATGGCAGGATCATTTCTGTGAAGTTTCATGAAAATTGGATGGGTAGTTTCAGAGAAGAAGATGTTTGAAATAAAAGTTAACGCATGGACGGGCAGACGCACTCACACACGCACGGACGGACGCATGACGGGACACCGGGCCATGACATAAGCCCGCTGGCCTTTCGCCAGTGGAGCTAAAAATTGGCTCTGTCCACGGGTCCAAGTTTTACATGGGCTCATCTTGTCAAAAACCATTAATATGGCCTAGGGTTACAAAATTTGGCATGTGGTTTCATCTAATAGGCTTCTTCAAAGTTTCTTCAAATTATAGCCCTGGGGTCAAAAATGTGATGGCGTCTCTTGTTTTATCGAGACAGACATTCTAACCAACTTAATGAAAGGTTTTTTTTTTTTTATAAAATGTGACTCTGCCTCTTACTTTATCATCAAGACAGACATTCTGAGTCAATGAAAGGAATTTTATAAAATGTGACAGTGATGCTTACTTTATCATCAAGACAGACATTCCAACCAAGTTAATGAAAGTTTTTTTTATGAAATGTGACAGTGTCTCTTGCCTCATCATCAAGAAAGACATTCTAACCCAAGTTAATTAAAGGTTTGGGGTTTTTTTTATAAAACGTGACAGTATCTCTTGCTTTATCATGAAGACAGACATTCTAACAGATTAATTAAAGGTTTGGATTTTTTCAATAAAATGTGACGGTATCTCTTGCTTTATCATCAAGACAGACATTCTAACCGAGTTAATGAAAGGTTTGTTTTTGAAATAAAATGTGATGGTGTCTCTTGCTTTACCATCAAGACAGACATTCTAACAAACTTGATGAGATGTTTTTTTTTCCTTTTTCATAAGAGGTGATGGTGTCTCTTGCTTTATCATCAAGACACATTCTAACCAAGTTAATGAAAGGTTGTTTTTTTTTTTTTCTTTTATAAAATGTGACAATTTCTCTTGTTCTATCATAAAGACAGACATTCTAACTGAGTTAAGGAAAGGGTATTTTTATAAAATGTTACAGTGTCTCTTGCTCTATCATCAAGGCAGACTTTCTAACCGAGTTCAGGAAATGGTTTTCTCATAAATGTGACACTGTCTCTTGCTTTATCATCAAGACAGACATTCTAACCAAGTTAATGAAAGGGTTTTCATAAAATGTGACAGTGTCTCTTGCTTTTTTACCCCTGGAAATTAATTTCAGTCTTACCCAAGACTTAATGAAGACAACCATTCTGACCAAGTTTCATGGGCTGGAATGAAATGTCGTCTAAAAAGTACACAAAATGGCTTATTTCCTAATCAGAGGTAACATATTTTCACACCTGCTCGAGATATTAATTCTTTACCACACAATCCCTAATTTTAACAACCCTGAAAGAGAAAGCTTTTGAAAACATTGCAGAAAAAGGAGAAAATGATGGTAACCAGCATTTTCTCCTTTCCCCACAATGTTTTCTATCCTATCAAGTGCAGAAATCACCATTTAAGCAACTGTTGATTTGTTATCTGCAATTGCTTTCAATTTGGTCCAGTCAAAAATTGCCATTTGGTAAAGAGTTTAAAAAGACCAACATTTTGATCAAGCTTCATGACTTACCCTAAGAATTGCAGCCTCTATAGTGCACAAAAGTTTTTTTTTTCTAAGATTAACACTTGTGACCTACCTTTTGGCACAAGTGGCACCTAAAGTGCACAGATTTCCAGAGATTTAGTTCTGGTGACCTACATTTTAACCTGAGGCTACCCATTTACAAACTTGTATCTAAGATACTATGAAGACAATATTCTGTCCATGTACCATAATAATGGGTTTGAAAATATGGCCTTAATAATGTACACAAAGTTTTTTCCTCAGCCATTGACAGACTTTTGGACAGCAGGTGACTTAGTTTTCCCAGTTTAAAATCATTTCAGACGAAGTTAAATGAGCATGACTAAAAATTTGGACAGACATATATGGACACACAAATTTTCTGTGCTCTCCTTTTTCACCAAAGGTCACAAGTATTGGAAATAGTATAGAAAGCTACATAAAACATGCAAATTTCTTAGGCGGTAACAAGCATTTTCTCCTTTCCCCACAATGTTTTCAGAGCGTTTCTTCCTTAGGGTTGTTTAGTCTGCATTGTCTGGTAACAAGTTTAAATAAAATTTCTAAACCTCATGCTTAAGAGTTTCCACATATAAAAATGATTGATTCAGTAGTTTCTGAGATGTTTATGGTATATTCTGATGAAAGAATCAATGACAAATGATGCAAACACTGGCATCCTGCATCACAAAAGATCAGGACTTTAACTAAGGAAAAATACAACAGACAGACGAGCACAATTATACAGGGTTTTCGGGCTTCTGAAATTAACCCTTTCAGTGCCAAAGGCAAAAACAGGCTTCTGTGGATGGCATAGATCACAATCAGACTGCATAGAATGTGCAGTCTGACCTTGGATCTATACCCTATGCTTGTTTAGTAAAGCCTGATAGATAAAAATCTTTCTGAGTTACAGTGGATTGTATTTTCAGGTGTCAAAAGAGGTTGAGTTATCTATATTTGGCACTGAAGAGTTACTATCTTCTACCCAATTAATATGTATATAGTTGATTTACCGCTTTTTTCGCACTTGGAGATTCCAATATTTGTTTACATATTGTTCTGAGTGTTGTTTCATCTTTTATCATCCACAAATTCTCTTTGTCTATAAGCTGTTTTGGATCTGCAGATGGATTTTTCAAGAGTAATTTTATTACCTGCAATAATTAAAATAAATTTAGCACGAACATATTAATCCATAACCTGAAGTGTACCATGGGCTGAGTCATTGGCCATTGTGTTTTATTTTTACTTTAAGTTAAGTAAAGCTGTTATTACTATGCAATATCAAGGTTGAGGGTGATTCCATGTGTTTCCTTGTAGAAAGACAAAGTACTTTTATGTACAAGATCAAACAAAAGGCCAATAAGGACCTGAATTGCTCTACTTACAGTAACTGAAAAATAACTGTAGTGTGACAAAACAGTAATAGTAATAATCATAAAATTATATGAACTATCAGCTGTTAGCCATAAATAAAAATTCTCTCCTGAGTTGGAACAGCCAACCTTTAAGTTAATTTTTTTCCACAAAATTTCAAGACTGTTTAATGATCAAAACATCCATCATAAACTGGTGTTAAACAAGAGGGCCATGATGGCCCTGAATTGCTCACCTGAGCAATTATATAAATTAAAGAATATATTGCAAAGTGTAGTCATCTTTTTCTATAATAGGGCACAGTGACCTAGTTTTTCATTTAAGCTAACCCAAAAATTGTTAAAGCTACCAAGGCAAACATTCTGACCAAGCTTCATAAGAAATTAGCAGAAAATCTTCCCTCATGTGTGCATGAAACATTTTTCTATGAATTTACCCAAGACATACTTTTTGACATGAGGTATCATATCACGCAATGCATCCAAGATATAACATTCTGGTCAAATTGATGCCTATCCGACAAAAAGTATGACCTACAGGGCAAATGCAAGGTTTTTTTACGATGTGACACATGGTAATCTTCACTTTTTATTCTGCGTTAATTCACATTCAAACTTGTGAGAGGTATTATCAAAACAAAACATTCTAATCCAGTTTCATGATCATTGGACTGTTAGCCTCATCCAAGATGTCATCAAGACAAACATTCTGACTTACTTATGGGTATCTGTCAGAAAAGGTGGTCTTTGGAGCAAGCAAATACAAAATAAAAATTTATTAACAACACATGCCAGACACATCACAATCACAAGAATTCTCCTGTGTACTTCACGCTCACATGAATGAAAAAGAGAATATCGAATAAATAAAAAGTCATTTTCTTTGACGTACCTCTGTCATACTAAAATTTCCAATATCCTCTTCTAAAAACAAAGAGTAAAGTGTGCTCAAGGTTGTAGGTGGTATCTCACTGTAACAAGAACGTTGCAATAAATATGACATTTCCATGCAAATCTGTCCTATTGTCACATACAAACAAGCTGTGAGAGAGAAAACTTTTTTCAAATCAACAACAGACTTGTGTTTTTTTTTCAAATCAACAACAGACTTGTGTTTTAACTCTTTACCACATGACAAAATTATATCCTGGCCCAAACTGAAATGCAGATGAGAAACTGAACGTTACTCAAAACATAAAATTGGTCTGTCATACGGTAGAAAACATTGTGGAAAAAGAAGAAAATGCTGGTTACCACATTTTCAAAGGCCTTCTTTCTCAGGGGAGTTTGTCGGGGGGGGTTAAAAGTCGGAGGTAAAGGGTTAATTGTGTGATTAAACCTTTACCAAACAATCCCATGTTTTAACCTTTGTGCTCTATTAAAAGACTGTGGGAAAAGGAGAAAATGCTGGTAACCAGCATTTTTTCCTTTTCCCACAATGCTTTCTATCCTTCCATGGAACTGAAGCTCATTTGTTTAATTCTGAATTTGTAATCTGTAGAATGTTTTGACTTTGGGAAATTCTGAACTTTGTCATGTGGAAAAGGGTTAAGAAGATAAAGAAAATGGTCTGTTTCATTAGAATATATCACTATAAATCAAAAAGTAGAGGCCATGTTAGCCTATAAATGGCCCACCTAAAATTTTTGTATTTCTACTTCTCTCAAAAGTCTGACCACTAAAGAGGAGTCATGATTGAACCTAAGGCCATAATTTGAATCCCTTTAATTTGGCCTACTAGAGGGTGCCTTCTTACAGTCTTTGGCTCTAGGCTTATGGTTTAAGAAAGGAATATACCGTATACATACTTTAAAGTTACTTGTGGTGGATTTATTTTGGCATTGTTGGTGGCAGAGCTCCAGACAGAGGGAGTGATTTTGATTTCAAACTTGAAAATATTAATTATTCTCCACTAAACCCTGTATTATGGGTACTCATTAGAATTGTCTCAATGAGACAATTCTAATAAGTACCCACAACACAGGGTTTGGAAGAGAAATAATGAATTTAGAATACCATTACTCCCTCTTATCTGGAGCTCTGATTGGCAGTCAAGATCAGTTGCACCAAAATTAATCAATTGTCAATGTACATTCTTAGACTTACATAAACTAAACATATGTAAATGGTGTATTCTGGAACGGGGTCGAAAACTATAAATTTCACCAAGGTGTTTAAGAAATTTTAAGTACACTCTCAAGAAATGTGCACACATTTTCCTGTGTAATACTAAATGGTCTCTAGTGCTTTGCATCAAACATTCACCTTGCATGTTCAATGCTGACCTCAGGGTAGGAATGTGACCAATCATGGTACAGGTCTACTAGATGAAGACACATGCCACATCTACTTTATACCCAAGGCCTTATGGTAAGGAACAAACACATGTATTCTAGGGCTATAATTTGAGCAACACTGGTGAATGACCACTATATAAATCTAAATGCAAAATTTCATAGCCATAGGCCTAACAATCTCGGAGAAGAAGATTTTTAAAGTTTTCACCAAATACATCCCTACATGGAACTTGTGGTCCTCCAGGCAGCTAAAAATTTTGGTATCATAGATATAACTATATTGTTCGTAATGGAGGTCTACAAGATACATGCAAAATTTGGTTGTCCTATGCCTTATGCTTAAGAACAGGTCATTTTTTTAAAGATTTTACTATATAAGCTTATGTTAAATTTGTGATCCTTAGGCTAGGCCAATTTGGACCCCATTGCTATAATTTGAACACTCGTGATGAAGGTCCATTAGATGAAGCCTCATGCAAAATTATTTAGCACAAGGTGTCATAGCAAGGGACAAAGTGGCAAATATGTGTAAAAGGGTGCAAACAAATTTATTCTGAGATTTTTCCGAGTGACTTACTTTTTGACAAATCTCAGAAAAACCTTGTGTGAACTCTAGAGGCCACATTTTCAGTCCAGTTTTCAATAAAATATGGTCAGAATGTTTGTCTTGATAATATCTTGGACTAGTTTGCATTTGGGTCAGGTCAGGTCAAAAAGAATGTCACTCAGAAAAATCTCAGAAAAGCATTGTGTACTCTAGAGACTACATTTCCAGACCAATACCCATGAAAGTAGGTCAGAATACTTGCCTTGATGACATGTTTTATGACATTGTCATCATCGCTGATGACATCATTATTACAGGTAGTCCGGCTAGACTGAAAAGATCTATTTCACATGAAAAACACACATATTTTTCACAATGGAAAAAAAAGCGATGTGAAAAAGAAAGGTTAAAGTGAAGAGCATAAAAGAAATGAGATAATTGTTTGTTTCGGTGGATGATCGAAATTTGTTTCATCTCGCAAAAAGCGAAGGCCATATTTTCACTTGTGGCTTTGCCACTCATGAAAATATAGCCTTCAATTTTCACTTGGTGAAACAAATTTCGATCATACACCGAAACAAACAATTATCCTCTGTATGATATAGAGCTGTTGCAGTGTACAACAACTTTGAAAAAATTAGCTCTGAAAAAGTAAAAGAAACTGATCAAAAACCTCACCATGACTCAGGCTCCACACCAAACTGTATCAAGTTGTTGACAAAATGATAGATGAAAAAATTCCGAAACCTAGTAGAATTCCAATCTCTTGCTAAATTGATGAAATAGTCTGCAACACCTTCATTCTGAAATAAATAATGAGAAGGTCAGTTTGTGCCCTCTAGAGTGCACGAAAGATTTTACAAAAATCTGTTCCATTGACCTAGTTTAAGACCAGACATAACCCAATTTTGCCTTGTGTGAGATATTATCAAGACAAACATTCAAACAAACTGCCATTCTTATCAGGCTGAAAAATGTGGCCTCTAGATTGCACGCAAGATTTTTCTAAGATTTGTCCCAGTGACCTACTTTTATTACTACTACACATGATCCCATTTTAAACCTGTCCCAGATATCACCAAGATAAACATTCTGAGCAACTTTCATAAGTGCAATACTCATGAACCTTAATGTTGTGTTGGACAGAAAATATTAACTCTTTACAACATGAAAAAAAAAAAAAATGTAGATATGTTCAGATTGTTACCAGCATTTTCTCCTTTTCCCTCAATGTTTTCCAAAGGCTTCTTCATCAGGGTTGTTAAAACTTGGGATTGTGTGGTAAAGAGTTGAAAATTCTTTTTCCAAAGGGTATGTCAATCCCTCACAAAAAGAAGACATTGTTCTTATTTCATTTTCTGGATCATTATCATAATTATCTGGGACAGAACATCTAGATCTTCATGAAATGACAAATAAACACTTCCGGGTTGAAAACAGATATCCAAGAGACAAAACATGTTTTGACCTGAGGGACGGTATTGGTGGAGGTTTACTAAATGAAGCTGCATATGCCGAACTTAGAAGCCCTATGCCTTATGGTTAGGAATAAGATTTTTATAGTTTTCACTATATATGCCAATGTTAGGAATAAGAAGATTTTTATAGTTTTCACTATATATGCCAATGTTAAACTTGTGACTGCCGTGGTGAGCTCAATTTTGACTCTACAGCTATAATTTGAAGGAATTTGGTAAAGGTCTTTTAGATAAAACCCTAGGTCTTATGGTTTTGGACAAGAAAATTTTTAATGATTTTCAATATTTTTCATCAATTTTGCTGCCATAGCAACCAGAGTTTTCCCTGGAATCAAATGCTTTGAAGAATTTCTGAAGAAGACCAAGGCAGGATCATTTCTGTGAAGTTTCATAAAAAATAGGTGGGTAGTTTCAGAGAAGATATTTGAAAGAAAAGATAATGCACGGATGCACACACCGACTGATGGACAGATGCACAACGGACACAGGAACATGACATAAGCTCTCTGACATGACATGACATAAGCTCTCTGACATATCATGACATAAGCTCTCTGACATGACATAAACTCCCTGACATGACATAAGTTCTCTGGCCTTTGGCCAGTGGAGCTACAAATGAACAATTACAAATGCTGAAAGTATCATATACAATCATTATCATAATTAAACCTTCACCACATAATCCACATAACCCTGAGAAAGACTTTATGACAACATTGTTGAAAAAGGAGAAATGCTTAGAAGCAGATGTTATAAATAAAAGTTGAGACACGAAGAACACAGTGCCATGACTAAAGTTTGCTTGCCCTGGCAAGTAGAGTTACAATGGAGCTACAACTATGAAATCAATACCACAATGAATCCTGCCTGGAACAAACTACAATCAAATTCTGACATCAGATATTTTCGTAACTCAGATGGTAGTTTAGGTAGTTGGTTTTGTAGCTCTTCGATAACAACTGTGGTTGAATTATCATCTAGGATAGCTGGGACTGTTTGGTATACATGCAAAGGTGTTAAATTCGGTTCTGGCATAAACCTGTAATCTTGCTTTACTTCTTTGTCTCTCATAGGTACTGTCTGCCTGTAACGGTAGAGAAGATTGTCGTAATTTGTTATACTACACTAATGATATAAACAAGTCTGTGAAGACCTCTTTAACCCTTTACCACACAATCCCAAATTTTAACAACCCTCAGGAGGAAACCTTTTTAACCCTTTACCACACAATCACAAATTTTAACGACCCTGAAAAAGAAGCCTTTTGAAAACATCATGGGAAAAAGAGAAAATGCTGGTAACCAGCATTTTCTCCTTTTCCCACAATGATTTCTACCCTATCAAAGACAATTTCCACAATTTGAGCAAAATTTAAATTGTCATCTGCATATGCTTTCAATTTGGACAGGTCTATATTTTTGTCGCATGGTAAAGAGTTAAAATATTGTGGGAAAAGATGAAGATGCTGATAAGCAGCATTTTCTTCTTTTCCCACAATGATTTCTAACCTGTCAATAACGAATTCAAACAGTTGAACCACAATTGATTTTTCATCTGAAAATGCATTTAATTTGGGCAAAAATTAATTTTCTCGTTTGTTAAAGAGTTAACCACTGGTATTTCTTCTTTCAAAATAAATATGACTGGCTGCTTTCCCACATAACCATTGTTGAAACAATGATCACTATTGAGATAGGAATGATTCTTGTCGCAATGACTGTAATAAATCCTTATAAAGGAATTGCACAAGCTGGGTATTCCAACCAACGACCCCCTGGTCTTAAGTCCTGCTTACTACCGACTGTACTACTGGGGCTCAGCACAAAAGAAACCTGACAATTGTCTACCCTACAAGCTGCTCATTCATTTCATGCTCAAAGAAGCTTAACAAGATATTGTGATGGCCAGTACACCTATCCATGCTTTCCTGGAGTTTCTTTTACCAATACTTTACACAATATTCTTCCCAAGCCACTGGCTTCTTTCCCACATAACCATTGTCAAAAGAATGATCAGCTGTGAAAGAAGAATGATTCCTGTCACAATGACTGTCATCAATCCTTTGAACGGAATTTTAACTCCGCTGGGTTTTCCAACCAGCGACAACCTGGTCTAAAGTCCTGCTTGCTATCTGACTGCACTATTGGGGCTTGGCACAAAAGAAACCTGACAATGATCTATCTTACACACTGCTCATTCATTTCACACTCAGAGGAGCTGAACAAGATGGTCAAAAAAAAAAAAGAAAATATAAATTGAGGGACAGACAAATGGAAGCAAACCATTGTCACATTATTTGCTCATTATGGTCTTTGGACAAGGCTGCATTTGATTCATCAACTATGTAAAAGAAAATTTAGAATTTACCCTGCGCTTGCATCATAAGATCTTGTTTCATTGACAACTTCGCCACCTTTTTCTAAGACTTCTATCTGTCGCTTTATTTCAAAATCTGGAACAAACACAGCTGATCCACTAAGTGCAGTTTACATCTGATATGGGTGCAGGTACAGTTAACCTCTTACCAAACAGTCCTGAATCTTAACTCTTTACAACACAACGAAATTGTAGACCGGCACAAATTCAAAGCATTTGCAGACAACAAACTAAAATGTGGCTCTAAAGGTAGGATTTGTTTCTGAAAGGTTAGAAAACATCATGGAAAAAGGAGAAAATGCTGGTTACCAGCATTTTCTTCTTTTCCCATGATGTGAAAGAGAAAATGCTGGTTACCAAAATCTTCTTCTTTTACCACAGTGTTTTCAAAAGTCTGATTTCTGGGATGCGTTAAAACTCGTCATTATGTGGTAAAGAGTTACCGACTTGGTAATTAGTATTTTTTTTTTAAAACAATCTTTTCAGAAGCCTTCTTTGCCCATGCTTGTAACCAGCATTTTCTTCTTTTCTTCTAATGTTTCCTATCCTTTCAAAGACAAATCTCATCATTCTAGCCAGATTTCATTTGTTGTCTGCACACATTTTCACTTGCACCAGTCTAAAATTTTGTTATCAGAGAGTATTTTGTGTTTCAAATGGTAATATCTCAATGAGCTATTCTCTAAAATCTGTACTGTGAGTACCCGATGAAATTGCCTCCATTCTAATGAGTACCAACAGTATTATTTTGTAGTTTGGAAGAGTTTGATACACCATTATGAAAATTTTCATCAAAATTTCTGTATGGGTAGGGACAATACCTACTTGGAAAGATCATTATCTCAAATATCAACATCATCCTGAGAACTTTCATTCACAAGCCTCATAGATTATTGTAGTAACTGAGCCATGCTCTGGCAAAAGGGGGCTTTATGCATCTCCGTGATGCATCCTACCAAGCAAGTCATCACAGTACTATACATCCCTAAAATCTGTTCTGTATAACAGCTTACTAAATCATGAGGTACACTGGTCCTTTAACATGCAAAAAATTGACCAAAAGCAAAAAGTTTCAGCCCAAGTCAGCCTGCACGGACTGCTCAGGCTGACCTAGGTCCGTACTTTTTGCAAATGCATTATGCCCCCTTTTCACAGAGCATGGCTCAATTGCAGGTTCCAACATTTTCCATTTCAAGTAACAGTGATCTTGGGCTCTAGTTTAGCCATGAAATAAACATTTTAGGCATTATTTTTTACAACAACATTTACCAGTATTCGTTACACTTAGCTCATAGAAGTTCGTGCAGATTCTTTTTCTCATCTTTTTTTTTTATCTGATGCTTGATGATAGCCATTTCAACAGGAATCACTCCTCTCTCTCCTGTGAACATTATTACAAGGATACTTATGTGGGAAAGCAGTGAGTGGCTTTGGAAGAATATTGAGGCAAATACGGGAAAAAGAAAGACTAGGACAGCTCAGACAGATGCCACATTTCAACGGAACTCATGTTAAAAATGGGCTTAACTCTTTATCAAATGACAAAATTTTAGACTTGCCTGAATTGAGAGCATTTCCAGATGAATAACAAAAGCACCGCATACCCTCAGCTGCAGTTGCTTGATTTTCAGTGTATATTCTAAGTAGAAAAATGGGCATACATGTAACTGTGTCCACAATATTTTCATAGTTACCTGCTCTTGTTGCATGGGTTTCCCTTTTCATATTTAACCCTTTACCACACAATCCCAACTTTTAACGACCTGGAAGAGAGGACTCTTGAAAACATTGTGGGAAAAGGAGAAAATGCTGGTAACCAGCATTTTCTCCTTTTCCCACAATGTTTTCTACCCTATCAAAGACAGAAATCATCATTTTAGTAACATTTCATTTGTCATCTGCAAATGCCTTGAATTTGGTCCAATCCAAAAATTTGCCGTTTGGTAAAGAGTTAACAATGAGTCCAAGTTTGAAGTAAATATCTTCAGTAATGACAAAGACATTATATAATGTCAAAGTTTTCCCACAACAATGCAGACAATATAAGGGCTGTGGCAATAACTTATGTTTTCTTCGAAAAACATATAGAAAATTATACTCACTAATGGCTTTCTTAACACCATGTAAACTATTTATATTTTTGACCTCTGTCCTCACCCCGAGCGGCTCTCCTTCCCTATGCACAGATATGTTAGCATCAACCCTGAGTGACCCCTCTGTGGAAAAATATATAGGCGAATTACCTCCTGAAATTTGTGACAGACTATTCTGAAAACATCCTTGAGAAATATTGATAACCAACATTAATCAAGGTTTAAAACATGAGCACAAGAGTAAAAGTTCCATCAAAAGGATAAAGCATTGCTCATTCAGGGAATTTTTCCCTTTGCTACAATGATTTCAGGTTTGCTGTGACACAAAAAAGTAATCTGAACAAGGTAATCTTTTAACCTTTTACCACACAATCCTGAGTTTTAACGATCCTTAAGGAGAAGGCATTCGAAAACATTGTAGGAAAAGGAGAAAAGCCGGTAAGTAGCATTTTCTCCTTTTCCTGCAATGTTTTCTACCATTTCAAAGACAGAACTCATTTTGTGATCTTGATTGAATTCATTGTCTGCAAATGCCCCTAATTTAGTCATGTTGAGAATTTTGTCATTAGGTACAGGGTTAAGCAATAACAATGGTTTGGGGTCCACATTTACTAACGTTCTGAATTCAACTCTTAGGCATTGAACCACTTACCTTCTTATTGGCTTTGTCAAAAGTTCTAGCCAATAAGGCAACTGTAGTTATCAGTAAGAATCAGCTGACTTAGCAGACAGCAAAGATCAAGATCAGACTGCACAGAACATGCAGTCTGATTTGGATCTATACCATGCACTTTTCTATTCAAGACTACTTATGTCCATCTGAGTTCCAGTGGATTGTGTTATAGAAGGACAGACAGACCGACGGCCAAAGCAATGAAAATATGTTTCCCCTTCCACAAGCATTAACCCTTCACTGAACAATGCCGCCTTTTAACAACCCTGGAAAAGAAGCCTTTGGAAAACATTGTGGGAAAAGGAGAAAATGCTGGTAACCAGCATTTTCTCCTTTTCCCACAATGTTTTATACCCTCCAAAGAAAAACTGCACCATCTGAGCCACCATGAAATTGTCATCTGCAAATGCTTTCAATTTGGACAAGGCCAAAATTTTGTTGTGTGGTAAAGGGTTAAATTCACATAAATCACAGACACAAAAAAAGAAAAGTACTCTAACCTTCCATCTTTCCATCACATGTCTGAATCAGGATAAGAGTTTGTCTCAGATCTCTAATGAAGGATCTTGCTTCTTCTGCACTATATAAGTCTGGTGCTGTTACTATCTCCATCAAAGCACAACCTATAGAAGATTGATTGAATAGTGTTTTATGCCCCTTTCAACATTATTTTAGTCTCATCACGGCATCAGCTCACATATTCAGACTGCGCACGCTGACCTAGGTCTGTACTTTTTGCAGATGCATAAAGCACCCTTTTCACATAGCATGGCCCATATGTATTAACTATAAGTTTTTTGATTGGATGCGGTAAATTTTTAACAGCACCAATCCAATAGGCTTCTTCATCTTTTGGTGAAATGATTCAACTGAGCAGATATGAATTTACAAAATAAGAGTAGAATATGACATTTAAATTGTAACTGATTTTGTATTTCAATTAAAATAATGACAAAAATCTAATAACTAGCATATAACTGGATTTAACATTTTACCACACAATTCCATGTTTTAATGATCCTGAAGAAATGTTATGGGAAAAGGAGGAAATGCTGGTAACCAGCATTTTCTCCTTTTCCAACAATGTTTTCCATCCTATCAAAGACAAAAATCATGATTTAAGTTACATTTATTTTGTTGTCTGCACATGCTTTCAATTTGCCTGGGTCCAAAATTTTGGTGAGGAGTTAAGCATATGGGGTTGATCAGCCTCAGGTGAATACCCCACTACATAGCCCAATGGAGCAGAGTTCCAGATAAAAGGGAGCGATGGTATTTTAAATCCATTATTTCTCTTCCAAACCCTACATTGTGGGTACTCATTAGAATCGTCTCGATGAAACGATTCTAATGAGTACTCATAACATAGGGTTTAGTGGAGAATAATCAATATATGTATTTTCAATTTTGAAATCAAAGTCACTCCCATCTGTCTGGAGTTCTGAATGGAGTGTCAACCTTTGTTTACAAAAGTAAAATGGTTCCTATTTCTATCTTTACCCTTAACTACAAAATACCACATTTTAATGACCCTAAGGAAAAAGACTTTTGGTAACCAGCATTTTCTCTTTTTCCCACAATGCTTTCTACCCTTCAAATGATTGATTGATTGGATGGTGTTTCATGCCGCTTTCAACATTATTTCAGTCATATCGCAGCGACAGCTCACATATTCATGTGGTTTTACCACTACTAGACTAGGGCTCTGAAGTGTCTTGCCCAAGGACACACCCACGAAAAACCCAGTGGATCAGGTGGGGCTCGAACCCGGGGCCTCCAGGTTGCGAGTCCCACACTTCACCACTAAGCCACGCAGGACCCCTTTCTAGCCTTCCAAAAACAAATTTATGGAGTCAAATTCAATTAGTCTTATGCAAAATACTTTCAAATAGAACAAGTCTAGAATTTTTTGGCTTGACAAAGAGTTAAATACCCAACAAGAGCACTATGTGCAGGTGAAAAAGTCTTTTTCTAAAATTTGACCTTGTAACCTAGTTTTTGACCTGACATGATCCATTTTCAAACTCGTCAGAGATATCAAGACAAACATTCTGACCAACTTTCATGAATATCGGACTGAAAATGTGGCCTCTAGAGTGTACACAAGGTAAAAGTTCATGAGGGACAACGGACGAGAGACGACGCACACTGGACGCCAGACACAGCACGATCACTAAAGCTCACCCTGATCACTTTGTGCTCAGATGAGCTATAAAAAAGGTTCATTCAAACACTACTTTTGATTTTTTTCTATTGTTAGTTACAATGGACTTGACCTTGAATAGACTGGTAAGAAATTTAATCCCAAGCTAGTTTTCCCAGAAACATCCTACTGATACATGTTCATTCAAATATGAATCATAATGGGGAAACAGCTTCAGTATTTTTTGTGACAGAGACCTTGACTTTGCATGCACTTACCCTGCAATCAATCTCGGGTTAACATCTCTCATATGCTTCCTACTCAGCAATTTATTTTATTTATGTTCATGTAAACATGAGTTATTGAGCAGACTTTTTTATTTTTTCTCTTTTTGGTGACAGTGACCTTCACCTTGCATGCATTGGCTCATTTATGCCAAGCTAGCTTTTCACTTAAGCCTTTCCCAAACGACAAATTTTGGACTGGTCCAAATTGAAAGAGTTTGCAGACGACAATTTTAAATTTGATGAAAATGGCAGAAAGTTATCAAAAAGGGTAGAAAACACAGTGTTTTCAAAAGACTTGTACTGCAGACACGTGAAAACCAGGGCTTGTTTGGGAAAGGGTCAAGCTTCCCATACAGCAAGTTTCATTCAAGCATTTTGATTCAAACATGAGTAATTAGGGGAAAACGCTTTCTATTCTATTTTAAGTAACAGCGTCCTTGACCATACAAGCATTTACCATTAAATCAATTGAATTCGAAGCCGGCATTTTGTTCACATGCTACATAGAAAATTTCATTTATAAATCTTTGTTGAAAGTTTTTAAGTTACTGTGTGGAAACACTTTTTCTATTTTTTTCAAAAGGGCCAGAATGGCCCTTTGACGCTCACCTGAGAGCCTTGTCAGTTTTGGGTACAATAAGATTTTTTAAAGATTCCGATATGTTAAGATACTGCACCTACGACATAAAGGAAAGCAGCACATGTGATGCCAACATCTGGGTGTAGATGCTTTTCCAGTGAAAATTCTAAGTCCAAAATGCAACGTGAACGTGTCAAAAATACTGTAAGGATTACCTGCCCTTCTGGTTTAGGTTCCCCTCTTCATAGATACCACTTAGCCTATTGGAAATATGCATATTCAGTAATAACAGAGATATCAGAAACTGTCTCACAAAGGCACAGACAATGACACCGAAACAGATGACAGGAGTCTATAACAATAATTTAATGCTTTCTTTGAAAACAGCCATGCTGTCTAGCTGGCCTTGTTTCATTAACTAAGAAAACTACTGTTTTCTGCTCCAATCAATTTTTGCCAAAAAGACAAATATATGATCATACCTGCTCTATTTAGATCTATCAAGCTTTTATTTTCTACATCATCATGCAGGCTTTTGCCAGAATCCTGTTCCAGTTGCAGCTGAGTAATTCTTACTGTCTTCTCTACACAGTCATTGTGTGTTCTACCATATATTATATACTGGAAAATGCCATCATTTGCCAAAGCATGTTTCTGTTGTGTTATCTGGTAACCTGCCTGTGGAAACAAGAACACATGAAAAGACTCCATCAAGAATTGGAAGGTGTAAGATAATAAGTTCCTATGTTCTACCGTATATATCATCATGTATTCTTGAAAACCCCATTAACTGTTACAAAGCAAGTTTAACTCCATTATTCATTAGGGTGAACACACAAGGTGCATCAGTGACAGAGATCTGTTTAGCGGACCCAATATAGGAGAATGTGACATTTGACCCACCCACTGTGACCTTGAGCTTTGAGCCTGGCATCTGAAACATTTGTTCTCTCAGTTGTCTCATCAAGGTGCACACAAGTGAAATATTTCAACAAGAGGGCCATGACGGCCCTGTATTGCTCCACTTCCCTATAAACAAGTGTGCCATACACATATTTGTATTGCAATCCTGCTATCGGCCTTTGCTTCACGCCAGAGAATTGATAACAATCTTCCTTTGTTTTGCGCTGGCGGTCAAAAATAGATAGAGGATGCAAGAGATATTGGAATATGAATATTGAAACTACTTTGTGGTTCAACATGAAGAGATACAATGAAAAGCAACCTTGACAGCAATTGTCTCTTTTCTTCAATGTTTTGCATATTGTTAAGAATTGAAACTTTTGATCAGATGTATTTTTTAACCCTTTACCAAACAATCCCGCATTTTAATGATTCTGCAGAAGGCCTTTTAAAACATTGTGGGAAAAGGAGAAAATGCTGGTAACCAGCATTTTCTCCTTTTCCCACCATGTTTTCAACCCTTTTACAAAAATAATCCATCATTTGACCCACATTCAACTTGTCGTCGGCAAATGCTTTTAGTTCTGTCTGGTATGAAATATTGTTGTTTGGTAACCAGTTAAGATCATATCAATGTGAAGAAAATTAAATGCAGGCACACAGCATTGAAGTTTTCTTAGACATTTGCTATTCTGTACAGAGTTCACTTCTAACCAGAAGACAAAATCGCAGACTGGTCCAAATTGAGAGCATTTGCATACAGCAAACTGAATATGACTAAAATGATTGATTTGTCTTTGAATGGGTAGAAAAGATTGTGGGAAAAGAAGAAAATGCTGGTTACCAGCATTTTCTTCTTTTTCCACAATGCTTTCGAAAGTCCTTTTCCTAAGGGTTGTTAAAATTTAGGATTGTTGGTAAGTTATGGTGTCTTAGCATCAGTCAGAGAATTGCACTGTTCAGCAACACTTACAGGAAGATCAGAATAGAAGTAGTGTTTTCTATCAAATCTGGAGACTTCATTGATCCTACAATTTAAGGCCAATGCTGTGAGTACACCTGCCTCGACGCATCTTCTGTTTATGACCTAAGATAGGAAAAAATATCACAAGGATTATATACTGTACTTACTATGATTTAGGCTAAAGCTATTTTTAGATCCTGGAAACAAATGATTTGAATAGGGTGGAGATCTTTGAAGCCCCAATAGCAGCCATAAGAAAACTAGAGCTGTCACTGAATGTGACTTAATACCCCAGCGCTTTGACAGAAAAAAAGTGTCAAGTTCAAGGGAAGATAATTCCTCAACCAGGGGGAGTTGACACTTGAAAATTAAATCTTGCAAATCTTTAATATATGATCAATATATGTGCAAAGTTTCAATGTAATTGAAGGAAAACTGTAGGAGGAGTTCGCGACACAAAATTGCTAGTATTTTGTACACAGACGGACACACGGACAGACAGGCTGATTCCAGTATACCCCTGAAAACATTCGTTTTGTGGGGGTATAATACTGCCAGTGTTAAAATGCATTTGAATTGATATGATGCCCTTTAAAAGTATGGAAATTATTGTGAGGATGATGATCTGTCATTGTAAAGCCAGTCCAAGTGTTAGTCACTGGCAGAAAAATGATTTTTAAAACCAGGTACTAGAGGCGCTTGAGCGCCTGTATCGCTCCACAGGCCTGATATTTCTATAATGGCGAAAAGAAGTTTTTAACAATTACCATTCAATCCTGCATTTTAGCTCACTGAAGAAAAAAGGTATGGAAAAAACTTGTGAGAAAAGAAGAAAAAAATGGTAACCAGCATTTTCTTAGTTTCCCACAATAATTTCTATCCTTTTTTATATATGTCTTACTAATTTGAAGATATGTTGTCTGCAACAGGTCCTTTCACAAACCATTTTGGGTGGGGAAACATCAAAATATAGAAAATATGTCTTTCTCAGGGTCGTTAAAAGTTGTGATTGTGTGGTAAAGGGGTAATCTAAAAGAACAGCTAGGAAGGCAAATGAATGAATGTTATAGCAATATAGATCAACTTACATCAATACACCAGATAGAATGAAATATGCTGGCATACAATGAACACCTAATCCCTAATAATCAACTTTTCACAGTCACAGTTAGAATGTCTTCTGTGGCAAACAACACAAAATGGTCTACAAATGCATTTACATAAATCAAATATCCTGCTCCAGGGCACAGATTAATTCTGGTGTACTGAAGTTGCGGGATCAGTTTGACTGGATAACATTAATGCCTTATCACAAATGTAAAGCCCTGTCCCACTTTGTACCAGGTCACCAGGATTTACACCCCTTCTGTCCACTCTGCATTTACTCATTAGTAGGTCAACAAACCTTTACCAGAACTAATATAAGTGCAGAGGTTCTCTTGTTCTATATCAAAAGGACTATAAAGTACCTACAACATGGGGGTTTTGTTATTAAAATACTTTTTCTTTTTTATCTTGGCATGGTTACTCAGGCTTAGTAATAAGGCAAAATTGAAAAGCTCAAGTTGTGAAAGGTGCTCAAGCTTTTATCTTATTTATGGCCAGTGATATTTTATTACTAGTACTAACTAATAGCATATCATTGGAGTAAATTGTGATCTTAATACCAAGGAAAATGTGTGGGCTTAAACAGGACAGCCCTGACTAGGTCAAGTCAATCCAATTTTCTTCCTTTTTCTTTGTTAGTCAATAAAACTAACACAATAAATAGTTTTGGAGAAGAACATTTTTTTGAAATATAAGCCTTGTCTATAAAAAAATGTGTTTTTAGGTGTATCATTTTTTTAAAAGGAATTTGGTATACAACCACCATAGAAACAATTTGGCAGACAACCACCATAGGAACTTACCTGCAAAACAACAATGAAATCCAATGAATAGTTTTAGAGAAGAAATTTTTCAAAGATTTTACTTTATACCATAAAAGGAAAATGAGTCTCCCATAAAAGCCATGTTTTTTGACAGATCATTTTTTTTAAAGGAATTCTGTAAACCTGTATCTAAGGAACATTCCTGCAAAATAATAATGCTATCCAAATAGCAGTTTGGGAGGAGAAGATTTTTAAAGGTTTTTTACTTTGGTTGCCATGGCAACCAGAATTCTTCATGGAACACAATTATTTGAAGGAATTTGAAAGAGGACCATCAAAGGAACATTCCTGTGAAATTTGGTAAAAATCCAGTCAATAGTTTCTGAGGAGAAGTTTTTTAAAGAAAAAGTTTACGGACGCACGCACGGACGAACGGACGGACGCACGACGGACACAACGCCATGACAATAGCTCGCTGGCCTTCGGCCAGTGGAGCTAAAAAAGTAAACAAAAGATAGAGCGACCTGGCAACTTTTAACCTATTTTCAAAACTCATTTTTCTGCCTGCAACTAAATACAAAGCTTTTGTTGATGACAGATCTGGCTCAAAGGGTGGAAACTGTCTTTTGGAAGAGTTGAAAACAATTTTGGAAAAGGCGAAAATGCTGGTTACCGGATTTTTCTTCTTTTCTCACAATGTTTTCAAAAGCTTCTTTTTTCCCCCGTGTTAAAAGTTAAAACCCTTGATTGTGTTGTACAGGGTTTCATTGTGGCCTTTTTAAGTTTTAAGGTAGTTCTAACTCTTTATTACACGATCCAGAGTTTAAACAAACCTGAAAGAAAAGGCTTGTGAAAACATTGTTGGAAAAGGAGAAAATGCTGGTAACCAGCATTTTCTCTTTTTCCCACAATGTTTTCTACCCTTTTAGAGGCAAGTTCTATCATTTGAGCCATATATAAACTGTTGTCTGCAATTGCTTTCAATTTGGACAAGTATTAATTTTTCTCCTGTGGTAAGAGTTACTGTAATGGAATAATTCCAACTCACTGGTAAAGTGCCTGGTAGTGCCATATCAAGCAATTGCACTTGTGTATTTACAGGAGCACCATACTGGGTCAATGATCTTGAAAACAGTTTGGTTTCAGCTTGTATTTGTGCATGTATCTCTAATCCTATAACAGGTTTCCAAAACTGCTTTGACTCTGTCACTGAAAGTTTACACACCTTTCTGTGGTCTTCAGCCCTAGAAAATACAGACATAAAAGAAATACTGCTTCATTCCTCATTTTTACAATTCTCTCTTTCACCCCCCACCCTCATTTCTCCCTTTCCCAAAGTACTCTAGAAAGTTTCTTTTCCAGAGATATCAAAACATTGGAAAAGCTTAAACATAACTCCTCAGAATGGGGTCATCTTTAATGCCAGGGACAAAACATGAATAACTTGGTAAAAAGACTACTTAACTTAGTATTATTACATTCAAATTTATCAAAGCCATAAGTTCTTGTGGTCCCAGGAAAGATCACTGAAGTTTTCCATGTGTTTACTCTTTACCAAATGACAAAATTAAATTTTTGCCTGGTCCAACAAAGAGTTTTTACATTAAATGTGACAGGATTTGATCCTTTATTTTCTTACAAAAAAATCATTTACAAATTTGTGAACAGATGGGCAGTCAAAGAGATACAGACATGCCCCGTTGCACGGAGTACAGATACCTTTCCCCAAATGTGCTTTTGGATTGTTGGTTTCATCCAGGTACAGTGATGATAGCTAAAAAAATGGAAGCCTGTTTGTTTATTTTGGAGTTAAACACCAGTTTAACAGCTTTGGTCATATCACTACCTACAGTGCATCTATGTATGTGTTTCCTAGCTTTCTCACACCAGTACTGACACAACTTTCTAAATCAAAGTCACTGACTACTTTTCTAACATTAACAGAGGTGAGGGGCAAAAACTGACGAAAAGAAAGTTTGCCTCAGCCAGATACCCAACACACAGCCACCAGGTCACAAATCATATATACTAACCACTGACCTACCCTGCTTGGCAAAAATGCAAGAAATCTCCTCACAGAGTTTTCTCATGTTTTCGCAAATTGATGACAAAACTAGAGTCTGAACATACCTGTTGCACGCATATTCAATAATCCTTCCAATCAAATACATACATTTTCAATTTAAACGCCAAACATGACAAAAAACAGTTTAATACATGTTTTAGATGTTTACCTTTCCCAAAATATATATCCGATACCCGGGAGATGTCAACTTAGGGACCGTTCGTTGGCCCACACATTCGGCTCGAGTACTGGTGTAGTTTCCAGGAAGCAGAATCCAGAGAGATTAGTATAAGTTGTAAGAACTTGTTTCTCAATCGATGTAAAATAAATATGTTTAAACTAAAATATATACGGATGTCACACATGATAAATTTGTAAGTTTTTTTCCGAGATTTACATGTAATACTGATATTACAGTTAAACAATTTCTCATGGCCATTTACTATATGGGTATATAATGAAACATTCAATTTGTCCTTGGTCATACAGTACTGTGTGTGTCATTAACATTTCGCCGAAGTACAGATTAATCCAGCAAACAGAAAGTCTGTATGGTGCTGTAGTCTTTCACCTGGAAAATTAACGATGGTTATGAGGTGGTAAGGTGCATCCTCCAATTTCCATGTAACAAGACATCGCCAACATCTTATTGAAATGACTTGTCAGATTTCTTTCATCATACTAACGTGAGGAAAATTATGGTCTCTATGCCTGAATATGCAGCTAAATGGTTTGCAATTGCAAAAGAAAGGTGAAAATGGGCCGTTGTCTGAGTATAAGTGACTGCAAACCGGTAGAATCCGGTATCTAGCTCCAAACCGGTAAATACAAATTTAGCAGTATTAGTCTCGAAAAATGATGCCACCAGAACCCCACAAATGTCGTTATATTGAATTGATAAAAAAAAAAAAAATACACACCTATGATGACACTTGCTGTTTCGGTAGTACCTAAACAATTCTTTTCTACAATTACGGCGGAACGGTGATAAACCACTCTCTTTGACATTACGCATGCAACAGTGAGCCGCCATCTTCAACAGATTAGTTTACTAACCCAAAGAAACCCCACGAGACACAACAGCACTAAAATATTCATATATAAATCTCGTTTAAGAGTCACAAACGTGTTGTTATTCGAAATTTACCAATATGTTACTTATTTTCCCTGATATATTACAATTAACCTATAACAAGACATTTAACACAGAGTTACCAGCACATGCATTGCCAAGTGCAGGTGTTGTGCTTGCATAAAGCCTTTAATTATTGTTCAGTTACAAATGGTTGAAGTAAAGCATATTTTAAAAAAAATTGTAGAAATGCGTTTATTCATCTTTGTATTAATCCATTTGTATCCAGGCTACACCACCGAGAGGCGCTCTACCCATGGTCCGTTTTTCTTTATTTTTGTACTTAAACTGGAGTTTTCAGCCTAGGAGCGGGCAGAAGACATTTTTTTCTCAAACATAATCTATACAGTAACTGATCAGTCCTGATATGGTCATGTGACACTGCCAAGCAAATTTTTATGGCAGCACTTCTTTTGCACATGAAGAATTTTAGCTTCAAATTATCAGGGGTAGCTGGTTTTTGGTAAAGGTTTGGTAGGAAAGCAGCCAGTGGCTAGGGAAGAAATTTGATCTAGTGCCAAAATCTGACAAAAGGCATTCCAGGAAAGCATGGATAGGTGCACTGGTTGCCTAGATGTAACTGAAATAATATCGTAAGTGGCTTTTAACACCAAACATTGCAAAGAAACTGAAATAGTGCCTTTAAAAGTGTTGCATTTCCCAGTTTCTGTAATGTTCTTTTGTGTTAATGTTACTCTTTTAGATTTTTGACTGTGTTGTTGGCTTTTATCGAAAAAGTAATTAATTTTGAAATAAGTTTACCACATAAGTTTGTATCTCCATCACTTTACTTCAGACTGAATTAAAACTTTACCGAAGACTTTTGTATAAACAGACCTACTTCTTTTCCAAGTTTCATTACTCTAGGTGAATACATAACAGAGTAAATATTGCAGTAGGAGCCCGCCGAATAAACATGTGCACATTTTTAACCAATCGTAAATTACCATCTATTCATTCTTTATCAGTACCAAAAAGATCAAAAGCCATTGCATTCAGCTATGCCAAATAAGTCATTTGCTGGTCACCCCCAGAGTGCTGAATAAACATAAAAGACAATGTAAGCCTGGAAATAAGACCCAAATAATTGCAATTTTAAGGTTGCTATTGCTTAGAATATCTCAGTAAAGAGGAACAGTGTAGATCTAAGACCATAATGCAATTTTTGTGCAGTCTGATCTCCATCTATACTGTCCGCAGAGGCAACTATAGCTGTGGAGGAGATTAAGGGTAAATAAAGGGAACTGTTCCCGTCTGTTTTGGTTGGTTTTTAGGCTGCCCCCATCACATGATAACTCAACTGCACACATGATAAATCAACAGGACTCGTTACAGGAGTATATTCTTTTCAGGTTTAGGAGATCGCTATGTTGTTTCAAATAAAGAGCTTGAACACCTTCATCAGAAAAAAGTAAGTCGCTTTTTCATTCGTAATCGTTAGATATTTTTTCTGAATAATCGAACCACACATGTAAATCTACATCTACCATGGTTGATCTAGTTGCAAATTATGATTGTTTTCTTTTATTTTTTCTCTCGCATTTACAGCAGTGTCTTTGTGCTTGCTTATCCTTGCCCCCACCTGCTTGGACCCAATTTTCTTCTGAAGATGTTGCTCTTTTATGCATATCATAATGTTATTTCTTTAGACTTGTCCAAATCCAAAGCTTTTGCAGGTGACAAAATGAATACGACTTAAAAACTGAAATCTATACATATCTGGAAGGGAACAAAACATTGTGGGAAAAGCAGAAAATGCAGGTTACTAGCATTTTCTCCTTTCCCTACAGTGTTTTCAAAAGCCTTCTTCCTTAAGGTACTTAAGTACCTATTGTGTGGTACAGGGTTAAGCTGGGAAATTTCCCGTTGATAGTATGAAAAAAAAAATGCCCAGTACAGTGATTTCAAATTTCTTCCCCCCCCCCCCCCCCATCTTATGAGTCTGTTGTAATTCAGTTTTAAAGTCACATAATCTGATATTGATTGTGGGTTAGTTTGGTTTTTATCAAAACTCTTCATTACAACAAAAATGTTGTCCAAACTGAAAGCATTTGCAGATGACAATTTAAATGTGGCTCACATGATGGAATTTGCCTTTGATAGGGTAAAAAACATTGTGGAAAATGGAGCAAATGCTGATTGCCAGCATTTTCTTTTTTTCCCCTTATGTTTTCAAAAGGCTTCATACTCAGGGTAGCTAAAACTTCGGACTGTTTGGTGAAGAGTTAAAATTAATGTATTCCTCGCTTTGTTAAACTGTTAATGCTGGTTATCAGCATTTTCTCCTTTTTCCACAATGTTTTCTGTCCTTTTATCAACAACTTTCAATTTTTGAGTCAGATTTATTTTGTTGTCTGTCATTACTTTCAATTTGGGCAAGCCTAAAAAATAAAATGATCATTTCTGAAAGGGATATTGTATTAATAAATTTCAATCAGTACTATTATCTACTTTTTTTAAATTTGAGACGATATCTCAGTTTCTTGAGTAGAAAGTAATCATTTTAACTTGTCAATTTTAGTTTCATTAAATTTTATAAACTGTTGTTGTTTTTGCATATTTTCCTAGTACAGGGTGTCCAAAAAGAAAGTTTACCGTTTTAATGTCTATTTATTATACCTTTACGTTCTGTTAGATCAATGAAAACTTGCACAAGTAAAGACAATAGATATAAGTTTTATCCTGTATAAGCTTTAAAATTTACACTCATATACTTTTCAGAAAAATGTCAGTTTACTAAAATTACTATATTTTGTCCATAGCGTCAATTCTGTAGTTTATAACGTTTCTAGATGTCTACCCTTTTGAAGCTTGCCAAACCACTGCCAACACACACATCTATGCTCCTCAGAAACATCAAGAGAGAAGTAATGAAGATCAGTGTGGACACTTGTTACAATGTAACCAACAATTTTGAAGAGAATGTGAGAAGGCAAGCCTCAAAAGGGCAGACATCTTGAAAAAGTCATAAACTGCTGAATTGACACCATGGACAAAATATTGTAATATTATAAAAAAAAAATGACTTTTTTTTTGAAAATTATATATTGTAAATATTAGAACTGACACAGGATTAAACTTAAATCTATTGTCTATACATGGGCAAGTTTCCATTGATCTAACAGACACTTTATCATAATAAATAGACAATAAAACTGTTAACTTTCTTTTTGTACTTAGAATGCATGTACTGATACATGTACATCATGTAAAATATCTTTAGGTGAAGATTCCTGATCAGACTGCATGTTCTTTACAGTCAGATCTTGGTTCATCATGTTAAATGTCTTAAATTGTAGATCCCAGACCAGACTGAATGTTCTCTACAGTCTGATCTGACACCATGTTTGGTAACTTAAAGTGTAGAACCCACATCAGGATGTTTGTTCTGTACAGTCTGATCCTGATACAACATGTTAAATATTTAAAGATTATCTTGGAAAACAGCCAAAATGAAATCTTAATTGGTATGACTGAAAAACTTGGTAACCTCATAATCAAAGACACAATACACTGAGTGATCTCAGTATTTCTATGAGAAATTTTAATCTAATCTTTATTACACATATGCTGCAATATTAACATGTTCTACTTGTTCATTGCAGATATCCACCCATATTGTTCACTGCAAACCTAGTTTGCCAATACTCAATAGATGACCTGCATTTGAGCCTTGCTCTGGCTGAGGGGGCCCTAATACGTCTCCGTGATGCATGATGCTAATCAAGCCATCACATAATTATGGATTCATTACAGCCATTTTTTCTAAGATAACCGACTCAGTCATGAGGTAGACTGGTCCTTGGACATACAGAAAACAGACCAATAGTAAAAAGTTTCAGCTCAGGTCGGCCTGCACAGACTGCACTGGCTGACCTGGGTCAATATTTTTCGCAAATGCATTGAGCCCCTTTTTCACAGGGCATGGCTCATTTAGTAATACAATAAGGCAAATTAATCTTGAGCACAAAAATTGTTGCCAGCATTTCCTTTTTCTCCAACAATATTTTCAAACCTTCCTCAGTTGTTCAAATTGAAAGCATATGCAGACCACAAATTGAAAACATTGTAAATGACTGCATTTGTATTTGAATTGGTAAAAAAATGTTGGAAAGGGAGAAAATGCTGGGTACCACCATTTGCTTCTTTTCTTACAATGGGTTCAAAGCCTTTATCTTCTGGGTTGTTAAAACATGAAAATGTTTGGTAAAGGGGTTAATATTTCATGCTTTTGTAGCTAAAACTATACACATTTCAAAAAACTACAATATTTATGGCAGTTTTTTTGGACACAAATTTTGTCAAAAAAGATATATAACAGATATAGATATACTACACTGAACATACATGCATGACTAAACAAGTAGAGCTTAAGTCTACAGCATGAAATGTTTTAGTCATTCTAGGCAATTGACCATGTGAGAATAAATAGTATACTTGTGCTTTAACCCTTTACCGCACAATACCGCCTTTCGATGCCCCTGAAGAAGAAACCTTTCGAAAACATTGTGGGAAAAGGAGAAATTGCTGGTAACCAGCATTTTCTCCTTTTCCCACAATGTTTTCTGCCCTATCAAAGAAAAATTGCACCATTTGAGTCACACTGAAATTGTTGTCTGCAAATGCTTTCAATTTGGACAAGGCTATAATTTTGTCGTCTGGTAAAGGGTTAAACAGATTAAAACTCTCAAATTTTGCAGCCATAATATGCTTCACATCCTTTCTATGTGGACTGCTTGTGTCAGTGTTTATGGTATGTCTATACTCCCTTTCTGGATCTTTATGTAAAAAATGTTAATAGACATATCAATGATAGATAATGATGAAATCTAATTTAATCAACTGCGTTCAGTTTTCCAGATCATTCTTCATGCCATTTCAATGTCTCTTTCTATACCAACAAATTTTAACTGTTCAGTAGGGCCATATCTGAAAACAGAAACAGATCTTTTAATTACAATGCCAGTAAATCCTATACACAATTTTCATCCTGGTAAAAGATAGATTATACTACCAAACCTAGGATTTTTAGGACATGTTTGAAGAGTTTGACGTTATTGTTCATGAATTACATTATCAAATGTAAGAGGTGTAAGGCAGCATTTTTCAAATGAATTTAAAATAAACCAGTCACTATTTCAATTTTTATATGTATAACTTCAAAAAGTATAAATCCAAAAGACGAACTACAATAATTAATTCATTCTTAAAACATCTTCTGGTAACTTGCACAGATCTATTATGTAAGGCATAATGGCATATATGGTGTGTCCTAGCTTTCTTATTCACAGACCATGTGACATCGGTGGGAGTAGAATCTATTGTCTGACGTTTCATCAAATGCATTACTTCACCTGTTTTTAGCTCACCTGAGCACAACGTGCTCAAGGTGAGCTATTGTGTGATCGCCCTATGTCGGGTGTCCGGCGTCCGTCAACAATTTCTTTAAATATCTTCTTCTCCTAAACCACTGGGCCAATCTTGATGAAACTTGGCAGGGATGTTCTTTGGGTGATGCTCTGCCAAAGTTGTTCAAAGAATTGAATTCCACCCTTAACTCTGGTTACCATGGCAACAAAAAGGAAAAAAAAATGCAAAATCTTTGAAAATCTTCTCTGAAACTATAAGGCGCAGAGCTTTGCTATTTGGTATGTAGCATCTCCTAGTGGACCTCTACCAAGTTTGTTCATATGATGCCCCTGGGGTCACAAGTTCGAACATAGGAACAAAGAAGGAAAACTTTAAAAACCTTCTTCTCTAAAAGTAGATGGCATGGAGCTTTGATATTTGGCATGTAGCATCTCCTAGTGGACCTCTACCAAGTTTGTTCAAATGATGCCTTTGGGGTAAAAATTGGCCCCGCCCCAGGGGTCTCATGTTCGAACATTGGAACAAAGAGGGAAAACTTTAAAAATCATCTTCTCTGAAACTGGATGGCATAGAGCTTTGATATGGTGCATAGCATCTCCTAGTGGACCTCTACCAAGTTTCTTCATATGATGCCCCTGGGGTCAAAACTGGCCCTGCCACAGTGGATCACAAGTTCGAACATAGGAACAAAGAAGGAAAACTTTAAAAATCATCTTCTCTGAAACCGGAAGGCGTGGGGCTTTGATACTTTGTATGTAGCATCTTCTAGTGGACCTCTATCAAGTTTGTTCGTATGATGCCCTTGGGGTCAAACTGGCCCTGCCCCAGGGGTCACAAGTTCGAACATAGAAACAAAGAAGGAAAACTTTAAAATTCTTCTTTTCTGAAACCGAAAGGTGTGGAGCTTTGATATTTGGTATGTTGCTTCTCAGAGTGGACCTCTACCAAGTTTGTTCATAAGATGCCCTGGGGGTCAAAACTGGCCCCGCCCTAGAGGTCACAAGTTGGAACATAGGAACAAAGAAGGAAAATTTTAAATTTCTTTTTCTCTTAAACGCGAAGGTGTAGAGCTTTGATATTTGGTATGTAGCATCTCCTAGTGGACCTCTACTAAGTTTGTTCCAAGGATGCTGCTTGGGTCAAAAATGGCCCTGCCCCGGGGGTCACAAGTTCAAACATAGGAACAAAAAAGGAAAACTTTACAATTTTTCTTTGAAACTAAGGCATAGAGCTTTGATATTAGGTATGTAGTGATTCTCTTCTAAGTTTGTTTGCCCATCTAAGCACAACGAGTTCATTGAGTTCAAGATTGGGTCATCTTGGGTCATAAACTAGGTCACTAGGTCAAATTAAAGAAATACATTGTTGGCACTCTCGAGGCCACATTATTTGCTCAATTGCCTTGAAAATTGGTCAGAAAGTTTGTCTTTATAAAATCTCACATAAGTCTGAATTTCAGTCAACTGGGGTCATAAACTAGGTCACTGGGTCAAATTAAATAAATACCTTGTTTGCATTCTAGAGGCCACATTTATTGCTCAAATGACCTGAAATTTGGCGAGAATGTTTGTCTTGATGATATATCAGATGAGTTTGGATTTGGGTCACCTGGAACCTTAAACTAGGTCACTAGGTCAAATTAAAGAAATACCTTGTGGGCACTCTAGAGTGTCCACTAGGTATTTCTTTAATTTGACCAAGTGACCTAGTTTATGACTCCAGTTGACCCAAATTCAGACTCATGTGAGATTTTATAAAGACACATTCTGACCAATTTTCAAGGCAACTGAGCAAATAATGTGGCCTCTAGAGTGCTCACAAAGTACAGTACACTCCTCGCGTTTTTTGCTCAAGTCCGCGAGCCGCGACGGACCAATTTGTCCGCGGCAAATCTGCTGTACAGGTATCGGCCGCGGAAACACGGCGGACGTGTCACCACGGCCTCAGAAAATATCGGGCAACTTCACAGCAGGAGGTAAACGCGGTGGATCGCGGCGACTGTGCGAGGGATCACGGGGGAAAATTCGCCAGGATGACTGTAAATTTTTATACATAAATATCTGTAATTTTCCCCACTGTTTTGGGAACCAGAAACTAATTCCTCCATTACGACCGCAACATTTTCGTACCATTAAATGCGGATATAAGCTTTGCCAACAGGGATTACTTAAGTTAGGATGCCACGAAACGTTATATATCATTTTAATCAGCTATTCGCTAAGTTACAAATTTGTAGGCCTATCCCATATTTAGTGTTAGAGATATGAAATTTCGAATTTCGGATTAAAAGTGCAATTTCATGCTGGATTCCAAAAACCGAAAACCAAAGTTACTACTTCTTGATTGTTTGTGACTCACAAGCGTGTACTTTAAAAGAGGAAAAACTCCGACTGGAATCCCAATTAATAACTTAACCCATAGAGCGCCGAAAATCCATAACATAATCTACAATTTAATTTGAAAAAAAAAGAAACCCAAGAACCAGCATTTTTTCCATGTTGTTTTCGTCCTACAAGAGCGCAAGGTGTACATCCAAAATCAGACTGCACATTTCGTGCAGCCTGAACTTAATTTATGTAAGTCGCAAAGGCAATTATTGTTGTGAATGCCGTTTAATGGGTTAAAGAGCAAAAACGTGTTTACAATGTAGCATTCACGAAAATTTACCAGTACGCTTGCGGTCTGAAACTGCACACTAGGAAAAAAAAAGCACTATTTTAAAGTTTGTGTACAACAGGCTCCTGGTATATTTTCATCACACATTCTTTCTTACCCTTCATTAAATGAAACAGATAGAGCAGTTATTAGCCATTCCTTTTTTTTTTATTCTGATGATAATTAAAAACTTAAACACAACTTAAAAATTATACTACCCTGTACGTGTATATTATCACACTGTTTATCGTCATTTTCTCAGTCTCTGGGTGTAAGGAAACCAAAGGGTAACGAATAAAACTGTACATATTATATTTAGCTTTTTCAAAATGCAGGCTGGATCGTCAGAAAAACAAAACATCGGTCCACATTTTGAACTAAAATGATCCTCTTGTTCTCTTAAATAAAAACCCGCTCTTTTCATTGCCTTCTAACCCTTTACCAAAACATTCCCTGATTTTTTTTAAAACACTGAGGTAGAAGCATTTTGAAAACATTGTGGGCTAAGGAGAAAATGCTGGTAACCAGAATTTTCTCATGTTCCCACAATGTTTTCTACTCTGCTAGAAACAAATTTCAATTTTTGAGTAACATTTATTTTGTCCGTCTGCAAGTGCATTCAATTTTGACCTTTCTAAACTTTTGTTGTTTGGTAAAGGGTAAAATAACATATGCAAACTTAACACAAAAGAGAGACAAGGGTTAACTCGGTATTTCTTTGATGTTGGGTATAGCACTCCGGCAGTGTGAAGTACTGTCCCAGTTGTTAGTTCCATATGCACGTGTCATACTAAACCGACTGACACTTTTTTATACGACTTTATCTAACCCTTCTTAAATATTTACGACTTAGATTCCGATGATGGATTTATACCAGTCCATTTGGTAAGTCAAAATAACTATAGATCTGTTTAATTTTCTGTAAGAAATTAAAAAATATTCGAATAGCAGCGAATGTCTAGAAATATGTCGCTTAAAATGTCCGGAATATTTTCTCCTTTTTTTTCAACAAAGTTATTTTTAAACCGAAAAAACGGATACATTTCCCTCTCGTCATTTTCCTGCCATTAGGCCTAGATATTGGCGGATCCCATCCCATCAACTTTGCTGAACATAGTGTTATCTTTTGGACTTGAAGGTTATCCCGGCTAGAATATCTCGCCATATCGCAACAGATTTAGCTCATTACCAAATGACAAAATTTGAGGTTTGTCCAAATCAAAAGCATTTGCAGACGACAAAATAAAAGTGGCAGAAAATTTGAAATTTGTTTTGTGAAGGGTAGAAAACATTGTGGGAAGAGGAGAAAATGCCGGTTACCAGCATTTTCTCCTTTTCCCACAATGTTTTCTAAAGGCTTCTTTCTCGGGGGCGTCAAAAGTAGGGATTGTGTGGTAATGGGGTTTAACTTTCGGCACTTTGGTAGTTTTCGAAAACGAGACTGGGGTTCTCTTCAGCATCTCAAACCTTTCAGCATAAAGCTGCTTTTGCAGAGAAGACCAAGATCAGAAAACGTAATGCGTTCACATCTTGGAACTTAACTGTCTGAGAATATGAAAGACTTTTTATTATATTCAAGTTCCCAGAAGGCAGATTCGAGAGAGATTGACTTGTTTCTCAATCGATTTAAAATAAAATATGTTTAAACTAACAGGCAATTAAAGAAGAAGGAAATGGATTAAAATGTCTACTAAAAGGAGTGAACTCAATTGGATACACAATATTATTTCTATTTCATCATCGTTTTGGGAAAAAAACCTATATATGAAATAATATGTCAATAGAAATTGTTAAAACAAAATCACCATTGCACTAAATAAAGCCGTTTCCCTTCGAACTGGTAATCGGATGACCTACGAAAACAACCATACAGTGAGTTATTTTCTCGTTGAGTGCAAATTGAAATGAGCCATACTCTGTGAAAAATGGTTCTAATGCATATCCTCGACGCACCAAGCAAGCCATCACAAAACATGGATCCATTTCAGCTTTTTTTTGTGTGTGTGAAAGGGTGCAAAACATTGTGCAAAATTTATGGAAAATGATGGTTACCAAAATGTTCTTCTTTTCCCTTCACGTGATTTTTTTTCTTAACAGCATCGTTGAACCTGGGACGATGTGTTAAAGATTTGAAAATCTCAAATTTTGCGCACCAGCATATGATTTATATTTCTTCACTGCGGACACGTCAATCTTTTAACCTTTCACAAATCAGTTCTGTGCCTTAACCCATTACCACACAGCAAAATTTTAGACCTATCCAAATAGAAAGCGTTTGCAGACGACAACTTCGAGGTGGCTCAAATGGTGTAATTTTGTTTTAATAGGGTAGAAAACTTTGTTAGAAATGGAGAAATTGCTGGTTACCAGCATTTTCTCCTTTTCCCACAATGTTTTCAAGAGGCGTCTTCCTCAGGGGTGTCATAAGTCGTCAGTGTGGTAAAGGGTTAATGACCCTGATGGTGAGTCTTCGAATATGATGTTACAGAGGGCTTTCGACATTTTTTCCCCTCTCTTTTCACAATACATTCGACCGTTTCAAAGAAATATTCCGGAATATTCGTAACTTTTTTCTTCTCTTTCCGCCATGTTTTCAAAAGTTGTTTATCTAAGGGTCGATATAACTCGGAATTGTGCCATAAAATGAGAGCCAACAGCCGATTCTACACTAGATATTGTATTTCTTATTCATTCATTGAATTTATGGTTTGGGATTAGATCAAACTACATATTTTGGACAGCCTCATCACAGCGTTCAAATTTTAGTCGTCTTCTGTAACATAAAGGGTTTACTCGTGCTTGAAAAACGGTACTGTAAATTCGGTAACTGTTTGGAAGGACTCCCTCATTGTGTCGGGAATACGCAATGTCGTTTAATCTCCGACACCCGCTGAGATTGCCCAGTGTGCGCCTTCGGTCATAGTGCACTCTCGTAAAATCATAATATACGCTTAGACACCCTTTATGACCCTTTACCCAGTAATTCCGAGTGTGAATGATTTTTTCGGAAGAAAAAATTGAGTGTAATTTTCCCATTTCCAAAATTCTCTTCGGTTTTTTCAGATACTACTCCTACAGTATGAGGAAAAACCGACATATCTGTACGGCTTTGCAGCATTTGCTCTTACAATATGGACCCAATATCATTAAGGGCATTCTGTGCAGTATGATCTTGATTTATAAAGCCCTTCTGTAGCTCTCAGCTGCGTTATGGTTATTTGCTCCTTAGACAACACGATTATTTTGAACTTTTATCTAAGCAATCGTTCATTCATAAGTTTGGGAAATTATATCCTGATAATATCTCTATATTATTCGCTATGCATTTGTTATTGTACAAAGTTTTTGATCCTATCAAAGAACAATTGTACCATTCTAGCCACGATTGTAGATAAAAAAAAGTATCAGGAAAAAAGGAATCAGGATAAAAAGTGTATCAGGAAAAAAGGAATCAGGATAAAAAGTATCACAAAAAAAAGTATCAGGAAAAAAAAGCATCAGTTCTCAAAAAAGAAACTAAGTTAATATGTTATTTATCGTAGATATTTGGTTGATAGGTTATATTGATTTTGTCAAAAAAAATGTGGATATTTGTATATCTTTTACTTTTTCTGGCCTTAGATTGAGAAGAAATGTGCAAACACTTGTGTTTGTTGATACCTACAAAGGGTTAGGCAATAACAATAGTCAAATGTTTTTGACTTGTGCAAATTCATAATTTTTACAGAAACTGATTCTTTTTTTCCTGATACTTTCTTTCCTAGCAAAAATTGATACTTTTTTCCGATACTTTTTTTCCTGATACTTTCTTTCCGATTACCTCCAGCCACAATGAAATGAAAAAGTTGGTTTAGTGGGTAAATTTCATTCCTAATACAGACAGTGTAGATCCAAGATCAGATTGCATACACTATGCAGTCTGCTCTTGATCTATACTGCCTATTAACAGTCCTTAACCCATTACCACACAATCCCTACTTTTCACACACCTGAGAATGAAGCCTATAGAAAACATTGTGGGAAAAGGAGAAAATGCTGGTAATCAGCATTTTCTCCTTTTCCTACAATGTTTTCTACCTTTCACAAAACAAAATTTCAAATTTTCAGTCACTTTTATTTTGTCGTCTGCAAATGCTTTCAGTTTGGACTAGTCTAAAATATTGTCCTTTGGTAATGGGTTAAATCGTGCATAACAGGTTAAGGATTGGTGAATGTCTGCATGGGGGAAAAGGAAATTTAAACAGAACAGAACGACCCTTTTATTCAACCAGGTACAAACATATATAATGTTTAAAGCGTCATTTAAACATTATATAAACCTTTAATATTAAATCCACTCAATATTCTTCGGAGACAGAGTGAATAATTTTAACTTGTATAAACCTTCAATATCATTTGCATTACAATAATTTTTTGTATTTGTATACTACTTGTTGACATAACTAATAACAATTTAATCCTCAAAGTCAAATGTGGGAAAAGATAGTGCAACCTTCTTTGCTTTTCGGGAATTTTCTGCTGAAAAGTGTGCTTTAACCCTTTCCCAAACAAGCCCTTGTTTTTACGTGTCTGCAGTACAAGTCTTTTGAAAACACAGTGGGAAAAGGAGAAATTGCTCGTCACGAGCAATTTCTCCTTTTCTCTTAGTGTTTTCTGTTCCTTCGGGTGATTTTCTGCCATTGTTATGAAAGTTAAAATTGTCGTCTGCAAACTCTTTCAGTTTGGAAGAGTCTAAAATCTGTCGTTTGGGAAAGGGTTAAAACGATTGATAACATGTGTGAGTATAAATATATCTTGATTTTCAACATGCTTGCCTTTGATTTTTACTTCCTAGTAAATACTAGCAGTGGATATTTTGCTTTTCTCGGGGGATTCTCTTTTTGCCCGTTTCAGTGTATAAGATATTTTTTCTCTTGTCATTCTAGCAAATAACCAGGTGTTTACCGAGAAAATTGAACTTTAAATAAGAGCCATACTCTGTAGAAAGAGGACTAAATGCCTCTGCGGAAAGTTTCGATTCAGGTCTGCCCGTGCAGTCCACGCAGGCTGACCTGAGCCAAAACTTTTCGCTACAAGTCAATTTTCTGTACAATATGTCAGAAGCGTACTCTATCTAATGATTGAGCGAGGCATTACAAAATTATGGATCTACGAAATCCATTCTTTGTAAACAACCAATGCAATCATTAAAGAGATGACGCTTATAGCAGAGAAAAAAATGATAACCGAAAATAATATTAGCTTCATTTTTTTTTTTTAGATAAATGAAAGAGACTACTATAGTAAATAAATGTATATGGAATGAAGACACTGAAATCCATTCGTTCTTTCCTTCTTACACTCGCCCACGCAATTTTTGACTCGTTCACTATTTTTTATCATAGAGCCAATTACACCTTCTGGCATTAATTACATGACACTGTCACTTCCTATCGCTGATAAGGCATCATATGTCTAATACCAAGTTACTAAGATTTTGTGGAGGTGATAAATTGTCATTCTTAACCCATTACCACACAGTCCCTACTTTTGACGCCCCTGAGAAAGAAGCCTTTGAAAACACTTTTCCCACAGTGTTTTCTACCCTTCCCAGAACAAATTTCAATTTTGAAGTCACCTTTATTTTGTCATCTGCAAATGCTTTCAATTTGGACGATTCTAAAATTTTGTCGTTTGGTAAAGAGTTAACAGAAGTTGGTTTTTGAAAGAAAAATCATGAGAACAATGACTGGCCCCATCATAGCAAGATAATATTACAGTGTATTCGAACGGCAACCGGAAAGAACGTATAAATGGAAAGAATCGGAAAAAAGTATCAATTTTTGCCAGAAAAGCAAGCATCGCGGAAAAAGATTCGGTTTTTGTCAAAGCTGTTTCTTTCAAACAATTATTGTAAATGATATGATTAAACTTTTTTTAAGTGCGAGATGGAAACAATTTGTTTCTCTTATCACGTTTTTAAGGACTTTCTACGTTCTCAAGCTGTTAAAAATGTAATTTTGTAAGAGTTGGGAATATTGTAAGAAAAGCGATAGTTTAAGATAATTTCAGAAATGTAATTAAAAGGATGATTAAAGACAGTATATCATTAACAGTTTGGCAATATCATTGACTTTAAAAATTAAAGTGAACACTATTAGACCTCAATTAGGATTATACAGTTTGCACAATTCTTCCAAATCTCAGGTCACAAAAAGTAAAAAAATAACATTTCTTGAACAAAGTCAATTTAACTTATCAACTAACGCTAAAATTTTCAAGTCACATACATGGGCTTTAATAAGATTAGTCTCTTTGTCAACCGATACTTTTTCCCCTGCTACTTTTTTCCGGTTTTTCCTGCAGTCTATTCAAACACCCATTCAGCATGCTAGTAGAACTTAATAGTCGTTCAAGTCTTCCAAGGGTTGTAGAGAAAAGTTATGGCAAATAAAACTTTACAAAACTTATGCCACAATCAGTAAGATTCCATCGTAGAAACCGAGACAAAGAGAAGGAGCGAGAAAGAGATACGGAATAAATAACAAAAATATGTAAGAGGGAAAGAGAGAAATTTTATAAAGAAGGGTATAAATGGAAGAAGGGAAAACAAAACTCGGCGTGTGATGCCCATTTGGAGAAAATTGTTCATTGCTTTTGGATATCGAGGCGAGAGGGAAGGTCGCAAACTCTTTACTAAAGTTTCAGAATTTACGTGAAATAAAAGAATCTTGCATACCACTGAAAAGACAAAAGTGATCTGCAGGTTTTGTGGACCAAAAATGAACATGTACGTTATGTGTGCTCTGACCTTTATCATCGTTGGTAGTCTTCACGAGCAAAACCCCACACACAAATAGACAGGGAGGTTGACAGGCTTACAAACTGTCGAATTCGTTTGTGACAGGGTAGAAAACATAGTAGTAAAGTATATTGAGAAAATGCTGGTAATCAACACTTTCTCCTTTTCTACTTTATTTTCGAAAGTACCTCAGGGTAGTTAAAACCCGAGATATATGGTAAAAGGTTTAAATGTTTTAATTCTATAGCCGATAAATCGCTTTGCAGTGCTGAATATTATCTGTTGTCTTTTAAAAACTCTTAACGATTCTCACGAAAATACATAAAATTACTTTTTAAAAGAGTAAACTTATACGGTATTTGGGTTAATTCTGGAGTAATTTGCTAACCGAACTAAAAAAATTTACCTGTCTGATCGCGGCGGTATCATCGCGGTCGAATTTATTGCGTAATCAGACCGCCGCGGTCCGCCAGGGATCGCCGCGTTTAACATCGGTCCGGGTTAGTCCGCGTTCACCTATGGTCTAAAATCGCTGCGTTGGGTCCGCGCTAAACACATCGCGGACAGCGAAATTACCAAAATCCGCGAGGAGTGTACTGTATTTCTTTAATTTGACCTAGTGACCTAGTTTATGGTTCCAGGTGACCCAAATCCAAACTCATCTGATATTTCATCAAGACAAACATTCTCGCCAAATTTCATGTCATTTGAGCAATAAATGTGGCCTCTAGAATGCAAACAAGGTATTTCTTTAATTTGACCCAGTGACCTAGTTTATGACCCCAGTTGACCGAAATTCAGACTTATGTGAAATTTTATAAAGACAAACTTTCTGACCAATTTTCAAGGCAATTGAGCAAATAATGTGGCCTCGAGAGTGCCAACAATGTATTTCTTTACTCTGACCTAGTGACCTAGTTTATGACCCAAGATGACCCAATCTTGAACTCAATGAACTCGTTGTGCTTAGATGGGCAAACAAACTTAGAAGAGAATCACTACATACCAAATGTCAAAGCTCTATGCCTTCCAGTTTCAAAAAAAAATTTAAAGTTTTCCTTCTTTGTTCCTATGTTCGAACTTGTGACCCCCAGGGCAGGGCCAGTTTTGACCCAAGCAGCATCCTTGGAACAAACTTGGTAGAGGTCCACTAGGAGATGCTACATACCAAATATCAAAGCTCTACACCTTCCCGTTTAAGAGAAAAAGAAATTTAAAATCTTCCTTCTTTGTTCCTATGTTGGAACTTGTGACCCCTGGGGCGGGGCCAGTTTTGACCCCAAGGGCATCATATGAACAAAGTTGGTAGAGGTCCACTAGGAGATGCAACATACCAAATATCAAAGCTCCACGTCTTCCTGTTTCAGAGAGGATGATTTTTAAAGTTTTCCTTCTTTGTTCCTATGTTCGAACTTGTGACCCCCAGGGCAGGGCCAGTTTTGACCCAAGCAGCATCCTTGGAACAAATTGGTAGAGGTCCACTAGGAGATGCTACATACCAAATATCAAAGCTCTACACCTTCCCGTTTAAGAGAAAAAGAAATTTAAAATTTTCCTTCTTTGTTCCTATGTTGGAACTTGTGACCCCTGGGGCGGGGCCAGTTTTGACCCCAGGGGCATCCTATGAACAAACTTGGTAGAGGTCCACTCTGAGATGCAACATACCAAATATCAAAGCTCCACGCCTTCCTGTTTCAGAGAGGATGATTTTTAAAGTTTTCCTTCTTTGTTCCTATGTTCGAACTTGTGACCCCCAGGGCAGGGCCAGTTTTGACCCAAGCAGCATCCTTGGAACAAATTGGTAGAGGTCCACTAGGAGATGCTACATACCAAATATCAAAGCTCTACACCTTCCCGTTTAAGAGAAAAAGAAATTTAAAATTTTCCTTCTTTGTTCCTATGTTGGAACTTGTGACCCCTGGGGCGGGGCCAGTTTTGACCCCAGGGGCATCCTATGAACAAACTTGGTAGAGGTCCACTTTGAGATGCAACATACCAAATATCAAAGCTCCACGCCTTTCGGTTTCAGAAAAGAAGAATTTTAAAGTTTTCCTTCTTTGTTCCTATGTTTGAACTTGTGACCCCCGGGGCAGGGCCAGTTTTGACCCCAAGGGCATCATATGAATAAACTTGGTAGAGGTCCACTCTGAGATGCAACATACGAAATATCAAAGCTCCACGCCTTCCTGTTTCAGAGAGGATGATTTTTAAAATTTTCTTTCTTTGTTCCCATGTTCGAAATTGTGACACCCAGGGCAGGGCCAGTTTTGACCCAAGCAGCATCCTGGAACAAACTTGGTAGAGGTCTACTAGGAGATGCAACATACAAAATATCAAAGCCCCACGCCTTCCAATTTCAGAGAAGATTTTTAAAGTTTTCCTTCTCTGTTCCTATGTTCGAACTTTTGACCCCCAGCGCAGGGCCAGTTTTCACCCCAAGGGCATCATATGAACAAACTTGGTAGAGGTCCACTAGAAGATGCTACATACCAAATATCAAAGCTCCACGCCTTCCTGTTTCAGAGAAGAAGATTTTCAAAGTTGTTCCTATGTTTGAACTTTTGACCCCCAGCGCAGGGCCAGTTTTGAGCCCAGGGGCATCATATGAACAAACTTGGTAGAGGTCTACTAGGAGATGCTACATACCAAATATCAAAGCTCTATGCCCTCCAGTTTCAGAGAAGATGATTTTTAAAGTTTTCCTTCTTTATTCCTATGTTCGAAATTGTGACCCTCGGGGCAGGGCCAGTTTTGACCCCAAGGGCATCATATGAACAAACTTGGTAGAGGTCCACTAGGAGATGCTATATGCCAAATATCAAAGCTCTATGCCTTCTAGTTTTAGAGAAGAAGGTTTTTAATGTTTTCCTTCTTTGTTCCTATGTTCGAACATGAGACCTCCGGGGCGGGGCCAATTTTGACCCCAAAGGCATCATATGAACAAACTTGGTAGAGGTCCACTAGGAGATGCTACATACCAAATATCAAAGCTCTACACCTACAAGTTTCAGAGAAGAAGATTTTTAAAGTTTTCCTTCTTTGTTACTATGCTCGTGCTTGTGACCCCTGGGGTGGGGCCAGTTTTGACCCCAGGGGCATCATATGAACAAACTTGGTAGAGGTCCACTAGGAGATGCTACATACCAAATAGCAAAGCTCTGCGCCTTCTAGTTTCAGAGAAGATTTTGAAAGATTTTGCATTTTTTTCCTTTTTGTTGCCATGGCAACCAGAGTTAAGGGTGGAATTCAATTCTTTGAACAACTTTGGTAGAGCTTCACCCAAGGAACATCCCTGCCAAGTTTCATCAAGATTGGCCCAGTGGTTTAGGAGAAGAAGATGTTTAAAGAAATTGTTGACGGACGACAGCCGACAGACGACTGACGACAGACGCCGGACAAAGGGGGATCACAATAGCTCACCTTGAGCATGTTAAGCTCAGGTGAGCTGAAAATGTGGCAAAAATAAAAGGATATGTCTGTGGAAGGTTAGAAAATATTGTGGGAAAAGAAGGAAATACTGGTTACCAGCATTTTCTTCTTTTCCCACAATGTTTTCAAAAGCCTTCTTCTTCGGAGCCATTAAAAGTTGGGATTGTGTGGTAAAGAGTTAAGTAAGAGCTAAAAAAAACCTCTTCAATGAAGATGACCTATGTACGAGGAGTATTCAAATGAATGCATTGAAGCACCTAAAATTTGATTCTTCACAGGTTTCACTGAAATTTTTATTTTGTTCCCTCAAAGTATTCACCTCCAACAGATACACAAAGTTTCAGTCCCCAGATCCAATCTTTGAAGGCATTTTCACTGTCCCTTTCAGGTATACTATGAAGACATCAGAATTCATTTTCTGTCCACTCTATTTCAACATGTGTAAACCATCAGTTTCAGTCATAGTCTTTTGTACGAGGAGCAAGACCTTCTGAAGCATGAAAAAGTTGTTGTGCTCCCCCATCCTCGTATTCACCTGATCTTGCCCCTTGTGAATTCTTTTTGTTTCTAGTGTTAAAAAAAAGATACCTTTCAGGTCAAAAATTTGTTCAGCCCGAACACCTCGGTTCTGCAATATTCCAGTGTCTTCATAGTATACCTAAAAAAGACTATGAAAATGCTTTCAAAGATTGGATCTGGAGACTGAAACTTTGTATATCTGTTGGAGGTGAATACTCTGAGGGAATAAAATAAAAATTTCAGTGAAACCCATGAAGAATCAAATGCTAGGTGCTTAGATGCATTCATATTTGAACACTCCTCGTATTTCCCCGATTTACCTGTAATCAAAGAACAGTTCTTCTCCTGCTTGAATGGGACGTTTGGCAAATATTCCAATTCGATGATCACCATTAACCATCATTACTTTGGCATAGCAGTTTGGATTTATAGAGTGGTTTGCAAAGCGTATCTTGTTTCCCTTCCTGGTAGCATCCACAACAAAATCTGCAACAGATTGTTCGTATCTGCTACTCTATAAATTCATGCTTGGTTGAAAACTATAATGGTACATATATAAATAACTTAAGCCCTTACCACAAAATTTTAGTCTTACCATAATTAAAAGCATTTGCTGATGTCAAATTAAAACCCAGGATCTATTTTTGAAGAGGTAAGGAATAATTCTGGGAATGGGAGAAAATGTTAGTGTCCTGCATTTTCTCTTTTTTCCACAATGCTCTCAAAAAGCTGTTTCCTCACAGTTGTTAAAACAAAGGACTGTTTTGTAAAGGGTCCATTCTACCAATTACAACTTAAAAAGATTAAACAAGACTTGCCTTGGTTAAAGTCAATTTGATCTTAATTCTTCGAGTAAAAAATTAAGTGAGCACTTAAATGAGATGTGATGGGCTTGCACAGATCAGCTTTAAAAATGTATTTTTTCAAATTATTACAATGCACTGCTAGCATTAATTGCATCCATTAGATCAATAAACTTTGGAACTAAACATTAGCTGGGTATGGGGGTGGCAATTACGCACTCACTTCATCACTTAAAGAATTCAACTCAAACTTATAGTTTAACCAAGGTAAGTCTTGTTTAATTTTTTTTAATTCTTTTTTGCTAAAGAATTTTTATTCGATCTTAAATGAGATGTTAAGGCAATAGTGTTCAAAAATACAAAGTGCTCCAGCCTGGAATTTTATCATTGTTGGATTCTGTATGTTCGTTGTAGAATTTAGCAAATAATTTTTCTCTTGGCCATCCAGCTTTTCTCAAAATATTAGTATCGGGAAGGAAAGAACACTTAGCATTAGAAACCACTGCTGCCCGAACACTATGAGATCTTGTATCTATACTGTCCCCTACTTTGTGCCATATTCTGGCCAAATCAACCTGAAAATTGTTACATTTTGGCTGTTTTCATACTTGGAAAAGGACATTTCATGAATTAAGCCCTATAAGGGCTAAAAAGAACATGTTGATGAATTTACTGATGTATTATGTTAAAGATGTTGGTCAGGATTTGACAGGAAAAGCTCAGTGATTTCCTCGTCACTGAACAATTTTCAGCGAAATAATTAAGTATATAACCCATATTTTTTTTTCCAAATTCTATAAATACATAAACAATAAACTATTACTATAGTCAAACAGGAAACTAAACATGTACTTGTCATATGCTTTACCCTGTTTGAAAATTTTTATAACTATATAAATACATATAAATACATAAATAGTATACCATTATTCAGATTAAACAGGAAACTACACATGTATTTGTCATATACTTTCCCCCGTCTGTCTGCTTCATCTTGGGAAATTATCTGAAATAATTGAGTAACACACAGAATAGCATAATAATAATACAAACAATTTACACCGAATTCAATAAATATCTCTAGAATTACTCTTTACCAAACAACAAAAATGTAGACCAGTCCGAATTGAAAGCACTTGCAGAAGGACAATTAAATGTGACGTGAATGGGGAAACTTGTCTTTAATAGAGTAGAAAACATTGAGGTAAAAGGAGAAAATGCTGGTTACCAGCATTTTCTCCTTTTCCCACAATGTTTTCAAAAGGCCTTTTCCTCAGGGTCATTGAAACTCGGGATTGTGTGGTAAAGGGTTAAACATCTGTTCTCCCACTCCACATTTCTATGAGCTACCATCATACAAGAACATCAAATAGTTTGACCACAGGAAGTCCATTGCTGGAGAAATGGCATCAATCTTCAACTTTTATTACCTCCACACAGATATATATCTGTGTATGTTTTATACCCAAAACAAGCTTATTTTTTACTTTAATCTACTTATGCTTGTGTCTAATAACACATAACATCTGCCTTGAATAAATATATAAATACATAAACATCAGGATAATAATGGTCCTGTAACAGGTCCCTTTCCTAATTAGAGGCTGGATTCTTCTTTTTCTACATATAGTAACGGTTACTTTGACTTTTACCATAGCTAAATTGATTGAATGGTGTTTTATGCCACTTTCAAAATCATTTCAGTCATATTACAGTGACAGCTCACATGTTCACATATTTTGTGGGTTTCACCATTACTAGGATAGGGCTCTGAAGTGTCTTGCCAAAGGACACTCCCACAAAAAACCCAGTTGATCCAGTGAGGCTCGAACCTGGGACCTCCAGGTCACAAGTGCTATACTTTACCACAGAGCTGGCCAAAAAGGACCCCACCATAGCTATAAATTGATGGTACAGTGTGCATAAAATGCAAGTAAAGATCTATTGTCAAGCAAATTTTTCGGAAACTTAGCTCAAAAAAAGTTCATGAATATTCATTCCACTTCTATTTTTTGTGACTTGTTTTAGCACAATTAACACTTGGGTAAACTTTTTTGGTATCTTTTCACTTACAAAAAATTTACAAAATTCATACATGCCTTTACTAAACCTAAACAGTTTTTGCATAAAAACTTTTGTACCTCTCCACATTCTGACCAACTTTCACAAGTATTGGACTGAATATGTGGCCTCTACAGGGTATTTTCAAAGATTTACCTGGTGACCTAGTTTTTGACCTACCATTTCTCAAACTCATCCTAGATATTTTCAAGAGAAATATTCTGACCAAGTTTCACGTGTATCAAACCGAAAACTTAGCCTCTAGAGCAAAGTAAAGTTGATGTTCAATGATGCATGAAGGTAGATGCATGACAGTCAGAGCATAATCATAAAAGCTCACCTTGAGCAGTTCATGTTAAGGTGAGCTAACCTCAATGCTATTAGTCTAGCATCTAAAAATATTCCTATTGCAACATGTAGACACTGGACACAAGTGTATATTCACATGAATTTAAAAAGATGGACAAATTTTACCTCGCCACAATATTCAGAAATAAATTCATTCTTTTCTGCAGCTTCCTTTAAAAATATTCCCCAACCTGCTACATCTGAGGGTGCAAGGAGTAAATGCTGAAAAAAAAAAAAGATAATAAAGTATCACATTGGAGACTACAAATGTTTCTAAAACAACTTCTTCACATTCTCCAACCACCTTAATGTACCAGTCACTCCAAAATACCTATGGAGTGGCAGCCAAATTCTGCAGATTTTCAAATAAGGTTGTGCGAGAATAAACGAGGCTTCCTGAAACTGCAAACTATTACATACCATGGTAGGAAAATTTGTGTTTGAGCAAAGAATTAATGTTAAACACTATGTATTGTGCCAATATATGGCATATTCAGAAGGTGACAAATTACAAAATGATGGACAGAACATCAGACACAGAACTAAATGGTATCAATTGTATTGTTGTCTTTTATTTGGGGTTTAAGAGTATACACATGTATGAGGCATTGTGGTCCTTTATGTTATTTTTAACTCAACATCAGCCAGGACCAGAACCCATCGAAAAACTCTTCCAGGCACAACACGCTCACATGAACGAACAATAGGGCCACTGGCCCTAAAGCGCTAACCTGAGTAAACACATCTACAGCTGATAAAGCTGAAAGATCCTGGTTTTAATGATGTAAAATACATTGACTGCAAGTGACCTACTTTTACTGCTGACATGGCCCAATTTCGAACTTGTCAAAGATATCATCAAGACAAACGTTCTGACCAAGTTTCATGAGTACCAGGCTGATAATGTGGCCTCTATACTGCACACAAGGTTTTTCTAAGAGTTGACCCTGTGACCTACTTTCTGACCTGACATGACCCAATTTTGAACTTGTTTGAGATATCATAAAGGAAAACATTTTGACAAGCTTTCATGAGTTTCAGGCTGAAAATGTGCCCTCTAGAGTGCACGCAAGGTTTTTCTAAGATTTGGCCTATTGACCTACTTTTTTACCAAATTTCGAACTTGTCTGAGATATTATCAAGACAAATATTCTGACCAAGTTTTAAGAGTATCAGCCTGAAATGTGGCCTCTAGAGTGCACACAAGGTTTTTCTAAGATTTAGCACAGTGACCTACTTTTTGACCCAACATGACCGAATTGGAACTTGTTCAAAATTTTATCATGACAAACATTCTGACCAAGTTTCATGAATACCTGACTGAAAACGTCGCCTCTAGGGTGCATACAAGGTAAACGTAGACGACCTTACAATGCACAATGGACACAGCACAATCACAAAAGCTCACCTTGAGCACTTCATGCTTAGGTCATCTAAAAAGAGGGCCATTTGCCCTACAGCGCTCACCTGAGAAAAGTGATCTAGGCTTCATATAGTTAAAAAGTTCATATTGGTGATGATGTAATACACATACAAAATGTATTCAGAGTGCATAAAGGGCCTTAAGTTTTTTCTAAATATAACAAGTGTGTGTAACATTAGTTGACAGGAGTGCAGCCCAAACTTTAATGAGAATTTGAATGAAAATATGTCCTCTACAGAGTCTTTCAGATTTGTCCCAGTTACCTACTTTTTGACCATACATGACCCATTTTCATATTCAGAGATATTAACAAATCAAACTTTCTTATCACCTATCATGAGAATTGGACAAAATATGAGATCTCTGTACTGTGCACAAGGTTTTTCTAAAAATTTGGCTCAGTGACCTAATTTTGAACAAAATTTGACCCATTTTCAAACTCCTTTGAAGTATCATCCAAACAAAAATTCTGACCATTTCTCCAGAGTACTGGACTGAAAATGGGGCCTCTAGTGTGCAAACAAGGTTTTTCCGAGTTTAGTCTCAGTGGCCGGCTTTTTTATCCAAAGTAATTCATTTTCAGATTCAACTATGATTATCAAGACAAACATTGTCATGCTCTTATAAAGAATATGACTGAAAATATGGCCTCTAGAGTGCACACGAGGTTTTTTCAAAGATTTGTCCTGTGACCTACTTTTTGACCCCACATGACCAAGATTTAAACTTGTCAAAGAGATTATCATGACAAATATTTTAATCAACTTTCAAAAGAAGTGGCTGAATATGAGGCCTACATACTACAGAGTGCACATAAGGTTTTTCTGAGATTTGTCCCATTGACCTGCTTTTTTGACCCAACAAGACCCATTTTCACTCTTTTCAGAGATATCTCTCCCACAATGTTTTCTACTCATTCAAAAACATGTCATCTAAGTCACATCAATCATGCTGTTTCTTGCTCCTTTTAACATTACTTCAGTCAGAAGATAGTGACAGCTTACTAATTCATGTGTTTTATGCCATATTTGAATTGTGGTATGCAAATACTTCCAATACAAAGAATTGTAAGATTTTACCATCAAGTAAAAAGTTAAAGTAGCTGTACACTAATTAAACCCTCACCAAATAATTAAATGTTTTTTCGAAGAAAGTTTTTAAAAACTTTTTGGGAAATTGTTGAAATGGAGAAAATTTTTCGACACTTCACACAATGTTCTATACCAGGGCTAGAGAAATTTGTCAAATGATTATTGTCCATCGCTTTTGCTGTTATCAAAAAATTCTCTGTAATTTCGAGTGTCAGTCTGCTGTTTGCATTTTACTTTCATTTTTCAAGATTAACCTGACTGAAGTAAACATGCGTCTTTGTCTGCTAAAATGTCACCTCATTGGACTGTTTCTTTGGAAAGGATGTCGTAAAAACACTTGGTTTTTATATTAGTTCATGTCTACACAGTTTATGATTGAGTATACCAATAGTAAAAGCGAAAATGAAGCAAACCTCCCTCCCCCCCGCCCCCGCGCAGACAGAAGTCTGATAGGCGAGATAGTGCAATGCAAGTTGTGTCTGCGTTTAGTAGGAAATTGGATCATTAGTCCAGATTGTGAGAAGGACCTAATCTCTCGTGAGGCAACAATGCATGATGACATCTCTATAACCTGTGTTTTCTGTCAATGTGAAATGATGACAACTGGATTAAAAAGTGACCAACTGACAATTCGACACTTGACCGGATGTTCAATACAGGTATCTAAACATGCCTTCGGCTATGATTAAAGGAAGGGGTGTGGAAATCTTAGAAATTTCTACTTGTCCATGGACAAGTAAATTACAAAAATCTACTTGTCCACCATGGTGGCTCACTTGTCAAAAACAAAATAATTTTAAATGGCATATATAAAGTGACATGGGGATACTCTCGACAAACCTTACAAAAAACATTGTTATGATTGTCTACATCCAACCACGGGAATCAGAACTGTCAACCATGTCTCTTTAAAAAACATATGTGGTGAATGCGGAGGTACACCAAATGTGTATTTTGGGTTTCCAGAAATCAGGGATTGTCTCAAAATGCCGTTTACCATTCAAAATATCATTTTCTGTACGAAGTGAGAACATTTGTATTTCACTGGATAAGTATACAACAGATTTTTGTTTCAATATTTTCCTCATATTTTCTATTTTCCTCGTATTTCCCCCATATTTTCTACTTGTCCTCGGACAACTAGACTGAAAAAAGTCACTTGTCCCGAGCTGAATTTTCCCGAGTCTGACAAGTCGGACATAGTATTTCCACACCCCTGATTAAAGGTTTGTTAGTTTGTTTCTGACTGGCCATATCAAGATTTTTCGGACCAATTTTTTAAGAAGTATTTGAAAATAATTTGATTTTCTGTGTTATGAATCAATCTGATCTGACAATTTTTCAGATTTCTGTAGCCCAGGTTCTCTACCCTTCCAATGATGAATTTCATCATTTGATACACATATAATTTGTTGCCAACAATTGCTTTCCAGTTACTCAAATCAAAGTTTTGTATTCTGGTAAAAGGTATATGCAAGCAATTCTGAAGTCTAAATGGTAATGAGATAACCTTTTTCATACTCCTTTGCACACTGACATTTTTACAGGATATTTTGTCTGTGTCAAACTGATCTGCACCACACATCTGACAGAGGTCCGGATCACATTCTCTCACAGCCAGAAAACATGGACATTGCTTTGTATTACACTGGGCTTTACACCTACATCCTGGGAATCTATTATGGCCTGAAATAAAGACAAACACTTTTCAAACTACATAAATCCTAAAACAAATCTGACACAGACAACAGACTTTTGACAGACACCACATTGAAACAAACAAATTTCAAATGTCCTAAACAACAGGTAGTAAATACATATTGCAATGCATACTACAGTAACTGAAAAATATGCATGGACAACTTTTTTCTGATTTTTTTTCCATAAAGTAGATTCAATGGTTTATGTTTGACATTCAAATGCAGCTGGATCATGCTCAGTGAAATGGGGGCTTAATGTATCTGTGAAAAGTATTTACCCAGGTCAGCCTGTGCAGTCTGCGCAGGCTGACCTGGGCCAAAACTTTTCACAACTGGTCAATTTTCTGTATGTCCAATGACAGTCTACCCCATGATTAAGTTGGTTGTTAAAAAATAGTAGCTATTATGGATCCATAATTAAGTGATCGCTTGATTGGTACAATGCATCATTGAGATGCCTGAAGCCCCCTTTTACCTCAGCATGGCTAAACAACATAAGTATCATATTCATCTAATTAAAAAGGGACATGCTCCTTTTCTCTTTTGCTTGTTAGGAGAGAAATTGTAGATATTGTCCTGGTATTATTTCCTCTGCACATAAACAAGTCAAAATTTTCTTATTGACAGACACTGGCTGCTTTGAATCATAACACATTTTTAAATTTGATTGACATTCCAGCCATGAAGCTTGCCTTCTTTAGTTCCTTGTAAGTATTTTCTGAACATCTATTTCCTAGAATTGACTTGTTTCAAAACTGTAGTTTACAAATACTGATCTTGGATTTTCCTTCGAACTTGAATTCATTTAATATATAGCCAGTTTATTCTTCATCAAGTAACTGTTGCCTTTAGAATTATTTACAAAAGTCCTTGAAGTCAATCACATGATTGAATTTCATTGGGACAGCAATATCAAGCTGAGATTTTCTGGCCAGAGGAATCAAAATGCATCAATCTAATGGAACAAAGACTGATCAAAAAATAGTTTCAGTTTGAATATCTCTTTTAGTTTACCTGATACTGATAAACCAGGCTACGGTTCAATGCAATCTGCTCTCTGACTCTGGACATGATACTTTTTCAAGGTTTTTGTTTCTAATTCAGCACAGATGCAAAATTTTTTCTGCCAAGGCCAGAATTTTTTTATTAGTTGATTTACGGGATTTTTTTTTCAGATTTAGGGTCGGGGGGACAAAAAAAAAATTAAAAAAAAAGCTCTGAAAATGTACAGTCGATAAAAAAATTTAAAAAAAAGAGAATTTTTGTTTCAATTTTTTTTTTTTTTCCTCCAAACACCTCTAGAACAAAAACTTAAAACTACCAAGGTAATCCAGCAGTCTGTATTATAATTTTCAAATTACCATAATTTTCTAATAATCTTTTTTGATAGCTGAAAAGATTGTAACAACAACCTCTAACTCATGCCACAGAATAATGAGGACCAAAATCATATTCAGAATGGCAAACATTGAAAACCATGATCAAAATGCTCCTCTTTGAGAAGTCTGATCTTGCGCTACAATGTTTGATGCTGCATGACTCTAAAAACTTGGAATCTTTATGATAGTCTGACTAGAATAAAAGTTGACAGTACTGTAACACTTTCACAAACCACAACATTAGCTTTATAACCTTGAACCCATTACCACACAATCCCAAGTTTTAACGACCTTGAGAAGAAGTCTTGCTAAAACATTGTGGGAAAAGGAGAAAATGCTGGTAACCAGCATTTTCTCCTTTTCCCACAAAGTTTTTCTACTTTTCCGAAACCAAATTTCAACTTTTCAGCCACATTTATTGTGTCGTCTGCAAATACTTTCAAATTAGACTGGTCTAAAATTCTGTCGTTTGGTGAAGAGTTAAACTTTAAATAAATCTGACACATTTTAGTAACAGGATGTTTATGATAGTCTGACTAGAAGGAAAGTTGAAAGTAACACTTCCACATACGACAACATTAGCTTGATAACCTCTAAACTTCAAATAAATTTGACACATTTTAGTAAGTTCTGTAATTCACTGAAGTGGATCTACACAAAAAGATCATTTTCTGGAAATAGAATTTGCTTTTAAAAAAGGAATTTGGCAATTTCTACATTACTCTTACCAAAGATAAACACTTTTTAACAAACCCTAGAGAGTAGACCGTAGAAAACATTTGTGAATAGAAGAAAACATTGGTAACCAGCATTATCTCCTTTTACCACCATACCGGTATTTCCTACCCTTTTAGAAACAAATTTCAGTTCTTGAGGCACCGTTATTTTGTTATCTGCAAATGCCTACCATCTGGACAATCCGAAAGTGTTTAAAGTTAAAGAGATCAGTTACATATCATACGTGGCTGAAATATTTCATGATTTCAGGTTCTGAAAAGTTGTATGATGCACAGGTTTCATGTATATTTCCTACCAAACCTGAGCACCTCACACAATTTTAAAAACCTAATATTACAAATTATTTCAGTCACATATGATGAATATTTGATCCCATATACATAAAAATTAGAACCGTTCCATGCCATATCTAAGCCAAGACATGTGTTGCAGAAATTAAAATTACATTGTAGATATTCTCAAATTCCATATTTAAAGGCAAATTCTACATCTAAGAAATCTTGTGTTTCAACAGATTTGTACAGTCACTTTCGTTTTTTAATTTTAAGTGCATTCCTAGTCTTAATAGGTTTTCCTGCTTCACGACATGTTGTACATATTGGACGAACTATCCCATGTCTTTCTCTTAGCTGTCGTATCTCTTCAGTGTCTTCTAGGTCTGTATCTCCACAATGGAAACACACCTCATCGAATAGCTGTGTAATCCCTGAAATATCAAGAATTTAATACACACAAATGGCAAAACCCATTGTCTGCTGGTGGACTCTTCAATTGTTATAAGTTAGATAAGTCGAAGTTGTCATTAACAGGGCATCTGGTCTAATTTTTCATCCTAACTTCATTTTTGATAGAGAATCCAAATAGCAAACAATCTAGATCCTGATCAGACAACCCATTATGTGGCGTCTGATCTGGGTCAGCACTGTTTGCCTAGGTGTTCTTTCAAGAGTTTACAACAAAAAGTGAGTGAATGGAAAAAACAAAACCGACAATAAAAAATTGCCTGACAAGAAACCAGTCTTTCGAGTTGCGTGACATGTTAACAATTAGAGCAGCCTACCTGGCTTCAGAACTCACCTGGAGACTGCAAAGTCCTATGACAAGAATGAAAGACATTGTACTGTCCAACCCGCAAATGATAGCCTTTATTGTTTGCATATAATGGTATGCAGTAGCTTTTTTCACAAAGTTGCTCATATGACACAATTGTCTGTGTGCTATCTTCTGACTCTTCAAAACAATGTTTCCCATTTTTTTTTCATTTAATTCTATTTACAATCCCTTCACGATACTCCATGGTAGATTCTTCCACTGGTTATACAAGTTGTCCATTTTTTTATGGAAAATCCTCGTAGCAAAAAGTGTAGCCCCTGATCAGATGCCACATTATATGGTGTCTGATCTGGGTCTACATTGTTTGCCTAGGTACCCAGCAAACAATAAAATTCATATTTCCCAGACAATGGCCTTTAAACTTGTAATCTGAAAAGAAAACACCTCCCTCAACCCCAAACAGAAGTTAGCCCAGATTTAACTCATTACCAAACGACGACAATACATGTATTTTAGGCTTGTCCAGATTGAAAGCATTTGCAGATGACAAAATAAAAGTGACTGAGAATTTGAAATTTGTTTTGTGACGGGTAGAAAACATTGCGGAAAAAGGAGAAAATGCTGGTTATCAGCATTTTCTCCTTTTCCCATAATGTTTTCTAAAGGCTTCTTTCTCGGGGGCGTCAAAAGTAGGAATTGTGTGGTAATGGGTTAAGTATCCTGCATCTGAAATTCAGAATTCAAGGAATATACCAGCATAATATGTTGCCCTCATAGGAGATGAGCAGTTGATGCCCTCTCTAACAAGGACTGTGTCTTGTAGATCTCCCCCAGGAAAGAGTGGGCTCCCACATGTGTATAGAAGCTCCTCCTGAACTCTCGTCACAAGCCTCTCTTCAACAGCACTCAGTTTCTTTGCGGAATAGATCACCCTCCTCTTCCCACACTCACTACATATAATGTAACCTCTGACCTTACCTGAAACAAATGGGTTCTGTCTTGAGAAAACCTGCTTTGAGCTCTGTGCTAACAAAAAGAGGCAGATCAGACTGCACATTCATGTAGTCAGATAGTTGCCCTTGTTGCTCACACCTGTGCAGTCTAAGAAGTACCGCTGCATTCAAAGGGCAAACAAGCTGTGTTGTGTGTAGCACACCACCAAGGACAGATTTTCTCACAATGTGGAACAAACATGATAGCCAGAGACATCCAGGAATAATAAACAATTTTGGAAGATATAATAATTGAGATCAATGGATGTAGGAACAACACATCTGTCATGAATAAGTCCTGGGGCAGTAAAATGACAAGTATTAAATTGCTATGGTATTGCTAAGGCACTACAACTTAGGAGATTCACATCAGCAGTGAAGGACTGCTCTTTCAGAGCAAATTTCACAGTTGTTGGGAATCCCCAACATCGACTTTTAGCCATAGCAACAACATAGCAACCAATAAATACGGCCATAGGTCTTTAACTCTATACCAAACAACAAATATTTGGACTGGAGAAATTTCAAAGCATCTGCAGATAACAAATGAAATCTTGTTAATAAGATAACAGTAACTAGATCACGCATCACATCATTTTCAAAATCCAAGGTATCATTGAACCATGAAAAATTGGTAAAAGTGACCTATAACTCTTGACCACACCATCCCATTTTTTTAGCGAACCTGAGACCAAAAGCCTTTGAAAACATTGTGAGAAAAGAAAATGCTGGTAACCAGCATTTCTCTCTTTCCAACAATGTTTTCTAAACTTCCCAAATGAAATTACTATTTTTGAGTGCCGTTTATTTTGTCTGAAATTTTGTTGTGCAGTAAAGATTTTTGAAATAGGTATTAAATATGTTGCATAAAGATCATATTGACAATATCAGGCAAAAATCACTGGGTCATGAAATATAGATCCAGGTCAACAAGGAGCTCTGGTGGCTACCCAATACATCAATGTATCAATAATGTTAAAAGATCAATTTTAAAAAAAGACATTTCTAACTCATTACCAAACGACAAAATTTTCGGCTTGTCCAAATCGAAAGCATTTGCAGACGACAAAATAAATGTCACAGAAAATTTGAAATTTGTTTTGCGACGTGTTGAAAACATTGTAGGAAAAGAAGAAAATGCTAGTTACCAGCATTTTCTCCTTTTCCCACAATGTTTTCTGTAGGCTTCTTTCTCAGGGTCGTCGAAAGTAGGAATTGTGTGGTAATGGGTTAAGGTAGCATAGATATTTTACTGTGGCCGCCTCCAACCTGGGACTCCATGAGACGGAGAGTCTTGAAAAGTAGGCTGGCCTCTGAAGGTTCCAACTGATCAAATTTAAATGCTTTCTGATGAACAACTGTTGGGATAAATATCGTAATTCAGACAGCCTAAATATTCGCAACATGCTAAAATATTTCTATATGTTCGCTTTATATTGGCATATTATTACCTTTCCGGGGGATACATGTCATAGGACCTCCTACACTCCATCATGACTTTCAAGATGGAAGGCGATGACTCAGGTTGATTACTGTTTTCATCAGGGTTTGCATCCTTCATGGTCACATTTATATACTTGTGTTTGAACTCGTGTATGATCCTAAACGACGTGTCTAACTCTGCTGAACAGTTGATTTCATTCTCCTTCCCTCCTGTGCAGACTGACAAAACTGACACCTGATCGTCCTCGAAAATGGCCGATATTTCGTCGCCAATGTTCGATGACAAATTCACCTGTCGTAGCGTCTTTTTGTTGAGAACTTTGTTGCCGAAACACTCAAATTTGAAAACAAAAAAGGTCTTCTCTTCGTAAACAGCCATATTGGCGCCTATATCTAATACGCAGTACTAAACATTGAGATTAGCCTCCGTGATTCACGTGAAATGACATAAAGCGCTGGTTTCCAGTGACTAGATTTCCTCTACGTCAGGGTCAAATCAAAATAAAGGTCGGAAACCAGTGTTGGAAAATTTGGGAAACTGGCATCCCGCTATCGATATTCATATCGAACCTTTACTGCAGGTACAACGGGTACCAGTATTAAACTTTAAGTGAATCGACCTTACGGATTTTTTTCAACGAAACGAAAAATCTGCAGGGTTGGCGGAGAAAATAATAATTTTTCTTTTAGACACTCTTTTTTTTTTTTTTCTGCTTTTGGGAAAATTACAGTCGGCGGGTTTGTAAATCAACTAATAAAAAAATTCTGGCCCAATCTAGAGATACGTGAGCCTGGTTGGGAAAATAATTACAAATGAGAAGGTCTTTGAAATCATTGGCAGAGAGACAGAGGAACAATGGATGGGCAAACAGTAATTTATAACAATAGATCACCTTGATGACAAAGTGCGCAGGTAACCAAAACTTACATTCAGAACTACATTGGCAGAATTTTTCACAGAAGTTCTGGGCGATGATACACTGACAGGTTTCATCACATCTCTGTCCCGGGTGATCACATGGTACGTAATTAGAGACAGTCTTCATTGTATTATCTTTTTTCATCTGCACCCGCTTGGAGTGGATGGCCCAGACCTTACTATTCAATACAAAAAGTAATTTCATAGCAAATGTGGTATCCATTTTTGCGGTAGAACAATATGTACTCTCTCCTCTAGCTAGAAAATACCTATCAAAGGCTGGCTTTGTACTAAGCAAATATGATTAGATTTTGGCAAAGCAAAAAAGATGACAAGACATATTCATGGTAATAAGAATAGACTAAAACCTACAGCAATCAATCAGATTCCCCCATCAATAATTCATGACTAGCAGAAAACTTTTAAAAGCAATATTACAGTGACAATGAATGTAGTCAAGGTGGACACAGGAGTTAACAAGGATCACATATAACACTTTGGGAGAAAAAAAAAAAGGTTTAGACTGGTCCATATACAGAAAGCATTTGCAAACAACAACTTCAAGGCTGCTCAAATGATGAAATTTGTCATTCAACCCTCTACCAAACAACAAAATTTTAAAACTGTCCAAACTGAAAGCATTTGCAGGTGACAAATCAAATGTGACTTAGATGGCACGATATGTCTATGAATAAGTAAGAAAACATGGTGGGAAAAGGAGAAAATGCTGGTTCCCACAATGTCTTCAAAAGGCCTCTTACCAAGGGTCATTAAAAGTCAGGACTGTGTGATAATGGGTTCAAGGGTAGAAAAACATAGTGGGTAAATGACAGGATGCTGGTTGTGAGCACTTTCTCAAAATGACATATTGATTGATTGAATAGTGTTTGATGCTGATTTCATGCATGTCCTGCATTTTATCAGTCCTAGCCTGAAATGTCTTGCCAAAGGACATTCCAACAAAAAACTCAGTTCTTCCATAGGGACCTCCAGATCATGAAATGTTCTCAAAAGCCTTCTTGCTCAGGGTCATTAAAGTATATGATTATTTGGTAAAGGGTTAAACAATATTTCGTCTATTCCTGATAGTGACTAATAACTCAGTTTCAATGCTAGATGAATTCAGTTCTGGAGAGAACATTTTTGAATGTGGAAACCTTATTTTTTCCCAGTCATGGCCAAGATGGTAACATGATGGTTTTAATGTTTTCCATTGACACCAGCTTTGTACCACTGCATGATAAATTTGAATTTTATAGGCCTACAGTTTTTTAGATCTTCAAAATTTCTTGTTGTCAAATCTACCTTTTGCTCCAGTAATATAATTATGCAACAAAAACTAATAAGAAAAAAAATTGAAGTGGATAATGAAAAAACATTGTTGTCTTCATACCACACACAACAAACAACATTGACACACCTAAAAAGCTCCATTTCAGCACTTTTTGCGTAAGTGTGCTGAAAATGTCATGACAGTGACCTTTTTTTGTTCATCCAATCACAAGTTGTGTTACTTTCAATGTTAGAAAATACTTTGAGCCTCCACAATTAGCTTTTGAAAAAATTTGCAAACAAATACTCTCATACTTGAGCCTCTTTTTTGATTTGATTTTTCTTGGAGGCGTCTTCTCATTGTCCTCGTTCACATCTGGCAGATGAGAAGATTCTCTCTGTGCAAACTCATATGCCTACAAAAAAGTAAATGAATGTTTCAAGGTTGGAAATGAAAGAAGCAATCATTTCATTTTTGGGATTGTGACTTTCAAAGATATCATCCATCTCTTAGGGAGGAGGGGGGGGGGGTTCGATGTTTCAGATCCCCAGCTCAGTGAATTTCTTTTCAAGGACTGATGATAGTCATGTGACAGGACTCATTCCTCACTCACTGCTGATCATCGTTTCGACAATGACTGTCAAATCATAACCAGATCTTACTGCACCTCAATCTCTTTCAAGGAGATCCATACAGCTATTTCAAAGCCTATATATCACCAAAGAAAGCTACTTAGTGGAATGAGTTTATAAAGAAATAAGACTTTTAGACTTCAAAAATCAAGTGATACACTTAACTCTTTACCACACAATCCCGACTTTTAATGACCTTGAGAAAAGAAGCCTTTTGAAAACATAGTGGGAAAAGGAGAGAATGCTGGCAACCAGCATTTTCTCCTTTTCCCACACTGTTTTCTACCCTTTCCCCAAACAGATTCAATTTTTCAGTCACATTTAGTTTGTCGTCTGCAAATGCTTTCGATTTGGACTAGTCTGAAATTTTGTCGTTTGATAAAGAGTTAAACTGAAGTACCCTATCTTTGTATATAAAATTCAGCTCATTTTTCTCTGTCTGTACAAAGGGCGTAGATACAAAACAGTATTTTAAGTTTGTGACAAAAATTAAATGATAAGATTCAGTAATATAATTTAGACAAACCTGTTGGCAAGTTTTGTTCCAAAGAAGTTTGGCTATTGCACAGTAGTTAGTTCTGTACATGTCTGCAAGCAGTCGAAACATGGACTCCTCTGAACCACTCCATGCCTCTTTCATTTTCTTTGGTTTTGTGGGGTATCTCATTTCCAAATCTGTAAGCAGCAAAAGGCAAAGATTCTCATATACAATCTTCAACTCTCTAGTTGAATCCTGCTAGAAATCTGCTAGATGAAGCTATATACTAAATAATACAGGTCAAAGCAGAATGGTTATAAACAAAAAGATACTTGCTATTTCCACAATGTAAAGCCCCTTTAACAATTATGTGTGAACCCAAGGGAAGGGCCAGTTTAGATCATTGGGCTTAATTTTGAACAATGTAATGATCCACTAGATAATGCTAAGTGCCAAATTTGGCAACAACTGGATCTGTGGTTAGGAACAAGAATTTTCTTATTTTTCACAGTTTTCACCTTTTAAGCATATGTTGAACTTGTAGCCCCTTAGGGTGGGGCAAGTTTGACCCCAGCACTATAATTTGCTCAATCTTGGTATAAGCCTACTAGATGATAACATGTACAAAATATTACACCTCTAGCTCTCACAATTAGGAATAAAAAGAAAAAGTTTTCATTATATAGGCCCATGTAAAAATTCTGAACCCCAGAGCTGTGCAAATTTTGACCCAAAGGCTATAATTTGAATAACTTTGATTGACCCATGGCCTATAATTGGAATAATATTGGTAGAAGTTCACTTGATAAAGCTAAATGCAAAATCAAGTAGCCAAAGGCCTAATGGTGGAACAAGAAGATATAAACTATATCAGCCAAAGTGGAACTTGCGGCCCCTTGTCTGGATCCAATTTCAACCCTCAGACTATAACTTAAACAATCTTTGTAGAAGTCCACAAGGTGAAGCAAAATTTTGTAGCAAGAGGCTTATGGATGGGAAAGAAGATTTCTGAAGTTTTCACAATATGCCTAGGAAATATTGTGACAGGTGGGGCAATTTTGACCAGCTATAGTTTGAAAAACCTTGGCAGAGGTCCACAAGATGAAGCTACATGCAAAATTTGAAAGCCATTAGCTGCATGGTTAGGAACAGGATTTTTTTAAGTTTCACTTCATAAGCCCATGTAAAATTTGTGACCCTGCACAGGGCAAATTTCGACCTTAGAGCTTTAATATGATCAATCTTGGTAGAAGTCTACTATGGCTACATGCAAAATTTGGTAGCCATAGGCCTTATGGCTGTTTGGATAGAGATTTTAAAAGTTTTCATTATACAGGCAGGGTTTTCCCTTGGCAAAAAATAGGGGGTCATTGTGACCCCCTAGTCATAAAAATGGGGGTCATTCTGGACTTTGAGGGGACTTTGACGGGGTCACAAAAAATGTAATTATGTTAAACTTTAAAGACTACTATGTATGAAACAATGTGTGTTTTTGTGTTTCTTATTCATCCCAAAGCTTTATATAACCTATTTATGAATTACTGAATGATGTAAGTTACATTGTAACACCAGGGATTCTCTATGTAGAAGGGCTTACAGTCTAGATGGCATCTTTTTTCATTGAATATCTTGAGTATGTTTCATTAAAAGCCTGTCCTTAACAGGCAAAAATGCTCTAGCTGCAGACAAGCTGTCATTTATTTACACAATTTCAATCTTTCAAGGGCATCAACATGACCACAGTGTTTTGGTGATGCACGTAAGATTTGAATTGCGCAAGTTTGTGCAGCCACTCTCTGAGGTAAAAGGGTTATTGTGTTTTGTTTTTGTCACAGGAATCAACCGTTTAATTGATACAAATAGCTTGTTGTCGGCTGGATTTGATAACCTCTATTTTTAAATGGAGAGTATCCATCCGACAACAAAGTATTTTCACCAACGGCCGATTCCTGTGTTTTGATACGCGGGTAGCATTCATGCCACTGTTTTCGACGAACAATTAAGCATAGGTCTATGTCTTTAGCCAATTTTCAGTAAACCTTCTGGGCCTTGAAGTGTGATACTCGAACCAGGCAATCATCATCCGATCGTTGTTTAAGGCAAGGTCTCTTTTCCTTGCAGACAGCAGGAATGATGCCAATTTTGACTGAGCCATATTGTTTTCATTTGAGATCGACTGGTTTAGCTTAGACTAGTTTAAAGACCGACGGTAATCTAGTAAAATCAATACACAGTCTAGTCTTTCGTCCCATTTTCTTCTCATACTTAAGCTTTCTTATGTAACTGCAATGTAACATTGTCGGTAGCAAAGGCAATCATAAGTAACCTTTATTGTATTTGTGCGTCCACAGTGACGCACTATTGAAAAAAATATGGGTCATTTTCCTTAAAAATGTGTCGAAACACACAAAATCATGCGTCAAGGAAAACCCTGATAGGCTTATGCAGAATTTGTGACTCTGGGGCTGGGCCAACTTTGACCTCGGGGCCATAATTTGAACAATCTTGGTAGAGATTTGCTAGATGAAGCAACACATGTATATGAAAAATTTGGTAGCCCTATGCTTCATGGTTTCAGATAAGGTTTTTAAAGACTTTCAATATTTTTCAGTATTGTTGCTATAGCAACAAGTTTTTGCCTGGAATCAATTCCTTTGATAAAATTCTGAAAAGGGCCATGGCAGAATCATTTCAGTGAAGTTTCCTCAATATTGGATTGATAGTTTCAGAGAAGATGCTTAAAATAAATGTTAATGCACCCAGATGGGTGGAGGGACACACAGACTGACACACTACAGACACAAGACCATGACATAAGCTCACTGGCTTTTGGCTAGCGAGGTTAAAAATAAGTAAACAAGAAATTTACTTAGTCTACTTCTATGTGGCTTTAATCACTTTTTCCACTTTTTTGGTATTTATAAATATTTCATATCAATGATTAAAGTGCAAAAATAAACACAAACAGATTTCAACAACAAACAAGAACAGATTTCAACAACAAACACATAAATCAAGAAGCATGAAGATGGATGCTACTTACTTTTGTACTTGGTTTTCAAGAATGAGCCTGAAACATGAAGAGAAATTAACCATGCAGTGTCAACAATTTCAGCAACAAAAACTCATGCAAAACACACTACAAGACGGTCATAAATGCCATATATTGCTAACCTGATCAAAGATTATTGAAACCCTTAGGTTTTTACATGACAATGTGAATTGAACTTATTGTTTTTTGTGTTTGGTATAAATGAAAAGGGAAATACTTTACGTCCCCAAATTACTACAATAGAATGCTGACCTCTGCACAGATCACTGACAGCCACTCTTTGGATTTTACATGGCAATGTGAACTGTACTTAATTCATTTTGTGTTTGCTATAGATGGAAATGGTTATGCTTTTTAGAGACTCCATGACCCCAGGATCAAAATACTGATAGAAAAGTGTTCTGCCCATAGATCACTGACCCCCCCCCCCCCTTGTTTTTCACATGGCAATGTTAATTGTGTCTATTTCACGTTTGAGTTTGGTATCACTGAAAATGGTAATGCTTTCTAAATTGACCTGCTGCTGTGACCTAAACCTTGGAGCCCAGAGTCTGAAACTTCCACTTTGCAGGTCATGTTATCAAGGTGCAAACATGTGTTAAGTATTTTCAAATTCAGACAAGGGGCTCAACAGATGTAGAGCAGATACATTATTGTTAACAGATGCCAACAGACCGACCAGCAGACTGATGACTAGGGCATAACATTATGTCCTGTCGAGTGTATAAAATAGTGGAGAAAGAGGGTGTCATGATTCTATATGGGAGGTCATTTTACAACAGCTTTTTATAAATATTTTCAATTTTCCTATAAAAAAAGTAAGGATAGTAGGCATTTTCAGAAAAAATGAGGGGAAAGTAGGGCAACAGAAAAAAAGGGAAATGTAGGAAAAGTAGGGCCCACTTGAAAGCCTGCTATAGGTATCCTGCCAAAGAAAAGTGACCCCAGGGTCATATTACTATCTATTACTGACCATATGGTCACTTCTGTGTGGAGTCAATTTACCAGAACAATTATACTGGTCCTTGATCTGTAGATAAGGTTCTTTTGCTATACAGTGTTCTTAGCAGTCTAGCAGATCTGGGTCAAATACAGAAAATAGTAATTTCCTCCAAATTTTAGAAGTTACATGGGACCCATGTTTTAACAGGTTCAGCAGTTTACTTGACTTTGATGTAAGAAGGTTCCATCGTACTACATTAACTCTTTCCCAAACGACAAAATTTCAGGTGAGTTCAAACTGAAAGCATTTGCAGACAACAAAATAAATGTGGCTCAAAAATTGAAATTTGTTTCTGGAAGGGTAGAAAACATTGTGGGGTAAAAAGAAAATGCTGGTTACCAGCATTTTCTCCTTTTCCCACAATGTTTTAGATGCTTTCTTTCTCAAGGTCGTTACAGCCGAGGATTGTGTGGTAAAGAGTTAACTGTACATCATTCGTTTTTCTATTAAACAAGATGTCTGTTTGTAAAACAGTCATGCCCCCCTACTGCCACATAGATACAGGAAGTGGCACAGTTCATAAACTGATATCAAAAGAATTGATTGGGAAATATCGAGCCAACCTTGATAAAATTTGAGCCACATTTGAGCAACTTGAGCCAAGATAAATTATTGCATTCTAAAGTGACGACCTCATTCATTAGTCAGTTTTGTTTAGCAATAACGGAATCTCTATTTAAAAACCATTGTGGAAAGTCAAGCTTTTGTTCTCAAAACCAATGCTTGTTTTTCTACAATGTTTTTCTGAAAGTTCAATGTATAATAGTCTATATTAAATAGGAGCAGTTTGAGGTAATTCAAAACCTGGAAGGGAAAAATCATTTTGGTAAAAGGAGAAAATGTTCAAGAAAACAATTTCCTTTTCTTCAAAATGTTTTCTAAGGCTTTCTACTGCTTTGAAAGCTTTGAACTTAATGGGAAGTCTAAAGGAAAAATAAACAAATCAACACAAAACAAACAAAAATCAAATTCAGTAACTTTTATTACACCCTTTTAATCTCTTTATCATATAACACTTTTAACTCTTGGTACTGAAACCAACTCTCAATCCCTGAAAGAAAAATTAGAAATATTTTTTAGATCAAGATGAATGTATACTGACCTTTGGATGTTGCATATTTTGACACAGAATCTCTCATAAGAACTGTGCATCCCACAGTGAATGTGTTTGATTTCTGCATTTTGCTACATAAGTTACAGAATATTGCTTTTGAACTTGGCTCATAACGTAGCCATGGATTTCCAATTTTCCAATTTTCTTGAAATTGTCTACATAGAGATTTTGTTTCAAGCTTAGTTTTTTTAGCTGAAGGTGTGTCAAAGAAGTCTAAAGAACGTTTAGAAGCCATAGTGACAACTGATACTTTCCAGTATTTCCCCATGTTTATATACATCATCGTAGATAAATTACAAAGTTTGCAATGTTATGTTTTTCACATAAAGTCCATGAAAATCATTAGATAATTGAAGTAAAAATTCCACATACCTTTAATTATCAATCAGCGAAAAACATCCACATAATTCGATCCTTTAATTACCGATAATTTTTTGACAAGTGCATCTTTAATTGGAGATGGGTCAAAGTACCAACATGCGTCGGCAATAATCGCTAATCAAGTTATTAACATCCTTTAATTGTCTGATTTATAGCCAACTTCAATTGTTAAATGTGATAATCTGTCAACAGTTCGCATAATTATACACACTGCCGTATGTATACATACAAGATTGTAATCAGTCGCTGATACACAGACTGGGTTATCGATTTACTTCTCGGCACGTGTGTTCGACATCCGGTTTTTCCCAGTCGACTTCGATGCTTACTACGTCCCCGATAATACGCGAAAAAAATGTTGGAGCCACAAGTTGAGCTACATAATTATGATGATTTTTGAGACACTTGAATTTTTTTTTAGCAAATGGCTCAAGTGGTGAACGGCAGCGCAGGCCCTGAATCATCTGGTGGTCACTGTAACCTTGACCTTTCACGGATTAACCTTAAAATCAATAGGGATTATTTACACTCCAAGATAAATATCTGTACAGAATTTGAAGGACCTAGGTCAATTGTGTGTGTAGTTATCATCTGGACAAGGTTTGGTCTATATATCATTAAGTTGAAGGCCACTGTGACCTTGACCTTTGATGGATTAATCACAAAATTGATAGGGATCATTTACACTCCGAGATGAATATCTGTACTGAATTTGAAGAACCTATGTCAATTCTGTGTCTAGTTATCATCTGGACAAGGTTTGGTCTATATATCATTAAGTTGAAGGCCACTGTGACCTTGACCTTTGATGGATTAATCTCAAAGTCGATAGGGATCATCTACACTCCGAGACAAATGTCTGTGCCAAATTTGACGATCCTAGGTCAATTCTGTGTCTAGTTATCATCCGGACAAGGTTTGGTCTATATATCAACATGTTGACGGTCACTGTGACCTTGACATTTGACCCATTGACCTCAAAATCAATAGGGATCATCTACACACCGAGACAAATGTCTGTGCCAAATTGGACGAACTTAGGTCAATTCAGTGTCTAGTTATCATCCGGACAAGGTTTGGTCTATATATCAACATGTTGACGGTCACTGTGACCTTGACATTTGACAGATTGATCTCAAAATCAATAGGGATCATCTACACTCCAAGACGCATGTCTGTGCCAAATTTGAAGAACCTATGTCAATTCTGTCTCTAGTTATCATCCGGTTGGTTGGTTGTATTGGGGTTTAACGCCACTTTAACAGCCAAGGTCATATCATGGCGGTCGGTGACGCACATGTGTTTCCTGGCTTTCTCACACCAGTACTAACACAACTTTCTTTCCAAAGCCACCGACTACTTTTCTCACATGCTTCAGCAGAGGTGAGAGGCGAAAATACGCCGGAAAGAAAGTTCGCCTCAACCGGGTATCGAACTCACAACCACCAGGTCATGAGTCCGACACGCTCACCACTGAGCCACCCAGGCGGGCTAGTTATCATCCGGACAAGGTTTGGTCTGTATATCAACATGTTGACGGTCACTGTGGCCTTGACCTTTGACCGATTGACCTCAAAATCAATAGGGATCATCTACACTCTGAGACACTTGTCTGTGCCAAATTTGAAGACCCATGTCAATTCTGTGTCTAGTTATCATCCGGACAAGGTTTGGTCTATATATCAACATGTTGACGGTCACTGTGACCTTGACCTTTGACTGATTGACCTCAAAATCAAGAGGGATCATCTACACTCCGAGATGCATGTCTGTGCCAAATTTGATGAACCTAGGTCAATTCTGTGTCTAGTTATCATCTGGACAAGAAAAGGTCTACCGACCGATCGACCCACATGTGCAAAGCAATATACTCCCCTTCGGTGAAGGGGGGCATAATAAAGTGCTACCCTCTTTGAATAAAAATCAATATTATTTGGCCTGTTCTCACAATTTCCCAGCAGATTTTTTTCCCCTGTAGCTTTAACCTCGCAGATTCAACAGAAAAAAATTGCAGTGTTAACTCTTTCCAAAACGACAAAATTTTAGAATTGTCCGAATTGAAAGCATTTGCAGACGATAATTTGACTCAAATGGTGCAATTTTTCTTTGATAGGGCAGAAAACATTGTGGAAAAAGGAGAAAATGGTGGTTACCAGCATTTTCTCCATTTCCGACAATGTTTTCTAAAGGCTTCTTTCTCAGGGTCGTTAAAAGTCAGGATTGTGTGGTAAAGGGTTAACCATGCCTTTATCCATGATAAATTGTTTTGGAGCAACAAGTCCTGAGGTAAAATGGTCCTAGGATATGCAGAAAGTTTATCAGAGAAAAAAGTTTTGACTTTGGCGGATACTTTTTGCAGATGCATCAAACCCCCTTTTCACAAGGCATTGGGTCATACGTATGTGGGTTGTCCCAAAGAATCGCAAAAATAGCCTATATTATAGAAAAAGAGGATCTAGATGGCCCTATATTGCTCCACTGACTAATAAGTAAAAAACATACATACCAAACATTACAATTCTAGGCCAAAGGGTTTCAACAAAGATAACTTACAAAAGGCCATGTGAAAGCTTGACCCCAGGGCAAAGCCATTGTTTACTACAGAGCTATAATTACTTGAATCCTTCCAGAGGTCCACAAGATAAAGCCACATGCAAAGTAATGCCGTTAAAGGCTAGATGGCTTTACACAAGCAGATTTTAAAGTTTTCTCAATGTAAAGCCTTGTAAACATGAGACCCAGAGGTGGACCTAATTTCAATACTAGGGCTAAATTTTGACCAAGTGATCCAAATTTGGTAGCCTTAGGATTTAGGGTAAGGAGCAAGAAAATTTTCAGTTTTCACTCTATAAGCACATGTAAAACTTGTGACCCATGGGTTGGGACCAGTTTTGACACCAGAGCTTTAATTTGAACTATTTAGAACAGGCCTGTTATAGGCCTGTAACACTCACAAAATATTACAGCTGTATCTCAAAGTCAGGACCAAGAAGATAAAATTTTCACTATATCAGCTTATGTAAAAGTTGTGACTTCTGAGGGGGAGCCAATTTTGACCCCAAGGTTATAATTCGAAGGTCTATTAGATAAATATACATGCAAAATTTGATAGCTCTAGGTCTTCTGGTTAGAAACAAGGAGAATTTTAAAGTTTTCCCTATATAGGACCATGTAAATCTTGTGACTGCTAGGGCGGGACTATTTTGACCCCAGGGCTATAATTTGAGCTATCTTGGTACAGGTCCACTAGATGAAGCTACATGCAAAATTTGGTATCCCTAGGCCTTATGGTTAGGACCAAGAACATTGTTTAAAGTCTTCACCATATAAGCCGATGTAAAACTTGTAACCCCCGGGACGGAGCCAATTTTGACCTGAGGGCTTTATTTTGTAGTGCCTTAGTAGAGGTCCATCTGATGAAGCTACATGCCAAATACAAAAGCCCTAGGCCTTATGGTATAGAACCAGAAGACTTTAAAAGTTTTCACTATATAAGCCTGGGGCTGGGCCATTTTTGACTCCAGGGCTATACTTTGAAGAAAATTGGTAGAAGTCCATTAGATGCGGCTACATGCCAAATTTGGTAGCCTTCAGCATAATGGTTTAGAACCAGAATATTTTTAATTGATTGATTAATTGATTGATTGAATGGTGTTCAACGCCGCTTTCAACATTAGTTCAGTCATATCATGGCGACAGCTTACATAATTACACAAGTATTTCCTGGGTTTCACCGGAAATGGGCTAGGGCTCTGAAGTGCCTTCCACAAGGACACTCCCACATAAAGCCCTGTGGATCCAGTGAGGCTCGACATCCAGGTCATGAGTCCAACACTCTACCATTGGGCCATGCAGGACCACAGAAGATTTTAAAGTTTTCACTATGAAAGCCCATGTAAAACTTTTGATCCCTGGGGCAGGGTCACTTCTGACCCCAAGACTATAATTTGGATACACTTGGTAAAGGTCTATCAGATGAAGCTACATGCTACATCTGGTAGCTCTAGGCCTTATGGTTTTGGACGAAGATTTTCAAAGATTTTCAATATTTTTCTGTTTTGGTGCCATGGCAACCAGAGTTTTTAAAGGAATCAAATCATTTTTAGTAACTCAGAAGAGGACCATAGCAGGATCATTTCTGTAAAGTTTGGTCAAAATTGGACATGTAGTTTCAGAGAGGAAGATGTTTGAAATAAAAGTTGACGCATGCAAGCAGACTACAGACACATGGCAATGACATAAGCTTGCTGGCCGTCTGTCAGTGGAGCTAAGAGTGACAATAAACCCCAGTAGTTTTTTTATATGATTAAAGTTGAATTCAGATCTGTGTCCATATATAAATATCAAGTTTCTGTGATTACAAATATCAAAAATATCTTTGTATAAACAATACAACATGAAGGGGGTCGGCACAAACTGCAATCGTCATACAGTTAAGAAAGTAACGAAGCCTACACAAGAATGCAACTCATTTTCAAAGTATCATCTGTTATGAATCATTCTTTCTCTATGTAGGCTAACACATTTTTTTAAAAATATCTGCAAACCACTGCTGACCAAGGCTCAAGTTAAAGCACTTCACTTCTTGCCTACCAGAAAAAGCTCCCTGTTCACACTTAGTGCTCTTGTGAGCTAGAAATGGATGATGGCTTTATCTATGACCTGACTTCAGAACTAAGAAAACAAAAAATACATATGTCACACAAAAACTGGACTTACCTAGCCCATCATTGCTGTCCTCACTTCCACTGCCTGTCCCATTCAATTTGCGTTTTTTGCCTTTTTGCAATCCAACTGGTGATTTACTTCTTTCTGCTCTACAGTCCTTGTCCGACTTTTCCGAATCCGAAACATCTTTTTCCTTGTAACCAACCTATAACAGAATATAACAAGCATTCTGATAGTATTGCATAGTAATACACAGTCCCCTACCGGCCATATGTATCGCTGGCATGTCAGTGAAATTTTTAAAGCCCAAGGCCCGTAAATGCGTCAAAAAGTGGTGGAGCGGGACGAAACTCGAACTTGATGCGCAAGTCATGGTGGTTGATTTACACACCAAAAATCAGCTCTATATGTAGCAGCGTTTAGAAAAAAAGTGCGGAAAAATGTTTTATCAGTGAAATTTTGTAAGTCCAAGGCCCGTAAATCCATGAAAAACCAGTGGAGCGGGACGAAACTCAAACTTGATCTGTAAGTAATGGTGGTTGACTTACACAGCAAAAGTCAGGTGAATATCTACCAGCATTTAGAAAAAAAAAGTCCAAAAAAAAAAAGTCAAGAAAACCGATTTATCAGTGAAATTTTGTAAGTCCAAGGCCCGTAAATCCGTGAAAAACCAGTGGACCAAAACGAAAGTCGAACTTGATCTGTAAGTCATGGTGGTTGAGTTACACAGTAAATCTGAGATCAATACCTACCAGCGTTTTGGAAAAAAGTCCGGAAAACTGATTCATCAGTGAAATTTTGTAAGTCTAAGGCCCGTAAATCCGTGAAAAACCAGTGGACCAAAACGAAAGTCGAACTTGATCTGTAAGTCAAATTGGTTGAGTTACACAGCAAATCTGAGATCAATACCTACCAGCTTTTAGGAAAAAAGTCTGGAAAACTGATTCAGCAGTGAAATTTTGTAAGTCCAAGGCCCGTAAATCCGTGAAAAACCAGTGGACCAGAACGAAAGTCGAACTTGATCTGTAAGTCATGGTGGTTGAGTTACACACCAAAACTCAGCTCAATACGTACCAGCATTTAGAAAAAAAGTCCGGAAAACTGAATTGCCTGACTGACGGACTGACAGACTGACGGACAGTTTGACGGACAGAGTGCAAACCTAAACTCCCCTTCAGCTTCACCAGTAGGGGACTAATAAAGAGGCCTCAGTCTTCTGCCAAAGTCTGAAATTATGTAACATTATCCCTAAAACAAGGGGCCCCATAAGGACCTGTATCACGCCACTGGTAGTTACTGACTGATATAATCTTAACCATATGAAAAAAATCAACAAGAGGGCCATGATGGCCCTGGGTCGCTCACCTTAGTAGAGTGCCTTAAAGGTTTTTCTTTAATTTGACCATGTGACCTAGTTTTTGACCGCAGGTGACCCAATTTCAAACTCATATTTCATGAAGACAAACATTCTGACCAATTTTCAAGTCAACTGAGCAAACAATGTGGCCTTGAGTGCCCTAAAGATATTTCTTTAATTTGACCTAGTGACCTAGATTATGACCCTAGGTGACCCAAATTTGAACTGGTCTTTGACTATATCAAAAGAAACATTTTAACCAATTTTCAAATCAAATGAATAATAAATGTGGCCTCTAGAGTGCCCACTAGCTATTTCTTTAATTTGACCAAGTGAAATAGTTTATGACCCCAGTTGACCCAAATTCAGATTCATGTGAGATTTTACAAAGACAAACATTCTGACCAATTTTCAAGGCAATTAAGCAAATAATGTGGCCTCTAGAATGCCCACAAGGTATTTCTTTATTTTGACCTAGTGACCTAGTTTATGGTTCCAGGTGAACCAAATCCAAACTCATCTGGTATTTCATCAAGACAAACATTCTGGCCAAATTTCAGGTCATTTGGGCAATAAATGTGGCCTCCAGAGTGCAAACAAGGTATTTCTTTAATTTGACCCAGTGAACTAGTTTATGACCCAAGTTGACCCAAATTCATCTTATGTGAGACTTTATAAAGACAAACTTTCTAACTAATTTTCAAGGCAATTGAGCAAATAATGTGGCCTCGAGAGTGCCAACAAGGTATTTCTTTAATTTGACTAGTGACCTAGTTTATGACCCAAGATGACCCAATTTTGAACTCAATGAACTTGTTGCGCTTAGATGGGCAAACAAACTTAGAAGAGAATCACTACATACCAAATATCAAAGCTCTACGCCTTCAAGTTTTAAAGAAGAATTTTAAAGTATGTTCGAACTTGTGACCCCCGGGGCTGGGCCAGTTTTGACCCAGAGGCATTATATGAACAAACTTGGTAGAGGTCCACTAGGAAATGCTACATACCAAATATCAAAGCTCTACACCTTCCCGTTTAAGAGAAAAAGAAATTTAAAGTTTTCCTTCTTTGTTCCCATCTTCGAACTTGTGACCCCCGGGGCGGGGCCAGTTTTGACCCAGGGGCATCATATGAACAAACTTGGTAGAGGTCCACTCTGAGATGCAACATACCAAATATCAAAGCTCCACACCTTTCGGTTTCAGAAAAGAAGAATTTTAAAGTTTTCCTTCTATGTTCGAACTTGTGACTCCAGGGGCAGGGCCAGTTTTGACCCAAGCAGCATCCTTGGAACAAACTTGGTAGAAGTCCACTAGGAGATGCTACATACCAAATATCAAAGCTCTCTGCCTTCCCATTTAAGAGAAAAACAAAATTAAAGTTTTCCTTCTTTGTTCCTATGTTTGAACTTGTGACCGCCGGGGCAGGGCCAATTTTAAACCCCAAGGGTATCATATGAACAAACTTAGTAGAGGTCTACTAGGCGATGCTACATACCAAATATCAAAGCTCTACGCCTTCCAGTTTCAGAGAAGATGATTCTTAAAGTTTTCCTTCTCTGTTCCTAAGTTCGAACTTGTGACCCCCAGGGCAGGGCCAACTTTTGCCCCAAGGGCATCATATGCACAAACTTGGTAGAGATCCACCAGAAGATGCTACATACCAAATATCAAAGCTCCATGCCTTCCTGTTTCAGAGAAGAAGATTTTTAAAGTTTTCCTTCTTTGTTCCTATGTTGGAAATTGTGACCCCCTGGGAGGGGCCAGTTTTGACCCCAAGGGCATCATATGAACAAACCTGGTAGAAGTCCACTAGGCGATGCTACATAACAAATATCAAAGCTCTACACCTTCCAGTTTCAGAGAAGATGATTTTTAAAGTTTCCCCTCTTTGTTCCTATGTTCAAACTTGTGACCCCCGAGGCAGGGCCAGTTTTGACCCCAAGGGCATCATATGAACAAATTTGGTAGAGGTCCACTAGGAGATGCTTCATGCGAAATATCAAAGCTCTATGCCTTCTAGTTTTAGAGAAGATGATTTTTAAAATTTTCCTTCTTTGTTCCTATGTTGGAAATTGTGACCCCCGGGGCGGGGCCAGTTTTGACCTCAGGGGCATCATATGAACAAACTTGGTAGAGGTCCACTAGAAGATGCTACATGCCAAATATCAAAGCTCTACGCCTTCAAGTTTCAGAGAAGATGATTTTTAAAGTTTTCCTTCTTTGTTACTATGCTCAAACTTGTGACCCCCGGGGCGGGGCCAGTTTTGACCCCAGGGGCATCATATGAACAAACTTAGTAGAGGTCCACTAGGCAATGCTACATAACAAATATCAAAACTCTACGCCTTCCAGTTTCAGAGAAGATGATTTTTAAAGTTTCCCCTCTTTGTTCCTATGTTCAAACTTGTGACCCCCGAGGCAGGGCCAGTTTTGACCCCAAGGGCATCATATGAACAAACTTAGTAGAGGTCCACTAGGAAATGCTTCATGCCAAATATCAAAGCTCTATGCCTTCTAGTTTTAGAGGAGAAGATTTTTAAAGTTTTCCTTCTTTGTTCCTATGTTGGAAATTGTGACCCCCGGGGCGGGGCCAGTTTTGACCCCAGGGGCATCATATGAACAAACTTGGTAGAGGTCCACTAGGAGATGCTACATGCCAAATATCAAAGCTCTACGCCTTCAAGTTTTAGAGAAGAAGATTTTTAAAGTTTTCCTTCTTTATGACTATGCTCAAACTTGTGACCCCTGGGGCAGGGCCAGTTTTGACCCCAGGGGCATCATATGAACAAACTTGGTAGAGGTCCACTAGGAGATGCTACATACCAAATATCAAAGCTCTGCGCCTTCTAGTTTCAGAGAAGAAGATTTTCAAAGATTTTGCTTTTTTTCCCTTTTTGTTGCCATGGCAACCAGAGTTGTGGGTGGAATTCAATTCTTTGAACAATTTTGGTAGAGCTTCACCCAAGGAACATCCCTGCCAAGTTTCATCAAGATTGGCCCAGTGGTTTAGGAGAAGAAGATGTTTAAAGAAATTGTTGACGGACGACGGACGACAGACGACAGACGCCGGACATAGGGCGATCACAATAGCTCACCTTTAGCACGTTGTGCTAAGGTGAGCTAAAAATAAGGCAGTCACTGCAGGTCAAGTGATTCAGATCCTTATGGCCTTTAATTTTACCAGTCCCACAACCTAGATTTAACTCTGTTGGTAATCAGAAACTTCATATTAATGCAGGAATCTAAAAGTTACTTAAGGACAAATGTTTATATTTTACCAACTCAATAAAATTAAAGTTTAGGACAAAAATGTGTGGATTAGCTACAAATAGCCATGCTTTGTGAAAAGGGGGCTTAATCCATCTGCAAAAAGTATCGACCCAGGTCAGCCTGCGCAGTCCGCGCAGGCTGACCTGGACCAAAACTTTTCGCTACTTGTCCATTTTGTGAATACTCAAGGACCATTCTACCTCAAAATTCCATCAATCATTACACTATACTTATGACTTGAGATGCATTAAGCCCCCTTTTGCCACAACACGGCTAAAATGTATTTATAATGAAAGATCCTGTGTTTCATGAGACTGTATACTTACAATATGCATAAAACAGTCAGTCCCACAGGGCTCTTGTTCTTGCTTTCTTTCTGGCATTTTTCTCATCAGTTTACTAGGGCTTGGTCGATAAGCTGTTATGGTTAAAAGTCAGCGTGTTAATTAGTTCTTCTTGACACAATCACAAAGGTTTTCATTGAAGAAAATACTTTCTGAGACTTTCTAGATATCTTTTTCAACCTTCTGATCAAACTTCATCAAGACTACAGAAACAACATTGCATTTGATGTCAGTGTTGGCATTTTTTATTTTTTTCACTGCGTCCCATGGACGCAGTACCTATCAGAAAACTGAGTCCCATCTAGCTCTCATCGAGTCCCATTCTTCTGCCCGCTGTAAGGATTTTAGTGACGATTCTTTAGATTTTTTTTTTCATTTCAAGTGCACAGCGATGTCTGTCTGTAGAAGCGTGCCGAGTTAGCGTCGATCTTTGAAAGTCTGTGCATTCATCAGTAAACACGTTTTTCGCTCTGATATGTAGGCAAAACAATGTTGCTTTCCGATTTCGTTTCTTTTATTATTCATGGCTTAAATTCCAGCTCTTTCAGCCAGGATTCTTGAAAAGAGCAAGTATATTTTTTTCCTCTTCACCAAGGTAGCCATACTGGACTGCAACAGATGGGGTTGCTATTCGATGAAGTCGCAATAACTTGGATAAGAGGTTGCTACTCATGTAACTGGAGCTATTTTTAGAAGCCGGATTTAAAAAAAAAAATGTTTTGTGGCTATCCTTTGCAAGCATGGAAACAAACATCTTTCGTCAAAACAACCCTTATTTGAATGTAAAACAGCAGTTAAACAGTGCCGATTTTTCGTTTTGTCCTCTGGACGTAACGGCGACTTTTTTGTTTCATCCCAAATCAATTCCATTGCGTAAAAAGACATGTTTACGGCGTAAACGCGAACCCTAGATGTGTACAGATTGCTTTTTCTAAGGATTTGTCAAGGAGATCAAGATTTTGATCCAAGGTTATCCATCATCAAATCTTTTTGATATTGCCAAGACAAACATTATTATGACAGGAAAATATATGTGTCCTCTTAAGTAAAGACTATTGCCTGAGTAACCTACTTTTCTACCAATGTAAAACTTACAGCCCCTGAGGCAGGGCAAATTCTGACCTGAGGCCTATAATTTGTAGTACCTTAGTAGAGGTCTGTTTATGAAGCTATGCGCCAAATTTGGTAGCCCTAGGCCTTATGGTTTAGAACCAGAAGACGTTAAAGTTTTCGCTATATATTTCAGTTTTGTTGCAATGGCACTGAGTGTTTTTAATGAATCAAGTTATTTTAAGAAAAGTCTGACGAGGATCATAGCAGGGTTATTTCTGTGAAATTTGGTCAAAATTGGATGGGTAGTTTCAGAGAATAAAGTTAACGCATGTACAGACACACACACACACTGACAGATGCACAAAGGACACAGATCCATTACATAAGCTTTCTGACCTTTGGCCAGTGGAGCTGAAAATATTAAACATAATTATAGTACAATATACATAATACATTAGGATTTGAAAAGAACTAAAAGACTGAAAAATTAACAGCATAGGAAAAAAATAGAATCTAGGAATTTAGCTAACACCCTGATATATAAGTGTATACGAGCATCTCATGCCAGTGCTAACACCATGCTGTGGTAAATTTTCAGTGAAAATTCAAAGTCAAAAAGGGGCTTGACTGTGTCAAAAATATTTTGAGGGTTACCTGTCTTCTTGTATGAGTGCCCCTTTTGACAGCTTTAAGTTAGCCTAAGTTTTATGTAAATACCTTCAGCAATGACAGAGGTATCAGAAAATGTTAGTTTATAACAACACCAGCACTGCAAACCTTGACAGTGCTATGGCAATACCTCTCTGTTTTCTTCAAAAAAAGCCAAGCTAAGAATAAGGTATTATATAAAAGTTCCATAGAGCACTACTTTAAACAACAATTTGAATAAATAGATACAAGCACTTACGGTGAAGAAAACAGTCATATTTATAACATCGTCGACAGAACAATGTATGGAATGAATGAAGTGTCTGCTCCCTTGGAACTGACATGGCTTTTGGTCCATCTATATTTGGAGTGCACTCAGGGGGTAATGAACTGGGGTCTAGTGTCTCAAGCAAGTCTCGGTACCTAGAACATAGTGTTTAGTACAAATAGAGCAAATAAGGGATGAGAATGAATACAGAAACAGGTATTCAAATATTCGTATCTATATTTGAATATATTCAGATATTCATTATATTCATTATAAGAATTCTAGAATTTAGTTGCACTGTTCAAAATATAAATGGTCGGTTACCGGTACACTTATAGCCAGATCTTGATCTGACAGTATCAAATCAAACATGCATATCAGAACAAATTCACTGGCTAGTTTTCTAACCTTTAAAAAGAGGAAGGTCCTCAGTGAATGCAAAATCAATCAAATGCTTCTACATAATTTACTCCACTCCTGACCATTACTTTTCTGTCTACCACCTTTATAAGGAGCAAGATCAAAGTGTGTCTAGTATCGCAAGTTCTGCTGTCACAAGCGTCATAAATATTAAGTTCAATATACCCAAAATTAAGAAGCAATTCTAGGATTGAAAATTTAAAAAAAAAAAATAAAAAAGGGTAAATTGCAACATCTTTTGCTGCAGTAGTAAATTTACTTATTGTGACAACAACAACAAACACTTTCAATTAAACACTGAAAGTGTTACATGTACCTTGGCAAATCAAACTGTGTCAAACACAACCGATCGAAATTAGAAAGTTATGTTTTCGATGGCAAGCAATGATTGGAAGCTCTAAGGTACTAGGTGACTGGGGGCTGTTTGAAACCATTTGACATGTGTTATCAACACATTGACAAATACACAGTTGAGTGCCAAGCACAGGATCTTATCATAGCATGAAAACTTAGACCACGCACATGAGCTCTGCTGGCCTTTAAAATTTACGAGAAAGGGCCATGGGCTTGCTGGAGGCTGGTCTCCCTATTGCTGTGGTTGCAGCTTGTGTTTGGGGCCATTTGCACAAATCCGGAGTACCAGAGACTTACCACAGAATGGCAGAAGCACATCACAACCCATATATCTTGAACCAGCACCCATGAGACTGCTTTCAAACAGCAACTGCTGCTGCTATCCCTGGTACTGGCAACAAACAAATTTCCACTCAGACAGTGCAAAATCGTTCAATTGATTACAATTTGAACCGACATAACCCGCACAATGGCTTGGTTTTAATGCACTGCCATTGCAGTAATAGAGAGCAGTCAGCCTTCGGACACATAAACTGGACAAGACAGATTTAGCGGACAATTCTTCATAGTAATTAGTCAAAGTTTGTATTGTTGCAAGCTGATGGCTGTGTATAATTGTTGTGATGCAGGAATAACCATTTTACTGCCTGTTGCATACTGTAAAGTGATTGTTTTAGGGGGGCCAAGGGTCAGTTATGGTGTGAGGCCATATTGCTTGCAGGTAGCACAGCCCACTCATCGTTATTAAGGGAAATCTAATGCCCCAAAATACAGTGATGATATAGGTTGATGATAAAATTTCTGGCAAGTGGGTTTGGTCGTTGAGAAAATATTAATTACAAAAATATTCTTACAGCTGCTTTAATGATGTCACATTCCCTTTCTCTGGGCACATGTCTGAGATGGCTTGAAATATAAAATCTGGTGGAAAATCATTCTTCTCAGCATCTAAGTCAGGATCTTTATCTATCAATAAGAATTGAGCAAATGCATGAATCTGTCTAAGGAGAAGCATACACTCTGTAAAGCTAAATTTGTATTGGGTCAGAATACTGTTTATCTTGTAAATGAAATATATTACAGGTATAAATGTGATGCCATGCTACCTACATAATTAAAATGCTAATGATGCTCAAGTGCTTCAGGTAAAATATTTTTACTACCCCTTTGCCAAACAATCCCGTAATTTTCATGACCCTGAAATGATGGCCATAAAATGATGTTTATTCTAGACAGGGTCAATAGCGTGATTCACAAATCTAAAAATATCTGTTTCTCCCCATAATCAAGCAATGTGAGAACTTACTATTGATTATATTCAGGTTTTAAAATCATAATCTTTTAACACCAGACACGCCTTTCCTAGTCTGGAAAAACCGTCAATCGTTTTATTTCAATAAATAATTCTGGTCACCAAACTTTGGTATGCCCCAAACAAATATCTAACAAACAGCATGTGTCATTTATCATCTACATGGCTCCCTCTGGGAAAGAGTTTAGCACTTTAAAATCATATTCATACTTTTAACCATCAAACAATTGTATAAATCTTAGAAAGAAATCAAAGTGTGATATCGTATAGGCACCTACGTCTTATACACATGACAACATGTTAGGCTCTTCCATACTGAAAGCATTCAGAGACAACAAAACTAATTGTGGCTCACATGAGGGGATTTGCTTGTTATATGTTAGGAAAAAGAAGAAAACACTAGTTACCAGCATTTTCTCCTTTAACCACAATTTTTTCAAAAACCTTGTTCTTCAAAGACAAGATTGTATGGTACAAGGGTTAGAAGGAAAATTTGTGATTGTGTTATTTACCTTCAAAAGCCTGTTTCTTGTGGATATTCCACACATTTTCAATAAGTTTCAGGTAAAGGTCATCTTCTATAATGGTCTTTTCTTTATCACCATGAACTTTACCATCATAATTCTTGATCAACTCTTCAATAAATGATGTGTCCTTCTCCAACACTTCATCTCCCATGTAAGGTATATTGTGTAAAACTGTCTCATCTTCCACCTACAAATAATTTTATCTATGACATTCTTGGCATTTGACCCTTTTACCACAAAATTCTGTAAACAGATGACCCTAGGGTAGGATGATTTTTAAAACCATTATCAGAAACGGAGAAAATCCTGGTGACAATTATGTTTGACAGGGAAATCTTTCCGCTTTAGCAATAATATGCAAATATTTTCAATATAAGCAGTCCTAAAATTTTGTAGTCTGGTAAAGTGTTAAAACTTCATATCCTGTTTCATTTTTTCAACTTTCCGTGAGAAAAGTGAAATATTAATAAGAGTTTGTGAAATACATCAAAAAAATTGATTGTTGTTAAATGATATCTTTTCTTTTTGGAGATTCTGCCCTAAAAGTAGCAAAAGTTTACCAAAGTTCTACTGCAATTGCTTTTAGAAATAGATTTATTTGACCGAAAATTTCAAGTCCAAAAAGGGGCACAACTGTGTCAAAAATATTTTACCCACAATCTGTTGGTTTCCTTTTTAATAGTTAACAACTAGTCATAAGCAAATATCTTCAGTAATAACAGGGGCTTTGACAATACCTTGAGTTCTAGTCAGCCAAGCCAAAAATAAGCCAGGAGATGGAGACTAAATAAAGTAGTTCCCTCCTACCTGATGTTGTTTCATGCAACTTACTGCAGATTATATTGTGTCATGGAACCAAACATGCCTTTAATGTGGGCATAAATGGAGTAAAGCTATCATTGTCAGTTTTGGCTGAGCAGTATATTGCATCAGAGAGTCTATTTTTAGTTCATTGAATCACGAAACACTCATGGTGAGCTATTGTGATCACCTGTTGTCCAAGGATGGAAAATCATTTTGGGAAAGGGAGTAAATGCAGGTTACCAGCATTTTCTCCTTTTCCTAAAATGTTTTCAAAAGGCTTCCTCCTCAGGGTTGTAAAAACCTGGGATTATTTGGTAAAGGGTAAAACATCTCCTCCTAAACCACAATGGAGATTGCTGGTACATACTTCACAAGAATGTTGCTTGGGTCAAGGTCTTTCAAAGTTGTTAAAAGACTTGATTCCAAGCAAAACACTGGTTGCCATGGCACCATTTGGGCCACATTTGATTTTTCATAGAGACTTGCAAATGCTTTCAGTATGGACAAGTATATAAAAGTTTATCTCAATACAGCTAGTTAAACAATCAATCTTACAGCAATGGCAAGCATACTTACCACATAATTCTGTTGAAGTGGGGCCCAAGAATACATGCTTGGTATTGGTTTTAATGGATTCATCACATGCAGTGGTACTGACTGCACACCCAGTTCTTTAATGGCACTTGAAACTTCCATCTTGAAACAATTTAATAATTAACCACTTAACCCTTTACCACATGGCAAAAAATTATACCCGTCCAAATTGAAAGCATCTGAAGATGACAATTTCAATGCAGCTCAAATAATGTTTGATAGGGTAGGAAACATTGTGGAAAAAGAAGAAAACGCTGGTTACCAGCATTTTCTCCTTTTCCCTCAATGTTTTCAAAAGGCTTCTTCCTCAGGCTCGTTAAAAGTCAGCATTGTGTGGTAAAGGGTTAAGACAAATAACACTTTGACTCAAATGAATGTAACACGTCCACAATGAAAAGCTATTCAGATTCATATACTCACACTAAACTTCAGAACTGTATAATCACAAAAATGTCAACCCAGTAACTTGCATCTACAGATGAGCAAACCTAATTTTGGTATGCCACCCTGACTTCAGTGTGGGGTATAAAAAGTCTCAAGAATTGCTTTGGGTCTTCTTCACAATTCACAAAGATCCATAACAGGCCACCATTTAAGTGGAAGCTTGCCTATTTTCCACACAAAAGATATCAAACGTCTTTTGACACGGATTGCAGATGTGGAGTCCCTTGTCTAGACAGCGGTATTCAATCAATACATATATATTTGATGGTTATCTGCCCCTGCTGTATGGGTTCCCCTTTTGACAGTTGACAAACTGTTCTAGATTGAAGTAAGAATCTTCAGTAATAACAGAAATACTATAACATGTCAAAGTTTAAGCAATGCAGACGACAACGCAGACAGCCACGCCAGGCCTTCGACAATCCCTTGATGTTTTCTTTGAAAACAGCTTAGCTAAAAATTAAAGGTATTTTGGTGATGTTTTGCTGATTCATCGGCTCAGTCTAGAACCCTTCAGTAACTGTAGAAGCTCCCCATATGACAGTTTATGAAGCAGAAATTTAAAAAAAAAATATAAAACAAGTTAAGTCAGACGATTCATTATATAGTTAACTGATTTTTATCTGGTCAACTGCTTGATTGAAAGGTGTTTTATGTTGCTTTTAAACATGATTTCAGTCAAATCACCATAACAGCTCATTTTCATGCATGTCCTGGGTTTCACCTGCACTACGATAGAGCTCTGAAGTGCCTTACCCAAGGACACTCCCGTGAAAATCCCAATGCCTTCAACAGAGGCTGGAACCCTAGGCCTCCAGGTTGCACGTCCTACACTTTACCACTGAGCCACACAGGGCCCGATTTTGATATGGGTATACACCCCAGAGTCTCATTCTGGATTAAAAAGATTAACCCTTTACCACACAATCCCGACTTTTAACGACCCTGAGGAAGAAGCCTTTTGAAAACAGTGTGGGAAAAGGAGAAAATGCTGGTAACCAGCATTTTCTCCTTTTCCCACAATGCTTTCTATCCTATCAAAGACAAAAACCATCAATTCAGCAACATTTAAATTGTCGTCTGCAAATGATTCGATTTGATCTAGTCCAAAATTTTGTCGTTTGGTAAAGAGTTAAGTGAGAGTAGTAAAACTAGCAATTGTGAAACTGGGTCATTACCTTTTTAGTCACAGGTGTAGATCCAAGAATCTCTGGTATCTCTGAGAAATGGGACTTTGGTGTTTGAACCTGGCTGTGGTACTCATCAAGATCCTTTTGTATAATATTTCTGTTGACAGTAAACATGTGCTAGAAAAACCAGAAGATAAAATGAATAAATAAAAAGTATCTTTCACATCTGTAGGGTAGCTTTGAGATATTTTTGTTTCCAAACATAAAGTCAGATGATACCATTTAACTCTTTACCAAACGACCAGACCAAATTCAAAGCATTTGCAGACAAAAAATTAAAAGTTGCTAAAATGATGATTTCTCTCTATGGTAGGGTAGAAAACATTTTGGGAAAAGGAGAAAATGCTGGTAACCAGCATTTTCTCCTTTTCCCACATTGCTTTCAAAAGCTTTCTTCCTTAGGGTCGTTAAAGGTAGGGATTGTGTGGTAAAGGGTTAAACAACATGTATCATATGGGTGACACACTACAGTTACCTCAATGTGCCATAGGAATAAAAACACAAGGTTATAATTAAACATGAATTTTCATACACTGAAATGAACACAAAATTTCTGCTTGCCTTTAAGGTTCAAGAAGGTCATATGGAAAAGAGGTAAACCCTGTTATGCGCGATACTTAAGATGCTTGCAACATGAATAAATCTGTTATCGAAAATTAAAGATGGAAGTAGTTAATTTATAACCAAAGTCAAGTCTATTGTCTGAATTTCATATTAAAGTTGGTCTCATTTATCAAATGTCCAATTCATGTAAATGAATATATCTAATGAAATGATGGATTCCTTTGTCTATATACGCAAATAATACAGCTTATGTATTATTTTCTGAGAAAGACAAAATTGATTTTCTTTTCCACTAACCTAATAATCTTCATACTTTTTTGATCAGTAAGTCCAGATAAGACCCATTTCAAAATAAACGAATTACCACTGAATGCATGCAAGATTTTTTTTATCTGACATCACAGAGACAGGCTATCTTTGTTAAGAAGAACCATGAAAGGCTCTTTTTCAAAGATTCATTGTTTTCATAATTGGGTATCATAGTAGGTGCTTGTTTTATGGTCGATTGCTTAACATGACTTCACAGCAGGTTTCTCTCATTTTTCCACAGTATAGCAAGTAAATACACATGCTTGCATGCATGCAATGTTTTCTCAAAAGCCTGTTTTTTTTCATTTGTGCTGCATGCTGTACTCATATGTCCTGCTGAAATTCTTAAGTTGCATCTTTTATGACGCACTAATAAATTGACATCCATTTTTCAAGCATCTGACAAACAAAATGTCAAAGACGAATCTCAAAAATAAATTTAGCTCATTCCCTTATGTGATTTCTGCTCCGCTTGTCTGGAAAAATGAGGGACCAGTTGTATAGGTATCTGATTCTAAATGCAAATGCTTTACAAGAATCGAAAAACTGAGAACTGACTTATGACCATTTCAAGTGTCAAAGATACATTCACTATTTCTCTTCGTAAAGTGTTGTGAGCACCAAGGAAACAGCCACTGCATTTTTAGAAATGCAAAGCAAACAAGCTGATGTCCATGGTAAATTTAACAAAAAATCATGTCAGATCATCATTCCCACGTATTATATCTTCACTTCTACATGGCAAAAAATGTCTTCTGCACCAAAGAAACGATGACTTTCGACAGTATTTTTCATGAAGACTACCATTTTCCACAGTTAGTAACAAATCACTTGTATGACTGAACAGACTGATGTTGTTAATGTCAATAAAATACAAACAAAAAAACATGATGGCCATGATGGCCCTGGATCGCTCACCTGAGTAGAGTGCCTTAAAGGTATTTCTTTAATTTGACCAAGTGACCTAGTTTATGACCCCAGATGACCCAATTTCAAACTCATATTTCACAAAGACAAACATTCTGACCAATTTTCAAGTCAACTGAGCAAAAACTGTAGCCTCTAGAGTGCCCTAAAAGTATTTCTTTGACCTCGTGACCTGATTGTGACCCCAGGTAACCCAAATTTGACCTGGTCTTGGACTTTATCAAAAGAAACGTTTAAACCAATTTTCAAATCAGCTGAACAATAGATGTGGCCTATAGAGTGCCCACTAGGTATTTCTTAAATTTGACCAAGTGACCCAGTTTATGACCCCAGTTGACCTAAATTTAGACTCGTGTGAGATTTTATAAAAACAAACATTCTAACCAGTTTTCAAGGCAATTGAGCAAATAATGTGGCCTCTAGAGTGCCCACAAGGTATTTCTTTAATTTGACCTAGAGACCTAGTTTATGGTTCCAGGTGACCCAAATTCAAACTCATCTGAAATTTCATCAAGAAAAACATTCTGGCCAAATTTCAGGTCATTTGAGCAATAAATGTGGCCTCCAGAGTGCAAGCAAAGTATTTCTTTAATTTGACCTAGTGACCTAGTTTATGACCAAAGATGACCCAATTTTGAACTCAATGAACTCGTTGTGCTTAGATGGGCAAACAAACTTAGAAGAGAATCACTACATACCAAATATCAAAGCTCTACGCCTTCCAGTTTCAAAGAAGAATTTTAAAGTTTTCCTTCTTTGTTCCTATGTTCGAACTTGTGACCCCCCCCGGGCTGGGCCAGTTTTGACCCAAGCACCATCCTTGGAACGAACTTGGTAGAAGTCCGCTAGGAGATGCTACATACCAAATATATAAGCTCTACACCTTCCCGTTTAAGAGAAAAAGAAATTTAAAGTTTTCCTTCTTTGTTCCTATGTTCAGACTTGTCACCCCTAAGGCGGGGCCAGTTTTGACCGCAGCGGCATCATATGAACAAACTTGGTAGAGGTCCACTAGGAGGTGCAACATACCAAATATCAAAGCTCCACGCCTTTCGGTTTCAGCAAAGAAGAATTTTACAGTTTTCCTTCTTTGTTCCTATGTTTGAACTTTTGACCCCCGGGGCAGGGCCAGTTTTGATCCCAAGGGCATCATATGAACAAAATTGGTAGAGGTCCACTAGAATATCAAAGCTCTACGCCTTCCTGTTTCAGAGAGGCAGATTTTTAAAGTTTTCCTCCTTTGTTCCTATGTTCGAAATTGTGACCCCCGGGGCAGGGCCAGTTTTGACCCCAAGGGCATCATATGAACAAACTTGGTAGAGATCCACTAGGAGATGCGACATACCAAATATCAAAGCTATACGCCTTCCAATTTCAGAGAAGATTTTTTCAGTTTTCCTTTTCTGTTCCTATGTTCAAACTTGTAACCCCCGGGACAGGGCCAGTTTTGACCCCAAGGGCATCACATGAACAAAATTGGCAGTCCACTAGAAGATGCTACATACCAAAGATCAAAGCTCTACGCCTTCCTGTTTCAGAGAAGATTTTTAAAGTTTTCCTTCTTTGTTCCTATGTTCGAACTTGTGACCCCCGGGGCAGGGACAGTTTTGACCCCAAGGGCATCATATGAACAAACTTGGTAGAGGTCTACTAGGAGATGCCACATACCAAATATCAAAGCTCTACGCCTTCCTGTTTCAGAGAAGAAGATTTTTAAAGTTTTCCTTCTTTGTTCCTATGTTTGAACTTGTGACCCCCAGGGCAGGGCCAGTTTTGACCCCAAGGGCATCATATGAACAAACTTGGTAGAGGTTCACTAGGAGATGCTACGTACCAAATATCAAAGCTCTACGCCTTCCAATTTCAGAGAAGATTTTTTTAGTTTTCCTTTTCTGTTCCTATGTTCGAACTTGTGACCCCCAGGGCAGGGCCAGTTTTGACCCCAAGGGCATCATATGAACAAACTTGGTAGAGGTCCACTAGAAGATGCTACATACCAAATATCAAAGCTCTACGCCTTCCAGTTTCAGAGAAGATGATTTTTAAAGTTTTCCTTCTTTGTTCCTATGTTCGAAATTGTGACCCTCGGGGCTGGGCCAGTTTTGACCCCAAGGGCATCATAAGAACAAACTTGGTAGAGGTCTACTAGGAGATGCAACATACCAAATATCAAAGCTCTATGCCTTCCAATTTCAGAGAAGAAGATTTTTTTAGTTTTCTTTTTCTGTTCCTATGTTCGAACTTGTGACCCCCAGGGCAGGGCCAGTTTTGACCCCAAGGGCATCATATGAACAAACTTGGTATAGGTCCACTAGAAGATGCTACGTACCAAATATCAAAGCTCTACGCCTTCCATGTTTCAGAGAAGATGATTTTTAAAGTTTTCCTTCTTTGTTCCTATGTTCGAACCTGTGACCCCCGGGACATTGCCAGTTTTGACCCCAAGGGCATCATATGAAGAAACTTGGTAGAGGTCTACTAGGAGATGCTACATACCAAATATCAAAGCTCTACGCCTTCCAGTTTCAGAGAAGATGATTTTTAAAGTTTTCCCTCTTTGTTCCTATGTTCGAACTTGTGACCCACGGGGCAGGGCCAGTTTTGACCCCAGGGGCATCATATGAACAAACTTGGTAGAGGTCCACTAGGAGATGCAACATACCAAATATCAAAGCTCTACGCCTTCCAATTTCAGAGAAGAAGATTTTTTTAGTTTTCCTTTTCTGTTCCTATGTTCGAACTTGTGACCCCCAGGGCAGGGCCAGTTTTGACCCCAAGGGCATCATATGAACAAACTTGGTAGAGGTCTACTAGAAGATGCTACATACCAAATATCAAAGCACTACGCCTTCTAGTTTCAGAGAAGAAGATTTTCAAAGATTTTGCTATTTTTTTCCTTTTGGTTGCCATGGCAACCAGAGTTATGGGTGGAATTCAATCTCTTGAATAACTTTGGTAAAGCTCTACCCGAAAAACATCCCTGCCAAGTTTCATCAGGATTGGCCCCGTGGTTTAGGAGGAGAAGATGTTTAAAGAAATTGTGGACGACGCACGACGGACATTGGGCGATCACAAAAGCTCACCTTGAGCACTTTGTGCTCAGGTGAGCTAAAAATGAAAATGTATTTATTTATCATTTATCTGAAGACAACACAAACAAATTTGACCCCAAGTTTTGACTTTTGACCCCCTAGTTTTGAAATGGGGCTAAAAATGGCCTGCAACATTTTACATCTGGAGAAAACAATGATGCATGTACATGTATAATACAAGTGGCATGTAGGTTAGCTGATTTTAATTACATAGTTCAGTAAACTCTTTACCACACAATCCCGACTTTAAACGACCCTGAGAAATCATTGTATGGTGTTTAACGCCGTTTTCAACACTATTTCAGTTGTATCACGGTGGCCAGTGCACCTATCCATGCTTTCCTGGAGTTTCTTTTTACCAGTACTCTGCACAATATTCTTTCCAAGCCACTGGCTGCTTTCCCACATAACCACGGTTGAAGCAATGGTCAGCAGTGAGAGAGGAATGAATCCTGTCGCGATGACTATCATCAATCCTCAGAAAGAAAATGGCCAAGCCAGGATTGAACCAGCGACCTCCTGTTCTCAAGTCCTACTGACTGAGCTACGGGGACTTGGCATGACCCTGAGAAAGAAGCCTTTTGAAAACATTGTGGGAAAAGGAGAAAATGCTGGTAACCATTTCCTTTTCCCATAATGTTTTCTACCTTTCCCAAAACAACTTTCAATATTTGAGTCACATTTGTCATCTGCAATTGCTTTCAATTTGGACTAGTAAAATTTTGTCATTGGGTAAAGAGTTAAACCAACAAAGCTGGCTCCTTGGACTCTCAGTGTCATGTTATAAAGAGGTCGAGTTGTTTTATCGAAAGTTAACATTATGTCAAAGTTTATTACTCTCGGACCAATAAGTACATTTACAGCAAAATGTATACCAGCAAATTATATTACCGTACAGAGTTCAGCATGTCTGTATTTCTTGTCTGTTCTCAGTTGGATTAACTCAGATCTTACAACTTTTTTCCAGTCTGTTTCACTTTTCGTTGTTGATGAAGTCAGTTTCCTATCAGATGTATGCAATTCCATCTCAAAGTGACTTATCTACATGGGAAAAAAGTAACTTGATATGCTGTGCATAAATCTCTCTCCATATACCGGTATTTACAGCAAAAAAGAACATAGGTCTAAAAATGAGAATGTTTCCTGCATAAGTGTTACCATCTTGTGATGAAATGCGTAATCACTGAAGAATGCAAACTAGAGGAAGAGCACATACCCAAAAAGATTATTGAATCATTTAACTCACACATAATTATACTAAAGGCCAAATATAATTGTATTACATAAATATATACATGACTTTAAATGTTTTCAAGTGCTTGTTGAAATTTGACTGTTATTTAACCCTTTACCTAACAGTCCTGGGTTTTCATGGCCCTGGAGAAGAAGCCCTTCAAAAACATTGACGGAAAAGGAGAAAATGCTTGTAACCAGCCTTTTCCTACAATGTTTTCTTCCCTTTCAGAGAGCTTAGTTACAGTTTAGTGTTACACTGTTCAATCTGACCAATCCCTGTACATGGTAATCGGTAGCATTACTTTTCGAGCCACCCTGTACCATAGTATCAGCTTGTTCCCTTTTGGTTACCCCCTGTATATGAGAATAGTCCTCAGCAATTTCTGATCCTATAATTGTCCAGATTTCTATCTGACAAATTGTCTGTTCGCTTTAAATTATGATCTGTATAGAATGTACTGTCAATTTCAACAAAATCTACAAAATTTGTTTTGAGGCAAGGTACATGTGACAAGTCATGCTCATATTTAATTCTCTCAAACCAAGCACTTGAATCCAAACATCGATCTCTACTGTATCCTTCGGCCATTGTCAAAACATGGAAGGAAAAAGGGGAGAAAAATAATGAAGTGCTTGCGGGGCTAAAAACTGTAATTGGATGTAGGTTTATCCGCACTTATAGACCGACTGGCAGACAACAGGTAGTTTGTTTCGGATAAACACACTAAGCAAGCTTTATTAAAAGGATTAGAATTTATTCCCCAACTGCAGTTTTGTTAAAAACAGAAGAAAACAACACTACACATTGAACTAATCAAACCTAACATTATGGGGCAGGAATGATCATAGAGACAGACAGAGAGTGACAGACAGACGAAAAGACAGAAAGAAAGGCAGAAAGACTCAGTGACTTCAGCTCGAAGGTAAACACTACCTATATAGCTCTGTTCAACTGAGTGACATTCCAAGCCAAGACTTTGCTTTTATATTTTTATTACCAAAGTCGGCTTGCATGCACTGCTGTAGTAAAATACACTCAGATGTCAATACATTGGCAGTGGAATGTAGACTGCCAAACATCTTGAAAATAGATGCAATATTTCCACTGAAAGAGCAGATAAATGCTTGATTGAGTGATCGAATGGTGTTTTACGCCACTTTCAACATTATTTCAGTCATATCACGGCAAGAGCTCACATATTCATGTATTTCCCTGGTTTTGCCAGTTCTAGGCCCGATAAATTCATAAGAGATAAGAGGGAGTAGATAATGGCATGGAGGGAATGCAGAAACTGGTGTTATAATGTGCAGAGAGAGGTATACTGCCAAAACATGAGCTATCACAGTTCTTTATAGAATGCATGGTAAGGTCACTGAGAAAACAAAACATGTGTACAGGCCATAGAAAAAGAGTTTTTAATATGGGTTGGGAATCGCTCCCATTGCAGTAGAATTGTACAAACATACCCGTACCGGTAGTATAACTGCCTTTGAACAAAGCAACATGATAGTTATTTCAATCACACACTTAAACAGCAGACAAAGCATCAAAGTAAACATTTAAAGCAATCTTATTCTAGAGACTCCAGTCCAAAAAGTACTCGGAAAAAAACGGTATCGAAATGACCAAATTTAAAAATAAATTTACCGGGGATCGAAATAACCAGGTATCGAAATGGCCGGGTGTCGAAATGACTGTCACATGGCACGGCGCTCATTTTTCCGAATCCTTACCATTACCCTTCAAATGCTGACGAGTAAATAATGCTCAATTCTGTGGTTTGAGACTGTTCTCTCTTTGGTAATTGCCATTTTGACTGTGTTTGAAAGAAAGACTGGGGTCGAGTATTTTTTTCAGTTTTGCCCGAATGTTTTTTACCAAAACGGAAGACCTCGTCGATTGGCTTATAAAACTAATAGAACTAGAAAATGAAATGGTTTGGATTAGTCAGTTACCTCCAAAACTGTAATGTCATTTAAGTATTTTTTACAGGAATTTTCTTTCAAATTTTCTTGGTCTCTGTTGTTCTCCAACGAAAGTGCGCGACAAGTATCTATCAGTGTAACACACCACTAAATTTAGCAAAGTGCATCCCATGGCCCCAACTGTAAAATACGATATAATTCTCAGGGTGTGCAGTATAAATGTCAGAGGTAAAAATGTCATAGGTAAAAAATACCATAGGTAAAAATGTCATAGTCAAAATGGTAAAAATGCTAGCAGTAATAATGGCATAGGTAAAAATGCCAGATGTATGACATATGTTGGGGGAAAAGCAGTAGCCATCCAGATAATCTCAGTTGCAGATTGAAAAACAATGGAACAAAATTAGAAACTGCTCATTATGGACAATTTCTACTTTTGTTCCAATGGCCTTCAAATTTCTTTGCTGCATAACAAAAACAGTCATCTTCAGTAGTTTGTTTATAACAGATAATATGTTCAAACTGTTTAAATGAGATAACATTGGAACAAAAGGAGATATTGCCCATTGGCATTTTTTTTTTTTTTTTGCAATGTTCTCCAAATTTCCTCTGCTGCCCGACACACAAAGACTATTGTGTAATAAATGAGGAAACACTGGAACAAAAGGATAACTAGCTCATCACGAGCTCATTATGGGCAATATCTATTTTTGATGTAATGTTCTTCAAGTTTACTCTGCTGCACGACACAAAAGGACTGCTGTGTGATTTATATAAATGGCTGGAGCAAAAGGATGAGCAATGTTTTTCTTTTGTCACAATGTTTGATTATTTATAAATATATGGTACATGCTAGATACAAGTACAACATTTATATTCATGTCTTTGCTTTTCCATTAATATTTCATCATACGTATTACAGTTGGAATTGAATAACAACAATGAGGTATCTGTGCAATATTGTTCATGAATAGTAAGTTCTCCCTTATACGTATACTGTTTTTTTTTTTAAAAAAAAAAACATTGTAATCTTGATAAAAAACATCCGTGAAAAAGTTTCTTTGACGATAGTATATAGTAATAGTCCACACATTTCTTCTATTTGTTCGTAACCAATCTTGCCTTTGACCGACTCCTTTCTAAGCTGATTTGGAGGCCAGAAATAAGTGAGTTCAGACCAGGTTTCGAATCTGCGACGCCTTGACCAACTTACCTTACTCGGATGGCTACTGCTTTTTAAAAAAAAAAATATATACATATATATATATATATATATATATATATATATATATGCAAAGTTCAACTAGTGCCGGTTCAAGGATATTACATAATAAACAAGAAAAACATCACATGGGAACATAGAATATAACATTTATTGCCAACCGGTTTCGCTTTAAGCTCATCAGGGCAACAATAACAATAAATCACGCTCAACGTCGCGTTGCTATACACATAACGCAGTGATTGATGACGTCATGGCTTAATGTTCAATTTAGGCATAAACTTGTTTATGAATGATTGTTCTTTAGATAACCTAGCTGAAACATTTTCGTTATGCATTTTAAAAAAAGGAAAAATTGAAAACTTTGGAGAGGTTTTAGAACATTTATCTAGATGGGCGCTCAAAGGCATTTGTCTTGTTAATGGGTTTCTTACTTGTTGAATATGGACTGTCTTCCTATTTCTTAATTTGTCACCAGTCTGTCCAATATAAAATTCTCTACACCCGTTACAAATTAAAACATAGATAACATTTTTAACAGTACAATCCATATTTTCTTTTACATAGAACGTTTTATCATTTAATTTGATCTTAGTACCTTCAATGATGTAATCGCACAGTCCACACCGTGGTTCTCCACATTTCTTAACGCAAGCAGCGGTGTCTTCACTGAACTCTGATCGCGTAATAAGGCGTTTAAGATTCGGAAGCTGTCTTTTACATTTTATGATTTTAGTGTCTATGATTATATTATTCATTTTTTCATCGTTTTTTAGAAGAGTTAAGTTAGATTTCAGCAATCCGAATACTTCTCTGTTTTTAGGATTGTGGGTGGATACGAACGGTATGATAGGGTTTTCCCTTTTCTCTTTAACTGATAAAAGACTGTGTCTTGAAATTTTTAAAGCCTTGGTAAATCCCATTTTTATCACCTGAACTGGATACTTTCTGTCAATCAATGAGGAAGCTAATTCCTTTAGACGGGCATTACGAACACTTACATCAGAAACGATGGTACATATTCTACGAGCCAAAGAAAATGGGATGTTGATTTTAGTATGTTTTGGATGGCATGACTTGAAATTTAAATACTGCTTAGAGTCCGTAGATTTGAAATATATGTCGGTGGATATAGAAATATTCCTTTTGATGACCATAACATCAAGAAACGGTAACTGATATTCACTGGTTTGCATCTTAAACATTAAATCTTTATGGAGAGAATTTAGAGTTCTACAGAAATAAACTAGTTCGTCCGATGATTTTTGCCAGAATATAAAGCAGTCATCTAAATACCTTCTCCATTGCTCCCTTACGAATTTTGCAAACGCCTTACCCTTTTCATGTTCTACTGTTCTGTAGAGTTTTTCCTCCAAAAACCCAAGGACAAGAGTAGCATACGTAGGGGCCACTTTAGTTCCCATTGCTGTACCTTTAGTTTGGTTGTAAAACGATTTATTAAAAGAAAAATTGTTGTTTTCAAGAATTATTTGAAGACCCCGCAAAATTGGCTTTGAAGCATATGTAACCGGGGTTTCATTTTTGATCATGTCTTTTCATACATGTATCATGTATATTTGCCTTAGTCTTTGTACTATACATATTTGTATGCCTGTAAGTACTTTTTAGTATGCTAGTGCGTGCAAATCGTCCTTGCTCCTATTCCCGATCTTTTATTTGCCGCGTTTTTGCTAATATTGTTCACCGCTCGGCACTCTTGCTGTATTATTCATCAGTTACAGACGTAGTCTATTTTTGTATCTATTGAACGTATTTCTTTTCACTGTGGAAGAAAAGTTGTAGAACCTTTCCGGTAAGAATATTAATTTGTAGCCTGGGCTTGGCTTGCCAAGCCCAAGGCTATAGTAATCGTATAACCAACATTTCAACCCCATCCACATGATTCGAGCAGTTACGAGTAAAAGTGAAAAGTACCCCTTGCAATGCATCTCACTCCGCTGAAAGAAACGACCCCCAAAAATGATAAAAATATTTGGGTTTGAACATCATAGTTAGGTTTAAGTTCACAAAGAACTGTGAGAGATGCGCGATGTTAATCTAACGAAAGTATTTGACTAAGAATTTCAAGCCCTAATGATCTTATTTACAAGTGGAAATTAGTGCGCTGCAACACTGAAGAAACACTGGCAAATCCTTAGATGTAGTTACGGAATCGGTCGAGTAGTGACGAGTAATATTGCCGAACAATACTCGAAATCTTTCGTCTTTCCTATTTTTTGACACAGCGTGCATGACAAAACGCAGACGATGTGCTCTTTCCCCAAAACAGCTGAACATTTCAAAAACTCGGTAAGATTTATTTTCGCAAAATTACCGTGCTTCTCGTATCTAAAAGTATAAACTTGTTTTGATTGGTCCAGTATGTACGATGCCTTATTTCTTCTTGTCAGATTTGTCCCGATATCCTATGACATCTCGAACCATGACAATTTCGACCCATTTTGAGCATTACTAACTCGGCACACAAAATCGAATATGTAACGCTTCACAGGGTATAAAACTTTGTAATATGAGCCATGGACAACCAGTTAAGAAGGCCTAAATGGCGAGCGTGTTACATCAAAGATCAGACTTCCCATTAAGTGCCATCTGATCTTGTTTTTGATCTCCTCCGCTATTTATCGATAATAAATTGCTTGACCTGTGATTAGCATCAGGTGGTAGGCGTTTTATATCGAAGATCATATTTATTACTCGGTGCAATCTGATCTTGATCTAAGCTGTCAATCCGGGATATTTAACGCTTAGGCTTCTCAGCGCAACTCGATGCTCTTTTACGGATAGTGTAGATTAAGATCAGACTGCACAGAACGTGCAGTCTTATCTTGGATCTACATTGTCTGATACGATGAGTTATTTTCTACCAACAACAATTTTGCAATCGCCATGTTACAGCAGATATAAGTGGCTTGAAAACTTCATCCATTGTATTGAACAATTTAACCCTTTACCAAACAATCCCAATTTTTAATGACCCTGAGAAAGAAGCCTTTTGAAAACATTGTGGGAAAAGGGAAAATGCTGGTAACCAGCACTTCCTCCTTTTCCGATAATGCTTTCTACCCTTCCCAAAAAAGATTTCAAATTTTCAGTCACATTTATTTTGTCGTCTGCAACTGCTTTGAATTTGGACAGGTCTAAAATTTTGTTGTTTGGTAAAGAGTTAAGGGTTAAGTGATAATAGGTACTGAAAGAGTTAGGTTTTTTACACACTGCTTACGGATCCATATTTTTACTGCCAGTTGTTGCAGACAAATTTGATGTTAATTCATTAATAAAGTTACTGTGGGCAGATGAACCGCTCCTTCCAAAATGACAGGAACATATTTCAAAGCTGATGAATTTTCAAAGGTGTCGGAGTGCAGGGCAATTCAAGACGGTCAATATTAGTACTCATGTGTGTAAATCCACAAAGTTACGAAGAATAATGTAAGAAAAGTATTTTATCGTCCGATCATGCATTTGGTTTGAGGCTAGTTTGTCCAGAAACTATAGCTTGGCCGTGGGCATGTTCATCCCTGGGCTTTTTCATCCAGGCTTGTTTGTCCCACATTATTGCGCCCTACTTTATTAAAATGAATTTTAAGTGAAACATGAATTAAAAAATCAAGTAACATCATATATCTACAATTAGGAAGATTTATTTATTTATTTATTTATTTATTTAATGTCTGTGAATCACTGGTTTTCTTAGAATTTTCACCATTAGCAATGGGGGAACAATTTCAAATTTGTCGCCATCATTGGCTACTTCTAAATACCAAGATTACCAATCGTCAAAATTCAGAATTAAGGTAATATAAAAAGCTCAGTGCTTAAGTGAGAGAGGATTGAATTGTGTCGTAATGACTACCACCAATCATCGAAAAGAAATTGGCTAAAGCTAAGGATTCAAACCAGTGGCCCCCTGTTCTCAAGTCTGGTACTATAACGACTGTGCTAATGGGGCTCGACTGCAGTAATTCGTTTTAACTTTTTACCAAATGGTAAAATTTTAGACTTAACCAAATTGAAAGCCTTTGCAAATGATGGAATTTGTCCCAGATAGGGTAGAAAGCATTGTGGGAAAACGGGAAAATGCTAGTATACATAAAAGCAGCAGTATCTTGAATCACTTCGAAAATGCAGAAAATGAATTGAACAAGTTAGGAACAGGCCCAGTGTCCTTAAATTTTAAAGAGTCTAAAAGAATAGAGAGCAAATTGCTTGTTTACAAAAAAAGAGAGCCATTTCCTTTCCCCCAAAAAGGGCCATGTTTTGCTCCAAAAATATTGACCATCAGCAAATCATTTTTATGCACCATGTCTTGGATAAAGTTAAAAGTAAAACTGTAGCAAACACCAACCATCTGAAGACTACATCTCTGGCCAAATCTTCACCACAATTAGTCCTAGTATTTGTCTTTATATTAATATTTAATCCTTTACCACACAATCCAGAGTTTTAACAACTGTGATGAAGGAGGGTTTAGAAAATACTGGAGGAGGTGCTCAGGAGAAATTGCTGGTGACCAGTATTTTCTCCTTTTTCCACATTGTTTTGCTACACTTTCCAATGTCAGCATTAGCATCACATTTGATTTGTCGTCTGCAGTAGATTTCAATTTGGACAAGTCTAAAATTTTGTTGTTTGATAAGGAGTTAAGCTAATTTTGACAATTGCCACTACGCAAATATGAAAATTGGGTTAGCAAGTTTGTTTCCTTGGATTACAATGGTCACCAGTTTAAATTTTGGTCAATCTTGGTAAAAATAAATAGGTCACACAAGACAGATTACAATCACTCCTTTTTTTTTTAATCTAATTATCTCAGATGACTTCAAATGTTTGCTCCCCTGGTCACAACACTGACAACTTGTTTATACTTTTGAGACCATATTTTGATTACATGAACTGAGTTCATATTCACCAACTGTTCTTAAGAACGTTCGTTGTCTTATTCTCCAAGATTTTCAAAATTTGAAAGTAAAACACTTCTTCCGATTGGCTAAACCAGATGGTTTAGCCAATTAGAAGTGTTACTTTCAAATCTAGAAAATTCAGGAGAATAAGACTGAGAAAGTTCGTAGGAATGGTAAGTAAATAGAGATCCTGATCTGTCCATCTGTCTTAATAGTATGCCATGCAAATTTCCATTTGTGTTTAAAACCAAGCCAAGACAGGTGGTTCAGTCTATTAAATACAAGGCTTGAAAGCCAGGTTTGCTGAGCTCTGCCTGTTTCTTTCAGACAGATGATAGTCATGGGAAGAGGATTCAACCCCTGTCACTGCTGTATATTTTTACAACTATGTTTATGTGGTAAAGTAGCCAGTGGCTTAAAAAGTACAAGTTAAACCAATTCTAGGAAGGCATGTATAGGTGCACTGGCCTTTGCAACATAATTGAAATAATGTTGAAAATAGTGCTAAACCATAGAGGCAAGTTTTGGTCCAAATTTACTGAAAATTGTTGGGCCAAAATTTTGTGTAGATAATCTTTTTGACTTTACAATACCGATAGGTCCATTTGTATACATTTCAAAAGCAGTATAAGCATTGGAAATCCTAAACGGACATCAACCAGGGTCTGTATTCACCAACCATTCTTAAGAACGTTCTTAGACTTATTCTTCAAGATTTTCCAATTTTGAAAGTAACACACCTTCTGATTGGCTAAACCGCACGGTTTAGCCAATCAGAAGGTGTGTTACTTTCAAAATTGGAAAATTTTGAAGAACAAGACCAAGAATGTTCTTAAGAATGGTTGGTGAATACGGACCCTGGTTACCCTCCAGCCCAGTGTCACATAAACTTGGTCAAAATGTTAGATTTCGCTGTCTTTTAGGGTAGCTTTGGCTTTAAATTTAAATTGGGCAGAATACTTGTAATTTTAAACCAACGTTTCCCTAAAACACTGTGAAATCTAACATTGATATTGGCCAGAATATTTGAGTCCAGCCCCTGTAGCTCAGTCGGTAACGTACGGGACATGAGAGCTGGGGGTTGCTGGTTCGTTCCCCGGCTGGGCCAGTTTCTTTCCAAGGATTGATGATAGTCAATGCGACAGGATTCATTTCTTTCTCACCGCTGATCATTGTTTTGACGATGGTTATGTGGGAAAGCAGCAAGTGGCTTGGAAAGAATATTGTGCGTAGTACTGGTAAAAGAAACTCAAGGAAAGCATGGATAGGTGCACAGGCTGCCGTGAAATAACTGAAATAATGTTGAAAAGGGTGTTTAACACTATAAATCAATCAATCAATCAATCAGAATATTTGCCTTGATAAATATTTCAGACAAGTTTAAAATGAATCATATCTGGTCAAAAAGTAGGTCACGGGGAAAATCGTAGGAAAACCTTGTTAGCACTCATAGATAAAATTTTCAGTCTGATACTCTTGAAAATTGGTTGGAATTTTTGTCTTAATGACATCTGGTACCAGTTTGATATTAGTTTGTGTAGTATTAAAAAGAAAGTCAGTTTTATGAATCAGAAAAACGTTGTGTGCACCATATAGGCCACATTTATCAGCAGTAGGCCTATTCCTTTTTGCATGCTGCTCAGTTTGATTGGTTGCATGAGCCTTTACAAATTTATGTTTTTCCATTCTGTTGTCAACACTACAGACTGTCAGTGTGAGACAATGTAGAGATATTTTTATTAGTCTGTACAAATGTGATCTAGAAGTTTCAAGCCTGTACAAATGTGAGAGATATTTCTGGGCCTCTTCTTTCTTCTTCTTCACCCATCAGATGCCAAAGCTTTCAGTGCCTTTGGCGCTTTGATTATTTTCTTGTATTGTCTTACCGTAGATTAAAGAAATTTAGGTAGATCTATAAATTTTAGCATCGTACATAGATCTAGTTGCTAAGACCCCTTTTGTATTTCTCGTTGCAGATATACTTCTTCTTGGAATAAATCGATTTATTTCATACTTTTCGGTTGTTTATCGAGAAATAATGGTGGATTATGGTTGATATTTCATGTTTACGACCTGTGAAAATATTGTGTAACTTTTCAATTGAAGGCGGAAATAGTCGTTCCCGCGCACTCTTTACCTAGGTAATCAGCGCGTGCCATTCAAATGGAGGGAAATACGACGTAATTTACGCTATATTTCTCGCGCTTTACGTAATATTGTAATGCGTTATGTGAGGGGGGTACGCCACGGGGAATTACCGAAAACAACTGTGGATTTGATGAAAGTTCCAACAAAATAGGGACTAGAAGCATGAAATAAATAGAATATTTGCCTTTTTTTGGTAAAAGATCGAAATTTATTTCATCGAGTGAACATCATCGGTAATGTTTTCACGAGTGGCGCAAATTTATTTCATCGAGTGAACATCATCGGTAATATTTGTGTAGCAAGGTCACTTTTCAAGTGACTTGGCTGTAGAGCCGATCTGTCTACCCGTGTCGTGGTTCATTGGTCATTTCCCGCCAAATCAGTCACATGACTATTTGTATATTTTTTTACTCAGTCACTAGCCTTTGTTGAAGAAATACTGTGTGTTTTGATTTTGAAAAAGGATTGTAGAGAAAAGAGTTTTTTGAGATGTAAGTTTGTCATGAATTTGAATTTCCTTTTGTTTCATAGTTCTAGCATTTGTGAAAAGGGTTTTGATGATCTTTTCATTTCATTCCATTTGTTCTTTAGATCTTCTTACCATTTTTTTTTCCAAGCCAAGTCCAATTCCGATTTTCCCTCCATAGAGTCTTTGAAGCTAGCATCGTCCTTCATTAACCAATTTCTTACCTTTTCGCTAGTCTGCACTATTCTTATGTTAATATTTTCAGTACCTAATTGTCACGGAGTGAGAGCGACTGTCTTGATTGGTGGAAGAGAAAGAAAGCACTTAACTTCTCAAACTGGTAAGCGTTTGTTTTGTAATGAACATGTATTTTTCATCGTCATACTGTAAATATTATGGCAAGATTTCATAGTAGAAAATATCATATTTCTCTGTAGTTTACATAGAGATAAATAATGTAAAGGATTGATTTGAAAGAAAAAGGGTAAACATTTTATCACAATTATATTGTGTAAAGTGTTGGAAGTTATCGATAAGTATTGTGGGAAAAGGGTAATCATGTCAGTAAATGACATGATAAACCTTTTCACAAATACATTGAAGATGCATCCATGACAAGAGCAGAATGAGATAAGATATTTTATTATTAGTTGTTAAATCTATTGTCATTGTTTTTATTTTCAGAGTGTTGGTTCTCTGGTTCTCTGGTTGCATGAGACTGACACTATTAAAGATCATGAACAAAGACAGTTGTTAATTCCTTTCCATGACCATCCATATTAAAAAGAACCCACTTTAAACATAAACAGCAAGTCACAGTACTTTAAAGTTCTGGAGACCCTGTTATATTTGTACGTTGGCGGACTTCAGCAAAATAAGACTTAATTAAGTTTTTTCGTGTCACAGGATCCTAAGATTTTACTTCATCATGTTCATGTTCCAATCGTCAAATCAACATGGTATCCAGCGTTACTCTTTTCAGCCAAAGATTAAAAAAGAATTCTTTCTCAGGTCGTTAAAACTAGGAATTACTTGGTAAAGGATATATTACGTATATAAATTAACTAATAATCATTTCGGATTGTGGAGAACAAGATCAGACCGAACGATATGTGCAGTCTGATCTTGATCTATACAGTGCTCTAGAGTGCTGTTCATTTATTTTTGGAATTTCAATCCGGGTGTAAGTAGAGAGTCCTGATTCCAAGAACCATAAGTGAACGCATTTGAGGCTTTTCACTCCGTTTTTCAGACTGATTATATCAATTTTGAGCGATATTACACCAAACCCAATTATTAACATACTGAATGACTGTATCCCCATTTTAAAAAAAATGAGACAGATATCGGATAATTTCACATATTTAGATTTAGTATGGAACTTATTGTATATTTCACAAGTGCTGTCTTTACTATCGATTATCAGACATTAGGTCTAAGAAGTTGATAGGCTAATATCTGTATGGTTGTACATGTACTTGATAGGTACGGGAAATATTGTCTGCCAATAATAAAGGGGATTTGGTCCGCCTGTAACTTCTAATGAAGGGGATAGTGTCCACCACTTCGAAATCATGAATGGGCTTTTGACCGCCTCAAACATTTCAAAAGGGGGGTTATGTATGCCATCGCAAAATCGTGAAGGGGTTTGTGACCGCCTTGCCTATTTTAGGGGTAGGGGATAGTGATTGGAGGGGCTTTTGACCGTTTACCCGGACAAACAGACCCCTCCCACACATACTAGTTAGCAAAGACAGGCAGGGAGAGGGGAGGAAGGGCCGACAGTGAGATTGACGGAGGAAGTGAGACAGATCTGAAAGACACAGGCTGACGGAATTAGATGGACAGACAGAAAGACAGACACAGAGAGTAGTGAGAGATGATTAATGAGGACAACAGACAGATCTATACGAATGAAATGTTTTTGAGAGAAAGAGACAGACAACAAAGAAAGAGAGGGTGGGATAGACAGACAGAGATAGGCAGGGACAGACACAGATGAACGAACGGATTTATAGCCAGAAAAAGAGAGGGCGGGGGAAGAAATTAACAGGTCTCACAGGCTGACAGGCAGGCAGGCAGGCTGACAGACATTATTTGATCGATGTTTTACGCCGTTTCAACATTATTTCAGTCATATCACGACAACGGCTCCTTATCCATGCACCTTAGTTTCCCCAGTATTAGGCTGGAGCCCTAAAGAGACTTGCCCTTTACAAAAATTGTACCAAAAATATAAAACAACACGTTTTAGGGATGTCCTGCGAAAATTAAGTCAAAAGAGACGTTGCGGAGCTGACATTTGATCAACACTAGCATTATGGCTGGCATGTACACATCGGAGTGTCGACCGAGGTATGGTGACGAAAGTAGATCATACCGGTTGTTAAGATATAGAGGATGTTTGGTTTTTTTTTTTTTCGGTAAAAGATCGAAATTTATTTCATCGAGTGAACATAATCGGTAATATTTTCACTTCACAGCCCTAGCCTCGTACAGGTGAAACCCAGGAAATACATGAATTTGTGAGCTGTCGCCATGATATGACTGAAATAATATTGAAAGCGGCGTAAAATACCAATCAATCAATCAATTCAAATTTTTGTAGTCATTTGCCGTCTCCGGAGGCATGCTTGTGTAAACTTTAAGCCCCTTTCCGCAAAAGTGAACTCAAACTGATGGCCAAAGTTTCATGCGACCTGCCCTTGCTTGTAGCGAAACGTTCAAAACGTTCGATACAAGTGTCAAAGTCACCCATTCCTTCCCCAATTTTTCGAGCAGATTTTATACCACCCCCAAAGTAGTAGAGGGGGTGTACTGGTTTCATCCATCTGTCCGTCTATAGACTTTTTCGTGCTTTAAATTAAAAGCCGTTTGACTTGGCCCCTGAAACTTTATATAAGTGTTGCTCATGACCCAAGGAGGTGCCCTATTGTTTTGGGTCACATGGGTCAAAGGTCTAGGTTTAGGTGAACTTTTTTTGAAAATCGTTTCCGTGCTCTAACTCAATACCTATTTGACCTAGGATCATGAAATTTTATACAAGTTGCCCATTATCCAAGGAGGTGTCCTGTTGCATTTGTATCACCTGGGTCAAAAGTCAAGGTCACAGGTGATCTTTGTTTTGTGAATCCTTTCCCTTCTCTGATTGTGCTGCTTCAGCGACAATGTGCTGGGGGGGGGGGGGTATGTGTCCGCTTTCCGACAGTTCTAGTTTATATTTGGTTTTTATTGTACTGAAATACTGATGTACAGATAAGGATTTCAGCAAATGCATAGAGGCTGGAGAATGTTTAGGTTTAGAGGGATCTACGCTGGAGAGCAGAACGAAACTGAGTACTTGCAAAGAGACGAGAAGGCCAGGACTCGTGGTGAAAGTCAGGCTGCAATGCAGCATGAAGGAGAAAACAAGCGTGTGGGTTTTTAGCCTGGGCTTGGCTTGCCAAGCTCAAGGCTATAGTACCAAAATTTCAACCCCATCCACATGATCCGAGCAAATACGATAAAGCCTGAGTAAAAGTGAAAAGTACCGCTTGCAATGCATCTCACTACGCTGAAAGAAACGACCCCCAAAAATGATAAAAATATTTGGGTTTGAACATCATAGTTAGGTTTAAGTTCACAAAGAACTGTGAGAGATGCGCGATGTTAATCTAACGAAAGTATTCGACTAAGAATTTCAAGCCCTAATGATCATATTTACCAGCAGAAATTAGTGCGCTGTAACACTGAAGAAACATTGGCAAATCCTTAGATGTAGTTACGGAATCGGCCGAGTAGGGTCGTTGCCGAACAATATTCAGAATCTTTCGTCTTTCCTATGTTTTGACACAATGTGCACGACAAAACGCAGACGATGTGCTCTTTCCCCAAAACATCTGAAACATTTCAAAAACCCGGTAAGATTTATTTTCGCAAAATTACTGTGCTTCTCGTATCTAAAGGTATAAATATGTTTTGATTGGCCTAGTATATACGATGCCTTATTTCTTCTAGTCGGAGTTGTCCTGATATCCTATGACATCTCGGACTATGACAATTTCGACCCATTTTGGGCATTACAAACTCGGCACACAAAATCGAATATGTAACGTTACACAAGGTGTAAAACTTTGTAATATGAGCCATGGACAACCAGTTAAGAAGACCTAAATGGCGAGCGGGTTATACCAAAGATCAGACTTCCCATTAAGTTCCATCCGATCTTGATTTTTGATCTCCTCCGCTATTTATCGCTAATAAATTGCTTGACCTGAGAGTAGCATCAGGTGGTAGGCGTTTTATATCGAAGATCATATTTACTACTCGGTGCAATCTGATCTTGATCTAAGCTCTCAGTACGAGATATTTAACCCATAGGCTTCTCAGCGCAACTCGATGCTCTTTTACGGATAGTGTAGAAAGTGCAGTCTGATCTCGGATCTACATTCTCTGATACGATAAGTTATTTTCTACCAACAACAATTTTGCAATCGCCATGTTACAGCATATACGAGTATATGTGGCTTGAAAACTTCATCCATTGTATTGAACAATTTAACCCTTTACCAAACAATCCCAACTTTTAATGACCCTGAGAAAGAAGCCTTTTGAAACATTGTGGGAAAAGGGAAAAATCCTGGTAACCAACATTTCCTCCTTTTCCGATAATGTTTTCTGCCCTTCCCGAAAAAGATTTCAATTTTTCAGTCACATTTATATTGTCGTCTGCAACTGCTTTGAATTTATACAGGTCTAAAATTTTGTTGTTTGCTAAAGAGTTAAGGGTTAAGTGATAATAGGTACTGAAAGAGTTAGGTTTTTAACACACTGCTTACGGATCCATATTTTTACTGCCAGTTGTTGCAGACAAATTTGATGTTAATTCATTAATAAAGTTACTGTGTGCAGATGAACCGCTTCTTCCAAAATGACAGGAACATATTTTAAAGCTGATGAATTTTCAAATGTGTCGGAGCGCAGGGCAATTCAAGACGGTCAATATTAGTACTCATCTGTGTAAATCCACAAAGTTACTAAGAATAATGTAAGAAAAATATTTTATCGTCCGATCATGCATTTGGTTCGAGGCTAGTTTGTCCAAAAACTATAGCTTGGCAGTGGGCATGTTCATCCATGCTTGTTTGTCCCACATTATTGCACCCTACTTTATTAAAATGAAATTTAAGTGCAACATGAATTAAAAAATCAAGTAACATCATATATCTACAATTAGGAAGATTTTTTTTGGCTTTAATTAATGTCTGTGAATCACTGGTTTTCTTAGAATTTTCACCATCAGCAATGGGGGGACAATCTCAAATTTGTCGCCATCATTGGCTACTTCTAAATACCAAGATTACCAATCGTCAAAATTCAGAATTTAAGGTAACATAAAAGCTCAGTGCTTAAGTGAGAGAGGATTGAATTGTGTCGTAATGACTACCATCAATCATCGAAAAGAAATTGGCTGGGCCTAGGATTCAAACCAGTGACCCCCCCCCCCCCCCCGTTCTCAAGTCTGGTACTATAACGACTGTGCTAATGGGGCTCGACTGCAGTAATTCGTTTTAACTTTTTACCAAATGATAAAATTTTAGACTTAACCAAATTGAAAGCCTTTGCAAATGATGGAATTTGTCCCAGATTGGGTAGAAAGCATTGTGGGAAAAGGGGAAAATGCTAGTATACATAAAAGCAGCAGTATCTTAAATCACTTCGAAAATGCAGAAAATGAATTGAACAAATTAGGAACAGGCCCAGTGTTCTTAAATTTTAAAGGATCAAAAAGAATAGAGAGCTAATTGATTGTTTACAAAAAAGAGAGCCATTTTCTTTCTACCCCAAAAAGGGCCATGTTTTGCTCCAAAAATATTGACCATCAGCAAATCATTTTTATGCACCATGTCTTGGATAAAGTAAAACTGTAGCAAACACCAATCATCCGAAGACTACATCTCTGGCCAAATCTTCACCACATTTAGTCCTAGTATTCGGCTTTATATTAATATTTAATCCTTTACCACACAATCCTGAGTTTTAACAACTGTGATGAAGGAGGGTTTAGAAAATACTGGAGAAATTGCTGGTGACCAGTATTTTCTCCTTTTTTCCCACATTGTTATGCTACATTTTCCAATGTCAGCATTAGCATCACATTAAAGTTGTCGTCTGCAGTAGATTTCAATTTGGACAAGTCTAAAATTTTGTTGTTTGATAAGGAGTTAAGATAATTTTGACAGTTGCCACTATGCAAATATGAAAATTGGGTTAGCAAGTTTGTTTCAATCACTCTTGTTTTGTTTTTGGCAATAAATTAGAATTATCTTACATGATTTCGAATGGTTGCTCCCCTGGTCACAACACGGACAACTTGTTTATACTTTTGAGACCATATTTTGATTACATGAACCGAGTTCATATTCACCAACTGTTCTTAAGAAAGTTCTTTGTCTTATTCTCCAAGATTTTCAAAATTTGAAAGTAAAACACTACTTCTGATTGGCTAAACCAGATGGTTTAGCCAATTAGAAGTGTTACTTTCAAATCTAAAAAATTCAGGAGAATAAGACTGAGAAAGTTCTTAAGAATGGTAAGTAAATAGAGATCCTGATCTGTCCATCTGTCTTAATAGTATGCCATGCAAATTTCCTTTTGTGTTTAAAACCAAGCCAAGACAGGTGGTTCAGTCTATTAAATACAAAGCTTAAAAGCCAGGTTTGCTGAGCTCTGCCGATTTCTTTCAGACAGTTGATGATAGTCATGGGAAGAGGATTCAATCCCTTTCACTGCTGTATATTTTTTCAACTATGTTTATGTGGTAAAGTAGCCAGTGGCTTGAAAAGTACAAGTTAAACCAATTCTAGGAAGGCATGTATGGGTGCACTGGCCTTTGCAACATAATTGAAATAATGTTGAAAATAGTGTTAAACCATAGAGGCAAGTTTTGGTCCAAATTTACTGAAAATTGTTGGGCCAAAATTTTGTGTAGATAATCTTTTTGACTTTACAATATCGATAGGTCCACTTGTATAATATTATATTTCAAAAGCAGTATAAGCATGGAAAATCCTAAAAGGATATGAACCAGGTTACCTTCCCGCCCAGTGTCAATTAAACTTGGTCAAAATGTTAGATTTCACTGTGTTTTAGGGTAGCTTTGAAATTGGACAGAATATTTGTAATTTTAAACCAACGTTTCCCTAAAATCTAACATTGAAATTGGGCAGAATATTTGAGTCCAGGCCCTGTAGCTCAGTTGGTAGCGTACAGGACTTGAGAGCAGGAGGTCGCTGGTTTGATCCCCGGCTGGGCCAGTTTCTTTCCAAGGATTGATGATAGTGTGACAGGATTCATTCCTCTCTCAACGCTGATCATTGTTTTGACGATGGCTATGTGGGAAAGCAGCAAGTGGCTTGGAAAGAATATTGTGCGTAGTACTGGTAAAAGAAACTCAAGGAAAGCGTGGTTGCCGTGAAATAACTGAAATAATGTTGAAAAGGGTGTTTAACACTATAAATCAATCAATCAATCAGAATATTTGCCTTGATAAATATTTCAGACAAGTTTAAAATGAATCATATCGGGTCAAAAAGTAGGTCACTGGGGAAAATCGTAGGAAAACCTTGCTTGCACTCAGAGATAAAATTTTCAGTAAGATACTCTTGAAAATTGGTTGGAATTTTTGTCTTAATGACATCTCGTACAAGTTTGATATTAGTTTATGTAGTATCAAAAAGTAGGTCACTTTTATGAATCAGAAAAACGTGTGTGTGCACCATATAGGCCACATTTGTCAGCAGTAGGCAAATGTGATAGAAATTTTGAGCTTCTGGGCCTCTTCTGTCTTCTTCTTCACCCCTTCAGATGCCCAGGCTTTCAGTGCCTTTGGCGCTTTGATTTGTGGCTCAATATGAAGAAACAGCTATTGCCTCTTCTTCTTCCTTTTTTTTTTCATTTTGTTGATTGGAATTTTTAATTAGGTATATATTTCAAGATTACAAATTACTATGGTACACCTAGTTGTGTGCGTTTTGTCTGACACAAAAAGCTTTGTTTAAGGACCAAATAGCGACCAAAATAAAAATGCATGTAATAAGATGCATTTAAATTTAAGTCATACCATTTAACAGTATGGAAAATTTTCTGGAGATGACAATCCGTTATCGTGTGGTCGGTCCAAGAATTAGTCACTAGCAGAAGAAAAAAATTTAAAATCAGGCAAAAAGTAAACAAATGACAGATGACAGAGTGGCCTGGCAACTTTTAGCCTAATTTTGAAATTAATTTCTCTGTACTAACACTTGGACCGACCATACAATAAAAAAATTCATCTTCACAATAATTTCCATACTTTTAAATGGTATGATTTGAATTTAAATGCATTTTATCATCTGCTTTGTTTACTTTTGGCACCTGTTGTTACTTTACAGGATGAGAATTATTCAACATGAAATAGCCGATGATACATACATACTCGCCATGGTGCTGAGCAATTTATCTTTACAGCACTGTCAAACTAATGACACCGACATGTAAAGTTTTGAAAAGCAGTCCAAATATTTCAAGGCCGATGCTGTCTTGACCAGAGCATCTCACAGAAAACCTGGCATGACTGTGCGGTTTATTCTGAGCAAGAAATATCTTTAAAAATGATGGAAGGCGTAAGTATGCCAGCATATAGGCAGGGCCCTTGGAATAAATGTCTACATCATTATACATACTTACGTCTACATTTTTGACCAATCACAAATTTCGATTTATTCATTTTTTATCAGTGCCAAACAGTAGGCCGAAAAATGTTTACAAAATGACCTCTCCGCTTAGGTCATAACCCCAACGCAACTCTCCATTCTTTGCCCCACACAGCTTTACGGTCTTCGCGTCCCTAACATTATAAGATCCATGAACAATCAGATAAATCATATTTATCTACCTTGTACATGTATACACAATTGGTGTCATAAATGCACCCAAAATACGCCCTTCAAAAAAATGTAATTCAATTTGTTAAATATCAAAGAAATGGTGATTTCACTAATTTATATGGTGATTCCATTGATTTCGGTGATTTCACTAAATCGTTCTACCCAAACAAAACATGTCCACATTTCTTACCAATCGAAAATTACTGTTTATTCATTCTATAGTAATACCAACAAGTAGTTCAAGAGCGAGTATATACAGCTGCACCAAACAAGGTAAATACTCACATTTAAAGGTCAATTGATAATCAAGATGGTTTTGTTAACATTTTAAAACAGTGTGGCTTTGCAAGAATGACCAGACTTTTTCTCACAACTGTCATAATTCATCACGGTCAAAGTATGTACGATAGTGAACTTGAAAAGCATCTGGAAAAGGGTTATAGATCTATAACTGTGTTAATAATGTAAATTTTCTTAAAAATTTCCATCAACATCCTCCTAAAGTCGATATAAATAATGTGAAAAATATTGCAAATATTGCTGAATGGCAGGACATCTTTATCATCAACAGCACACTTTCATTTAAACAATTTTTGTTGAGGTCCCCGAGATACCACTGCATCTCAAATATTACAGCGCTAAGTCAAATAGCTTCGGACAACATGATTTCTAAACTTTTAAACATAAATGCATCGGGGAAAAAGAATTGCATCCCCGGGAAAGAGCCACCCCGATAGAGGTCCCCTATATGTAAGTAAATTTATACCATTCAGCAGTGACTCATAAGTACTCATCTGAGAATTTGGACTTTTTCACTGAACAAGGAAATGAACAATGGTAATAACAGATTTCTTTAATAAGTGAGATACATGTATATGCCTAGTACACAAACTTATAGTGCATCATCAAATTCATCATTCATAATTGTTTGTTTTGGTTCATGATAGCACTAAATTTTGTGCGAAGTCTTCAATATTTTTCAACCCATTATCAAAAGAGCCAAAAACACCAAATATGTTATGCTATTCAGGGATACAAAATTACGAAATATAATTCCTAATATTTAAACGTACAGCCTCTCAAAGCTCCAGTCGCTGGCAAAAAAATTAATCCTAAAACAAGAAAAAACAAGAAGGCCATGATGGCCCTGTATCGCTCAACTGGTTAATACATACAAACCATACATGGTAATCATTACACTTCTAGACCACATGTTTTCAACCAAGAAGGCTTACAAAAGCCCATGTGAAAGTGCTGACCCCAGGGCAAAGCTATTATTGACCACAGAACTATCATTACTTGAATCCTGGTAGAGGTCCCGAAGATAACACCACATGCCAGCTAATACTGGTTAAGGACGTACGGTTATAAACAAGCAGATTTTCAAAGTTTTCTCATAAAGCCCCTGTAAAACATGAGACCCCAGAGGCGGGGCTAATTTCAAATCCAGGGCTGAATTTTGAACAAGTGATCCGAATTTGGTAGCCCAGGATTTATGTTTAGGAGCAAGAAAATTTTTAGAGTTTTTACTCTCAGCACAAGTTAAATTTATGACCCATGGGGTGGTACCAATTTTGACACCAGGGCTTTGATATGAACGAAGTTGAAAGAGGCCTGTTAAATGATAACACTCACAAAATATTGCAGCTGTTTCTCAAGGTCAGGACCAAGAAGACATTTAAAGTTTTTACTATATAAACCTATGTAAAAGTTGTGACTTCTGGGGCAGGGCCAATTTTGACACTAGGGCTACAATTTGAACACTCTTGGTTGAGGTCTATTAAATAAATATACATACAAAATTTGGTAGCCCTAGGTCTTCTGGTTATTTGGTAGACCTAGGCCTTACGGTTAGGATCTAGAAGATTTTTAAAGTTTTCACTATACATGTATAAGCCAATGTAAAACTTGTAAACTCCTGGGGCTATAATTTGTAATAACTTAGTAGAGGTCCATTTGATGAAGCTACATGCCAAATTTGGTATCCCTAGTCCATATGGTTTAGAACCAGAAGATTTTTTTAAGTTTTCACTATGTAAGCCATTTTAAAACTTGTGACCTCTCGGGCCGGTTTGATGTGACCTCAGGGGTATAATTTAAAGAAACTTGGTAGATGTCCATTGGATGAAGCTACATTTTGGTAGCCCTAAGCCTTATGGTTAAGAACCAGATGGTTTCTAAACTTTTCACAAGATAAGCCCATGTAAAACTTGTGACCCCTGGGGTGGGGCCAATTTTGCCCCTGGACTACAATTTGAAGAAACTTGGTAGAAGTCCATTAGATGAAGATAAATGCCAAATTTGGTAGCCTTATGGTTTAGGACAAGAAGATTTTCAATATTTTTCAGTTTCGTTGCCATGGCAACCATAGTTTTTAAAGGAATCAAATTCCTTTAAGAAATTCCGAAGAAGACCTATGGTAGGATCATTTCTGTGAAGTCTGGTAAAAATTGGAAGGGTAGTTTCAGGGGAGAAGATGTCTGAAATTAAAGTTAGCGCATGCATGCACAGACGCACAGATGGATGCATGCACGACAGACGCAGGGCCATGACATAAGCTCGCTGGCCTTTGGAGCTCAAAAATGTGTATTTTTACTTTAGTTTTAGAATTCATTTTTATGCCTGTAGTTGGAATTTTGACAGACTGTAATGGAATACTTATCAGACTCATAATGATATCTATACTTTTGAACTAACTTGTATTATGAGCTCAAATTGCTTGTATTATGAGCTTAAATTGTCTACATTTGGCTGCTTGTGGGCCTTGAAGAAATTGTTCAAACACGATGCACTGAAGCATAACGCATGTGACATTGACTGATCACAAAATCTTAACTTCAGCACTTCCTCCTCAGATTAACTTAAAAGTTACTTACAAGATGAACAAGAAAAAATACTGATGTTTCACAAGACCATCAATGAAATAATTTCCTTGCATGTTTTTTACTTGGTATATGATCAAATGGTCCAATATGGGAAAATTACTACGAAAAACATTTGGTGCTGAACAGTCCAATGCTAAAATGCCCTACAATCACATGAGTCTTATATAGACACCCTGTGCAATAGGACTAAACCACTTTGACCTTGTAGTTGTGAGTTGACCATCATTATAAGAGGTCTGCTAGATAATGCTAGATTTAAAATCTCTAAACAATTTGGCCTCACCCAAGAAGATATTCGAAACTTGCCCTAAATAAATTTTACACCATATTTTTCTCACCAAAAGTATCGCCTGGCCTGTGATTTTGTGGTAAATGTATTACATTTACTATCCGGAGATTTTAGACTTGATCAGGGCTTGTCAAGTGGAAGTGTCCTTTGGCAAGGCACACTGCTACTCTCTCATCAACCAACTGTTAAATTATTTAACTATTTACCAGACAATAGAATCTAAGACTAGTCCAAATTTACAGCACTTGCAGACGAGAAATTTTAATAAGCTTAAACCACAAAATTTGTCTTTCAAAGTGCAAAAACCATTGTGGAAAAAGGAGAAAATGCTAGTTACCAGCATTTTCTCCTTTCTGCACAATGTTTAAAGGTCTTCTTCTTCACTCGGGTTTGTGTGGTAAAAGGGTTAAGGTAAAACATCAATAACTGAAGCTCCTGCTTTGACATAAACTGAAATTCTGTCAAAAACTGGTAAAAAAAAATAAATTATCGATAATACTTTATTACAAAAATTAACATAAAGAAAGTCAAATGACCCAACCAAACTAAAAGGTGAAAAGAAACCTATGGTAACTACTAAACAAAGTTAATGTAGGATATTTTTTTCTGTGAAGTTTCATGAAAATTGGATGGGTAGTTTCAGAGAAGAAGATGTTTGAAATAAAAGTTAACGCACGGACGGACGGACGGACGCACGACTGACACCAGGCCATGACATAAGCCCGCTGGCCTTCGGCCAGTGGAACTAAAAATTAACATAAAGAAAGTCAAATGACCCAACCAAACTAAAAGGTGAAAAGAAACCTATGGTAACTACTAAACAAAGTTAATGTAGGATATTTTTTTTAACCCTTTACTGAACAACAACATTTAAGAAAAGTGTAGATTGACAATTTAAAATATCACTCAAAATATGAATTTTGTTTTTCAAAGTTCAGATAACATATTGGAAACAGGAGAAGATGCTGGTTACCAGCATTTTCTCTTGTTCCCACATTGTTTTTAAAAGGCTACCCCTCGGTCATTTAAACCCAGGATCACTTGGAAAAAGGGTGAAACAAGCAGGCTTAACAAAAATGATAGGTAACTGTTCTTGCTGTTACTTTCAGTCCTAACTGGTATCAACGCATCTTCCTATGATAAAGATGTTCAAGATGTTATAGCTCTTTATCAAACGACAATATTTTAAGCATGTCAATATTAAAAGCACTTGCCAATGAGAATACAAATGCATTTAAAATAAGGTTACCATAATTTCCTTCTTTTCCAACAATGTTTTTAAACACATTCCAAAGAGTCCTAATAACAAAGGATTGTTTAGGAAAGGGGTGGTCAATGTGACATCGATACACAATATGAAACAATTGATTGCATCCTTGATCTGTAAGTTCAATCTGATTCCTCGCCACTTCCACTAGCATTGCTGCCCATTCCTGGTAAAAATCGGGTTCTGCTGCTGTTTTCTGACTGGGTCACTGACTGAGTAGTCTCCTCAACCTGAAATTAAAACCAGCTTAGCATAAAATAATACATATGGACAAGGTGGAAATGTATTTTTTTTCTTGATAATAGGCATGGACCTTTTTACTCAACGATACCTTTTTTAAGACCCTGACGAAAATAGCTTTTAATAAACAAGAGGGCCATGATGGCCCTATATCGCTGCACTGCCTTTTAAACTTTTACCACACAATCCTGAGTTTTAACAGCCATGAGAAAGAAGGTTTTTTAAAACATTGTGGAAAAGGGAGAACAAAAATGTTTCCCGCAATGTTTTCTACCTTTCCCAAAACAAATTTCAATGTTTGATTCTCATTTATTTTATCATCGGCAAATGCTTTCCAAATTTGACTAGTCCAAATTTTTGTCATGTGGTATAGAGTTAAACAAATGTATCATTCGCTTTGAAGAAAATAGCCTAGCTCCCCTCCCCCAACAAAAAAAAAAGAAGTCATTTTTTCAAATGCAAACATGATGTCAATGAATACAAGCAAGTCCGAAAAAGTATCATTATATCAAATATCAGTGTTCTCTAACATGAAGTGTTTTGAAAAACAGATTCCCAAAACTTTAGTTGCAGAAAACACTTTATCAATGACATGACTGGTCAAGTTCTGGAACAAAAAACAAAAACTGAATGATACGAACCTTCATATGAAACATTCAACTCATCTGACAATCTAACAATTAACATCAAAGAAAGTCACTCTTACTGAGAACTGAACATTTTCTATCCCAACAAAAAACAACACAAAAAAAACTGAATACCCAGCACAGATCATGTTATATTGCAGTTTGATTATCAAAGGATGTAACTGGTAACAAACTAAGATATATCTGTTATGAGTGAACATGAGTTATTTCCCTTGATCAGTATGATAAGCTTAAATTATATTGACTTCATATGATACCATATATAATTTCTGACACCCCCCCCCCAAGCTGGGCCGATTTTGACCCAAGGGCTGTATTTGGGACATAATTGGTAGAGGTCTATTAGATACAGCTGCATGCCAAATTTGTTAGCCCAAGGTCTTACGGTCAGAAAGAAGGCGATTTTTGACGTTTTCACTATATATGCCTATGTAAAGACTTATGATCCTTGGGGCAGGGCCATTTTTGACTCCTGGGCTGTAACTTGAATTTTCTGAGAAGGAGTTCACTAGATATTGCTACTTGCCCATTTTGGTAGTCCTATGCTCTATGGTTAGGAACTAGAAGAATTTTTGAAGTTTTTGCTAAATAAGGCCATGTAAAACTTGTAGTACCAGAGGCAGGGCCAATGTGGACACCAGGGCTACAATTTGAAGAAAACTGTTAGAGGTATATTAGATGAAGCTACACACCAAAATTGGTAGCCCTCGGACTTATGGTTTTGGGCAAGAAGATATTCGGTTTTTTTCAAAATTTTCAGTTTTGCTGCCATGGAGTTTTTCTGGAATCAAATTTTTTAAAGAAATTCTGATAAAAGCTATGGCAAGAACATTTCTGTGAAATTCATAAAAATTGGATGGATAATTTCAGAGAACATGTTTGAAATAAATGTTAACGCAATGGCAGACAGAAGGATGGACACACCCACGGATGCACTGACACTGGGCCATGACATAAGCTCGCTGACAGTGGAGCTAAAAATGGTGGTAAAGGAAAGTGAAGACAGCCAGCATTTTCTCCCTTGCCAAAATGTTTCTACCTTTTCCGAGACAAATACAATTATTTGGGCCACATTAAATTTTTCAACTGCAATTAGCTCCCAATATGGGTAAATTCCAAAGTCTGCATACTGGTAATGCTGAAACATTTTCGGTCAGCTGTTTTGATAATTTCTTGGGAATAATCATAGTTGTGGCATTTTCTGCATTTTCATTTAGTGAAAGATTTTGGCATTTTGAGGTATCTCTGTCACAACTGGATATATTCACACTGAAGTCTTGCTACTTTCTACAGGTGAACCCATACAAGAAGGGCAGGTAACCTGAATATGTTTTCACTCAAACATGTCCTTGTTCTACTTAAATATTCACTGAAACAGCAACTGCAGCCAAATCTTGACACATTGTTGGGTGTGATGCTCTTCTGGTTTATGCTCTTTGTGCAAAAGAAAAACTTGGGAATTGAATACCAATTGAATCCTGAAGGTCACATGAGTATTTTCAGAGAGGATTTTCTATGGATAACTTACACAGAGTTGCCAAACTCCTATGTTGAAGAAATAATTTGTCTGACAAAACCCGTATATAAACAAGAGGGCAATTGGCCCTAAAGCGCTCACCTGAGTACAGCCATCCAGGATTGATAAAGCTGAAGAGATCCTGGTTGTAATGATGTAAAACACATGAGTGTTCGTGACCTACTTTTCAACCTACTTGATCTATTTTTGAACTTGTCAGAGATATCATCAAGACAAACATTCTGACAATATTTTATGAGTATCAAACAGAACATGTAGCCTCTTGTGCAGAAAATATGGCCTCTGGTATGTACACAATGTTTTTTTAAGATTTGAGCCAGTGACCTGCTTTTTAACTGGACATGACCCATTTTAAAACTCCCCCGAGATATCATTAAGACAAACATTCTGAACAAATTTTATCAGTAATAGACGGAAAATGTGGCCTCTAAAGTGTAGAAAAGGTTTCTGTAAAAATTCACTTGGTGAACTATTTTCTTGACCAGACATGAACCATTTTCAAACACGTACACAACAAAAGCACCTCATACGGATGCCAAGTCTTGATTGTGGATGCTCGACTTTTAGTGAAAATTTTAGGTCTAAAAGGGGCATACCCCTGTCAAACTTTGATGGTTACCAACCCCTGCTGCATAGGTTCCCCTTTTGATAATTAACAACTTGTCCAAGTTTGAAGCAAATATCTTCAGTAATAACAGATAAAATAAAATGTCAAATTTTCCACATGACGATGCAGGCGATGACAACACAGATGACATCGCCAGGGCTATGGCAATGCCTCACCGTTTTCTTCAAAAACAGGCAAGCTAATGGTGTCAAGAAAAAGATTCTGACTGATTTCCATGGGAATTGGATGAAAAATATGGTCTCAAGAGTACACATAAGGGTTTTCTAGGATTTGTCCTAAAGACCTACTTTTGGATCAGATTTGGCCCATCTTTGAACTTGTCCAAGGTATTTTCAAGATAAACATTCTGACCCATTTTCATGAGTATTGGACGGAAAATGTGATCTCTAGGCTTTTCCAAAGATATGAGCCAATGACCTTTTTGACCTTACATGACCCGTTTTTCGAACTCATCAGAGATATCAAGACAAACACTCTGATCAATTTTCATGAGTTTAAGACTGAAAATGTGGCCTCTAGAAAGTAAACTGGGTCTTTCTAACATTTCATCTGATGACCAACTGTTTAACTAAACATGACCTATTTTCAAGCTAGTACAAAATATCATTAAGACAAACATTGTTACCAACATTCATGAGCATTGGGCTGAAAATGTGGCCTCTAGAGTGTATACAAGGTGTTTCAAAGATTTGACCCCTTTTCAAACTCGTCCAAGATGTTGTCAAGATATACCTTCTAACAAGGTTTTATGAGTATCTAACTTAAAATGTGGCATCTACAGCATAGTTGACAACAGACAAAGAACACAGAATGCCAGAAACAGAGCTATCAGAAAAATTCATCTTGAGCACTTCATGCTCAGGTGAGCTTAAAAGCTCAATTTGGGCTCAAATGAGCTAAAACGGTATCAAAGTAACTGCTGTCTACATTTTTCAAGAAAACTCCTATTAATAAGAAAGTCATGACACTTTTCCAGGTACTTTTCAAACACCACTCAAAAAATAAATGGGGTGAATGGTTTAAATTTTAAAAACAGTTCCATGGACAAAACAGAAAGAAGTATGCTACAATACAATAATTACCTGTAACCGGTTACAGATGGTTTGATAGGTTTTGCTGTTAAGAACATTTTCTAACACACCTTGAAGTTCAAAGTCTGAAAAACACTTCTGTAAAAAAAAACAAGAAAATGTTCTGCAAGTCTCAAAAAATTCAACCCATAAAGACTTCATGTTTCCCCTCTCCTTTCAACCCTCAGTACAAACAGGTTTACATCAGTGCATTTACTGCTTCACCAGCAGTTACTGACCAAGATATCATGAGGCAAAGAAAACAGTAAAAATTAATGGTAAATTTATATGAACTGTCTCTCTGCTCATGTAACAGTTTAGCATTTCATGCGTGGTACAAGTGACGTGGTAAAAGTAAAACAAAGGAGTTCTAGTCATTAAAAAAAACACGAGGGCCATGATGGCCCTGGATCGCTCACCTGAGTCAATAGGCGAAATTTCACTCCAGGGTCATAATTGAAACTACTACATGCCAAAAAAATATGATGTTAGGCCCAATTTCAAACTCATCCAATATTTTATCAAGACAAACATTCTGACTAATTTTCAAGTCAATTGAGCAAGACATGTGGCTTCAAGAGTGACCACAAGGTATTTCTTTGACCTAGTGACCTCAATTATGACCCAGGTTACCCAATTTTAAACTCATCTTAGATTTTTTCAAGAGATTTTATGAAGACAAGCATTCTGAAGAATCTTCAAGTCAATTCAGCAAAAAATATGGCCTCTAGAGTGCCGACAAGGTATTTCTTTAATTTGACCTAGTGGCCTAGTTTATGATCCCAGTTGACCCAAATTCGACTCATGTGAGATTTTATCAAGACAAACATTCTGACCAAATTTCAGGTCATTTGAGCAATAAATGTGGCCTCTAGAGTGCCCTCAATGTATTTCTTTAATTTGACCTAGTGACCTAGATTATGACCCCAGGTGACTCAATTTTGAAACCATTCTAGATTTCACCAAGACAAATATTTTGACCAATTTTCAAACCAATTGAACAATAAATGTAGCCGCTAGAGTGCACACAAGGCATTTCTTTAATTTGACCTAGTGACCTAATTTAAGACCCCAAATGACCCAAATTCGAACTCATGTGAGATTTTATCAAGACAAACATTCTGACCAAATTTCAGGTCATTTGAGCAATAAATGTGGCCTCTAGAGTGCCCACAAGGTATTTCTTTAATTTGACCTAGTGACCTAGTTTATGACCCCAGGTGACCCAATTTGGAACTGACTGAACACGTTGTGCTCAGGTGGGCTAACAAACTTAGAACAGGTTCACTACATACCAAATAACAAAGCTCTATGCCTTCCAGGTTTAGAAAAGAAGAATTTTAAAATTGTCCTTCTTTGTTCCTTTGTTCGAACTTGTGACCCCCGGGGCAGGGCCAGTTTTGACCCCAGCGGCATCATTTGAACAAATTTGGTAGAGGTCTACTAGGAGATGCTACATACCAAATATCAAAGCTCTACACCTTCCAGTTTTAGAGAAGAAGAATTTTAAAGTTTTCCTTCTTTGTTCCTATGTTAGAACTTGTGACCCCCGGAGCAGGGCCAGTTTTGACCTCAGGGGCATCGCATGAACAAACTTGGTAGAGGTCCATTAGGAGATGCTAGATGCCAAATATCAAAGCTCCATGCCTTCCAGTTTCAGAGAAGAAGAATTTTAAAGTTTTCCTTCTTTGTTCCTATGTTCGAACTTGTGACCTCCAGGGCGGGGCCAGTTTTTACCAAATATGAACAAACTTGGTAGAGGTCCACTAGGAGATGCTAGATGCCAAATATCAAAGCTCTACGCCTTCCAGTTTCAGAGAAGTAGAATTTTAAAGTTTTCCGTCTTTGTTCCTATGTTCCAACTTGTGACCCCTGAAGCGGGGCCAGTTTTGACCCCAGGGGCATCATATGAACAAACTTGGTAGAGATCCACTAGAAGATGCTACATACCAAATATCAAAGCCCCACGCCTTCCTGTTTCAGAGCGGTAGATTTTTAAAGTTTTCCTTCTTTGTTCCCATGTTCAAACTTGTGACCCCCGGGGCAGGGCCAGTTTTGACCCCAGGGGCATCATATGAACAAACCTGGTAGAGGTCTACTAGGAGATGCAACATACCAAATATCAAAGCACTATCAAAGCTCCATGCCTTTCGGTTTCAGAGAAGATTTTTAAAGTTTTCCTTCTCTCTTCCTGTGTTCGAAATTGTGACCCCCGGGGCAGGGCCAGTTTTGACCCCAAGGGCATCATATGAACAAACTTGGTAAAGGTCCACTTCAAGATGCTACATACCAAATATCAAAGCCCCACGCCTTCCTGTTTCAGAGAAGAAGATTTTTAAAGTTTTCCTTCTTTGTTTCCATGTTCGAACTTGTGACCCCCGGGGCAGGGCCAGTTTTGACCCCAAGGGCATAATATGAACCAACTTGGAAGAGGTCCACTAGGAGATGCTACATGCCAAATATCAAAGCTCTATGCCTTCAAGTATCGCTGAAGAGGGGCCAGTTTTGACCCCAGCGGCATTATATGAACAAACTTGGTAGAGGTCCACTAGGAGATGCTACATACCAAACATCAAAGCTCTACGCCTACCAGTTTCAGAGAAGATGATTTTTAAAGTTTTCCCTCTTTGTTCCTATGTTCGAACTTGTGACCCCGGGGCAGGGCCGGTTTTGACCCCAAGGGCATCATATGAACCAACTTGGAAGAGGTCCACTAGGAGATGCTACATGCCAAATATCAAGCTCTATGCCTTCAAGTATCGCTTAAACCAAAGCAAGTCACGGTGACGCATGAATACAGTATAACTACTACTACGGTACAGAATACCTACCCTTGATATTGCCATAACGCAAGTTAATTGGTACGGATGCAGAGCTAGATCTAGCCTGTCTGTAAGCCAGTCAGATATCATCTTCATTTGTTCTGCATACCATTGCTGAAATATGTAAAGAAGAGGACATGGTGGTCCCATATTACATAATCGAATAAAGACAAGCTGAAAAAAAGATACATCCCTAACTGATGGAATCTTACTTTTTCACTATGAAGTATCAGGTATATCTGTCTTTAAATGATAGTAGTGGCTTACTCTGAATACTGAGACTTGTTACAATCTGAAGTTTCATAAACATAATACTCATAGATTAACGAAGTTATTCCAGGTGCCATTTTTTCTGCTTAATATTTTTCTATCATAATAGTATCCTTGATCTTTACTTTACCCATAAAGATAATTATGTACATCATCTGCATATCAAGATCTGTGAGAATTTCACTGTGTGAACTAATCAAATAACCAGTTAAATTTTGTAGGAAAATTCCTGACCTCAAATATTGAGAGTACAAAGAGTTCATCCAAGATCTTCTGTCTGATCAGGTCCAGATTACCTCTCATGAATTCAACATAGGCCTTTCCAAGTTCATTTACAGGTTTCTGTAATTAATATAAGTGCATGCGTTAAGTACCTATGAATCAAAACATATTTTTAACTACAACATTTCATACTATACAACCAATTTAATCCTCAACAAAAGATCAAATGTTTTGACAGCCCTGCAAAGATGGCTTTTGAATACATTTTGGGGTAAGGAGAAACAAAATTTTACTTATCAGAATTTTTCTGCCTTTTCAACAATGTTTTTAAAGCCTATCATTTGACATGCAATTATTTGTCACCTACAATTGCCCTCAGATTGGAAAAGTCTATGATTTTGTAAAATTTAGCAAGTCTATCCATTTCAAAACTGGACTATACTTGATAACAGAGCCATTCACTAGTCCAAGCTACGAAACATTATCTGTTCTCACAAGGAAATTAGTTCCATAATTCTGGTTCATGTCTGGATGAAGTACCAAAGGTAGGTGTAAGAAAATATCAAGGGTCCCCTTTTTCAGTTGCATTACATCTGCCAGTGCACTTATCAATACTTGCCTGAGGTTTCTTTTCACCAGTACTTTGCAAAAAGTTCTGACAAGCCAAGGGCAGCTCTCGAACGAAAACGTTCATCAAAATAATATTTCTTAATGAGAAGGAAATGAACCAGTTTCAATAACAATCACTAATCCTTGGAAAGAGCTTCACAAAGCTGGAGATCCAACCTTTGACCCCTGGATTAAAAAACTTCGTTACATCCTGAGCTACTGCACTCTGCACAAATACAGTAATAAATCGTGCTATGCAACATGGGACCAATTCTTAGGTATGCTTCACATATTTATTCAAATGCTTCCTTAACTCTTTAACACACACACACACAGATGAAAATGTAAATATGGTTCAGAACATGGAATTTGCCTTTGATAGGGTAGAAAGCATTATGGGAAAGGGAGAAAATGCTGGTTACAAGTATTTACTTCTTTTTCTCACACTGTTTTCAAAAGGTTTCTTCCTCAGGGCTGATAAAACTAGGGATTGTGTGGTAAAGGGTGGTGCTTCCTGAATCTTAAAGAAATAGATAACTTACCGTTAATGATAAAATAGACGAAAAGAATGTTCCTTCATCATATCGTGACAACTTACTTAAAACAGACTCAAGGACTGACAGCAACTGAAACAAGAAATATCTTTAAAAAGAATGGCGTAAATTTGCCAGCAAATAGGCAGGGGCTCTTAGAACAAACATATTTACATTTTTGGCCACATGGGGCCCTTAGAATAAACATGTCTACATATTTGACCAATCACAAATTTCTATTTATTCATTTTTTATCAGTACCAAAATGTAGGTCAAAAGCCGGCACATTCAACTATGCCGAAAATAAACCGTATAATTAGATGCTTAAACCCTCTCCTTTACACCCACTTACAAAATAATCCAGTGTCTTGACAACACTAAAAACAACAGGGCCATTGACCCTTAAGCACTCATCTGAGTATGGTCATCTACAATTGATCAAGCTGAAAGGATCCTGGTCATGATGAAGTAAAACACATTAGTGTAAGTGACCTACCTTTGACCGAAATGACCTATTTTTGAATTTTAATTCTGGCTAAAAATGTGGCATCTACAGTGCATACAATGTTTTTCTAAGATTTGGCCCAGTGACCTACTTTTTTTTTATCCAACTTGACTAAATATAAATCTTTTCCGAGAAATCATTAAGATAAATATCATGACAAAGTTTCATGAGTATCAGGTTGAATATGTGGCCTCTGGAGTGCACACACGGTTTTTCCAGGTTTGGCTCAGTGACCTACTTTTTGACCCAACATAACCCTATTTCAAGCTTGACCAAGGTTTCATTCGAACAAAATTTCTGACCAAGTTTCAGGAGTATCTGGCTGAAAATGTGGCCTCAAGAGTGCACATAAGATTTTTTACTATGATTTGGCCCAGTGACTTACTTTTTGGCCCGACTTGATTCAATTTCGAACTTGTCATGAGTATTGGGCTGAAAATGTGGCCTCTAAAGTGCACATAAGGTTTTTCTAAGATTTGGCCTGGTGACCTACTTTTTTATCTAAATAGACCAAATTTCATTCATGTCTGAGATTTCAGCAAGACAAACATTCTGACCAAGTTCCATGAGTATTTGGGCTGAAAATGTGGCCTCTACAGTGTGCACAATGCTTTTCTAAGGTTTGGCCCTGTGACCTACTTTTGGAACCAACATAACCCTATTTCAAACTTGTCAAAGATTTCATTAGAACAAATATTCTGACCAAGTTTTATGAGTATCAGGCTGAAAACTAGAGGCGCTTGAGCGCCTGTATCGCTCCACAGGCCTGATATTTCTATAATGGCGAAAAGAAGTTTTTAACAATTACCATTCAATCCTGCATTTTAGCTCACTGAAGAAAAAAGGTATGGAAAAAACTTGTGAGAAAAGAAGAAAAAAATGGTAACCAGCATTTTGTTAGTTTCCCACAATAATTTCTATCCTTTTTTATATATGTCTTACTAATTTGAAGATATGTTGTCTGCAACAGGTCCTTTCACAAACCATTTTGGGTGGGGAAACATCAAAATATAAAATAGATAATATGTCTTTCTCAGGGTCGTTAAAAGTTGTGATTGTGTGGTAAAGGGGTAATCTAAAAGAACAGCTAGGAGGGCAAATGAATGAATGTTATAGCAATATAGATCAACTTACATCAATACACCAGATAGAATGAAATATGCTGGCATACAATGAACACCTAATCCCTAATAATCAACTTTTCACAGTCACAGTTAGAATGTCTTCTGTGGCAAACAACACAAAATGGTCTACAAATGCATTTACATAAATATCCTGCTCCAGGGCACAGATTAATTCTGGTGTACTGAAGTTGCGGGATCAGTTTGACTGGATAACATTAATGCCTTATCACAAATGTAAAGCCCTGTCCCACTTTGTACTAGGTCACCAGGATTTACACACCTTCTGTCCACTCTGCATTTACTCATTAGTAGGTCAACAAACCTTTACCAGAACTAATAAAAGTGCAGAGGTTCTCTTGTTCTATATCAAAAGGACTATAAAGCACCTACAACATGGGGGTTTTGTTATTAAAATACTTTTTCTTTTTTATCTTGGCATGGTTACTCAGCCTTAGTAATAAGGCAAAATTGAAAAGCTCAAGTTGTGAAAGGTGCTCAAGCTTTTATCTTATTTATGGCCAGTAATATTTTATTACTAGTACTAACTAATAGCATATCATTGGAGTAAATTGTGATCTTAATACCAAGGAAAATGTGTGGGCTTAAATAGGACAGCCCTGACTAGGTCAAGTCAATCCAATTTTCTTCCTTTTTCTTTGTTAGTCGATAAAACTAACACAATAAATAGTTTTGGAGAAGAACATTTTTTTTGAAATATAAGCCTTGTCTATAAAAAAATGTGTTTTTAGGTGTATCATTTTTTTAAAAGGAATTTGGTATATAACCACATAGAAACAATTTGGCAGACAACCACCATTGGAACTTACCTGCAAAACAACAATGAAATCCAATGAATAGTTTTAGAGAAGAAATTTTTCAAAGATTTTACTTTATACCATAAAAGGAAAATGAGTCTCCCATAAAAGCCATGTTTTTTGACAGATCATTTTTTTTAAAGGAATTCTGTAAACCTGTATCTAAGGAAAATTCCTGCAAAATAATAATGCTATCCAAATAGCGGTTTGGGAGGAGAAGATTTTTAAAGGTTTTTTACTTTGGTTGCCATGGCAACCAGAATTCTTCATGGAACACAATTATTTGAAGGAATTTGAAAGAGGACCACCAAAGGAACATTCCTGTGAAATTTGGTAAAAATCCAGTCAATAGTTTCTGAGGAGAAGTTTTTTAAAGAAAAAGTTTACGGACGCACGCACGGACGGACGGACAGACGGACGCACGACGGACACAACGCCATGACAATAGCTCGCTGGCCTTCGGCCAGTGGAGTTAAAAATGGCCTCTAGAGTGCACATAAGATTTTTCTAATATTTGGACCAGTGACCCACTTTTTGGCCCGATTTGATCCAATTTCGAACTTGTCCAAGATTTCAGCAAGACAAACATTCTGACCAAGTTTCATGAGTATTGGGCTGAAAATGTGGCCTCTACAATGTACATAAAACTTTTCTAAGATTCGGCTCAATGACCTTCTTTTTTGACCCAACATGTCACGATTTCAAACTTGTCCAAGATTTCATCAAGACAAACATTCTGACCTAATTTCAGGAGTATCAGGCTGAAAATATGGCCTTTAGAATACACACACGGTTTTTCTAGGATCTGGCTAATGACCCACTTTTTCATCCAATATTACCCAATTTCAAACCTGTCCAAAATTTGAACCAGACGAAAATTCTGACAAAGTTTCATGAGAATCAGGGTGAAAATGTGGCCTCTACAAAAAAAACAAGGTTTTTCTAAGATTTGGCCCTGTGACCTATTTTTGACCCATCATACCCATTTTCGAACTTGTCTGTGATTTTTATTAAGACAAACACTCTGACCATGATTCATGAGTATTGGGCAGAAAATGAGGCCTCTAGAGCACACACAAGGTTTTCGAAGATTTGGCCCAGTAACCTACTTTTTGACTCGACGTGACCCAATTTCGAACTTGTCTGAGATTTCATCTAGACAAGCATTCTAACTAAGTTCGATCAGTATCAAGTTGAAAATGTGGCCTCCAGAGCAGACAGACTGTTTTTTTTAAGATTTGGCCCAGGGACCTACTTTTTGACCAAACATGACCGATTTTCGAACTTGTCTGTGATTTAATTTAGACAAACATTCTGAACATGTTTCAAGAGTATTTGCCAGAAAATGAGGCCTCTAGAGCACACGAAAGGTTTTTCTAAGATTTGGCCCAGTGACCTCGACTTGATCCAATTTCGAACTTGTCCGAGAATTTATAAAGATAAACATTCTGACCACGTTTCATAAGGATCTGGCTGAAAATGTGGCCTCTAGAATGAACACAAGGTAAATGTTAATGACCGCACAACACATGCTGGACACAGCATGATCACAAAAGTGCTCTTGAACACTTTGTGCTCAGGTAAGCTAAAAGGAAAGGTAAAAACGCTGGTTACACAATTTTCTCCTTTTCTCGCAAATTTTTCTACTCAGTCAGACTTCATCATTCTAGCCACATTTGATCTGCCACGTGGACTATATTAACCCTTTACACTCAGTCCTGATTTTAAAGACTTTGAGGAAATAGCTTCAAGAAAACTTTGTGGAAAAAGGAGAAACCAGCATTTTCTCCTTTTCCCACAAGGTATTATACACTTACACAGACAATGAACATCATTTCAGCTTAATTTGATATGTTGTCTGCAAATGCTTTAATTAGGACCAGTCTAAAATTTTATCCTTGGGTACACAGAAATACCTAACAATCTGAAGATTAAATACATAAGATTTCTGAAATTTTTCACAACTGAAGATTTTGGACTCTGGTCTATGCTTGAATATTCTGAACTCCAGATACATGTATCAAGGTACATGTCATTTGTTCACTTGAGTGCTGTAATGTTCAAAAATAATTTCTCTTTACAAGAAGACAAAATTTTTGAGACATCCATAACTCGAGTTTTTGCAGACAAAAAAAAAAAAAAAAACATACATTTCAAAAAATGGATTTTTGGCTTTGAAAAGGTAGAAAATGTGTCAAACCATTTTTGGCACCATTTTTAAAAGCTTTCTCAGGTACATTGAAGTACAGGATTCAATTAAAGGCTCTAAGTACAGGGTAGGAAACTTCATATTCAGAGCCAATGGCTCCGAGGAGAAAATGTTGTGTTTCTCTTCCGGTTCCGGCATTGTCGGCTCAAAAACAGCTGAAAAACAGGTAAACTTGTCATTCTTTGTAATTCTGTATTCTTATGTCTTTGAAATTCAAAAAAAAGGAGAATGTCGTACAATGCTCATGTCTTTCAACGTGTTTTCAACAGCTGCGGAAAGCCGTGGAATGTGTACAGTGTCTGAATCATTTGTGCCGTGGGTTGACCCTAGCCGAAATAATATGTCAAGAACCTATATTCTGTCTGTTATTGCCATCAAATTAGCAAATAAGAGAAAGATTTGCTGTCCTAAAAGCGTGAATTAATATTTTGATCTGTTATAATCGCTGCTGGTAAGAAATTGAAAAGAAATAACGTAAAAATGATATAAACAATGAAAGGCTCCGATCATGTGAACCGGCTCTGAATATGTAAGGGCGATTGATGAGGGCTTCCTTATAAAAGATTAGTGTTTTTTTTTGTTAGAAATTACTTAATTCATAAGCTCTATTTTCAGTCCAAACTTTATTACATTTGTTTGACGGAAGGTGACCGAATATATGACAATACAAAGGACTCATGTTGTCACATTTGAAAAAATTCTGTCTAACATTAGTCTGTCTAAATTTTGAAAACATTTTTGTGTAGCTTTTGATTAACCGAATGGTCTCCATGTTACATTTGTAATGCTTATATCATAAGTGCAGCTAACACATAAACACTTATAATGAAAAATATTGGCATCTTTGGAACACTGTGTGATATTCAAATAGTCATTAAAAATCTAAATAGAATGTACCTGTCGCAGCAGAGATATTGAACTAAAGAATTGAGTCTACAAAAAATATTTGATTTTTTTTTGCCAAACAGATTTTATCCAACTACACATGCATATTACAGAAGCCCGATTACTCTGGGATTAAATACCATTCTTCTACAAGTAAGAGAAGAGAAGAAAATTATACCCACAACACGTTTGAATGGTCTACATACCTACATAGACCTACATAGACTTGCATTATACAATTTATAATGCATTCATTAACATAAAAAATGTAAAATGAAAAGAGATTAAGTGAAACAATTATGTACTAAATTTAAGTTATCACAATTAATTAATTCATTCATTCATTCAAGCGTCCGTACATTCATTCTGTCGTTAGTTTATTGCCCATATCTTTTGTTGTCTATCTATCTATCTTACCTTGAAAATGGGCGGAGTGAGTGAGTGAGTGATCACCTAATATATAATGGGAACAGGCTGATGTGGTAAAACTCATCCACTCACTCACTCGACCACGCCCATCCACGCAAGAGATAGAGAACAAAAGATATACAAATGGACAATGAACCAATGGCTGAGTGAATGCACGGATGCATGGATGAATGAATGAATGAATTAATTAATTAATAGTTACAACTTAAGTTTGACACATATTCTTACACTTACTCTCTTTTCATGTTACATTATCAAGTGTAAAAAAATATGTAGATGAACGCATAATAAATTGAATAATGCAAATATATGTATGTAGACCATTCAGTCATATATTGCGTGTATCATTTTATTCTCTTCTCTTACTTGTAAAGGAACAGTGCTTATTGCCAGAGTAATCGGGCTTCTGTAATATGCATGTATAGTTTGGCAAAGAAATCAAATATTTTATACAAATCAAATCAAATATTCTCTAATTTTTTTTTATTCAATATCTCTGCTACGATAGGTGCATTACATTTTCTATCTGCCTTTTGAATGACTATTTGAAGACCACACAGCGTTCCGAAGATGCCAATATTTTTCATTATACATGTTTATGTGTTGGCTGCACTTACGACGAAAGCACTACAAATGTGACATATATACCATTCGGTTAATCAAAAGCTACACAAAAATATTTTCAAAATTTAGACAGACTAATGTTAGACAAAATTTTTCAATTGTGACCATATCAGTCCTTTGTATTGTCATATATTCGGTCACCTTCCATCACACAAATGTAACAAAGTTTGGACTAAGGGTATTTCCGGGAAAACAGAGCTTATGGATTAAGTAATTTCAAACAGAAAACTAAATTTGTAAAAGGAAGCCCTCTTTAATGGGTGCCGACTTACATATTCAGAGCCGGTTCAGATAATCGGAGCTCTTCTTTGTTTTTTATCATTTTTACGCTATTTCTTTTCAATTCCCTACCAGCAGCGATTACAGCAGTTCAAAATACTAATTCACACTTTCAGGACAGTAAACCTCTGTCTTATTTGCTAATTTAATGGCAATAACAGACTGAATATAGGTTCTTGATGTATTATTTCGGCTACGGTCTACGGTCAACGGTACACATTCCATGGCTTTCAGTAGTGTAGAAAACGCGTTGAAAGACTTGAGCATTGCATCACATTCTCCGTTTTTGGAATTTCAAAGAAATAAGAACACAGAATTACAAAGAATGAGAAGTTTACCTATTTTTCAGTTGTTTTTGAGCGGACAATTTCGGAAGACCAACACAACATTTTCTCATCGGAGCCATTGGCTCTGAAGTTTCCTACCCGTGAAGTAGGCACATACAAACACATTTTTTGGCAGACATGTTTAAATTACAGACTCTGTATGCCAAGAAATTGCTTTTGACTGTGATTATCAATTTAAACGCAAAAATCCCATGGTCAAGATGCAATACTGAACAGGTTTTAAAAAAAGGACCATTCATGTTTCATATCATGAATTCTAATAAGATGGAGGAACAATATTTTGATAAACCATGAACACAAAACGGGGCAACAATACTTTTTATAAGCCATCGCACAAAATAAGGCAACAATAATTTTATAAGCCATAAACACAAAATGGGGGAACAATATTTTAATAACCCATAAACACAAAATGGTGCAACAATATTTTTTATAAGCCATAAACACGAAATGGGGGAACAATATTTTTCATATGGCATGAACATAAAAGTGGCAATTTTCTATTTTTAAACAGGTGAAGATTCTATCACAATTCTTGAAAACGAATCATTTCTCCTAAATGAACTTTAGTGTGCCATTCAGTGTCAATTTGACAGAAAAGTAAATACTTTTTCTGTCAATACGACAGTACCTTAACGCATACAGGTAAATGCTGTATGTATGTACAGGACCCCCACTACATTTCAAACAGTCCTTGTTTATTGCTTTATTACTGACCTTTTCTATGATACACTTGACCATTTGGACCTGGACTCTTTCTAAAAACTCATCTATCTTTGTGTGGTATTGGTGCTACAAAAAATAATATAATCCATTTATTACAATATATTAATCCTTTACCACACGACAAAATTTTAGAACCGTGCAAATTGAAAGCATTTGCAGACGACAATTTCAATGTGGCTCAATTGATTTGAGTTTTCTCTGATAGGATAGAAAACATTGTGGGGAAAGGAGAAAATGCTGGTTACCAGCACTTTCTCCTTTTCCCACAATGTTTTCAAAAGGCTTCTTCCTCAGCACTGTGGGGTAAAGGGATAATCCTTTTCCAGACAACCTAAAGTTAAAAGTTCCTAAATAGAAATTAAAAGAAAATGTTGTGGGAAAAAGAAGAAAATGCTGTTTAAACTCTTAACCACACAATCCCGAGTTTTAACAATACTGAAAAAGAAGGCTTTTGAAAAAAGGAGAAAATGCTGGTGACCAGCACTATCTCCTTTTCCCACAATGTTTTCTACCCCATCAACAAAAATTGAAAAATTTGCTGTTAGACATTGGTTTTAAAGAGCTTAATTACCCATAACACTAATACAAAGATGAAATATAAACACATGTATTTTTCATAATAGCAGTCACTAAAAGATAAATAAAATGTGTCCGATACAACACTTTTATTGACATTCAAATTTCAAAGCAAGGAAAAGGACACTCCTTCACATCTTGTTTGTTTACATATCTCTAAGAACAATGACATTATGATATTATGATAACAAAAATTCGAGCACGATCCACGAAATGTATTCTTTATCCCCTTTGAAATGGAAACACAAACATAGTTCAATAAAAAAGAAAACAACGGTGTTAAGTCATAGGATATTTTATAAACAATATCAAAAACATACAAGAGCCATTCGATTTGCATGGAAATATCTTGTATCAGACGAAAGCTCGAGCAACTTGATTGCAGAAACTAGTTTGACAATAATTCCCATGCCATTCCAATTATATATGATAAAGAGAAAGACATAACCACATGTAAACTTACATTATTTTTACATTTGAACAAGATATATCTTGACACACTCGCTGACATTAGCTTTGAAAATACAAAAAGTGAAGTCCTGAGGATTTTTTTTTTATTAACCAAAATGATTAAAATGAAATTACAAGTCATCATCTATGCCTAATTTAACCTAGAAATTTTTCGTTCAAAGTTTTTAATGTAAGACAGTATGAAAATTGTACACATAGTACAGGAATGTAATGGACTTTACTTTTTACCAAACAACACAATTTCAGACAAATCCGAATTGACAAATCAAATACTATTCCGATATTTCGTCTGGAAGGGAAGAACGTGTTCACCAGCACTTTCTCCTTTTCCCACAATGCTTTCAAAAGCCATTTTTCTCATGGTCGTTGACACTTGAGATTGTGTGGTAAAGGATTAAGTGTATGACAAGAGCACTTAAAAGTATCATAGAAGAGCTTATACCGTATTTCCGTGGCTACTGTTCAAATCACACCCAGTATACAATGGAAGCTGAGAATACAGAACACAACATCAAGAACAGGGTAGCAAAAATAAAGTCATTATGCAAATAAACAAAATTAATAGAAAAACAAGAAAGCCATTGGCCCTAGAGCGCTCACCTAAGTAGGATCATCTAGGATTGATTAAGATGACGTGTAAGTGATCTACTTTTTGACCAAATATAACCTATTTTTGAATTTTAAATCTGCCTGAAAATGTGGCCTCTACAGTGCACACAAGGTTTTTCTAGGTTTTGGCCCAGTGACCTACTTTCTGACCCAACATGACTCAAAATCAATCTTCTCAGAGATGTCATCAAGGCAAACATTCTGACCAAGTTCAATGAGTATCGGGCTGCCAATATAGCCTCTACAGTGCATACCAGTTTTTCCTAATATTTGAGTATCAGGCTGAAAATGTGGCATCTAGAGTGCACATCAAGGTTTTTCTAAGATTAGGCCCAGTGACCTACTTTTTGAACTGAAATGACCCAATCATGAACTTATTCCAGATCTTATCCAGACAGAGATTCTGACTAAGTATCAGGCGGAAAACGTGGCTTCCTAGGTTCTAAAGTGCACACAAGGTTTTTCTAAGATTTGGCCCAGTGACCTACTTTTTGACCTGACGTGACCCAATTTCGAGATTTTCCGAGATTTTATTCAGACAAACATTCTGACTAAGTATCAGACTGAAATTGCGGCTTCTAGAATGCACACAATATTTTTCTAAGATTTGTCCCAGTGACCTACTTTTGAACCAAATGTGATCCAATTTCGAACTTGAACTTGTCCAAGATTTTATCAAGACAAACGTTCTGACCAAGTTTCATGAGGATCTGGCTGAAAAAAAAGTGGCCACTAGAGTGCACCCGACCGATGCCAGACATGGCACAATCACAAAAGCTCAACTTGAGCACTTTTGCGCAGGTGAGCTAAACAATACTAGACAAAATATATACAGAACCAAAAAAGAAACAAAAGGTACATAAATGCGCAACCATCGTTAAACATTTGGATGAAAATAGGTCATACAACTGTCAGGGTCACTGTGTACTGGACATGGTATCTGAATTTGCTCAGCTGTGTGATGTACACTGCTCAACTGAGAAAGTGTGAAACAGCAAAAATCACGTTTAGTTTAATCCTAACGTCTCACCCAACACATTTTGTAATACCACTCAGTACACTCGAAGCATAAAAATCACTTTCCCCTACTTGAGGGTAAATCTAACCATTTGCTATCATGGTACTGCTGGCACAAGTACAGAGGGGTCAAGCTATTGCATTGTTATTGGAAGGTTAACAGCAACAACAGGTTGCAAGGCAATTTGGTATAAATGTTTCCGCCATAGAACGATTTATCGAGTGCCTGAGAGAAATTAGAAGCATTGGCAACCGTCCTAGATCGTGACGCCCACGTGTGACGATGCCACATCAAGATAGGACTTGTTTTACTGCGACTGAAACGGCTGCAAATACTATAGACATAATAAAATGGCTGTTAATATTATAGACGATCATAATCTCCACATTCATGCACAAACAGCAAGAAATCCGGTATATATACGTCTTGCCCACCTGCGCAATCGCCACCTCACGGCAACCGAAACGGCTGTTAGTATTGTAGGCAATGATAATCGCAACATTCATACGCAAACAGTAAGAAACCCACTCCGCAATGACAATCAGTGATCTTGTCTTCCTTATATTGTTTGTCATTGACTTCTTCGTGTGACCAACATAAATTAGCTTGGTTGACTGCACATGCTCCAACAATGTTCCCATTACATGGATGGGGATGTTTTCATTTAACTCTTTTGAACAGATAGTCTATGCTGTGTATATCGATGTCGTGGTAATCGTTTGGTCAACGCTAGCTTTCTTGAAAGGGATAGCTTTGGGAGGAAGGGGGGAATCGAATCAATTTTATATCGTGGCGGCCAGTGGACCTATCCATGCTTTACTGGAATTTTCTTTAGCAGTACTAAATACAATATTCTTTCCATTCCACTGGCTGCTTTTCCACTTACTTGTTAACTGTTGATTAGAACCTAATAAAATTTGGAAAAATATGTTCAACGAAGATTTATTCTTAAAATGATATGTTCTAAATAGCATTTTGATATGTATTAGTTAAAAATTAATAAAATAATAACATTGACCTTGATCCTGACTTTAACCTTCAACTAAAGGAAAGCTTGCGTCATTGATGTACAAGCAAGTTTAAAAGGATTGCCTTTTACAGCCACGATAAAAACACTGAACATTTCTCAACTGTGTTTGGGGGAGAGATATATAGTTGTAACTTATGAAAAATAAGAAAAAGAAAGTAAGAACCAACAACACTGAAAACAACACATATAAAGGGGACAACTTTGTACCATATCTCCACTGTCCAAGGCACACAGATGCAATGCCTGAAAAGAAAAAAAAGAGGAATGATGAAAAATAGTGAACTAGAAATTGTTCACCTGCCCTAATTTTTTATCAAAGACCCTATATTTAAGGAAGAAAGCTTTTGAAAATATTCATAGAAAAGGAGAAAATGCATGTAAACAGTATTTTTCTTCTTTTCCAACAATTCTTGTACCCCTTTCAGATACAATCATTTGTGCCTCAGTTTGTTGTCTGCAAATGTCTATTTGTGAACTTGTCAGAGATACATCATCAAGACTAACATTTAACATTACTTCATGAATATTGAACGGAAAATGTGGCCTATAGTTGCACACAAGATTTTTCTAAGATCTGTCCCAGTGACCTACATTTTGACCGACATGACCCAATTTTGAACTTGTCACATATATCATCAAGACAAACATTCTAACACAATTTTCATTTAAATTGGTCTGAAAATGTGGCCTCTAAAGTCCTCACAAGTTCTTCCTGAGATTTGGCCAAATGACTTACTTTATGACCTGACATGACCCAATTCTGAACTTAGATTCATCAAGACAAACATTCTGACCAAGTTTCATTGGTATCATAATGAAAATCTTGCCTCTAGGGTGCACACAAAGTTTTTCTAAAATTTGGCAGAGTGGCCAAGTTTTATACCAGGCTGACCTTATTTCAAAATTCTTTATGACATCATCAAGACAAACATTCTAACTTAGTTCGATTAGCATCAGAGTGAAAATGTGGCCTCTTGAGATTTGTCCCACTTACCCACTAACTGACTCTAAATATATCAATCTGCAACTTTTTTAAGATATAAACAGAATCATGCTGACCAATTTGCATGGGCACTGAGCTGAAAATGTTGTGTCTCGAGAGTTCTGACAAACATTCTGACACTCTTTCATGAGTACTGGACTGAAAATGATGCCTCAACTTAAGTATCATTATGACAAACACTCTGAGGAATTATCATGCATATTAGACTGATTTTGTGACCTCTAGAATTACACATAGTTTTTCACAGATTTATCCTATTGACTTTTTTTATCAGGTGTGTCCCATCATTAACTTTGTCTGAGATTTTATCAAGACAAACATTTTGGCCACTTTTCACGAGTATTGGACTGAAATTGTTGCATGTAAAGAGTACACAAGGTTTTCAAGTATTTGACCTGCTGACATACAGTGTGACCTGACGAGACCATTTATCAAAGTCCTCTGAGATAACACCAAGAAAATTATTCTAACCAAATTTCCATAGTATTGGACTGAAAGATGTACTCAACGTTTTTCAAAGATTTGACCCAGTGACCTACTTTTTGAACCCATTTGACCAATTTATACGCTAGTCTTATGAGATACCAAGAAGACATAGACTCTGACTAATGTGGCCTCTAGAGTGTACAAAAGGCTTTTAAAATTTTTGATCTGGTGATCTTCTTTATGACAGTACATGTCCCATTTTCGACTTTGTAGGAGATAAAATCAAGAAAAACATTCTGACTAACTTTCATGAATATAGGGCTGAAAAGATGGCTTCTAGAGTGCACACAAGATTTTTCATAGGTTTGAAATGGTGACCTTCCTTTAATCTGACATAGCCCATTTACAAACTTGTCCTAGATATTATCAAAATAAATATTCTGACCAACTTTCATGAGCATTGGACTGAAAATGTGGTCGGCCAAATTTAACACCAGGGCTAAAATTTGGACAATCTTTGTACAGGCCCATTAGATGCAAATTTCGCAGCCCTAGGCCTTCTGAATAAGAACCAGAAGATTTTTAAATTTTTACCACATGAGTCAATGTAAAACTTGTGACCCCTGGGCGGGGCAAATCTTGTGACCCCTGGGCGGGGCAAATCTTGACCCCAGAGCTGTAATTTGAAGACACTTGGTAAAAGTCTATTGGCTGAGAATACGTGCCAAATTTGGTAGCCCTAGGCCTTATGATTTACAGCCAGAAGATTTTTAAAGTTTTCACTATATAAGGCCGTGTAAAAAGTGTGACCCCTGGAATGGGGCCAATTTTGACCCCAGAGCTATAACTTGAAGAATCTTTGTACAAACCCATTAGATAAAGCTACATGCCAAATTGGTAGCACTAAGACTTATAATTTAGAACCAAAACATTTTTCAGCTTTTCACTATCAGCCTATGTTAAACTTGGGGCGGTGCCAATTTTGACCCTAAAGCCATTATTTGAAGAAAGTTGGTAAAGGTCCATTAGATGAGGCTACATGCCAAATTTGGTAGCACGAGGCCTTATGATATATTACCACTACATTTTTGAAGTTTTCACTATGTAAAAAGTGTGACCCCTGGGATGGGACCGATCTTGAACCCAGAATTAAAACTTGGAAGATCTTTTTTACAGGCCCATTAGACGAAGCTACATGCCAAATCTCAGAGCTATAACTTGAAGAGTCTTTGTACAAGCCCATTAGATGCAGCTACATGCCAAATCTCGTAGCTCTAGGCCTTATGATTTAGAACCAGAAGACTTTTGAAAGCTTGCACTATATAAGCCTATGTAAAAATTGTGGCCCCTGGTGCAGAGCCAATTTTGAACCCAGGGCTTTAATTTGAGGAAACTTGGTTGAGGTCCATTAGATGAAGCTACATGCCAACTTTGGTAGAAATGGGCATTATGGTTTTAAAAAAGAATATTTTCGAAGATTTTCAATATTTTTTTGTTTTGTTGCCATGCCAAGAAATTCTACATAAGACCATGGCAGGATCATTTCTGTAAAGTTTGATAAAAAATGGACGGGTAGTTTCAGATGTGAAGATGTCTGAAATAAAAGTTAACACATGCACAGACGGACGGATACATGAAAGACACAGGGCCATGATATATGCTTGCTGGCCTTCGGCCAGTGGAGCTAAAAGTTAATGCTATAAATTATTTACCTTATTCTTACAATCAATAATTGTGTTCATCATAACACAGACTTCAGGTGGAATATAATAATCTGTACTACGTCCTCCCTTTCTCAAAAAGGATTCAAATGACCTCAGAGTCCTGAAAAAAGAGTACCTTTAACAGTTTTGGAATCATTGTAGGGGGCATTTCTTACTCTTTCTTGACGCCTTCATCTTTATGTATATGAAGGCTTGAGCCAAAAACTAGGCTTGACTTTACAAACTTATGTGATTACAGCAGTAAATGGCTACGATCAATCTAAAATGAGTATCAAAGGACTGATGGTCCCGAGAGCCATCAGGTGATAAGTTGTTTGCAAGTGTATAGTGGCTATCTATGTTTTCATCATCCTTCCACACTCTGAAAACATGTATTCCTGTATAGTGAATGTCAATACTTGGTAAAATAAGCAGAAGTAAAATTATATCCATTTAAGGGAAAATAAGTCTTTTGGAGATATTTCCGTAATAGGATGTGCAGCCTCCTTGATTATTCTTCAATTTTCACACTATCAGTTTGCTTAGACCAGTTGGAATATAGCATTATCAATAACGTGCTATTTACGTGAGATCGTTTTAATATGAATAGGTACAATAACGTCATATTTGGTTTATATCTCCTACTGATTAAGGATATTATGATTTTTCTCATCGGATTGAATAGGAAATTGAATTTTTGTGACCAAGTAATGAAGAGGGCAATGTGTTACATAACATTCAATATCATCAACACTTGACTGTGTATATTTCACTCATTCTATACTTGTATTTGAAAGCATGAAAGGGTAGCAGCTAGCTGAAGAATAATTGAGAACATTTATTGTGTATTGACCCCTCCATATCTGGTCAGCAAAAGCCCTAATTATCTCCTCTTTCTTTTTGGGATAAGTATGGTTGTGGAAATAAATTTCTTGAAAATCTGATGACTACCAAAAACAGAGTTTTTGGCTGAAATTTGGTTGGATAAATTTTCTTGGTGCAAAATTTTTCTTCATACTTAAATGTGCAGCAAATTTTTGATCAAAAGTCAGTAAGAGGACAAATACAACAATCTTCAGCCAGATAACAAAGAAAATGAAAAATTACCCTAGTTACACATGTATTAACATTACACTTCTGTCTGACACACCATAATTATCAAAACTACCTTTTGGCTGATGCTTCAATCATATCTGCAGCCATGAGTTTGAGCCTGTGATCTAAATGTTCAGCAAATACCTCCTCTGGCCAATGAAGGTCACGGATAAAGGACTGAAGGGCATCCAGCTTCCATAGCATGTCCTCTGATGTAGCACAACCATTTCTGAAAGTAAAAATGCTAAACTGTAACATAATCATTAACTCGCTACATCCTGAAAGAAATTTGCACCAGGTGAATTTGCAAAATCTACGCAATAATAATCAACATGCATTAGGGTAAAGAACATCATCATCAGTGAAAATATGGGAAATTCTACTTTAGCCTCAATTTTCACAAAAGCAATCAAGTACAAGGTAAAATACCGGTACCTTTAACTACAGGTAGCGGTGAACTTTTTTGCAGACTACTTGTAAAGTAAAGTTACAAATTAAATCTGATTTTACTGCCAGACAGACCCAGCTTAAACTTCATAACTTTTAAACAAAGTTTTACAACTTAAATCCGTTACTAAACAACATATCTCGATCCTTTCCAAATCCAAAGCATTTGCACACAACAAATAAAATGTGGTTTATATGGTGCAAATTGTATTTGAAAGGGTAGAAAATAAAGTGGTAAAAAAGAAAAATGCTGGTTACAAGCATTTTATTTCATTCCCACCATGTTTTCAATTTTTAAGCCTTCCTCCTCAAGGTCATTCAACTCTTTAACACACGACAAATGATTAGACAGTCCAAATTCAATGCCTTTGTAGACGACATTTCAAATGTGCCTAAAATGATAGCAGATAAGGGTAGAAAACATTGTGGAATAAGGAGACAAGAGGGCCATGATGGCCCTGGATCGCTCACCTGAGCCAATAGGCAAAATGACCCTAAGGTGACCAAATTTCAAACTCATCTAAGATTTAATTAAGACAAATGCTTTGACCAATTTTCAAGTCAATTGAGCGAAAAATGTGGCATCTAGAGTGTCCACAAGGTATTTCTTTAATTTGACCTAGTGACCTACTTTGTGACTCTGGGTGACCCAATTTCAAGTTTTCTGAGATTTAATTAAGAAAAACATCCTGACCAATTTTCAAGTCAATTGAGTGAAAAATGTGGCCTCTAGAGTACCCACAAGGCATTTCTTTAATTTGACCTAGTGACCTAGTTTTTGACCCCACATGATCCAATTTCAAACTTGTCCGAATTTTATCAAGACAAACATTCTGACCAAGTTTCACAAGTATCTGACTGAAAATGAGGCCTCTGGCGCTCACACAAGGTTTTTCTAAGATTTGACCTACTGACCTAGTTTTTGACCCCACATGACCCATTTTTTAACTTGTGCGAGATTTTATCAAGACAAACATTCTGACCAAGTTTCACAAGTATCTGACTCAAAATGTGGCCTCTAGAGCACACAAAAGGTTTTTCTAAGATTTGACCTAGTGATCTAGTTTTTGACCCAACATGACCCAATTTCAAACTAATCCTAGATTTTATCAAGACAAACATTCTGACCAACTTTCACAAGTATCTGACTGAAAATGTGGCGTCTAGAGCGCACACAAGGTTTTCCTAAGATTTGACCTAGTGACCTAATTTTTGATCCCACATGACCCAATTTCGATCTCGTCTGAGATTTTATCAAGACAAACATTTTGACTAAATTTCACAAGTATCTGACTGAAAATGTCGAACTTGTCCGAGATTTTATCAAGACAAACATTCTGAACAAGTTTCATGAGGATCGGACTGAAAATGTGGCCTCTTCAGCGTACTAAAGGTTTTTCTAAGATCTGACCAAGCGACCTAGCTTTTGACCCCAGATGACCAAATTTTGTGCTTGTCCGAGATTTTATCAAGACAAACATTCTGACCAAATTTCACAAGTATCTGGCTGAAAATGTGGCCTCTAGAGTGTAACAAGTTTTTTCTAAGATTTGACCTAGTGACCTAGTTTTTGACCCCACGTGGCCCAATTTCGAACTCGTCCGAGATTTTATCAAGGCAAACGTTCTGACCAAGTTTCATGAAGATCGGACTGAAAATGTGGCCTCTAGAGCGTACTCAAGGTTTTTCTAAGACTTGACCTAGTGAGCTAGTTTTTATTGTCACATGACCCAATTTCGAACTCGTCCCAGATTTTATCAAGACAAACATTCTGACCAAGTTTCATGAAGGATCGGACTGAAAATGTGGCCTCTAGAGCGTACACAAGGCATTTCTTTAATTTGACCTAGTGACCTAGTTTTTGACCCCACATGATCCAATTTCAAACTTGTCCGAATTTTATTAAGACAAACATTCTGACCAAGTTTCACAAGTATCTGACTGAAAATGAGGCCTCTGGAGCTCACACAAGGTTTTTCTAAGATTTGACCTACTTACCTAGTTTTTGACCCCACATGACCCATTTTTTAACTTAAGCGAGATTTTATCAAGACAAACATTCTGACCAAATTTCACAAGTATCTGGCTGAAAATGTGGCCTCTAGAGCGTACACAAGGTTTTTCTAAGATTTGACCTAGTGACCTAGTTTTTAACGTCACATGACCCAATTTCGAACTCGTCCGAGATTTTATCAAGACAAACATTCTGACCAAGTTTCATGAAGATCGGACTATAAATGTGGCCTCTAGAGCGTACACAAGGCATTTCTTTAATTTGACCTAGTGACCTAGTTTTTGACCCCACATGATCCACTTTCAAACTTGTCCGAATTTTATCAAGACAAACATTCTGACCAAGTTTCACAAGTATCTGACTGAAAATGAGGCCTCTAAAGCTCACACAAGGTTTTTCTAAGATTTGACCTAGTGACCTAATTTTTGACCCCACATGACCCATTTTTTAACTTGTGCGAGATTTTATCAAGACATACATTCTGACTAAATTTCACAAGTATTTGGCTGAAAATGTGGCCTCTAGAGTGTACACAAGGTTTTTCTAAAATTTGACCTAGTGACCTAGTTTTTGACCCCACGTGGCCGAATTTCGAACTCGTCCCAGATTTTATGAAGACAAACATTCTGACCAAGTTTCATGAAGATCGGACTGAAAATGTGGCCTCTAGAGCGTACACAAGGTTTTTCTAAGATTTGACCTAGTGACCTACTTTTTGACCCCACATGACCCAATTTCGAACTCGTCCGAGATTTTATCAAGACAAACATTCTGACCAAGTTTCATGAAGATCAGACTGAAAATGTGGCCTCTAGAGCGTACACAATGTAAAAAGTTGACAACAGACAACGGGCACAGCACTATCACAATAGCTCACCATGAGCACTTCGTGCTCAGGTGAGCTAAAAATGCTAGTCATATTTCTCTAACTTAGAGCAGGCCAGAAGAAAGGGTATTACACTGTATTCAAGTAAGATTATTCTCACAGACTTTAATTGATCATAATACCAAAAAAACAAGAGGGCCATGATGGCCCTGGGTCGCTCACCTTAGTAGAGTGCCTAAAAGGTTTTTCTTTAATTTGACCATGTGACCTAGGTTTTGACCGCAGGTGACCCAATTTCAAATTCATATTTCATGAAGACAAACATTCTGACCAATTTTCAAGTCAATTGAGCATAAAATGTGGCCTCGAGTGTTCTAAAGATATTTCTTTGATTTGACCTAGTGACCTAGATTATGACCCCATGTGACCCAAATTTGAACTGGTCTTTGACTATATCAAAAGAAACATTTTAACCAATTTTCAAATCAAATGAATAATAAATGTGGCCTCTAGAGTGCCCACTAGCTATTTCTTTAATTTGACCAAGTGACCTACTTTATGACCCCAGTTGACCCAAATTCAAACACACGTGAGATTTTACAAAGACAAACATTCTGACCAATTTTCAAGGCAATTAAGCAAAGAATGTGGCCTCTAGAGTGCCCACAAGGTATTTCTTTATTTTGACCTAGTGACCTAGTTTATGGTTCCAGGTGACTCAAATCCAAACTAATCTGGTATTTCATCTGGCCAAATTTCAGGTCATTTGAGCAATAAATGTGGCCTCCAGAGTGCAAACAAGGTATTTCTTTAATATGACCCAGTGAACTAGTTTATGACCCAAGTTGACCCAAATTAATCTTATGTGAGACTTTTTAAGACAAACTTTCTAACTAATTTTAAAGGCAATTGAGCAAATAATGTGGCTTCGAGAGTGCCAACAAGGTATTTCTTTAATTTGACCTAGTGACCTAGTTTATGACCCAAGATGACCCAATTTTGAAGTCACTGAACTTGTTGCGCTTAGATGGGCAAACAAACTTAGAAGAGAATCACTACATACCAAATATCAAAGCTCTACGCCTTCCAGTTTTAAAGAAGAATTTTAAAATTTTCCTTCTTTGTTCCTATGTTCGAACTTGTGACCCCCGGGGCGGGGCCAGTTTTGACCCAGGGGCATCATATGAACAAACTTGGTAGAGGTCCACTAGGAAATGCTACATACCACATATCAAAGCTCTACACCTTCCCGTTTAAGAGAAAAAGAAATTTAAAGTTTTCCTTCTTTGTTCCTATCTTCGAACTTATGACCCCCGGGGCGGGGCCAGTTTTGACCCAGGGGCATCATATGAACAAACTTGGTAGAGGTCCACTAGGAGATGCAACATACCAAATATCAAAGCTCCACACCTTTCGTTTTCAGAAAAGAAGAATTTTAAAGTTTTCCTTCTTTGTTCCTATGTTCGAACTTGTGACCCCCGGGGCTGGGCCAGTTTTGACCCAAGCAGCATCCTTGGAACAAACTTGGTAGAAGTCCACTAGGAGATGCTACATACCAAATATCAAAGCTCTATGCATTTCCATTTAAGAGAAAAAACAAATTAAAGTTTTCCTTCTTTGTTCCTATGTTTGAACTTGTGACCCCAGGGACAGGGCCAATTTTGACCCCAAGGACATCATATGAACAAACTTAGTAGAGGTCTACTAGGCGATGCTACATACCAAATATCAAATCTCTACGCCTTCCAGTTTCAGAGAAGATGATTCTTAAAGTTTTCCTTCTCTGTTCCTATGTTCGAACTTGTGACCCCCGGGGTGGGGCCAACTTTTGCCCCAAGGGTATCATATGCGCAAACTTGGTAGAGATCCACTAGAAGATGCTACATACCAAATATAAAAGCTCCATGCCTTCCTGTTTCAGAGAAGAAGATTTTCAAAGTTTTCCTTCTTTGTTCCTATGTTGGAAATTGTGACCCCAGGGGCATCATGTGAACAAACTTGGTAGAAGTCCACTAGGAGATGCTACATACCAAATATCAAAGCTCTACGCCTTCCAGTTTCAGAGAAGATGATTTTTAAAGTTTTACTTCTTTGTTCCTATGTTCGAACTTGTGACCCACGGGGCAGGGCTAGTTTTGTCCCCAAGGGCATCATATGAACAAATTTGGTAGAGGTCCACTAGGAGATGCTTCATGCCAAATATCAAAGCTCTATGCCTTCTAGTTTTAGAGAAGATGATTCTTAAAATTTTCCTTCTTTGTTCCTATGTTGGAAATTGTGACCCCCGGGGCAGGGCCAGTTTTGACCCCAGGGGCATCATATGAACAAACTTGGTAGAGGTCCACTAGGAGATGCTACATGCCAAATATCAAAGCTCTACGCCTTCCAGTTTCAGAGAAGAAGATCTTAAAAGTTTTCTTTCTTTGTTACTATGCTCAAACTTGTGACCCCCCGGGGTGGGGCCAGTTTTGACCCCAGGGGCATCATATGAACAAACTTGGTAGAGGTCCACTAGGAGATGCTACATACCAAATATAAAAGCTCCATGCCTTCCTGTTTCAGAGAAGAAGATTTTCAAAGTTTTCCTTCTTTGTTCCTATGTTGGAAATTGTGACCCCAGGGGCATCATGTGAACAAACTTGGTAGAAGTCCACTAGGAGATGCTACATACCAAATATCAAAGCTCTATGCCTTCCAGTTTCAGAGAAGATGATTTTTAAAGTTTTACTTCTTTGTTCCTATGTTCGAACTTGTGACCCACGGGGCAGGGCCATTTTTGACCCCAAAGGCATCATATGAACAAACTTGGTAGAGGTCCACTAGGAGATGCTACATGCCAAATATCAAAGCTCTACGCCTTCAAGTTTTAGAGAAGAAGATTTTTAAAGTTTTTCTTCTTTGTGACTATGCTCAAACTTGTAACCCCTGGGGCGGGGCCAGTTTTGACCCCAGGGGCATCAAATGAAGAAACTTGGTAGAGGTCCACTAGGAGATGCTACATACCAAATATCAAAGCTCTGCGCCTTCTAGTTTCAGAGAAGAAGATTTTCAAAGATTTCACTTTTTTTCCCTTTTTGTTGCCATGGCAACCAGAGTTGTGGGTGGAATTCAATTCTTTGAACACTTTTGGTAGAGCTTCACCCAAGGAACATCTCTGCCAAGTTTCATCAAGATTGGCCCAGTGGTTTAGGAGAAGAAGATGTTTAAAGAAATTGTTGATGGACGACGGACGCCGGACGCCGGAAATAGGGCGATCACAATAGCTCACCTTTAGCACGTTGTGCTAAGGTGAGCTAAAAATGTACAAACCCCTGTGTTTCCCAGCGTTCCTTCTCAAAGCCTCTGTGTATAGATTGTGCTACAGAAGACTCCATTAAGTCTACATACCTCACCACTTGGGGTGCAAACATGTCACGTAGGTGAAGATGGAATTTACCATTGCATAAATTTTCTGAAACAGAAATATCAATTTTACATTCCTAGACTTTGACAGAAACTTAATGATTCTTACAAAAGTCCTGATTCAGGTTAGTGCCTACTAGCCTGCTAATAAGAGAATATGTATATATATTTTTTTAGATTCCTTGTTGCACTCATATGTTAACCTAAAACTGGCCCTAGCCTGCAAAGTTAGGGAATTGAACTTTATATAGTTATCGTGCTATCATCTGTCCCTTGAACTTTCATTTAGCTATGTTATAGGCTATTCTGGCCTTAGGCCTTTGATGGCAGAAACAGCTAGTGTTCCCACATGGATGGGCTGTCTTTGATCCCATAGCACATAATTTGAACAACCTGATGAAGGATGCTACCTGTAGATCTCACTTATTAATCTAGGCCTTGTTACTATAGCAAAAAAAATTCTCACAATTCTGATTATGAAACTTTATGTACATAAACATGTGACCCGCTGTTGCATGGCCCTTTTTGAAACATGCGACTTTTTTTTCGGTATTGTTAAATAACATCATATTCCATATTTTATTATATACCTGTAAGTTTTCCGGGTTAAATACATGCGTCGCACGCGGCTAAAATCACACACGACGGAAAAAAAATCCGTATTCCACTCAGCGGAATACGGTTCCAAATATGGTATGATGACGTAACACTGTATCCACGTGAACACGGCAGCCAGTTTGATTGTTTTATAAGTTAACACAATGGGCGTGGTGGAAATAATACTAAATAAAATTCGTCCGCCATTCATGAAAAAAAGATGTTAACGCCTACTAAACCCAATTTTTCTTATAACTATGCTTCGTTTTCGAATAAAATTGTCACTAAATGCATATATTTTGGTTTTTGGTAGTTTAGGTATATAATAAATGGAATATTATGTTGTAGTGTGTTTCCTGGGGCTTGTATTTACTTCTCGCTGCGTGGGAAAATTTTGATATCGCGCGAGACCTTCGGTCTCGCGCGATATCAAATTTTCCCACGCAGCTCGAAGTAAATACAAGCCCCAGGAAACACACTACAACATAATATTCCGTATGTATTTAGCTTCTGAAATGATCTGCAGAGAATTATAACTAGTTAGCTTCACACAACCTAAGTATTATATTTGCTCAAGTTCTTTTATATTTCCAGAGTTTCAATCTAGTATTACCAACTTTCTATTACCATCATTTCTAAGGTAGTCATTGAGAAGCTGGAACAATGGAAAACTGTCCCATGTGTCTGGAGGTTGAGCCTCAAGTGCAGCATCCATATCCACAGCAAAGAGTGACCAGAATATTTCTGCATGCTCAACCAGCAGGTCACTGAACCATGCAAAGGCCTACAAAAATATAAGAGCTTCATTTATCATATTTAAAATTCAGGATGCTTCGAAGAGGGAACCAAGTGAACACATTACTAAAAATAAAAAAAAAAAGTCTCTGATAGCTTTCAGCTGCTCAACTTTGCTCGCTGTACACAAAGTTGTTTTTAATTTTTACTTTACTATTTGTTGTAACAATATGAAATAATTACAGATATCTTATTTGGTTTAAATCATTGTGGTAGAAAAATACTGAGATCGCATAAAGTATAGCAAAATTTTAATCTTGCATTTAGAAGGTAAGTGTTTTTAAATGCTTCCTACCTTTTTTCTATCACATTCCTGTATGGTTTTCCAAAATGATAAATTAGAAACTAATGACAGATCAAAATCCCCATATGGATTTACAATTTGTTTCAAACCAAATTCTTAAAAAGATGAAGCCAAAACTGACTACTGCACACAGTAGAAGATTGTGATAGTTCAAAACATAGATGAAGTCTTCTTTTTGAGCTACCTACTTCTACCCTTAAATTGTCAATTTGCAAACCATAAGTCACTCACTAAAATGTCATCTGTTAAGACTTTGTAACACATGTATCATCTAACAAACAAGCCTTTAGTTTTAATCAGACGCCAATATTTTCACCTCCATACTAGAATGGGTGTTATAAGCAGAACTGTCCTTCAAACTTTTTCTACACAAAACCGAGTTTTATCGACCTTCAGAAAAAAAAAGCCTTTGAAAACACTGCAGAGAGAGGATAAATGCTGATAACCAGCATTTTCTCCTTTTCCCACAATGTTGTCTACCCTTCCAGAGGCAGATTTTAGATTTTAAGGCAATTTTGTCTGCAAATGTATTCAATTTTGACCAGTGTAAAATTTTTCATTTGGTAATGAGTTAAAGTGAATTAATCCTTTATCAAACAATCCCATGTTTTACTCAAGGGAGACAATTTAAAGACTTTGGTGTAAGACCACAATCATAACTCTAAACAATAGACAAGAATACTTCTTAAAATTTAATATCTCTATGGGAAATATGTGACCCTTAGAGACACAATTCGAACAACTTTGGTACGAGACCGTGCCATACTTGTGAGAGGCCAATATAACTGTCTGAGGCCTTACTGTAAATGGTTTCCAGAAAGAAGGTTTAAATTTTCCCTGAATGACACCGTGTTAAAATGCGATGGAAAGTATCCTCATCTTCATGGACCAAATTTGAAAAATCTTGATTTGGATCATTTTATTACATGTTTCATAAAATCTAACAAAATATCAAAGGCCCATGCCTCGTAGTTGTAAGCAAGATGACAGTTACAGTTTTCTGTTGAGAAATCTAGAGAACTCCAAAGCCAAAAAGTTGACCTATCCAAAAATCGCTTGTCCAAAGTTCAAATAACTTGTTAAACCCTTAAAACTAACTTTCCATATTAAGCTACAATACCATCCTATTTCTTGCTATAAAAATTCTTTTTTCCCATTACGTTTTAGCTCTTGTGGCCATACTGTTCGTATGACCTTTATCATTTCAACAATGATTCATTAATTCAACCATAGGAGAAGCAACATGAAATTTGGGCAAGATCATCCAAAAAGTTTCAAAAGAGGTTTTCACAAATGTTGACAGACAACAGTGACCCATCCCAATAGCCAGGCTTGAGCTCAGGTATAAGCTAAAATATCACCAGGAAAATAACCTGAAACTTATGATCATTTAATCTCCCTGTCAAGGTAGATTTTTGTGATGAACCCTTTTTTCTCTCAATACAATTATGATTATGTTTAGAGAACAAAAACTAATGCAATGGAAGCGATGAAGCTAACCTGAAGAATACAGTAAGACAATAATACAAACATCTACAAATACTTAGAAATATACCGGATAGAGGGAGTGATTTTGATTTCAAAATTGATAATTAGTAACTATCTACTTAACCCTAAGTTATGGGTACTCATTAGAATCATCCAGACAGTTCTAATGAGTACCCATAGCACAGGATTTGGAAGAGAAATAATGGAGTTAAAATACTTCCACTCCCTCTTATCTGGAGGTCTGCAAGATGTTTTAAACACTAGAAATGTTATCTACAATTACATTGCCTTTACATTCTATTTGTATTTTTATCAAGGTTACATTTTTGTAAGAGTAAAACTTAATAATCTTTGGGATATTCTTCGTTATTTTTTTTTAAAACAAAAGGGCTATGCGAAATAGCCCAACCCCTTCCCCCAAAAATGACCCTTTGGCTTTAAATGATTCTGTAGTTTTTAGCAGGTGCATGTGTATGATATGATCATTGTTTTTCCATAAACAGTTCCAGATACAATCATCTCGTTCTTATTCTGTCTGCAGTAATTCTGTGTTACGTGCAAGTCAAGTAAAATTGCCTGTTCACCTGAAGGCACCATACCAAACCAGTCTTAACCGGCTTGTGGTCACTTCTAACTTGATTAGCGTAACTATTCTACAGTCCTTATAGGTTTCATTCTATCTAATCCTTTTCCATGAAAGTTGAACTTATTCTCATCACAGTCCCATGTCCTTACTGCGTTCAGAGCATGTATTCAATCATAAACTGATCAGACGTCCAGGTATGATTTTATTATTCAACACAGGTTCACCGAAATCATTGTGACATAATAAAATCAAACTTTCACACAATTAAGTGAGATTATTTCAAAATCATGGGTAATTCCCTAACAGCTTGTACAGCAAAATTTCACATAATTGTAATGACTTCTGCTTTAAATCAAGGAAATGTTTACATAATTGAGTGATTTCCAGGGGTTGACATAAGGATTTCTTCAGCACTTGCCCGGAGGGCAAGCTTGATTTTACTGCAGCTTGCCCCCCAGGTTTTGAACTTGCCCGAGGGGCAAGTTGGATTTTATTCCAGCTTGCCCCCCAGGTTTTGAACTTGCCCGAAAGTAATTATTGTATAAACTCCGTTTAACCTATTCATTTCACTTAAATGCATTAGTACTTGCTGCATTTAAATGTTTAAAGGCAGCAAATACTAATACACATGCCAAACTTAGCTGAAATTATTTAATTAAAAGGAGGCAAGAAAAATTAACATTTCTGAACAAATTTAATTCTCACAATAAAATTCACATTTAACATTTACAATTTTTGTTGTGCAAAACTCTGCTGATTTTTTCATTAAAAAACAATCATTATCGTTGAACATGTGATCACTGTGCCACTTAGCATTTTATCCCTTAACCCTTTACCAAACGACAAAATTTTAGACTAAAGAATTTTTAAGAATTTCTTCATGTCCGTAGTGTAAATAGCCCACAGCCATCAGAGCCATGTTTCTTGATGGATCAAAATTTCTCAAACAATTTGCAAAAAGGGTCAACCAAGGAACATTTCTTATTTCAAAATCTGACCAGCCGTTTCAGAGAAGAATTTTTAAGAATTTCTTCATGTCCGTATAGTGCAAGTAGCCCCCCCCCCCCTCCCCCATCAGAGCCATGTTTCTTGACGGATCAAAATTTCACGAACAATTTTTGAAAAGGGTCACATAAGGAACATCCATGTGAAATTATTTCAAAAATCTGACCAGCCTTTTCAGAGAAGAAGAATTTTTAAGAAATTCTTCATTTCCGTATGGTGCAAGTAGCCCCCAGTCACCAGAGCCATGTTTTTCAACGGATCAAAATTTCGTGAACAGTTTTTGAAAAGGGTCACCAAAGGAACTTTCCTGTGAAATTATTTCAAAATCTGACCAGCGGTTCCTGAGGAGAAGATTTTTAAAGAATTGCTTAGAAAATTCCATTTGGTTGCCATGGCAACCAGAATTTTTAATGGGATCAAATTCTGTGAACAATTTTTAAAGAGGACCTCCCAAGGAACATTCCTGCCAAGTTTGGTCCGACTTGGCCCAGCGGTTTAGGAGAAGATGTTTAAAGAATTGTTGATGCCGCACACCGCACGACGGACACAGCGTGATCCTAAAAGCTCCCCTTGAGCACGTTGTGCTCAGGTGAGCTAAAAACTGGGCATGAAATGTATGTTTAGAGAAATAAAAGTGAGAGTACACATTTATCATGTTTTACTTGCTCTTTTTCACGTTAACCCTTTACCAGATGACAAAATTTTAACCTTGTCCAAATTAAATGCATTTGCAGACGACAATTTCAATGTGGCTCAAATGGTGCAATTTTTCTTTGATAGGGTAGAAAACATTGTGGGAAAAGGAAAAAAGTGCTAGTTACCAGCATTTTCTCCTTTTCCAACAATGTTTTCAAAAGGCTTCTATCTCAGGGTCATAAAAACCAGGGATTGTTTGGTAAATGGTTAACAATATCATAACTTTCTGATTAATCAGGAACTTTCACCCTGGAATTGAGTCTAAGTGAACTAAGAATCCAAAGAATCAGACTCAATCTGAAAAAAAAATATGCTGATTTGATCTGCATTCTTGTTCTTGCATAAAAGAACAAAATTCAGCATATGCCTTTTCAGAGTCTTCAACCTTTTCCCGATAGCTGATCTTTTTCTCAAAATGCAGTACCTTAATTAAGGATTGAAGCTATTGGGTACTTTTTAACATTTTACCCACTCCTATTTCATTTTATTGGATTTTGGAATTTTTATTTGGGTACACCTATATTCTGTATTAATGGAGCCAATGCCATTTTAATTGGGTATTTACAGGTATTTTACCCCTTGAATTTTGTTTGGATTGCTTTTTTTTTTAAATTTTAATTGGGTCTTTACCCAAATATGCAGCTTAATTAAGGTACTGGTAATGGCAGAATATAAAATTTCTGAGTCACCACTTGTTTGGGAAAGAGCTGTTGACTTGTTTTGCTGTGTCTTGTTTATTTGTGGGTCATTTTGTGCTGTACTTCTTTGACTAGTGCCAGTGGTTATAGGCGGCCATCATGTTTGAATTTGAAAGTATCATTTCCTGCTCCTTGTTTTCTGAGTGGATAACCACCCATCTTTCCACAAGCCATGGTCAGCTTTAACTCTTTTATCAAACAATCCCGGGTTTTCACAACTCTGAGAAAGAAGCTTTTTGAAAACATTGTTGGCAAAGGAGAAAATGCTGGTAAAAAGCATTTTCTCCTTTTCCCATAATGTTTTTCACCCTTCCAAGAACAAATTTCAATTTTTGAGTCACATTAATTTTGTCGTCTGCAAATGCTTTCAATTTGGACCAGTCTAAACTTTTGTCATTTGGTAAAGAGTTAAATGGGGTGTGTTTTCAGAGAAAAATGTGCTAGACTGCCGGGATTTTTGATTTAGTTGTTTGAAAATTAAATGTGATAGAAACGACAAATAATTTGTTCTTCATTTTTCTTTTCTGTATTTTAAAGAATTCGCTAAGCTCCTGACACGACTTTTGTCTCCCTCTCTTTTTTTTTTTGGAAACGAAACTTCACTTCGATGAAAAATCTAACCACAAAAACGACACATTTGGCATACATTGCTGACGAGTTACATCGGAGCCAAGCGAACCCTTTTATTAACTATTGTTTCTGAAGGTATTTATCACAGTATCGCGTCGCATTGTCTCTACAATTACAAATTTCCGAGTTAAATAATTTCGCAATCTGAGTGTCAACCATATTGAATATGGTAGCATCGGAAACATCGAAACTTTACTTGCCGATTCGTTTCATTGGATGAAAAAAAGCCACCAAAGGCGTAATCGACCAATCAAAAACAGTTTAATATCCATCTGCGTATCAGATCTCAAAGACCCAAAACTACCGGTATCGGCGATAAAGACCCGAACTGACGATACCGGACTGAAAATTTTACTTGCCCGGCGGGCTCACCAATGGTGAAGGCAGCTTGCCCATAGCAATTACGGCCCGAATCGGGCAATCGGGCGTCCGCTTATGTCAAACCCTGGATTTCCCTATTTTATGATTTGGCAGATTACGTCGGGTAAATTTAGAGACAAAACTTTGACTTTGACAGAAGGAATAATGTTTTAATATCTATGGTGTACTGACAGTGCTAATTTTACTTGCATATGAGTTATATATACAAGGATACGCATAAAAACAAAAGGGCCATGCTGGCCCTGTATCGCTCCACTGGCTAATACGTACAAACCATACATACCAAACATTACAATTCTTGGCTGAAAGGTTTCGAACAAGGAGCCTAATAAAGTTTTCTCTACAAGAGGGACATTGGCCCTAAAGCACTCACCTAAGTAAAAGCATCTACGGTTTATAAAGCTGAAGATATCCTGGTTTTAATGATGTCAAAAACATGATCATAACTGTGACCTATTTTTTGACCGACTTGATCTACTTTTGAACGTGTCACAGATATCATTAGACAGACATTCTGGTGATGTTTCATGTATATCAGGCTGAAAATGTGGCCTCCAGGTTTTCTCAGATTTGTCCAAATGACCTACCTTTTCACCCTTCATGATCCAATTTCGAACTTGTCCAACATCATCAAGACAACCATTATGACAAAGTTTCATGAGTATCAGGTTGAAAATGTGGTCTCTTCCGTGCACACAAAATTTTTCTTAGATTGACCACAGTGACCTACTTTCTGATCAGACATTTCCAAATTTCGAACTTGTCTGAGATATTATTAAGACAAACATTTTGACCAGGTTTCATAGATTTCCAGCTGAAAATGTAGCCTCTGGAGTGCACACAACTTTTTTTTTTAAGATTTGACCTACTTTTTGACCCGATATGACCCAGATTCAAACTTGTCTGAGAGATCATCAAAACGAACATTCTGACCAAGTTTCATGAGTATTAGACACAAAATGTGGCCTCTAGAGTGCACACAAGGTTTTTCTAAAATTTGAACTGGTGACCTACTTTTTACCCAACATGACCCAATTTCGATCTTGTCCGAGATAGCATCAAGACAACTATTCTGACCATATTTCAAGAGTATCAAGTTGAAAATATGGCCTCTAGAGTACACAAAGGGTTTTTTTTAGATTTGTCCAAGTGACCTACTTTTCGACCTGACATGACCCAGAATAACTATTGTCCAAGATGTTATCAAGACACACAATGTGACAAAGTTTCATAAGTATTAGGCTAAAAATCTGGTCTTTAGCGTGCAACGTTTTTCTAAGATTTGGCCCAGTGACCTACTTTTTGACCCAACATGACCCATTTTAAAACTTGACAGAGATATTATCAAGACAAACATTCTAACGAAATTTCATGAGTATTAAGCTGGAAATGTGGCCTCTAAAGTGCACTTAAGGTTTTTCTAAGATTTGACCTGGTTACCTACTTTTTGACCAGACATGACCCAATTTCGAATTTGTCCAAGATATTATCAAGATAAACATTCTGACCAAGTTTCATGAGTACTGACTGAAAATGTGGCCTCTAGAGGCACCTTAAATTATGATTTCAAGCTATAATTATGAGCTTGAATTCTGGTAGAGGTTTTAGTAGAAGGTTTCCTTACTAAAACATCAAAGGCAGGGTTTACTTTGATTCAACGGCTAAACTTTAAAAAGAACAGAAGAGATCCACTTGATAAGGCTAAATGCAAAATACGGTAGCCCTAGGCCTGAGAGAAAGTATCAAGAAGTTTTTTAATGTTTTCACAATTAAGCCCTTGTAAAACTTGTGACCGCGAGGACAAGGCCAATTTTGACTCCAGGGCTATGATTTAAAGAATTTTAGTAGAGGTCCATTAGGTGAAGCTACATGTCAATTTTGGTAGCCCTTGACCATAATTATGGTTTAAAATCAGAAGATTTTTAGAGTTTTCCCTATATAAGCCTGTGTAAAAATTGCAACCCCCAGGGCGGGGCCAATTTTGGCCCCAGGGTTATTATTTGAAGAATCTTAGTTGAGGTCCATCAGATGAAGCCACATGCCAATTTTGGTCGCCCTAGGCAATATGGTTAAGAACCGGAAGATTTTTCAAGCTTTCGTAATTACTGTAAGCCCATGAAAAACTTGTGACCCCCTGGGGTGGGGCCACAAAATTTGGCTCCTGGGCTATAATTTGAAGAATCTTAGTACAGGGCCGTCAGATGAAGACACATGTAAACTTTGGTAGCCCTAGGCCATATGGTTTAGAACCAGAAGATTTTTGAAGTTTTCCCAATATAAGCCCATGTAAAATTTGTGACCCCTGGAGCAGGGTTAGCCCCAAAGGTTATAATCTGAAGAAAACGGGTAGAGGTCCATTACATGAAGCTACATGCCAAATTCGGTAGCCTTAGGCCTTATGGTTTGGGACAAGACGATTTTCAAAGATTTCCAATATTTTTCAGTTTTGTTGCCATGGTGACCAGAGTTTTTACAGGAATCAAATTCTTGCAAGAAATTCTAAAGAGGACCATGGTAGGATCATTTCTGTGAAGTTTGGTAAACATTGGATGGGTAGTTTTAGAGAAGAAGGTAATTGAAATAAAAGTTTATGCACGCACGGACGCGTAGACCCAGAGGATCATGACATAAGCTCACTGGCCTTCGGCCACTGGAGCTAATAAAAGTACATGGTTAAAGATTTGTATGGGCTTTAAAGAAAATGTAGAACAAAAAGAAATGAGTAGATTGTAGATAAAAAGATAAAATAAATTCTGGGTAACATTATTAAACACAGAACATTTATAAGTGCCTTTGCATACCCTTGACCCATTACTATTTTAAGAAAAGATAACCATATGAAAGAAATATCCTTTTTCAAGCCCAAACATTGTGGAGAAAGTAACCATTACTTACTCAAAGTAATTGCTTTTTCAATGGTATTTTTAAAACTGTCAGCTTTCAACTGTATGACATAGAAAGTTAGTATTGAGCTCTAATGGCTTAAGACCTTATAATAACATAAAATTTTATATTAAGATTTCTTTCAATGAGTAAGAAATTAAAGTCAGTATATGTTACAGTAATGTGAGAAATTATGTCTTTAGAAGAACAGAAATTATGAATAAAGACAGCGAGCATCAAAAATGAAAATGGAACCTCAAATAGAATCCAAGACAACCGATGAAAACGGCCAAAAGTATGCAAGAGTCTCCAATAAGGCAAACGCTCTAAATAAAGTAAGCTCATCTACGAAATACAGGGTTCAACTATGCCCATCTTGGATAAAGTAGAAACCATGTAAAATGGCATACAAGTTGAGAAGTGCAATATTTCCTTGGAGAGCCATGATGGCCCTGCGTTTTTCTACTTCCTATTAAATGTACCATGCACTTAATTGGCATTGACAGAGAAATTAAATCATAAGAAGTCTATATGGCATTACACTTTCATGGAGTAAGTAGCCTTGCCCCCTTGAATATAAGCAGATCTAACCAAGTATCATTGATACCAAAAGTCAATGAGATAAAACTAACGAAGAGTCCTTAGACAAGATTTCTAAAACTTTAGTGGTAGAAAAAGATTTTTTCAGTGGTATAAACCATTAAGTTCTGGAACAATGAATGACAGAAATCTTCCTTTATATCAAATATTAAAGTCATCTGAGCCATAACAATTATTATGTTTATAAACCACTCTCACTGAAAACTGAACATTTTCTACCCGAAAGACTTGAACATCCAACATAAATCAAGTAACAGTACAGTTTAATAGTCAAGGAAGGTAAAGGGTAGCAAACTACATGTATTCATTATTCGTTATGAGTGAGCAGGAGTCATTTCCCTTGATCTTTAAATATGCTTTAGTCATAATGAATTAATGTTCTGCACCTTTTTTTTTAGAGTTTTCCCTATGTAAGCCTTTGTAAAACATGTTACCTGAAGAGCTGATCCTAGGACTATAGTTTTAAACGTCTCGCAACGGATGCACCAGATGAAGCTACGTAAAAAATTATGAGAAGGAACCAAGAAGTATTTTAGTTTTTAGCCCACGTTAAACCCCTGTATAACCCTTTACCACACAATCCCGCCTTTGAATGACCCTGAGGAAGAAGGATTTTGAAAGCATTGTGGGAAAAGAATAAACTGCTGGTAACCGACATTTTCTTCTGTACCCACGATGTTTTCTACCCTTTGAAAGACACATTTTATATCTTGAGTAACATTTAATTTGTTGTCTGCAAATGCTTTCAGTTTGGATCAGGCTAAAATTTTGATGTGTGGTGAAGTGATAAGTTAGACAACCTTGGTTGAGGTCTACTAGATGAAACTGCATGCTAAATTTGGTAACCCTAGACCTCACAGTAAGTTTTCATTAATTAAAATATATGATCCCTGGGTTAGGCCCAATTTTCCAAAGGCTATAATATGAATAATCTTAGTAGAAGTCCACCAGATAAAGCCACATGCCAAATTTGTCAGCCCTATGCTTTCCAGTCAGGGGCAAGAAGATTGTTGAAGTATTCACTATATAATACTATGTAAACCCCGGATTCCTAGGGCTGGGCAAATTTTGGCCTCAGGGCTATAGTCTTTTAAGAATAACAGTAGATGTCTATCTGAAAGAGGGACATGCCAAATACGATTTTCAATATGTTTGCAGTTTTGTTGTCCTGGTAACCAGACTTTTAACCAGAATCAAATTAGTTGAAGAAATTCTGAGGACGGTCATGGCAAGATCATTTCTAAAATAATTCATCAAAATTGATGGGTTGTTTCAGAGAAGATGTTTGGAAGAAGAAGTAACATGACAGTATGCATATACACACTACAGACACAGGGCCATGATATTAGCTCGCTGGCCTTCGGCTACGGAGCTAAAATTTAAACGACAGGAAAAGAATAATAAGTGATGTTGAATGTTAGATTTGTTTGTTTTGGTGATTAAGCATTTCAATACTAAGAACACCTGAATTAGAAATATTTCTTCAACTTCACCTTATCAGCCCATATTAATCTTTGAAATATCATTTAGTTATTTTCTACAGTATGCCTCTTCTGCATAATTTCATGTTTTAATGACTTTTTAGGAAAACCCCTTCTGAAAACATTGTGGGGAAAAGAGAAAATGCTGGAAATCAATATCTTCTCCTTTCCCCCATTTTGTCTAACCTTTCAAAGACAAATCTCACCACTTGATCCACATTTAATGTGTTGTCAGCAAATTCTTTGGATTTGGACACGTCTTAAGGTTTGACGTTTGGTAAAGAGTTAAGAAGGACAAGTAATTGTTACTTCTGATGCCGACGATGACAGCAAAGGAAATAGTATAGATGGCCCAATCCTGTAAAAACTTAGGCTATCCCCCAAAGACTGGCCAATCCCTAACCAGAGGGACCACTTGCAGGTACTGCCACTTTGCTGCAGTTGCTTTTTTAGACAGAATATTAAGACAAAAAGGAACATAAAAAATTTATGGCAAAACAGACTAGCCCACTTCATTTAACATGAACCAGGTCAACATCATTTACATAAATTAAAATTCTATTTGTACCATCGGCATCTCACGTGACTGTCTTCGGCATATGTCCCGAGTGGTCAGGGAAATATTTCTTAAGGTATTAAATTGCTTACCTGTGCATAACAGAGAACTAGCTCAAGTCGTCCGTAACTTCAGCTAATGCGAACTAAACTTCCCGAATGGTAGTTGGAGTTCTATTTATATGCATGCATATATATTTAGCAAAAAGGTCAGGATTAAGTTAAATGAAGTAAGCTATAACACAGACAATTGGGCTGTGATAATTTCTCAATGTTTTCTTCGACAACAGACAACGCCGTTCAAAAAAATGCGCTTATATAAAACATTGAACCCGGCTGCCAACAGCTTGACCTACATGTATCTAGAAATAAACTGAAGATCAACAGGTCTACCATCAATCTATGCAGGACTTCTGGAGCTTTTCATCACTTTTTTTTTTTTTTTATTTAGCAATGAGGCCTTATCAATGATCTGAATGTATTTTTCCAAAATGTACGGGAAGTTGAATATAAAATATTCAGCAATTTCTGAACAGAAGACTTTTGACTCATATTCAATTTATATATCTACTTCAAGCTCTTGTGACCCTATCATATATCAAACAAGAAGCATTTAAAGAAGTTTGAAAGAGGACCAAGGGTTTGTATTTGTGGTATGTGTCTGAAATTGCCCATTTCGTATAGGTGGAAAATTTTGCTGGCAACAGACGATAAATGACAGGCATCATGTCACAGGATGTCATGACCCTGACCCAACACCTGAATAATGACCATGAGCACATAACGAATACTTGGACAGCAAAACACCTTAACTCCTTACCACACAACAAAACTTTTCATCACTGAAAGCGTTTGCAGACAATAAATGAAAGGCATAACGATTGGGTCTGTCTTTAAGTTGGCAGACAATATTGTCAGAAGAGGAAAACATTTTGGTAACCAGCATTTTCTCCCTGTTCTCCTTTTCGCTCAAAATTTTGAAAAACTGTTTACTTAAAGGTCATTAAAACATAGGATTGTTGAATAAGTACTTAAGTTGAGCATGTATAATCATTAAAGTAAAGATTCTATACTACGTGACAGACAAATCAATAATAAATCCTATTTTAGCATTTTTTTTTTTTTTTTTTTTTTGATTAACAAGACAACGTGCAAAAAAGTGTGCATCTAGTAAGCATAATTCGAGACATAAAATAAAGGTGATATCTGTGTATGTGAAACAAACAAAGTTCCTATTCTAGACTGAATGATAGAAACAACAAATGAACATACAAACGTATGTTTAGTGTTGTGAAAATATTTAATTAATAGTCAAATAACAATTGGACAAGTGTTTCCTTCATTGCTCACCCAAGACCATTACTTATAATGGTCGGTCACTGTTTGTTCTAAAATGTTGAGATAGAAACACACAAGGCCCTTAAACACTCTAAATTGTTAAAACTAGTTCAAAGTTTGGCTCTTCTTTCTTGGTTTCAAAAGTTCGCTGACAAACGGTCGAGGTTATACGTTATATATGTTAGATATAGATTGTGTAATTCTACCCTTCCTTGTATACTTTGATAATGTGTCACTTGCATATACACAAACAAGAGGGCCATTGGCCCTAAAACGCTCACCTGAGTAAACTCATCTAGGATCAATGTGGCTGCTTGAGTGCACACAAGGTTTTTCTTTCTAACATTCGTTCCAATGATCTACTTTTTGACCTGACAAGACAAAATGTTGAACTTGACCTAGACTTCATCAAATCAAACATTCTGACCAAGTTTAATGGGTATCAGGACGAAAATCTTGCCTCTAGAGTGCACATAATTTCTTTTTGACCACACATTACCAGATTTCAAATTTGTCCGAGATATAATCAAGACAAAAATTCTGACTAAGTTTCAGGAATATCAGACTGAGAATGTGGTCCTAACAGTGCAAACAACTTTTTCACAGATTTGGCACAGTGGCCTACTTTTTAAACCTACGAGACCCATTCCAAACTTGTCAGTTATCATCTAGATAAACATCACAAGTTTCATGAGTATTGGGCAGAAAACGTGGCCCCTAGAGTGCCCACAAGGTTTATCCAAGATTTGACATGGTGACCTACATTTTGACCTAACGCGACCCAATTTCAAATTTGTCTGAGATTTCATCAAGACTTACAATCTGACCATGTTTCATAAGTATTAGGCTGAAAATGTGGCCTCCACAGCGCACTAAAGGTTCTTCCAAAATTTGACCTGGTGACCTACTTTTTGACCCGACATGACCCACTTAAAAATTGTCCGAATTATTATCTAGCAAACATTCTGACCAAGTGTCATGATTTTTGGAGTAAAAATGTGGCCTCTTGAGTGCACACAAGGTTTTTTTTTAAAATCTGACCTAGTAACCTACTTTTTTATTTGACATGACTCAATTCAATCTTGTCAGAGATATTATCAAGATAAACATTCTGAGCAAGTTTCATGAGTACTGGACTGAAAAGTGCACCCATAGTTTTTCTAAAATATGATCTGGTGACCTACTTTTGACCTGACATGTCACAATTTCATACTCGTTCAAGATATTATCAAGACAAACATTCCTACCAGATTTCATGAATATTAAACTAAAATTGTGTTCTCGAGGGTACACACAAGGTTTTTGGAGACTTACTTTTTGACCTGACATGACCCACTTTCAAACTTATTCGAGATATTACCATTGAAAACATTCTGAACAAGTTTTATGAGTATTGGACTTAAAATGTGGCCTTTAGAGTGCACACAAGGTAATTGTTGACGCCTGGACAACGCACGACGACACAGCACTATCACAAAAGCTCACTTTGAGCACTTTGTGCTCAGTTGAGCTAAAAATCTAAAACATCAACACAGAATGGGTGTTATGAATTTCAGAATTATTTATATGTATACTTATGAATGTAGTTTATTATTGATAGAATATGATAATTTCTATCAAGTTTATTTCTACCAATAAAAGAATTTTGCTTTCATCAAAAGCGAGCAACATGGCATGGCCGCTATACTATATGACTCACTGCTTACTTTGTTTGTATACACAAACAAGTGTATACACATCAATATTGCTAATTATACACGAAGTTGGCAAGTTGTTTGAGTTTGTAAACCCTTTCCTTCTAATGGAAAGTATTGATCCCATTCACAACATTTAAAGATATTTGTCTGAAGGAATATTACATGTATAATTGTGTGGTGTAAAGCCATCTTCAAATTCTAATCCCTAATGTAGTCTTTTACAAAAGAACATGTGTATTTGTCCCTGTCTTTGATTTCGCATACATTTGTACAAACTGACAGATTTTAATAAAGACCAGTTTAAAACACGAGTCCAGAAATTGAAGATTTTTTTCCCTTGGATTTAACTTAGTTTTCAATCCAGATTGACATCCAGATATCTTAAAAATAAACATCTGGGAAATCTTCACTGGCAAAAAGAGGCCTACAAGGCTGAAATATTTTTTTTTATTCAAATATTCAACCCAACTGAAACTTGACTGGAATGTTTATCCTTAATACATCTTAGGAAGGCTTAACTATTCATAAACTTGAGAAAAAATAGGTCAACAGATCATTTGTTTCAAAACTTTTTCTATTATTTACTAGCTCTGTAAAAGTTTTTCTCTACCAACCTTTCTTGGGTAATGTGCTTGTAACCTTCCTAAATTAGAATTTATGACTGAAGACAGAAATTCTAGTAAGCTCAACACTTTCTTTTTAATCATTTACATAGCTGTAAAAGATGTTCCTTTCATCTCGCCAAGTGACAAACTCTTTATCCCAAGTGAACCAGAAGGTTGAAATTAAACCTTGGCCAAGATGTCACATAGACATCATAAAGACCAGGACTAAATTGAGTGGATGAACTGTTTATTTTCTTTGATTTGGTGACTGATTCTCTTCAATACAATGGATGGTTTATAATAAAATAATTTTGGATATTTTTAAGACAACAGAATAAGGGGCCACAATTTGTTGTGCCACCCCACCTCATCCAGTGCGACCACATTTTGAACTACTGGCAATAATTGTATGGTGTTGGTAGATATCATGCTAGATACCAAACATTACAATCCTAGGCCAAAGGGTTTGGAACAAGAGGATTTTTAAAGTTTTCTCTATAAAAGCTTATACGAAGGATATGACACCCAGGGAGGGGACCATTTTTTATCCACAGGCTATAATGTGATGAATCCTGGTAGAGGTCCACTACATGGGGCTAAAGACAAATAACACAGATCTACGCTGAATGGCCATAAACAAAAAGATATTCGAAGTTCCCACAATTTAAAGCAGCTGTAAAACATATGACCCTCAGGGCGGAGCCAGTATTGACTGCAGGGTTGAACTCTGAACAAACTTGGTAGTGATCCAGTAGATGATCTACATGCCAAATTAGGTAGCAATATGATTTAAGCTAAGGAAAACGGGGATTTTTAAAAAAATTTACTATTATATGCATATGATAAGCTTGTGATCCCTCTGGGGTGGGGCAATATTTAACCCCCAGGGCTATAACTTGAGTAATCATGGCAGAGGCATGCTAGATGACAACACAAATACAGAATATTACATCTCTCTCTCTCAAATTAGGAACACAATTTTTTCCTTTCGATTTTTCACTATATAAGCCCCACTAACAATTTTTACCCATGGATATTATTGGTAAAATGGTAGAGGTCCTCTAGGTTAAGATACATACAAAAATTGGTGGCCCTAGACTTTCATGTTAGGAACAAGAAGATATTTTTAGTTTTCACTGTATAAGCTCTTGTAACAAATTTTGTGAGCCCTGAGGTGGGGCAAATTTTGACTCAAGGACTATAACTTAAAGTATTTCGTTGAAATGATATCCCCCGCCCATTTTGTTTTGTTTGTTTGTACCGGAGTTTAACCCAGTTTTAACAGCTAAGGTCATATCACGGCAGTCAGTGCCCCTATGCATGTGTTCAGGCTTTCTCACATCAGTACTGACACAACTTTCTTTCCAAATCACTGACAGCTTTTCCCATTTGAATCAGAGGTGTGAGGCGAAAAATCACCGGAAAGAAAGTTTGCCTCAGGGTATCAAACTCACAACCACTGAGCTACCCAGGATTTCCATCTCCTGCCGAAAAAAGCCCCCCTTTTTCCATGACACAGCATTAAAAGAAAAAAAAAAAAAAAAAAAAACCTAATCGGAAGACTATTATATTAAGGAACTTATGTATGATGTTTCATCAAATTTGATAAAGGATTTTAGAAGATATCCGAACGGACAGGAGGACGGACGGATAGACAACACAAAAACTATATCCCTTTGCCTTCGGCGGGTGATAACAATATTGGTACAGGTCCACTAGATAAAGCTCAGGCCAAGTTGGTTGCTCAAAGCTGCATGGTTAGGAATAGGAAGTTTTTAAAAGTTGTCACTATGATAAGCCCATGTAAAGCATGTGACACAGGGAAGAGTGAGGACAATTTTTACCCCAGGCCTATAAGTTGAAGAATTTTGTTAAAAGTCCATTAGATGAATATGTTCCAAATTTGGTAGCCCTAAGCCTTATGGTTTCAGACAAGAAGACTTTTAAAGTTTTTCAATATTTTTCCATTTTGTTGAACCATTTCTGAAGATGGCCAATACATGATCATTTAGGATCATTTCTATGACATTTCTTCAGATCTGATGGATAGTTTCAGAGAAGATGTTTGAAAAAAACATCAGAGGCACAGACACATCACACACAAACAGAGGAACAAACACAAGGTCATGACGTAAGGTAGTTGGCCTTTTGGCCAGTGGAACTAAAAATGAACAAAGTTTTAATTGTTCAATTAATATCAGGAAACTTTGATTTCTTTCTAACATCTTTCATTAACTTAAAATAAGAAAAAAAATCCGAGGTTTTCTTTTTTTACTTTCAAATGGGCTTGAACTCATTGCCTTCAGGATGACAGCATAATACAGTATAATAAATAAGCATGGATACTGAGTTGTACAAATGTGAAAATAATCTCAAAGTAATCCCACAAAACTATTTTAATCAAGCTAAATTTAACAGAACTTCAAAAGGTTCCTTTACAGAATAAGATATTTAGATTTTCTACATTTCTTGTTGGTGTCAGCACCTTGAATATACAAGTAATCAAAACAAGTTTAAAACGATTGGATAAATTTGGCCAATTTATCGCCATGAAATGTAAATTTCCAACCTTAAATAGCACAATATTCGTTTTAAATGCCCTCCATTTTCAATATGGTTTAAGCTGTTGGTGATATAATTCTGTGAAAGTTTTATGAAAATCTGCCCCAAAATGTGGACTAAACAAGAATAAGAAAATTGGACAGACACAGGATGGGCATCAGGCAGACACAAGACAGACAGTGGACACCGAGGCATAAGCTCCTATGGCCTTTGGTCATTAGAGCTAATAATAAAATAAAAGACAGCACAGCAGTATAATAAATGTTAGAGACTATCTTATCTTTCCCACATAAAAGATGCATTTTGTCATAGAAACAATGAAGGTAAACTATATCAAATGTTTGCATTATTTCTCAAATTTTTGAAATGCTGATAGATAATTTTGAATTTTTCATTTTTATCAGAGATAAACCTTTCGTGCAGATTTCTATCAACCCATTACTTTCTAGAAACAAGAGGGCCATGAAGGACCTATATAGCTCAACTGAATTACAATATGTGTAAATGACACAATCATTAAACTGTAAGAAATATGTATTGCAATAAAATATCTTAATGAAAATAAGCCTACCCACATGCCTTATCTTTTTGAGATTCCAATATATGTTAATGAATACTATTTATCAATGAATAATAAAGTATCATTCAAAGAAAACATCAATTAATTCTTACAAAGAAAATTTTGACAAGACAATTTATGAACAAGAAGGCCAGACGAATTTCATTCTATCAATAGCATAGGTCCAATAGTTTAAAACAAGATGATATCTAAAGCTTCCATAATATAAAGCTCCTGTGAATGATGTAAGAACAAGAAGATTTCTTGGAATTTTACATCATAAAAACATACATAAAACTTGTGACCCCTGGGCTTGGGCCAATTTTGATCCAAGGCCTATAATTCAAACAATCTTGGCAGAGGCTTACATGATAACAACACATGTAAAATATTACAGCAGTAGCTGTCACAATTAAGGACAAGAAGATTTTTGAAGTTTCCACAATATAAGCCTATATAAAAGGTGCCTCGCAGATCTTAACCCCAGGGCTATAAATTGGACAACATTAGAATTTCACTACATGAGCTAAATGCAAAATTTGGTAGCCCTATGTCTTATGGTTAGGAAGCAGAGGATTGTTTCAGTATTAAGTTCATGAGTTATCGTAAAACTTGTGACCCACGTCCAGGGCAAATTTTCAGCTCGGGGCTCTAAGTGGGTTAATTTTGGTAGATGTCAACGAGATGAAGCTACATATATAATTTCGTAGCCATAGGCCTAAAGGTTAGGAACAAGAAGATTTTAAAAGAATGTCACTAATATAAGCCCGTGTAGAACTTACGACCCCTGGGGTTGGCCCAATTTTGACCCCAAGGCTATTATAAATTGAAAGAATTTGGCGAGAGGTCCATTAGATGAAGTTACATGATAGGTAGGCTTTAAAGTTTCAGACACGAAGATTTTTAAAAACTTTCAGTATTGTTACCACGGCAACCAGAGTTTTGACACCAATCAAATTCTTTAAAAAGAATCTAAAGAGGGCCATGGTAGGATCATTTATGTGAAGTTTGGCCAAACCTGTATTGGAAATTATAGAGAAGATGTTGGAAATAAAAGTTAATGCACCAACACACAGACGGACATACACATGAAGGACACAGGGCTATGACAAAAGCTCGTTGGCCTTTGGCCAATTGAGCTTAAATAAATGGAAACGTCAAGCCATTATTCAAAACGCAAATATTGCAATTTCAAATTTCTGCTTGCCAGAAATATATTACTGCTTTGGATCTCACTGATCTTGATTACACTGTATGCAAAATTGCCATGAATTGTGCATGGCATAAAGAAGGTTAAGTTGTTTAAATAAATTTTAACCTCTTCAGTCATGTCACTTTTACGGCTTACATATTCAGTACTTATTCAGTTGACTCTACAGTCTGCAATCTGCATATTATGTGGGAAAGTTGCATGTTAGAAGATTATACAGTTTTGGTGCTCAAACTATTCACATCATCTATCAAACACTCTGCTTCCAGGATTTCTCTCTGAAACATAAACCAAGCATCATATCAATCTGAGAGAAACTCAATGAGGTAACAAGTAGTTACCAGTCTGACTTGCAAAATTGTAAATTGTTCGACAATGAATGTCAGTAAATCGGCCACTTTTGGTCGTAGACATAAATGGTAAAAAGTCCTCAAAAGGAAGGTTTAATTGACACAGATAAACTTTGTCCTGCATCTCACTTTCACATTAAACAAAATGGAGGCCCTCATTTTGCATAATCTTTAAAATGTGATAATGTCAATACAACATAGCATAATGATTATGGCATGAATGCTCAAGATTTGGAACATGAAATAGAATACTGTAAACATAATTCCTTGCTAAATATTTAACACATTTGAGCATGGCCATTAACATCAAAATAAATCAATGTGACTGAAAACTGGTAATTCCTATAAAAAAATGAATACATAAACACAAACCATGCTATAGTCTAACACGATAGTAAAGGGAGATAAATAGTAATAAAGTATGTATAATGAGAAAACAGGAGTAATTTCTTATGATCATTGTAAGCTATAGCTTGTTATTAACTATAATTCAGCCAAGTCAGCCATGTTCTCTGCCAGATCAAAATTATATCAAGAAATCTGAAAAAAAAGTCCAACAAAGGATCAGTTACCCCAATTTGTACAGAAATCAAACCTGCAGTTTTGGAGAGGGATATCATCATTATTTTGCAGTGTTTCTGCCATGGCAACCAGAATTTTTAATGGAATTATGGCAGGATCATTTCTGTGAAGTATATTCAAAATTCAACGGATAATTTCAGAGATGTCTGAAATACGAGTAAAGTCTTACACACAATACAGACATAGTGCCATGACATAGCTTGCTGGCCATTGGCCAGTGCGGCTAAAAACTGGGGAAACAAAAGACAGGGCCTCGCAACATACAAAACTCTGTAGATGTATTGATACATCACTGAATTATCAATTTTATTTCAAAGCCATATATTTTCCCGATGTAAAACATGGCTGATTTCGGTAATTAGATTATTTTCAGTCATTCTAATACCCCTTTCTAATTGGGAATATGGTGTCTTACACCAATAAAATTGCTTCAGTCATGTAACAGTGAAAGCTAAAATATTCACGTGTGCCCTTGGTCTTTAAAGTATAATATCTTCGGAAAGTAACGTGACAACATGCCTCTGAAAACCAACAAACGGACTATAAAATTATGATTCCTATACCTTTATCATTGTCACACAATGAACCCCCTTTTAGCGTACTCTTTATGAAACAAACTTTTCTCAAACCTAGTGCAAAACTGACATTCCTGCCATCCACATAAACCTGTTCATTTCATTGCCAGGTTCAGAAAGAATTTTATTTCCATGCTGTACACAGGACCAGTTACATAATATGCATAAAGGGTAAAACACTGCTAACTGGACGGTAAACATGTTCGGTAGCTGATCAAAATTGTCAACCTTTTGAAGTACCCCAACAGAAATGAAATAATCTCCATGGACAAAGCACTCAATACTCTTACAGGCATTTATAAATGCCACTGAACGAGTTCTTTATCTGTATGTATAAACAGAAAATGGTTTTAAAAATCTCATCAGAAAAATAGCTAAGGTTTAGTGGTCATGGCAACAATCAATAGTAAAAATGAATTATTCAGCAACTGTTTTGCCTTCCTGAGCAAAAATTGGAGGTTTTATAATCGAAATTGCAGTGAATGTGAATAGAAAAAAAATCTTTACATTTTAAACTATGCACACCTGACAAGTTTATGTCAATTAGAATTTAGTTGTTGGTTGTTTTTAAGAAACTTGTTTACAGTAGCTTTTGATTTGCCAGCATGTTCATTGGACCACTGTGAATGAGCGACACTTAAAACAAACTGTAACGAATTTGAAAAACTTTCCTTATAAGCCATTGATCAAGACTCACGTTCTAAATTCTAAACTTTTGTATTGACGAAGGAAATGATGTACAGTTAACTAGGACTTGCTAGTACTGTTCAATGGTAATTTTTATTTTACATTGCAGTCTCTCTGTCTTAACGACAGCTTTTTTTATAAACAGTGATTTTTTTTTTTTTTTTTGTACAATACCTACCTGTTACCTATATGAATCTATCATCTACTATTTATCACTATTACAAGGTATTGCTTGAAACTGATTTGTAATTTTCTGTCAAAACTAAATTTTGAGAGTTAATAGTCAATGTAAAAGCAGTAACTACTCCTGCAATGTTATCCATAATGTTATTTTGACAGCTAAAGTATCATTTGGTATTGAATAGGATAGTAAACAACTATAATACAGAGCAATCATAGAAGATGTAAAAATGTGTGCATGTATGTTGCATAAAGTGATAAAACAATCAATCAAAACAGGCAATTACACAGCTTTTAACATGTTTACACAGACTAATCAGCCACTGATAAATAAATTTAAAAACACACCCTTGTTATACATTTAGAAGTTAAGTCAAATCACATGTACGTCTTGGATAAAAAGATCAAAATTCATCATTAAAGAAAACTTTCTATGATTCATTCCAATTGCAGCTGCTTGCAGAACTTAATTCCCTGAGGTATTCTTATTGTAATAGTCATATAAAATCCTTACATGATTCTGATTCACTCAACAGTACATTTTTTTTATTTTTTTTTTATTTTCAATATATTGGAAACTAGTAAATGAAACTTTCTTCAAGTATACTTTCAAGCCCGTGCATCCGTAATTTCATGTGTGGTAAATGCAGAGTAACTTTACTTCACATAACTCATAGATTCAGCTCTTGAAAACATCATCACCATAAAAATCATATAAATGTGGGAAACAACAATGAAAAGACAGGTACATTTTTTGTACATTAAAATGATATATATATATATTTTTTTTTTATATATTTGGCACACTTTCAATTACTTTTATCTTGATGACAACTTAGTAATCACATGGCTCTACATTTCTTGCTACAATCACAACTACTTTGTAGTCGCATGGCTCTACATTTTTGCTACAATCACAACTAGAACGGTCGCAAAGTGGACAGACCCCCCCCCCCCACCAGCATCTTGTCACTGAAGCAGCACAATCGGAGAAAACAAAGTAGATCTTGACCTTTGACCAATGTGATCCAAAAACAAATGGAGACCCCCTAGGACCATGAGAAACACTTGTATACGGTTTCAGGGTCTTAGGTCAAACAGCTTTTGAGTTAGAGCACGGAAACGAAAACATGGACGGATTGACGGATGGATGGACGAACGGACAGACAGACAGACATGGTGAAACCAGTATACCCCCCATACGACGTAAGTGGGGGGATATAATTATTTTGTATTCACATGACTCTAGATTACTTGCTTCAAACATACATACTTTGTAAGCATATGGCTCTACATTACTTGCTACAATCATTCAAAGTAAGTGCATGGATCTGCATTACCTGCTGAAATCACAACTACTTTGTAGTCACATGGCTCTGACTATAATCAAGACTGCTTTGAAATCAAAAGGCTCTGCATATCTTGCTATTAATTACGACTGCTTAGTAACCAACAAAAATCTCTATTACTTGCTACAATCTCTCAAACTTGGTAATCACGTGGTTCCACTAAACTTGCTAAAATCATGAATATATGCAATCAAACTGTTCTGCAGTACTTGCTACAATCTCACATACATTATAATTACGTGATTTTATCACATTTGCCACAATCATGGATACTTGTAATCAAAATGTTCTGCATTACTTGCTACAATTGCGACTACTTTGTTGTCAGATAGCTCTACACGTTTTGCAGCAATATACGACAAATTTACATTCACATGTTTCTTCATTACTTAAAACAATCACTACTCCTTTTATGTCTACAGGCTGTACATTACTGGCTGCAATCTCGACTACTTTGTTTTTACATGGCTCTACATTACTTCGTATAATCTGGACATCCTTGCAACCACATTGTCTCTGCATTTCTTGCTGCAATCACCTCTTTGTTACAAGTTGCTGCATCATGACTACTCGTGAAATCACGGCTCTGCATTTCTTACTGCAATCATGACTACGTCTTAAAAACATGCCTCTACGTTTCTTGCTGCAATCATACCTTCTTTGTTATCATAAGGTTCTACATTACTGGCTACAATCGGAACTACTTTGTAATCATGTGGCTTTATATTAATTTTGCTACAATTACAACTACTTGATATCATATGGCTTTGCATTAATTGGTAATTGTATGGGTCATCGTTACTTGCTGCAATCATGACAACATCCTAAAAACATGGCTCTACATTTCTTGCTGCGATCATAACTTCTTTGTTATCATACAATCGGGACTACTTTGTAATCACGTGGCTTTATATTGCTTTCCCTACAATCACGACTACTCGATAATCACATGGCTTTGCATTAATTGGTAAAATTGGTAATTGTATGGGTCATCGTTACTTGCTGCAATCGTGACTACGTCTTAAATACATGGCTCTAAATTTCTTGCTGCAGTCATAGCTTCTTTGTTATCATAAGGCTCTACATAACTTGCAACAATCAGGATTTCTTTGTAATCACATGACCTTACATTACCTGCTACAATCAGAACTATTTGGTAATCATGATGGCTTTGCATTAATTGGTAGTCGTATGGGTCATCTATACTCGCTACAATCCTGACTACGTCTTAAAAACGTGGCTCTACATTTCTTGCTGCAATCATAACTTCTTTGTTATCATAAGGCTCTACATTACTTGCTACAACCAGGACTACTTTGTAATCACGTGGATTTACATTACTTGCTACAATCAGAACCACTTGGTAATCACATGGCTCTGCATTAATTGGTAATTGTATGTGTCATGATTACTTGCTGCAATCGTGACTAGTTTGTAATCAAATGGCTTTAAGTTACTGGCTACAATCACAACAACTTTGCTATCATAAGGCCCGATATTACATGCTACAATCAGGACTACTTTGTAATGACAGGCTCTTTATTAACTGCTTCAATCACAATTACTTCCTAATTAGGTTTCCCTGCATTACTTGCTGCAATCACAACCACTTTGTAACTACGTGGCTCTGCATTACTTGCAATGATCATGACTACTTTGTTATCACACAGCTCTACAATGCTTAAAGCAGTCAGGAATTCTTTGTAATTAAATGGCTCTACATTACTTGCTATATAGGGCTCCTATGTGGCTCAGTGGCTCAGTGATGGACACTAAGCCCGGAGGCTTCAGGTTTGAGCCCTTCTAGAAGCACTGGTTTTGTGGGAGTATCATTTGACAAGACACTTCAGAGCGCTATCCTAGAACCGAAGAATGCAGGACCTCCAAACATTATCACCGCTGTCACGGTGATATTCCTCATATAACATTGAAAGCTATATAAAACACTCTTGAATGAATCAATCAACTTGCTACAATTACCATTACTTTCTAATAATAGTGGCACTGCATTACATGCTACAATCACGACAACTTTGTAATCACATGGCTCTACATAACTAGCCAAAATCTTGTCTATATGGTTATCAAAAGACTCTACATTACTTGCTATAATCACAAGTACTCTGTAGTCCCATGGCTTTCCATTACTTGCTACAATCCCCACTAAATTTTAAAGAAATGGCTCAGAACTACTTGCTAATATCACAACTACTATGAAATCACATGGCTCTATATTACTTTCTACAATTATGAATACTTTGTCATCTCTGGGTCTGTACCTTGCTTGCTTTCATGAGTACTGGACTGAAAATGTGGCCTTCAGAATACTCACAACGTCTTTTCTAAGTTTTGTCTGCTGGCCTACTTTTTGACTTGATGCGACACATTTTCTTACCCAACTGACATGTCACTGGGAAGAATATTCTTACCAAATTGCATGAGTACTGGACAAAAATTTTGGCCTCTTGGGTGTACACAAGGTTTGTCTAAAATTTGTCCCAGTGGCCTTCTTTTTGACCTGACATGACCCTTTTAAAAGTCGTCTGATTTATCATTAAAACACAAATTCTCACCACCATTCATCAGTATTGGATTATTAATTGATGTGACCAATTTTCTTGCTGGTCTGAGATATCATCAAGGCAAGCATTCTGACCAAGTCTAATGAATATATGACTAACAGACTGGGCTCTAGAGTGTACAACAGGTTTTTCTATATGTCCAAAAGACCCACTTTTTTAATTGACTTGACCAATTTTCAAGCTTATCAGACATATGATAAAGACGTACATTAAGACCAACTTTCATGAGTATTGAACAATAAGTGTGGCCTCCAGAGTTTATACAAGGTTTTCAAAGTTTTGTTCCAGGGATCTACTTTTTGACCGAACATTAACCAGTTTTAAACCTGCAAAAGATATAAACAAGATGGCAACTGTAAGTTACATACCTTTTGACCTATGTAACCCAATTTTAAACCCGTCTCAGATATCACAAAGACAAAAAATCTGACCATTTCTCACGAGTATCGAGCCGCATATATGACCAGTAGAGTGCACACAATGTTTTTCTATTATTGGCCCAGTGACCTACTTTCTACCCCGATGTAACCCAATTTTGAACTGGTCAAAGACATCATCAAGACAAACATTCTGACCAACTTTTGTGAGTATCAGGCTGAAAATGTGGTCTCTACGGTGGCCAAAAGATTTTTCTAATATTTTGCCCAGTGACCTTCTTTTTGACCCAACATGACCCAATTCAAAACTTGTCAAGATATCACCAAGAAAAACATTCTGACCAAGTTTCATGAGTATCAGGCTGAAAATTTGCCTCTAGAGTGTACACAACGTTTTTCTAAGATTTGGCCCAGTGACCTACTTTTAGATCCTACATGACCCAATTTCAATCATGTCTAAGATATGATCAAGACATAAAAATAGATATTCTGACCAAGCCTCATAAATAACCAGCTTAAAATGTGGCCTCTGGAATGCACACAAGGTTTTTCTGAGATTTGGCCCAATGACCTTCTTTTCGACCCAAGATGACCCAATTTCGAACTGGTCTCAGGTATCAACAAGACCTCAGATATCATCAAGACAAACATTCTGACCAATCTTCATCAGGCTTAAAATGTTGCCTGTAGGGTGCACGCAAAGTTTTTCTACGATTGGGCCCAATGACCTACTTTTTGATCCAACATGACCCAAATCTAAACTTGTCTGAGATATCATTAAGACAAATAATCTGACCTAGTTTCATAAGTATCAGGTTAAATATGGCCTCTTAGAGTGCACGCAAAATTTTTCTAAGATTGGGTATATTGACATATTTTTTGACCTGAAAAATTTGTCGAGATATAATCAAGACAAACATTCTGACCTAGTATTATGAGTATCAGTCTAAAAATGTGGCCCCTAGAGTGAACACAAGGTTTCCCTTAGATATTTGCAAGTGACCTGCTTTTTGACCCAAAGTGACCAAATTTCGATCTTGTCCAAGGTTATATCAAAACAAAGATTTTGACCAATTTTCATGAGTATCTGACTGAAAATGTGACCTCCAGAGTGCACACAATAAAAATGTTGATGACCCAGATGACGGCCAACGGACGACGCACGACGGACACAACACAATCACAAAAGCTCACCTTCAGCACTTCATGCTAAGGTAATCTAAAACTAGAGGCCCTTGAGTGCATCAATCGCTCTCCTGGCAGTGATTTTGCTTTTTTACAAGAATACATTACGAAATCATGACGCAAAAAGGAAAAAGACAAACACACAAAAAATGGGGTGGAGGATGTTGTTGCAACTATGTTTAAACCCACTAAGACAGCATATGAAGGCATGGTGAATTGAGCAAATAGTGAACGAAATTGAAGTACAATTTCTCAAAACCAGCGGTTTGGAATCCTGCCAAATTTGATAATTTTTCAGTACTCATTGTATTAAATAATCCCTACAAGTTTCAAAGAAAAGTGACTAATAATGTGGACTTTGTTGAGTTAACAATACTAGGTCATCAAATGGCCACCTTTCCTAAATTGAGCGCTAGATTTTTTCCTTCATTTTTAACAGGATTCAAGCCCTTGGTGATACAAATAATCTTTGCAAGTTTCAAAAGAATTTGATAAAAATGCTGATTTAATAGCATTAACATAAGATGTAAATTTTCAACTTTAAAATGGATACTTTTCCCATATTGATGGTCGATTTTTTTTTTTCAAAGTCACTTGGGTTCAAACCATTGATGATACAGAGCACCTGTGCAAGTTTCATGAAAATTCAACCACAAATGCTGATTTTATCATGTAAACAAGAAATGTAAATTTTCAACTTTAAATGGCTATTTTTCCCATACTGATTATCGTATTTTTTCAAAATTAATAGAGTTCAAGCTTTTGATGATACAAAGCAACAGTGCAAGTTTCATGAAGATCCGATGACATATGCTGACTTTATCGCGTAAACAAATGGAAATTTTCGACTTCAACTGGCTGCATACTGATTGTCAGATTATTTTCAAAATCAATAGGGTTCAAACTACTGATAACATAAAACAAAGTGTGCAAGTTTCTCGAAAATCTGACCACAAATGACACTTCATCATGTAAACAAGAAAAAGACTAACAGACGGACAGACAGACGGATAACGGAAACCTCGTACTGGCATAAGCTCTGCTGGCTTTCAGCCAGTAGAGCTAAAAACCTATTTCACGAAGTTTCATGAGTACTGGGTGGAAAATGTGGCCTCTAAAGTGCACACAAGCCTTTTCTAAGATCTGTCCCAGTGGCCTACTTTTTTTTTTATCCAATGTGATTTAGTTTTACAATTGTCAATTCAAACATTCTGACAAAGTTTTATGAATAATTGACGGAAATTGTGACCTCCAAATAGTAAACAAGGTTTTCGTACAGTTTCTTCAAGTGACCTTATTTTTGATCTCGTCCCAGATATAATTGAGACAAATATTGTAAGTTTCATGAGAATTATACTGGAAATCTCTAGAGAGTACATGTTGTTTCTAACAGATTTGTCCCAGTAATCTACATTTTGACCTGACGTTAACCAGTCTCGACCTACTGGAGATATTATAGAGAGAAACATTCTAGGCACAGTTCATGAGTATCAGAATGAAAATTTGTGAGTATCAGAATGAAAATGTGGCCCCTAGAGTGTACACAAGGTTTTCCTAAGATTTGTTCTAGTGACCTAGTTTTTTAATCCGACCTGACCAAGTTTCACACACTGGAGAGATACCATCACGACAAACATTCTGACCAAGTTTCATGAGTACTAGACTGAAAATGTGACCTCTTGAGTCTCAAAGTTTTTCCAAGATTTGTCTCCGTGACCTACTTTCGGACCTCATATGACCAAGATTCAATCCCATCTACGATACCACAGAGAAAAACATTCTGAATGAGTTTCATTAATATTTCACTGAAAATGTGGCATCTAGAGATTACAGAAGGTAAAGATTGGCGACAAAGTCAAAAGACTTACGATGGACGACAGACACAATATGATCATCTTGAGGACTATGTGCTCAGGTGATATTAAAAATGGTAAGTGACAAACTCACAATAGAAGAGCATACATCTATGCAGTTTCTATTCATTCCACCTAATTGTGTGGGAGAAATATTTACAAAATGAATGTAAACATAATGTAAGAATTCGTAAATTCAAAATCATCACAGACAGCAAATAAAACTACAAATGTGTCACCAACACGAATGCCCCAGTCACATGACAAAGGTCACAGTCAAGGAATAATTCCAAACTCAAACAAGAACCTATAGCCATATTTGTTGACAAAAACATTTTCACATATACCGTATATACTATCTATGCAAAACTTTTCCCCAAGGAGTCACCTTGACCTTTACGCTAGCAACACCGTTTTCCTTGTAACATATTGTCTTTTCATGGCAATCATTTGTGCCAAATTATTTTGACATCCAACAATGCACATTGAAGTTAAGGGACGGACATGAACACCACCTTTACCAAGGCACACACACACAGAGACATAGGTAACACTATTTGCCCGTCTGCCATTTTATGGCACGTGCATATGGGTTGTTGCCAACAAAGATAATAACTCCCGCAGCATTAGTCTCAGAAACTCAGTTTTGTGTTTGCTAAGTAAGTAATTTTCAACAAAGAATCCAAAGTTCATGACAAAAATACGGCCTGCTGCATGCACTGCTGATGATCTGCATCCTACGTATAAGTAAGGGAGTTAAGAGCAATACCAAGCTCAGAATTATCCTTAAATACCCCTATTTCATATTCCTAGCACAGACAACACAGGGCTATGAAAATACCTCAGGTTTTCTTTGAAAAGCTAAAAACTTGAAATCAGCATTGTGTGCATGGGTTTAACTGTAAGTTGCCATTGTTTATTATCATACTACACTATTGCTGACAAACCACAAATGACACATCACATGCTGTTAGTTTTACAGTTTGACTTTCTTACCACAAGATGGCGTTCCAAAACATTCCACACTATGTAAATTAGTAATTTCTAACACATGAACACAGTATACATGATTATATGAGCTTATTCTTTCAGTTTGACTATCTGCATTGATCTATGATCAATTAGCTGCAATTTTTTACTGTTAAATAACATTTACACAAATCCAAGTTAGACTTACTTTCAGATGTAATATATGTTAAAAGCTGTGTTTTTTCTGCAGACAATAAAAATACAAAGCATACCTTGTCATGTTTCTGGGGGAAAGTTCAGCAATTACAAACAACATTAATTAAAATGTTCTACTGACAAAGATAGTTAAACTGCATGATTATCTATCATTTCAGATCATGTTACAAATGGCAGAAAAGTTAATATTTCATCTATAAAAGCTATTCTTACATTTATTTTTCACATTCAAAGTTAAAGAACTATATAGAAATAATAGGCATGTTTTGTGGATAGGCGAATTGTATTATGCCTTCCCATTATAATACAAAAACAATTTTCAATAGTACAAGACCTGGTTCTGACTCATGAAAATTTACCATTTGGCATACACTGCCAATAAAAACAAGAGGGCCATGATGGCCCTGTATCGCTCCACTGGCTTATAAATATAAACCATAAATACTAAACATTTCAATTCTGAGCCAAATGGTTTCAAAATGAAGACTTACAAAGTTTTCTCTGTAAAAGCCCATGTGAAAGTTGAGACCTGCAAGACAAAGCCATTTTTGATCCCAGAGCTATAATTACTTGAACCCTGGTAGAGATCCACAAGATAAAGCCACATGCCAAAATAATACAAGTCTATGCTATATGGTTATAAATAAGGTGATTTTCAAGTTTTGTCCATATGAAGCCTCTGTAAAACATAAGACCCCTGATGCAAGGCTAATTTCAAAAAAAAAATCAAAACGGGAAGATTTCTTAAGTTGTCACTATGTAAGCCCATGTAAAACTTGTGACCCCTGCGGCGGGGCCAATTTTGACCCCAGGGCTGAAATTTTGGCCCGCTTGGTAGAGGCCCACTAGATATAGCAACATGCAAAATTTGGTAGCTCTAGGCCTAATGGCTAGGTACAGGAAGATTTTTAAAGTTTTCTCTATATAAGCCTATGTAAAACTTGTGACCCCTGGGGTAGAGCCAATTTTGACCCCAGGGCTGAAATTTTGGCCCGCTTGGTAGAGGCCCACTAGATATAGCAACATGCAAAATTTGGTAGCTCTAGGCCTAATGGCTAGGTACAGGAAGATTTTTAAAGTTTTTTCTATATAAGCCTATGTAAAACTTGTGACCCCTGGGGCAGAGCCAATTTTGATCCCAGGGCTATAATTTGAAGAAACTTGATAGAGGTCTACTACATAAAGCTACATGCCAAATTTGGTAGCCCTATGCCATATGGTTTCAGACAAGAAGATTTTTAAAGATTTCCAATATTTTTCAGTTTTGTTGCCATGGCAACCAGAATTTTTGAAGGAATCAAATTCTTTCAAGAAATTCTGAAGAGGACCATGGCAGGATCATTTCTGTGAAGTTTCGTGAAAATCGGATGGGTAGTTTCAGAGAAGAAGATGTTTGAAATAAAAGTTAACACACGGATGGACAGACGGACGGACGGACGACGGACACCGGGCCATGACATAAGCCCGCTGGCCTTCGGCCAGTGGAGCTAAAAAACCAAGTGACAATTAAAAATGATTCACAAGTTGTCGAAAAGAATATTCTAAAGTATATTTGAGTTATTCACTGAAGAACTAAAGCTTCCATTGCATAACAACACAAACAATAACAGGATAATAATAGGATAAGAAAGTTTTACAGAGGTTAGACTGGAAATCTTGAGCAAAGAAAATGAAAAATGTCCCTAAGAAGTATCAGACACAGGCAACTCTAAGGCCCAGTACTGCTAGCCCTATCAGAGAGAACACATTCTGCACTCACTTCGGATTAAATTATTTATTGTAACACTATACATCATTCATTCAGAATTTCAAGACAAATTTTCTGATCCAAAGCTTTAGACTTGTATTTACAGAATGCATTCACTACAACAAAAATAAATATGGCTTATGGTATTGTTTTTTGTATAAATTGTAAAAAAGCTATTTTGGTAAAAGATAACAATATTCGCTACTTAAGATGTTAAACTTACAATTCAAATTTACTTAAATATATTTTTTATTTATTTTATTTTTATGCTCAATGTCAATCAGTACCAGGAAGCATACAGGGAAGAACGTATAGAGTTACTGCAATGAATTTTGGAACTCATGTTTTAGTGTTGTGACAAGAAATCTGTACAAACTTAAATACAATTCTAATTTATGCAATTAATATGTAACTGGATCTTAGATATACATACTCAACTTGGTCCCACAAGACAATCAAGCATAACTGGATGTATTACCGTCACATGGAAATTTAACATTGTATTCTATTGCTGCCAATCTATATTAACCCATTACCAGACATCAAAATTTTAGGCTTGTCCAAACTGAAAGTATTTGCAGACAACAATTTCAGTGTGGCTCAAATCGTGCAATTTTCTCTTCTTCTAGGGTAGAAAACATTGTGGGAAAAGGATAAAATGCTGGTTACCAGCATTTTCTCCTTTTCCCACAATCATTTCAAAAGGCTTCTTTCCCAGGGTCGGTAAAAGTCGGCATTGTGCGGTAAACGGTTAAGATGTATATGTGTCAACTGTAGTATTTTTCCTGGTCCATTTGTGAAACAACAAAAATACTTGAACAGCCTTTCCATGGAATAGATCAAATATACCAAACAGTTTGATAATATACTGTCCAAGTCAAAGAAAAATAGAAAGCTTTCGCTTCAGAGATATACAAATTGTTTCTAGAAAACATCATGTTCTAATTTTTGGAACAGCTACCTTTATCGTCAAGTTTTCTCAAAATTCTTTTCTTTTTTCACATGTCATAAGAAAATAATTTATGTTCGTAACTAGATGAGATTTGAGGACCACTTTAAAGCTATTTTGCTCACATGAAATTTTCTTTATTCTTGCATTTTTTTTTTTTTATTCTATGATTTTAACAGAACAAGAAGCATGAGTTATCGGTAGACAGCAAAACACGAATTTCAGATTTACAAGAGTACAGTTGATAACACCAGCCTTGTGACACTCTCTAAGACATTCCGGTACAGTTTCATCAACATTAATGTTAAACAGGTGCAATAGCGAAATTAGATGTTTTTCTCAAAATATATATCACTAATGAATGAAGTTTTAAGGCCCGTCGACACCAAAGGTCATATTGGGCGTTATATATCACTAACAGAGACAACAAGATACAGTGTCTTCACGACTGAGAAAGAGGATCTTAATTGCCTGTATTGCTCATCTGAGCATTTGTAGCTTTCAGAAAAGAAATGGTTTGTTGTCAAGAGTATCACATGCAAATGCCAACTCTCAGCTGAAAATACTTTGTGATCTACTGTTTCACAAGAGGTCACCCATTTTTAGGATTTGTTCATTATCTTATCAATACAAACATTCTGACAAAGTTCTATGACCACTGGAATGAAATGGGGTTTTCATAGTGGACACCAACCTTTTTGGATTTTAATTAATGGCTTGCTTTTTTTACCCAAGGTGACCCTATTGTTTGAAAAAAAAAAAAAAAAAAAACTTCAGTCAAGATCCTATCTTGTCAAAATTGTAAAAGGTTACATCAAAATTATGGCTCTAAGTCTGAATGAGATTTTCTATCATTTTAACTCTAAAACCCTTTTTTTTAAATCCAGTTTCACATTAAGTCTAGATATCTGAAACAAAAATTCCTTGAATTTCGTTCTAATGTATACTGTTCTGTAAGCTGTCAGGCATACCGATAGACCAATATGTTGATTCTGGTTTACCACTGAAAATCCTTACTCTGCAGAGGTTTGTAAAATAGCTTTGTCAGTCATTCAAACTTGATTATATTTGACCTCTATAGGGATGGATCATGAAATGATATCAGCAAGAGGGTCATGATGGCCCTGAATACCTCACCTGAGCCTATGCACCTTTGAGAAAATTCATCAATATTGCGATGAAATTGTGGCCTCTAAAGTTTTCACAAAGTTTTTTCTGAGAAGAATTTGTCTCAGAGACCTACTTTTTACTAGACATTCTAAGATTTGTCCCAGTGACCTACTTTTTAACCAGAGTGACCCAGTTTTAAACTTGAATGAGATTACATTAAGACATACATTCTGATTAACTTTCATGACTTAGAATTATGGCCTTTACTGTGTAAACAACCTTGCTGATCTGACAGGACCCAGTTTACAATTCATCGGAAATATCATAAGACAAACATTTTGATCAATTTTCATGAATATTGAACAAAAAATATGGCTTCTACAGTACACAAAAGGTTTTGCAAAAATTTGACCATAAGACCTACTTTTTACACAAATGTGACAAACTTTCTGACCAGTCTTTATGAGTATTGGACTGAAAATACGGCCTCTAAAGTATACGGATGACTTTTTAAAGACTGACACAGTGACTTTTTAGCCTAATGTTTCTCATTTTCAAACTCATTCATCTTCAATACAAATATTCAAATCAATTTTGATGAGTACTGAACTGAAAATGAGACGTCCAGATACAAAAAAAAGGGTTTCTAAATATTTTTCCCAATTATCTACTTTTTCATTTAAGGACCTATTTTCACACGGGTCAAAGATATAATCAAGACAAACATTTTGACCAATTTTGATAAGTACTGAACTGAACATGTAGCCTCCAGAGTGTTCACAAGGTTTTTCAAAGATTTGATGCAGTGAGCTACTTTTGACCTGGTAAGACCCATTTTTGAACTTGTCTGAGGTATCATCAAATCAAAAGGTCTGTTCAACTTTCACGAAAATGTGACTGACAATGTGGCCTCTAAATATACACAAGATTTATCAGAGGTTTGACCAAGTACCTACCTTTCGACTGAACATGACCCATTTTGAACTCGTGTGAGATATCATCAAGACAAATATTCTGAAAAGCTTTTCATGAGTATTGGACTGAAAATGTAACCTCTAGAGTGAACATAAGATTTCAAAATAAATTCCCAATGACCTATTTTTGACCAAACTTGACCCATTTTCTAATTTCTCTTCAAGACAAATATTCTTCAAAGACAAAAATTCTGACAAAAACCCATGACTTTTGGACTGAAAATTTGGCCCCAAGAGTGTAAACTAGGCTTTTCATAGATTTGTCTCAGTGACCTATTTTTTTCACCCGACATGACCCATTTTTCGAACTTATCTGAATTATCATCAAGACAAACATTCTGAAAAACTTTCATGAGTATTGTGCTGAAAAAGTAGTCTCTAGTGTGAAAATGTGTGTAAGATTTTCAAAGATCTGAGCCAGCGACCTGCAATCTGACTGGACACAAACCATTTTCAGACTTGTTCAAGATACTAAAATAAACATCATGTTCAACTTTCATGGATTAAAAATTGGTCTCTAGAGCGTACACAGACATGACCCAGTCACCTACTTTTTAAGCAAACATGACCTATCTTCGAACTTGTCGGACAAACATTCTGACCAAGTTTCAAGATAACCTCATGAAAATGTTGCCTCTAGAGCATACACATGATATGGGTTGACAATGGACAATGCATAATAAAGGACAGACAAAGGACGTCGAAAATTGGACACAGCATGATCGCAAAAGCTCATGTATAGCATTTCGTGCTCAGGTGAGCTAAAATGAAAGGCATTTTGGGGACTGGGTGAAAACTGAGCCTTCTAGAATCTTGGCAAGGCAAGTGTTAATGACACATCACAGACACATGACAACAGGCAGTTACAAATACTTATCTTGAGCACTTTGTGCTCAGGTGAGCTATAAATGTATACCTCATGGCAAACACTACTTGAAAGCGCCATTGAAACTCCTGACAACTACAGAAAGAATGAATGATTTCAACAGGCATATGGTAAGGATCATATGATAACTGTCTGGACACATAATAATTTCCCTCGACATTTTAGATTCATCAAATTACCAACCTCTGCATGATGCTCTTCATTCTGCTGTAAGACTTCAATACAAAGTTCAGCCAGGTGCATCACATCCTCTAGACGCTTTTTTGGAAAAACATCATCATTACTATTCTCTGTAATGAAACATAACATTATAGCTACATACCTGATATAGCACCAATCAGTAATTTGCATAGTGTAGGTAAATCAAAGACTTACAGATTCAACCCATGCTTCAGCAATGTCTGATCTCCTGAGAAAGTTAACTTCACTTAATAAATACATTTCTCACACTAAAATCCGTATATGGCTAGACGCAACTTCTACTGCTTTTGTTGACTATGAATATCAAGGTCAGGCTGCAGAGAATGTGTCAGCTAATCTTTGTTCAACTCTTTCAAACTTTTTATGAGACATTAAGGTCTCTCAGTTTCAAAATTCCCATTATTTGGGTTCTTTATCGTAGAAAAAATTGATCCCAATAGGTTTAACATGATATCATCTGATGGTCTAAGTGAAAACGTAGCAATTTACAACCAAAGTCCATAGACGTACCAAATCTTTACTTCTAAATCTAAATTTAAAAAAATGAAAACTATCAAAGCGTTTGAAAAAGATCTCCATATTTGCCCTATATTGCTGACCTTGCCAATAAAGCAAACAAGCTGTATAAGAAATAAACATATAGTTACACCAACCTTTATTCTGTTGCCTGTTTATCATAAACATGACCAAAACATCTGTTGACTTTTAGCACTTAACCAAACATCCCAATTTTTATACCATCCCACTGAATGACACTTTTAAAAACACTTCGTGAAAAAGAGAAAATGCTGGTAAATCGGCTCAAATCAAACTTGTGCACAAATGCTTTCAGCATGAATGAGTCTAAAGTTTCCAAATATGGTCCTGAGTTAATAACCACACAATGGGTAATACGCTAAAAATATCAACCAAACTTGGCTGTGCTTGTTAGACAATGTGGTACATGTATTTTAAAATTCTGATGCCTTTCATCATTACTGCCATTTCTAATATTTCTATAAAAAATGTCACTTTTTCTAATGCCTTGAAATCCATCTTTTTCAGCATGTTTATTAATATAAATCTTTCAGCAGTACTTAACTTTGTTAAGCGATATTTTTTCACTTCATACATAAACTGCATTTGCAAAAGTGAACGTGAGAGGTGTAACAAAAATGATGAAAGCAAGACCAGAAAAAGGTAGCTATCTCCTTTTTTGGTTTAGCCTATAAATATTCATTGCAAGCAAACTCTGTGGAAAACGTTAAAAATCTTTGAAATTAACAAACTCAATTTAGTAACGGAACTATCTATACATGACTGCTAATTTCCAATTTATTTCTGCAGACAGTTAAGTATGAATCTTCAAGATCTACAACAGCAACTTAAGGATAATCATATTAAAAATGTAAACACGAAAGCCAGAAAGGCCCTAAATTGCTAATCTGATTAAACTTGTACAGATAAAATGTTATGTAATATGATGATGCAGTCTCACAGCTGTCAGGTTTGTCTATTCCTGTGTAATTAATCAAACAAGAGGGCCATTGTCCTTAAGTGCTCGCATGAGAAAAACATATAGGATTAATAAAGTTGAAGAGCTCCTAATAGTCACGATGTAAATCAAGTACAAAAGGTATTCAGAATGCATGATGGGAATTTTCATTTTTTTTTAATAAAGCAATAGTGTGTGTATCATTAACTGACATGAGTGCATGATTGTAGCAACAACTTAATGAGAGTTTGACTGAAAAAGTGTCCTCTGCAGTGCCTCTAAGATTTGACCTGGTAACCTCCTTTTTGATCCAATATGGTCCATTTTTGAACTTGTCTGAGATATCATCATGACAAACATTCGGACCAAGTTTCAAAAGTATTTACCCCACCTGACTTATTTTCAAACACATCTGTGATATCTTCAAGACAAAGATTATGACCAAAGTTCTCAAGTACTGGAATGAAAATGTGGCCTCTAGAGTGTATGCAAGGTTATCCAAAGATTTGACTTGGTTACCTACTTGTTTAGCTAATGTAACCTATTTTTGACATTGTCCATTATATCATCAATAAATAACATTCTGACCAAGTTTCATAAACACTGGATGGCAAATGAGGCCTCTATGGTGTGCACAAGTTTTTTTTTTTTTTTTATTTAGACTGACTTGTTGATTCACTTTGTGATCCCCAAATTTCAAACTTGCCTGAGATATCATGAAGAAAACATTTTTAGTTTAATGTGCGTTAGACTGAAAATCTGGCCTCTAGAGTGTAAACAAGGTTTTTCAAAGATTTTACCATGTGACCTACTTTTTGACCCAATATGACCCATTTTAAAATATTTCATCAAGACATATATTCTGACCGTTTGTCTGACAAAGTTTCATGAGCATTTGACTGACAATGGGTCCTCTAGAGAGAACACAATGTTTTTCAAAGATTGACCTGGTGACCTACTTCTTAATCCAGTGTGAATCATCTGGGGTATCATTAAGATAAACATTTTGACCAGCCCTCATGAGTATTGGACAACAAATGTTGCTACAAGAGTGCACACAATGTTTTTCAAAGATTTGACTAAATGACCTTCTTTTTTACCTGCTCTGGCTAATTTCCAAATTTGTCTAGGATACTAGCAACAAAATCATTCTGACCAATTTTCATGAGTGTAGGACTGCAAATACAGCCTCTAGAGTGTACACAAAGTTTTTCAAATATTTGACAGTGACCTTCTTTTTGACCTGCCCTGACCATTTTTCAGACCCGTCGAGACAAACATTCTGAAAAACTTCCAAGACTATAAGACTGAAAATGTTGCCAAAGAGTGTACACAAAATTTTTTCAAAGATTTGACCTGATTATATAGTTGTATCCCCAACATGACCCATTACATGAACTTGTCTGAGATATCATCAAGATAAACATTCTGACCAAATTTCATAAGTATAGGACTGAAAATGAAGCCTACAGAGGGTACACAAGGTTTTAAAAGATCTGACCTTGTGACCTAATTTTGAACCCAAGTGACCCGTTTCCAAACTTGCCCAAGACATCATCAAGGCAAACATTCAGAACAATTTTCACCGACAAATTTTCACACCATATTCCCTAAGTAATGGACAGAAAATGTGGCCTCTAGAGTGTACTCAAGGTTTTTAAAGATTTGACATGAGGACCTAGGTTTTGACCAGACATCACCAGTTTCCAACTCATCTGTGACATCGTCCAGACAACATTCATACTAATTTTCATCACTATTGAACTGAAAATGTTTCCTCTATCGTGTATGAAATATTTTTTCTCAGATTTGTCTCATGGACCCAGTTTTTGACTCGATGCTTTCCATTTTAGCTTGTTTGAGATATTATCAAGACAAAAATTCTGACCAACTTTCCTGAGTACTGAACTGAAAACGTTACCCTTAGAGTGTCCACCAGGTTTTCCAAGGATTTGATTTGGTGACCTAGTTTTTTATCCGAAATGAACCATTTTCAAACTTGTCAAAGATATTTCAACACATACATTCTGACCAAGTTTCAAGAGTACCAGCTTGTAAATGTGGACTCTAGATCATACACAAAGTAAAAGATGACAAGGTACAACGAACGACGGACACAGCACTATCACAAAAGCTCAACTTGAGCACTTTACGCTGAGATGAGCTAAACGAACAAAAGAAGAGTGGGGAAAATGCCGAATTCATATGAAACAAATTTAGTGGAAAAGGGAAATCAACTGCTAGTGGACTGAAAGGGTATAAGAGGGCCTAAAGGAATGCCTTAAGTTTGTAGAAAGTTTGCAATTTAAATTTCAATCACCTTTTATGTTGAATTAATCCCTCTGAACCGAAATCGATACACCAAGTGTCAGCAAAAAAAAAGTAAGTTCTAGAAAGCATTCCCATTTATCATTTAGGCTACACCACATTCTTTAGTTCAACAAAATCATGGGATGTACTCCGAATTCACTTAGAACGTTGATTCTTCATGTCAAGAAAATTTGCGCACAGTGCTATTAATTTAAAGAGGGAAAAATAGCTCTAATTGAGATTTATTTGATGAAAATGGACTATATCAAGAGTTCACCATAACAAGAAGTTCATCTTTTTCATGATAGTGAAAGTGATTGCTTTTTGGATTTTTTACATTTATGACACAGAAATGACAGGTGCATTTAAGCATAATGAAAATAGAAGGTATTGAATTAGTTGTTTGACCTGTAAAAGAGGGACAAAGACTTAAAAATAATAATCACGTTTCATTTCACAACTGTCCTCCATTATTTGGTCTAATCAGCCATCAACACAAATTGCTGATATCTTTAGCAGATAAAGTAGATTCCATCTAAATCTATTACAATCAAAATTTTAAGGAAAAAAGTCACTTTTCAATATAATATCCCATAGAAAGTGGTTTTGATTGTACCAATACATTGAGCTCTCTACAAGCATCATAGCGATAATTTTTTTCCTACTGTGAAAATGTAAGGAAAACTAAAATAACTTTGAATATTTACAGAGCATTCTTCTGCAATATGAAAGTTGCTATATATGCGTAGTGAAAATAACAAGAAATACACCCCTTAAAAACATTTTAAATAAGAAACGTGCTAAAATCCCTTCAAATACATGTATATAGTAACTAGGTCACTTGGCATATTTTCATATCAAGCTGAGCGGATCCAGTGTGCGAGGTAGTTCAAATGAGCGAAATACTCGTATGATGAAAATCAAAAATCTGAACTGCAGACATTTTTGCTGACAAAGAAATGTAATTTTTCAACTTTTAATGGCTAATTTTTCGATAATGATTTTCATATTATCTTTAAATTCATCAGAGTTCAAGCCAAGCTGATATAAACAAACTGTTCAAGTTTCATTAAAATTTGACCACACATGTAAAGTTTATTGCAAAATTAGCAGACTCTGAAAACCATACCATGACAAAAAGCTTGTCTGGCCTTTGGCCAGTATAGCTTACAACCATACAATATGAATACAACATATTCTGTTTGTTAAATGACAACACACATTTCACCTCCTTGTTTTCCATGTTTGGCTTTAAAGGAAAAATGATACATATATTTTTCTACTTTTATGTTCTTCAATTCTTACCTGACATTTTGCCTGACTCATGTTCGCTGCAGTAAAACACTACAGTCTATGAAGATGCACAATGCACCGTTTAATTGTTTACCGTATCACTGCGTTTTGCAAATTTGATAAGTTCAGGAATCACAATAATTTGGATATTTGCTAGTCTTGATCTATTTTTTTTTTTTTTAAATTATTATTGTTTAACACGTTCTTGGCTGATGAAGTGAAAAAGAGGTCAGCTCATTTCACAGTGATGTAATGATAAGTATGATTGATCTACTAGATGACCTCCTTTTTGACCCAATTCGACTCATTTTTAAACTTGTAATTAGATATCATCAAGACAAACATTCTGGCCAAGTTTTATGAATATTTGACTGAAAATGTGGCCTCTGGAGTGCAAACCAGGTTTTTTCTAAGATTCGTCCTAGTGACCTACTTTTTGACCCATTGTGACCCAATTTCACACTTGTCCCAGATTTCACCAAGACAAACATTCTGACTAAGTTTCATTAGCATCTGACTAAAAATCTGGCCTCTTGAGTACACACTTATCTTGTTCTCAGATTTGTACCAGTGACCTATATTTTGACGTGCCACGACCCATTTTCCAAAATATTATCAAGTCAAATATTCCGACCAAGTTTCAGGATTATTTGACTGAAAATGTTGTCTCTGGATTGCACACAAGGTTTTTCTCAGATTTGCCCCGGAGACCTAATTTATGACCAGACATGATCTAATTTCAAACTTGTCTGACATATTAACGAGACAAACCTTCTGACTAATTTTAATGAGCATTGGACTGAAAATGTGGCCTCTAGAGTTCACACAGGTAAATGTTGACGCGTAGACGGCGCATGACGCCCTTACAACACAGCATGATCCCAATGCTCACCTTGACCACTTTTGTGCTCAGGTGAGCTAAAAACTAATTTTTGTCTTGTTAAAATTAAAAGAAGATTGATTATAATAGCAAACCAATGATTTTAAGACATTTTTTTTAAATTATTTTAATACATTTATCTCCTTGAAAAAAAATGCTAACAAGGAATGGTAGCGTAATAGTGCAAAATATGCTTCAGGTAAAGTTTTTTGTATACAAGTAATTCTCACGTTTTGCTCATATAATTTTGGCATAAAAACCTGTCCATCGTAGCATATCACGTGTTTATGTATAAACTTATCTTCAGCATAATGATTTATTTTACAGAACAATCACCACTTTTTAATTTCTCTCAATTTACAATAGAAAAGGAAAAAAAGCAGGAATAGTTTTAATTCATAGAAAACATCACCCCTTTCTACATTATTAAAGAACATGACATTGTGAAAAAAGTATCAAATCAAGGGGGCCACGATAGCCCTGATTTCCTCAGCTAAGTATGTGTAGCTTTGAGAGAATACAGGTCCTGCATGGCTCAGTGGTAAATTAGGACTCATAACCTGGAAGTCCCAGGTTCAAGTCTCACTGGAAGCACCGGGCTTTTTGTGGCAAGACACTTCAGAGCCTAATTCTGGTGAAACTAAGGACTTACATAAATATGTGAGCTGTCAATATGGTATTATCGATATAATGTTGAAAGCAGTTATCAATTACGCATTCAATCAATTAGACAATTTGAGGAAATAATTTTTTACTAAGTTTCAAGAACATTGGGCAAAAAAATATGACTGTTTCTTGATACCAACTCCGAGATTTCATCATGAAAAACATTCTTTTATCAGTCAATCAATCTTTTCGAGAGAATAATGATTAAATAAGTTTCAAGAACATCGGGCAACAAAAAGGACTTTTTCATGGCACCACCTCCGAGAAGTAATAATGAAAAACATTCTGACCATGTTTTATTGGAGAGAAAATGTAGCATCTTGAATGCATGCAATATTCTTTTTATGACTTGACTTAGTAACCTACTTTTTGACCTGGCATAACCAATTCTAAAGCTGTACAAGATTTTATCAAGATTAATATTCTGACAAAGTTGCATTAACATTGGAATGAAAATGGTGCCTCTAGAAGGCAGACAAGCCTTGGTGATTCACTTTTTAACTCATCCAAAATCAGGAAAACGAACATTCTGACTAAATTTCATGGGAATCCGACAGAAAATGTGGTTTCTACGCAGTGACACGCAAGCATTTACTTGGGTGGACCTAGTGACCTACTCTTTGACCCAAGGTGACCCATTTTCAAATTCATAGCAGATTTCATAAACATACTGACCAAGTTTCATAAGCGTTGGACTGAACATGTGGCCTCTATGCCTCTAGAGTGTACAGAAAATTTTCCAAGATTTTACATAAAGACCTACATTTTCACTCAGTATGACCCATGTTTTTTTGTCATTCAGGATATTATACATATTAGACCTAATGAACTGCTAAATGACCTGGAGTTACACATAGGCACTGGACTGAAAATAAGGCCTCTAGAGTACACATTAAATTTTGGCAAAAGTTGAAAACACAACAGACACAGCACAATTACAAATATCATCTTGAGCACTTTGTGCTCATTGATCTAAAGTATGATTGATCTGAAGAGCGTTGAAAATAGTGCAAATACCTTCTATCCTAGCATACTCTGAAATTCTAGTGTAGTTTACAAGTGCCGCATTTTCTAAACATTTTTTGATGATGTGGCGCACTTCCTCAGCAGGTACTGGTGTAACAATATCTTTCATTAACACCTGGAAAGAATAATTGTTCTAAAACTAACAGATTGAACAATTTCATTTACAGTCCTCAATACTGCCATAATTAACCTTTTACCAGATTACAAAATGTTATACTTGCCGAAACTGAAAGCATAACTGAAGATAAATACATGTCGCTAAAATGATGAGATCTGTCTTTCAAAGGGTAAAAAAAAAAAAAGGCAAAAAAGTTGAAAATACCGGTCATAAAGAGCATCAATTTTTGGTAGTATAAACAAAGAAATTTCAATACGTTTAGGTTAAAAAAAATCTACGCAACCTTGCAGGCGGTAACAAAGCAGGGAAGAAAAAGATGACATGTTCTCTGATTTCGTGTTACTTTTAAATATCATTTAGGGAGGGTTATCCTTCACAAAACAACTAAAACAGATTTGTGTTGCAATTTGTTTTTCATCGATCCCTATATATTACTAGTTTGACTAGACTGTCTATAGTGTAGTTATGTTGCAAGATAAATAGTTTTTGTAGCATATGCCTCTGACCAGTATCATAACATCAGCACATAACACACACTTACCCTTTCTAAAAGAGACAATGTTGCTTTCAAAGCACCTTCTGGACGACCAAAAGGAAAACAGTATCTGTAAAGATAAATGTCATACATTTAGGTAATTTTTTCTATAAATTTCAACCAGTTTCTTCAAAAAATCATTTTTCTTGAAGTAGGGATAGCCTGCTTCAATACCCGTTTATCCTTCACCTTATCCCATAACTCTTTACCTCATGACAAAACCACATGACAAAATTCTACAGCTTTCAAAATCCAAAGCATTTGCAAATGACAAAATAAGTGAAATTCACATGATAGGATTTGCTTTTGAAAATGGATCAAAATGTTGTCGGAAAAAGAGCATTTTTTCCTTCTTTCAAAAGGTCATAAAAACTTGCGGTTATATAGTAAAGGGTTAAAATAGAACCTAGATAGTGGGAACTTTACAACTCACATGGTTAATTTCTACACTTAAACTGTGAAGTTTCATGTGAACCACTTGTGCTAAAAACAGCTGCCCTCAGATACAGATACAGTGAAAATATTCAGAAATGAAAAAAAAAAAAAACATACAAAAGCTCTTCGAGCAATTCAGAGGTCACCCAAGGAATATTTCTGTTCAAAATTTATTTCAAAATCATCACCCTGGATCGAAGAAGTCATTTAAAGGTTTAATTTCGTTTATCTCTGGTAGCTATATTGTTCAACGGAGTGAAACTGTTTGTTTAATTCTGGTAGAAGGCCATCCAAGAAACATTTCAATAAAATGACTTCAAAAATCCTCACACTGATTTGCTTTGCAAAAGTCATCTTTAGGGTGTTGTATATTCAACTCAGGCTGCAACCTTAGAAAAGCAGAATGTTTTGAGCAATTTTGGGAGCTCAGTGAAGAAGTATTCCTGTAAAATTATTTCAAAATTTTCCCCTAGGTTAGAATGAAAAGTCATCTAAAAATACTCTCTATTTCTGATAGGGTGAATCTCTGACTCCAAATGTACTAACGCCCTTTGATGAAGGACCATTCCATGATGCTGCACAGCAAATATCAACAGTCTAAGCGATATGGTATAGACAAAGAAATCTTCAAAATTTTCATTATGACATGTATTTAGTAAGAAGTCCATGAGTTTGATCTCTTGCTAAGTTGATCAAGGTCAGTTTTTTTGTAGGGATAGGGCCTAATAGTCGAATATTCAAATATTCTAAAAACGATCGAATGTTCGAATATGAATTTCATATTCAAATACTAGTGTTTTTTTGTTCTACTTTTACAATGCTTACTAAATTGTCCATCAAAGGAAAAAAAAACTATAAACTACGATATTATCCCGCGCTCTGTCACTCAACTGTGTATCTGTCGATGTGTTCTTTGCATGTGTTAAGCTGTAAAACCTAATGATTTTGAATAACATGACACCTAAGATTGGACCTCTGTTTATCGTCCTCTATTTAAGCCACTATTTGAATACAGATTTAAATCAATGTAAAAAATAAAACAACGTACCATCTTTGCAGCAGGGCAGTACTAACATCAAAGCCTGCTATTTATTTTTTTTGTAGAAATCTATGTGGCAACACAATTTACTCACTATAACAGGTCTTGGCATTGTGTATTTGTCAACAGTCATTGAAATTTTCACCTATACTGTGAGTACTGTAAAATAATAATGTTCCAAAATCTATTGTTTACCTGAAGTGAGTAATTTGGTTTTCTAATAAGATTCTTAACCTCTCTTTGATTTCATCAAACTTTTCCCGCTCCGCCAACAACACTGTACCAATACAGTCTGGTCTGAAAATACATGATCAACTAAAAAGCTCTCATAACAATGTCCATTCAGCATTTCACAACAACAGTTGCCTAAAAGACAAAACATGCTGTCTGATCCCAGATATACACTGTCTGCTTTGCGAAGACACGCTTGGCAGAAGACATTTTGACATAGCTTTTATAAGACTCTTTTCCATACAAAGGAAATGTTGGTTGGTTTTATTCGGCACTTTAAGGGTTAAAAGCCACTTTACAAATCCCTCCTTACAATATATCTCCCCCTTATTGATTCTACAACTTAATGTGATACACTCTTTTGCTCCCAACTAAATATATCAGACTTTTTTTTAAGAATTAACACTTAAAGTTCCACTACCAATAAAGACGATTTTGCGCTGTCATTCTCTGCAGTCTCATCTTGATCTAAAGTCCACAAAAGCTACTCAATTTACCATTGGTAAAGAAAGACTTACAAAAAGTAGAACTATTTTTTCCCATCATTTAGTGTAAACAAGAGGTCCATGATGGCCATCTATTGCTCACCTGATCAAAGTTATACAAATTACATTTAGGCATTTTAACATGGAAAAAGCTTTTTGAATGTGTTCCAGCAAATTAAGGAACATTTCTGCAAGATTAATTAAAATTCCTTCCATTTGTTTAAGAGGGGTCCTTTCAAGGTTTTATATGTTAAGCTTTGGAGCCATTTTGTTCCGTTAAGCATAAATTTTAGGGATGTCAATGGTTACCCGGTTACCAATCGGTTGACCGGTTAGAAAGTAACCGGAGAAATAAGAAATGCACAAAAAAAAAAAAAAAAAAAGAACAAAATTACGAAAATCGATTTTAGAAAGTTTTAAAAATTGACGGCTCCTCATCCACTGTTCATATTATCCATTATCCACACATCCATATCTCCACTGGTCGACTCAGCGGAGGTGTGATACACATGTATACGGTTTGACAGGTCTGTGAAACAAACAATGGAGAATGACAGTCGTTTGTCTTTTTTAAATCCGTGTAGTAGGCCCCGTTGACGATTAACAAGCTATCAACTGCAGATGTTCTGTTGTAATCAAAAGCATACACTTTGACTGGTTTGTTTGCCCACCCTCATAAATTAACACTTAATGGAAACGGACCAATCACGTTAGACTAATTGAAATTTTGAAATTTATTATGTAGCAGCCACACATGTATTGTATATCAGTTAACCTTCCTTCAATATCAATCTATCTGTATAACAAGCAGCATCGAAATTTATTACAGAATATTTGAAATTATAAAAGCAATGCCTCCAGCTAGTCAGCTGTTTGGAAATTTTCCAAATGTAATGTCGACGAGAACACCGTGAAATGCATGGTGCTCATGATTAAATAATCAGAAGTTTGAGTATGTTTGCAAGAAAGAGAAAAAACTTGTCCGTTTATGACATGGCATCTAGATTTGCTGTACAGCCTTAAACCACCCTTCATATAAATAGTCTAACAAACACGAAAGCATTGTTGGAAAAACGATTCCTCATCATTTTACTATCATGTACAAGGGTTTTAGAGAGAGAGGTATCAAGACAGTTCCCTGACAAGACAGTTCCTCGACACAAGTTTTCGAGACAGTTCCCCGACAGATCTGAAGACAGTTCCCCGACACTTTTCTTCTATTTCAAACAACCTGTTACTGATAGTTATAATTGATAATCATGACAAATTAGAAATATTTCTGGAGAATTGATGTAGCCATGTATTTGGGTAGTATTTGTAGTTTCTATATTTCTATAATATGTTTTCGAATTGCATTAGAGAGAGAGAGAGAGAGATGTTAACTTGAGTGAATTTTTTTTTGTTTACCTTGTAGACTCCCTCCATAATCCTATGTTTTTAAATACATGCATATTATACAGATACAATTGGGGAAATGTAGCACATTTTGATACTGTTTGGCGTTATGCGTCGAAAGGTTGTCAAACTGTTCCGTTAAACAGAGCCGACTTATAGAAAATTATAGCAATTCCACGATTGCAATCATAGAAGATTACGGACAATCTCATAGTGGCCAAATGTACTCGTCAATTACAAACGTTTCAATCAATCACAATAAATCATTTATCCATGAAATCACTCATCAACCAATTTTACCCTGATTCTTGTCATTTGACATAGAACAAAAGTGTCGGGGAAGTGTCTTCAAATTTGTCGGGGAACTGCCTTGTAGTGGAACTGTCTTGAGAGAGAGAGAGTAGAGAGAAAACTTGTCCATTTATGACATTGCGTAAAAAGCCTCATTCAGCTTATAGTGTATTTCACGGGTATGTGTATCGTATGCACAGCCCTTCCTTCTTCCTGCCCAGAACAAAACATCATCCCATATGAAGGTATTTCCAATGATAGATAAACTGACAAAGTTCTTCGTCCAGTTAACGTTAACCTATAGAAAGATTTACCAGTTAACAGGTTAGTAACTTTACTAACCATTGCAATCCCTAATAAAGATTTGAGCAAATTTCAAACAGGGTTGTCTAAGGAACAATATTATGTAATGACTTTAAAATCCTTCCATTGGCTTAGGTGGAAAAGTCATTTAAAAGTTATTTGTTTTAAGCTCCTGCACCCGTCTTCTTTCTAGTTCTGGCCAAGGTGTTGTTCACCTGAGCTGAACTTTTTCAGCAATTCTGTAGATTTATCCAAGGACCATAGCTGTGAAATTATTTTGAATGGAATAGGAGAAGTCATTCAAAGATTTTTTCTCTTTTTTTTTTTTAGCAATGGTCACCATCTTGTAAACTCTTTATCACACAAAAACTTTATAGACCTGTCTAAATCAAAAGTATTAGCAGGTCTTACGTAACTAAGGCTGAAATAATAGATCTGCCTTTAGAAAGGGTAGAAAACATTGTGGAAAAGAAGAAAATGCTGGTTACCAAAATTGTCTTCTTTTCTCACAATGTCTTCAAACACATTCTTCCTAAGATTTGTTAAAACTCTGATATACGGTAAAGCGTTAAGTGAGCTGGACTTTTGAGAAAGTGTGGTAAAGGGCTATCCAAGGAACAAGTGAATTTACTGTATTAACAAATACCCTTATTAAATAAGTTCAGGAGAACAACATCTAAAGGTTTCTTCCAATTCTAGCTTTGGCAGCAACCTTGTTCAGTAGAGCATACAACCACTCAAAAAAATCCTCTTATAAATTAAAAAGAAGTCTTTTCAAGTTTTATCTATTTCAAACTCTGATGGCCATCTTGTTCAGTGAGGCGGAAATGTCTTTGAAATTTCTGTGCAAGTTCACCTAAAACATTTGTGCAAATGGTTTACACAACAAGGCCATTAGTCCTAAAGGCTTCACTTGAGTAAAGTTATCTGGAATACATAAAGTTATTTTCATGAGTATTGAACTGAAAATATGGCTACTAGACTGTAAATAAATTTTTCTAAGATTTGTCCCATTCACCTACTTTATAACTTGATATTATCCATTTTCAAACTGTCGCAAGAAACCAAGACAAACATTCTCAACAATTCTTATGATTATCAGACTGAAAAAGTGGCTTCAAGACAGCAGACTAAGTTTTTCTAAGATTCATAATAGTAACCTACTTTTCTTGAGCTTTGTCCATTGACCTACTTCTTGACTTGATGTGACCACATTTTTATTTAGTCAGAGATATAGCTAAGACAAAATACTCTGACTGCTCTCATGAGTACTGAACTAAAAATGTTGCCAAAAGAAAGCACACAAGGTTTTTCAAAGATTTGTCCAAGTGACCTACATTTTGACCCATCATGACCCATTTTCAAACTCTTCTGAGATATATTCCAAACAAATTTCCAAATTTCAAGAGTATTGTAATAAAAATGTAGCCTCTAGAGTGCACACATATTTTTTTTATAAGATTGGTCCCAGAGACCTAATTTTTCACCCAATTTGAGCCATTTTTTTGGACTTGTCTCGACTATCACCAAGGCAATTAATCTGACAAAGTATCATGCATATAGGACAGAAAATAAGGCCTCCATCGTGTACTAAAGTTGTTCTTGTTCCTTCAATTGTCCAACTGACTTACAGTCGAATATCCATACCTCGAAGTTCAGGGGACTACCGAAAAAAGTTCGAGGTATAGAAAGTTCGACGTGCAGAGATTCTTCAGATGAGTGTGTCAGGTACCGGAAGTAGGTAACCAAAGCACACTTCGTTCACAGGCCGTACATTTTGTTCCCTCTAATAGTTAACCGATCGTTGTTTTGAAAATTAAAGAGTAAAAGATGCATACTGTTTATTTTCTTTCATTAACATGTTTTCCTTTAATTCTGTTCGTAAGAACGATACTGAAAATTGTGAAATTAAAAAAGCATTTCGTCAGCCGAAGTTGCTGTCTATCTCCCGGACTTTACCATGTTTCTTTCACCAAACAAGTCCTTAGGAGCCAGGATATTTGTATTTTCGGTCGACAACGGAATGTCCAAAATCACAGTGTATGGTATGAAAATCTCAGTCCAAACATTTGTAATCCAACCAATTACCTATAATTATCTGCAAGTCAAGATGACACGCTAACACCCGAGCTGACAAAAGTCAATGATCGAAAATGTGCGAAAAACATACCGTCGTTGTATCCGACATTTCTATTTATTATTTATAACACCTAAGTTTATAATTAAAGTCAATTAAAATGTGTGAAAATTTTGTACTGTGTTCGAAGTAAAGATGTGTAAATTAACTGGATCATTGAAGTTTGGACCTGAAATTAGGTTCGACGTATGGAGAAACTTAGAGATACGGACTTCGACGTGTGGATAGTACTTTATATAGAAAAATGGAGCAATTCAATCCGGACTTTAAATTTACTTCGACGTATAGAGAACTTCGAGGAGTAGATGTTCGAGCAATGGACATTCGACTGTATTTTTGACCTAAAATAATCCAGTTTTGTAAGTTATCATGAAACAAATATTTTGACCAATTCTCATGATTATTGCACTAAAAATGAAACCTGTACATTATTACCTAGAAGGTCTTTTTCCGAGATTTGGACCTGTAATGTATTTTTGTTATCCTTTGTGACTCATGGTCAACCTCACCTGGGATATTTTTAAGACAAGCATTCTGACCAAAATTAAGAGTATCACATTGAAAATATAGCTTCTAAAGTGTGCGCAAAGGTTTTCTAAGGTTGTCTCAGTGACCTACTTTTTGGGTCAAAGTAACGCATTTTGAGATTAATTTTTGATGCTGGAAAGACAAACAATCTGACCAAGTTGTTAGAGTATCACACTTTAAAGGTGGCCTCTAGAGTGCACACAAGGTTTCCCTAAGATTTGACCTTTTTGATTTAATATATTCTTTCCAAAACCTGTCCAAGATATCATCAAGTTAAACATTCTGTCCAAGTTTCAAGACTATTGCACTAATAATGTAGCACCTAGAGTGTGGACAAGGCTTTCTAAGATTTGTCTGTGTGACCTACTTTTTGACCTAACCTGACTCACTTTCAAAGTTGTGTGAGATATCATCAAGACAAACATACTGACCAAGATTCAAGGGTATCAGGCACAAAATATGGCATCCAGAGTGTACACAAAATAATGGGTGTTGCCTGGTCAACAGAGGACACAGAATGGACACCAGACACAGCACAAACACAAAAGCTCACCTTTAGATCAGATGTGCTTAAAATTATCAGGTTTTACCATGATAAAAATAAATGCTTTATGCTGTTAAATTAAAGTTACTGGCATACAATTATTTGCATATTGTTCAAAGGCCAAATAGCGGTCAAAAAACAATGCAGGCGTTAAAACACATATAAATTTAGATCATACCATATAAAAGTAAGGAAAGTATTGTGAAAATGACAATCAGTTATTGTGTGGCCAGTGCAAGTGTTAGTCGCTGGCAGAAAAATGAATTTTAAAATCAGGCAAAAATTAAACAAAAGATAAAGTGACCTTACAACTTTTAACCTAGTTTTGAAATTGATTTTTCTGCCAGTGACTAACACTTGAACCCACCATACAACAACACATTGTCATCTGCACAATAATTTCTTTACTTTTAAATGGTATGATTAATATTTAAATGCATTTTTACTCCCACTATGTTTACTTTTGGCAGCTATTGTTACTTTAAACTTGCTAAAAAATCTGAAATACACAAACCTGTTTCCATGAACATGTGATGCACAAAATGCAAAACTATAGTGTATGAGTGTCGGGTCTATCATAACCCCTTGTTCTGCCCGGTCTAGAAGATCATTTAGGTAATACAGATGCCTATGACAACCTCGAACTCCGTACCGTGCACAGTATTCATCTAGCACAAACACCTGACCTGGACTAAACCACCCCTGAATGCGAAAACAACAGTTATATGACATGTGATTTAATAGGCAAAGAGGGGCAACTTGGCCCTGAATCGCACACCTAAGCCTCTGTACTTTGAGAATATAATACGAAGTAAAGCGATTGTTTTTGTCCGATATGACCTGATGTTCATCTGATTTGACCTGATGACCCATTTCAAAATTGTATATAAAAAGGGAAAAAATTCCATTTTCAAACTATCCCAAGAAACTAAGACAAACATTCTTAACAATTCTTATGAGTATCAGACTGAAAAAGTGGCTTCAAGACAGCTGACTAAGTTGTGACCTCTACAGAGGACAAAAAGGTTTTCAAAGATCTGACCTGGTGACCTAGTTTTTGTCTGTGAAAGAGTAGAAAACATTATGGGGAAAAGGAGAATATGCTGGTAAACACTAGTTTCCCTTCTCCCCACAATATTTTCAAAAAATCTCTTTTCTCAGGGTCAAAACTCAATTGCTTGGTAAGGAATTGTTAACACAATACTAACACAGATGAATGACAAACACTGACTGACCACAAAGCTCAACCTGGGCACTTTGTGCTCAGGTGAAGCAAAAAATAAAACAAGTAATGATGTCATATGGGAATCTGAAAACGCTACACTCAATCATATACAAAATTAAAAACGGATCTACTAACAGACTTTTCATGACAGACCTTGAGTACGAGATATGACCTATATTTTTTGCAACAAATTGTTTTTTTTTGTGTGTAATAAGAGAAATTCAGTAAAGCATACATACTTTTTGGCAGATCTAGAAGCTATTAAGGAACCTGTTACATGATCATTCATTACCAGAACCTAAGGATCATTCAGGGAAAAATTATATGACATCTGACATGTTTTTCATTTCATAACTATAACAAAAATGTTTTTCAAAGATTACACAATTATTCAAATGGAGAAACTATGCCACATCAAAAATGACATGTTTTGGCTGGATCAAGAATCTATTTGACAAGTCTAAAATTTTGTTGTTTGGTAGAGTTAGTAAGCCCTACTCTATACATAACGTCACATACCCCTTAAAAAGCTATTTACATATGAGCACATTCTTCTTAATAAACTTTTTATGAAGAAGAATAAAATTTTGTTGTTTGGTAGAATAAAATTTTGTTGTTTGGTAGAGTTAATAAGCCTTGCTCTATACATAACGTCACATACCCCAAAATAAGCTATTTACATACGTGCACATTCCTCTTAATAAACTTTTTACATAACTACACATTTTCCTTAATTAGCTGATTATATAACTGTACTTCCCCTAATAAGCTCCTCTAACAAAACCAACACATAAGAAGCTGGCTTTGTGCCCCATTTATCTTTTAAATTTTTCTGATAAAAACTGCACAATTTGTTGTGCAGCAACCATTGTTGTGCTCATAAAAGTAATTTAAACACACCTTTATGAAGCTATTAGAAAAATTTGCTAGCCCTCGGCCTAATGTTTAGAATCAAAAAGATATTTTCAGTTTTCCCTATATAAGCCTGTGATCCCCGTGCTGGAGCTATTTTTGGCCCCAGGGCTACAATTTTGAGGATCTTGGTAGAAGTTTACTGGAGACAGCTATATGCAAAATTTCCTAGTCCTCTGCCTTATGGTTTACCACAAGTAGATTTTTAAAGATTTGCTTTATATTACAGTTTTGTTGTCATGGCAACCAGAGTTTTTACTAGAATCAAATTCTGTGAAGAAATTCTGTGAAGAAGTTCTGAAAAGGGCTATGACAGGATCATTTCTGTGAAGTTTAATCAAAATTGAATGGGCAGTTTCTGAGAAGATGTTTGAAATAAAAAGTATCGCACGGACTGACAGATGCACAAATTCCTGAATACATGACAGACAGAGGGTCATTACATTTTTTTTTTTTTTTTTTTAAGAGGGCCGTTACATAAGCTCACTGGCCTTTGGCCACTAGAGGAAATAAAATGCATATACATCATAAAGATAAATGTATGCTGTCATCATGATAAAAGCAGCATGCTTACCAGGCAAGTGTATGCATCATTGAGCCTATAGTCTAAGGTTAGTGATTGTAAGACTTTGAAGAACTCATGATGGTCAAACTCACATGGGTATGCTTGGACAAACTCATCTAATCCATGCTTCCTGGCTCTGTCTGCATCTGAGTAGAACATGCAAAATACATATGTCATGCACTTTTATCACAAGTTTTATTCTTTATCAGATATTATTTTTTAAGAAACTTATCCAAATTGAAAGCATTTGCAGACAACAGTTAAAAGTTTGGGTCCAAATATGTGTTTTTGTATCCATTGCAGAAAACATGCGAGAAAATGAGAAAACGCTGGCTACTAGCTTTTATCTTTTTTCCATGTTTCAATAGCATTCTACTTCTAGGTTATAAAAAACATGATACATTTTGCATTTTGTACTGACGCTGCCAACTAATTCATTGCTCCTATATAGTCCATTCTGTTTAAGTCTTTAAATCACATGAGTGTTTGTGACCTACTTTTTGACCTACTTGACCTATTTTTGAAACTTGTCAGAGATATAAAGACAAACATTCTGACAATATTTCATGATTATCAAATAGAAAATGTTGCACAGAGATTTTTCTCCCAGTGATCTACTTTTTTACCTGACGTGACAGAATTTTGAACTTGTCTGATATATCACCAATACAAACATTCTGACCAATTTTCATTAGAACTGGACTTAAAATGTGGCCTCAAGAGTGCTCACAAGTTTTTTCTAAGACTTGGCCCAATAATCTATTTTTTGATCTAGTATAACCCAATGTTAAACTTGTGCTACATTTCATCAAGACAAACATTCTGACCAGGTTTCAAGAGTATAGACATGAAAATCTTGCCTCTAGGGTGCACACAAGGTTTTTCTAAAATTTGGCAGTGATCCACTTTTTGATCCGACATGACCGAATTTCAAACTTGTCAGAGATATTATCAAGACAAACATTCTAAGTTTTGTGAGTTTCTGGCTGAAAATGTGGCCTTTAGAGTGCACACAAGGTTTTTCTAAGATTTGTCCCAGTGACCTACTTCATGACCAAATATGACCCAGTTTCGCACCTGACGAGACATTACTAAGACAAACATTCTGATCCAGTTTCGTCAGTATTAGACAAACAAGAGGGCCATGATGGCCCTGTATCGCTCCACTGGCTTATAAATATAAACAAAAAATACTAAACATTTCAATTCTGAGCCAAATGCTTTCAAAATGAAGACTTACAAAGTTTTCTCTGTAAAAGCCCATGTGAAAGTTGAGACCCGCAAGGCAAAGCCATTTTTGATCCCAGAGCTATAATTACTTGAACCCTGGTAGAGGTCCACAAGATAAAGCCACATGCCAAAATAATACAAGTCTATGCTGTATGGTTATAAATAAGGTGATTTTCAAGTTTTGTCCATGTGAAGCCTCTGTAAAACATAAGACCCCTGATGCAAGGCTAATTTTAAAAAAAAAAAAAAATCAAAACAGGAAGATTTCTTAAGTTGTCACTATGTAAGCCCATGTAAAACTTCTGACCCCTGTGGCGGGGCCAATTTTGATCCTACAGCTAAAATTTTGGCCCGCTTGGTAGAGGCCCACTGGATATAGCAACATGCAAAATTTGGTAGCTCTAGGCCTAATGGCTAGGTATAGGAAGATTTTTAAAGTTTTCTCTATATACGCCTATGTAAAACTTGTGACCCCTGGGGCAGAGCCAATTTTGACCCCAGGGCTATAATTTGAAGAAACTTGATAGAGGTCTACTACATAAAGCTACATGCCAAATTTGGTAGCCCTATGCCTTATGGTTTCAGACAAGAAGATTTTTAAAGATTTCCAATATTTTTCAGTTTTGTTGCTATGGCAACCAGAGTTTTTGAAGGAATCAAATTCTTTCAAGAAATCTGAAGAGGACCATGGCAGGATCATTTCTGTGAAGTTTCGTGAAAATTGGATGGGTAGTTTCAGAGAAGATGTTTGAAATAAAAGTTAATGCACGGGCGGACGGACGCACGCACGCATGGATGGACAGACTGACGGACGGACGGCCGCACGACGGACACCAGGCCATGACATAAGCCCGCTGGCCTTCGGCCAGTGGAGCCAAAAATGTGGCCTTAAGAGTGCAAACAAGGTTTTTCTAAAATTTGATCTGGAGAGCTACTCTTTGACCCAACATGACCCAATTTCGAACTTGTCCAAGATTTCATCAAGACAAATATTCTGACCAAGTTTCATGAGTTCTGGGCTAAAAATGTGGCCTCTAAAGTGCACAATATTTTCTAAATTTTTACCTGGCGACCTACTTTTTGACCCGATTAGATCCAAATGACCGAGATATTACCAAGACAAACATTCTGACCAAGTTTCATGAGGATTTGACAAAAAATGTTGTTTCTAGAATGCACACAAGATAATTGTTGACGACTGGACGATGCATGATGGGCAACGGGCAACCCATGACGGACACAGCACTATCACAAAAGCTCACCTTGAGCACTTCGTGCTCAGGTGAGCTAATAAAAAATTCAATGAGGTGCAAATATTAAAACTTGCCAATAAAATAGACAAAAAACATCGTTGGATGAAATAGCAAGATTCCTTTTTCCCCATTTGTTTTTGTCAGAAGACTTCTTCCTCAATGTCATAAAGCACAAGACTGTTAGGTTTAGGGTTCAGTTTTGGTTCCTCAATTAGTATTAGCATATCTATGTCAATGATGGTTCATCAATAACAGTACTAACAGATCCATGCTCATGACCCCATGCATTTAGTTAGTGTAAGAAAGTAAAGACACTGTGAAACAGATAAAAGCACTAGGGTTGGCAAATTCTCAGAAAATTTCACTTGTCCAAAGACAGAAGTTACTGATTACAATAGAGGCCATTGGGGGACTGAATCACTGTTGTGACAGTGTATTGCTTTTTTCTAGCGTAACTTACGAAATCATGATGCAAAAAGGAAAATGACAAAAAGGAAAATGACAAACACAAACTTTCACAAAAAATGGGGGTGGGTGGAATGTTGTTGCAGCTGGGCTTGAACCCACTAAGAAAGTCTAAGTAGGCATGTTGAATAGCAGAAATGGTGAAAAAAATTGAGGTACAATTTCTCAAAACCAATTGTTTGGAATCAAGCCAAATTTGATAGGATTTCAGTACTAGTAGTATTAAACAATCCCTGTAAGTTTCAAAGAAATGTGACTAACAATGTGAACTGTATTGCATAAACAATACTGAATAATCAAATGGCTACTTTTCCTATACTTACTTATAGCAATCAACCTTGCTCTCAACCATATTCAACAAGACGTTTACTGGCACTACATTATCTTTACTGATTCATTATCTGCCATGCAAGCACTTGAGGGTGAGAAAACAGATATGCAGAGAGACAGCCTGGTTTTAATGATGTAAAACAGATGAGTGTAAGTGACCTCAGTTTTGAACCAATGCGACCCAATTTCAAACTTGTCCAAGATATCATTGAGACAAACATTCTGACTAAGTTTCATGAGCTTCAGGCTGAAAATGTGGCTTCTAGAGTGCACACAAGGTTTTTTTTAGATTTAGCTTAATGACCTACTTTTTTACCAGACATGACCCAATTTCGAAGTTGTTCAAGACATCATCAAAACAAACATTCCAACCAACTTTCTTGACTTTCATGCTGAAAATGTGGCCTCTAGAGTGTACATGGGGCTTTTCTCAGATTTGGTCTGGTAACCTACTTTTTGACCTGACATGACCCAATTTCAAACTTGTCTGAGTGATCATCAAGACAAATATTCTATCCAAGTTTCAAGAGTATCAGGCTGAAAATGTGGCCTCTAGAGTGCACACAAGATTTTTCAAAGATTATCCCAGTGACCTACTTTTTGACCCGACATGACCCAATTTCAAACTTGTCCAAGATATCACCAAGACAAACATTCTGGCCAAGTTTCAAGAGTATCAGGCCAAAAATGTGACCTCTGGAGTGCACACAAGGTTTTTTTCTTAAATTTAGCCAAGTTACCTACTTTTTGACCCGACATGACCCAACTTCAAAGTCGTCCAAGATATCATCAATATAAACATTCTGACCAACTTTTAGAAATTTCAGGCTGAAAATGTGGCCTCTAGAGTGCACACAAGATTTTTCAAAGATTTAGCCTAGTGACCTACTTTTTGACCCGACATGACCCAATTTCCAACTTGTCCGAGATTTTATCAAGACAAACATTCTGACCAAGTTTCATGAGTATCTGACTGAAAATGTGGCCTCTAGAGTGCATACAAGGTAAATGTGGACGACTGCATGACGGACACAGCACAATCACCATAGCTCACCTTGAGCTCCTTGTGCTCAGGTGAGCTAAACAATTGGATAAAAAATGCTATCTTAATTGCGTAAACAGAAAATGTAAATTTTCAACCTTAAATGGCTACTTTTCCCATGGGATTCAAGCTATTGACGAGATAAACAAACTGTGCAAATTTCATGAGAATCTGACCAAAAATGCAGACTTTGTCGTGTAAACAAGAAAAAGACTAACAGACAGACGGACGGATTACAGAAACCACGCCATGACATAAGCTCTGCTGGCTTTTAGCCAGCAGAGCTAAAAACTCAGTTGTCCACATAAGAATTTTACTTGTCCATATTTGTATGACACTGATAATTTTTATCATACACTGCATGACAAAAATTGTGCAGAGTCTACGCAGCAGGAGATGGATCTTCTGGGTTTACAGAGTTGCCTCGCAGTCCTTTCTCTCCTGACCTTTCCCCAACGGACACTGGAGACTTTCCTAAATTAAAGGCAGAGCTTCATGGTGTTCGACATGCACCAACAACTGACTTGATATCATATGTAAACAGGGTAGTTTAGGGGCTTGATGGTGATTTTTACTACACAATTTACGATGAATAGGTTGTTTGGCATTACAAATGCATACAGTACACAGGTGAATATTTTGAGAAACTCTAGGTGTCTTATCGTCAGTGGTATGTTCCGAGTCACGGTATTAATTTACATCTTTGTTGGCGTTTACATTCTGGATGTCTTCTACTTAATGTGATGTTTTATTTGCAAATATTAGTTTTAAGTAATGAGTTTTATTCTGTTTAAGAATAAATCAAAGTTTAAGGCATTTTAAATAAACATTCATATGCAATTTTGAGGAAACCTGCTCTGTCCACAAACTTTACAGCCATACATCATAGATAAACAAAGAATTTAGCTCCCACTTTCTTTTTTATGAAGTGGGTATTACAACCCCTTTTCAAGTCATAATAAATGCTAAAAAGACAATCTGAAGCATTACAACAGGCGACATAATAATGAAACTAGAACACTCATCAGTTGATACGGGAAGTTTCATCAATTTTCATGTTTTTATATGCAACACTTTTCATTTTACGCACTATTTATTTTTAGAAAAGTTTGTCTGTTATGAGTTGACAGATAACACATTCAATATGGCTAAACTGATCAAATTTGTCCTGGAGATGTTAGAAAACATTGTGGGACAAGGAGAAAATTCCGTTTTCATTTTCCAAAAAAGGCAAACAGTTATTTATAATACTATGTGAAACATTCCTTAAAAGTGACTTACACATTTCCAGTTCCTTACATATCACTGACTGAATAAATCGAAATAAGATCAAACTTGGCCCTCATAATCCGTCGTTAAAATGATGATAAAGCATGGATTAACATAAGACTGCTTGCATGACCATACTACCAATTAATTTTGTGATCCAGGTATCCCTGTTGGTAAGGGAACAAACCCCAAACCTTAACAATGATCTACCTACCTCCTTGCATACGGGATATTTGAGTGTTGCTAATTTTGTTGGTTTGAATAATGGGAGGAACTGGTTTATGTGTCTGGCCTGTGGCCCGATAAATGGCTTGTACCCATAAGGCTCTTTCGTTTTCGTCATCTGATGCAAATGTCACATTGTCACCCTCTTTCACAGTGTTGAAGAAAAACTTTCCTCCCTCCAATTCTAGAATCAATCACAAAAGTGTGAGTTAAAGAGAGAGGACTCAGACTTTTACTCGCTTTCAACAAAATTTCTGTCATATCACCAGGGCAGCTCACATATTAATGTACATGTATGTCCTGGGTATTACCAGTATTAGGCTAGGGCTCTGATGTGTCTTGCCCAAGGACACTCCCAGGAGAAATCCAAGGTTTCCTGTGAGGTTGAAACCAGGGGGCTCCAGATTACATGTCCTACAGGTCCAGGAGTCAGACTGTGTACATAAAATTTATACTGAATATAAAATGTACAAATAAAAATGGATACCATCCAATTTAGAAATCATGTACCGAAGGAAATCAAATCTGATCTCTACAGTATTATATCTCTGTCGATAACAAAAAAAAAAACTTTAAGCCTTTCTATACTTACAGTATTTTCAGAGAAACAGATAACAGAATCTGTCTATAAAGGGATTTTTTTTTTTTGGACAAGTAGCATTTTCTATCTTAAGGATCTTAAAAAACATTGAATTCTTCAGTAGAAGGTTGACAAGTTATCTACAGAATTAAGGGTGAGATTTCTGCTGTAGTTTTTTCCAGAGTCTAAAAGAATTTTTATTTCAGCAATGGGAAATTGATTGTTTGTTTCTGTGCACCATGAAAGCAGTATTTCCCTGTGTTCATGACTGAAACTATAATTGTATCGTATAGAAAACCAAACAAATTGCATTTTTTCCTGCATGTTATCCATTGACAAAATTTAACATTTTAACATGCTACTTAATTTTGGAAATATCACATTAATGATGCCAATTTTGTGATGCATCAATAAATATTAACCCAGCCTTGAAACAAAACTGGGAAACAAAAACTGTGGAAGTAGTGGAGGTACATCAGTGAAATTATCAGTTGATAATCTCCAAAAACGAAAGGTCAATTTTAAAGTAACCATCTGAACATTCTTTGTAGTACCCCTAATACTGATTATCCATGCAAAGTTGCAATGCCATCTGACCTGTAGTTCTGGAAGAGAAAATTTGCCTACATATTGGTCTCATGACCTGAATAATTTTAACATATTTTATTTCCCTTGTCCAGAGGAATTTACATACAAAATTTCCTTTCATTCCTCGAGTTGTCTCTGACGAGAAGTCTTTTATGTAATTGTGGGCAGACTATTAGACTGACAGACAGCATCTACTCACAAAACTAAAAACTGCCACTCACTTCACTGCAAATTCTTCCATTTTCAATATATTAATGACCTTTGACAAATCTTTATATAAACAGGTTTAATATCGTTCAAATGAAAAAAAGGGTCTATCACCTGGTATGGATTCACAGTAGTCCACTGTAAAACTGTCCAATTGCATCATCTCTGTAGGATCTGGTTTTCTGTCCCGATAACTACACATTGCAAATGTATACTGGGATACCTAGAACAAAAACGAATTATTTCTGGAGGAAAGAATTTAACTGTTTGGAAAGAACAGCTTTCTTATCATGAAGATAAATGTAGTTAAATGTATGCTGCAGGTCATACACAAACAATTTTTTAAATTTTTTTCCGAGTGATAAATTATTGATCAGATTTTCAACCAATTTCTGATGGACAATAAGATTTGACTAAATTTTTCTTTATTTCTATTTGTCTTTATTTTTCATGGTAACAAGTAGTTTCTGGAATCAAGTTCTTGTAAGAAATTCTAGAGAGGGTCATGGCATGATCATTTCTGTGAAGATTGGTCAAAATTGAATGACCAGTTCCAGGGCATAAAATGTTTGAGAAAATAATTATCAGATGGATAATTAGGCAGATGTACAGATGGATACATCACAGAGACATGGCCATGACATAAGCTTGCTGCCTTGGCCAGCAGAGCTAAAAATGCATAAAAATAGGTGACAATATGATTTTCAGAAGACAAATGCAGACATTTACCCAAATCTGAATAAAAACATGTTGATACTGAGTGAATAAAACCCATACCTGTACAAGAACAAAATATCTTTTTTTCCATTTCTTCCACACATTTTTACCGATTGCATAGAGATATCTGAAAAAGAGGAAAACAATTACATTCTGTAACTACCAACTCACACACATTCAAAGAAATACCGGCAGCTTTTTTTTCAAACTTGTAGAGAAACAAAACTGTAGTAAAAATATAGACAGCTCATTAGTTTAAGATTTGTTTGCAATTTCTTCAATTGCAAGCATTTTTTTAAAAAGAAACCATGCTTTAATCTGGAGGACATTGTCAGCCTATGCTGCTCAACTTGCTCTTACATGGCTTACAACTTGAGTTAGTTATTTTGTCTATGATACAAAGTATATAAAGTATAGGGGCTATCATAGTCACCCGACATGACCTATTTTCAAACTAGTCAGAGATATTATCAAGGCAAACATTCTGACCAACTTTCAAGAGTACTGGACAGGAAATATGGCCTCTAGAGCATACACAACATTTTTCTTAGATTTGACCTGGTGACCTAGTTTTTGACCCAACATGGCACATTTTCGTACTATTTCAAGATATAATCAAGACAAACATTCTGACCATTTTTCAAGAGTATTGGACTGAAAATGTGGCCTCTATAGTGTACAAAAGGTTTTTCTAAGATTTCACATGACCCAATTTCGAACTCGTCTGAGATTTTATCAAGACAAACATTCTGACCAAGTTTCATGAGGATCTGACTGAAACTGTGGCCTCTAGAGCGTACACACAAGGTTTTTCTAAGATTTGATCTAGTGACCTAGTTTTTGACCCCACATGACCCAATTTGGAACTCGTCTGAGATTTTATCAAGACAAACATTCTGACCAAATTTCACAAGTATCTGACTGAAAATGTGGCCTCTAGAGCGTACACGAGGTTTTACTAAGATTTGACCTAGTGACCTTGTTTTTGACCCCACATGACCCAATTTCGATCTCGTCCGAGATTTTATCAAGACAAACATCCTGACCAAGTTTCATGAGGATCGGACTGAAAATGTGGCCTCTAGAGCGTACACAAGGTTTTTCTAAGATTTGACCTAGTGACCTAGTTTTTGACCCCACATGACCCAATTTGGAACTCGTCCGAAATTTTATCAAGATAAACATTCTGACCATATTTCACAAGTATCTGACTGAAAATGTGGCCTCTAGAGCGTACACAAGGTTTTACTAAGATTTGACCTAGTGACCTAGTTTTTGACCCCACATGACCTAATTTCGATCTTGTCCGAGATTTTATCAAGACAAACATTCTGACCAAGTTTCATGAGGATCGGACTGAAAATGTGGCCTCTAGAGCGTACACAAGGTTTTTCTAAGATTTGACCTAGTGACCTAGTTTTTGACCCCACATGACCAAATTTCGAACTCGTCTGAGATTTTATCAAGACAAACATTCTGACCAAATTTTACAAGTATCTGACTGAAAATGTGGCCTCTAGAGCGTACACAAGGTTTTTCTAAGATTTGACCTAGTGACCTAGTTTTTGACCCCACATGACCCAATTTCGGACTCGTCCGAGATTTTATCAAGACAAACATTCTGACCAAATTTCATGAGGATCAGACTGAAAATGTGGCCTCTAAAGCGTACACAAGGTTTTTCTAAGATTTGACCTAGTGACCTAGTTTTTGACCCCACATGACCCAATTTCGAACTCGTCCAAGATTTTATCAAGACAAACATTCTGACCACATTTCACAAGTATCTGACCGAAAATGTGGCCTCTAGAGCGTACACAAGGTTTTTCTAAGATTTGACCTAGTGACCTAGTTTTTGACCTCACATGACCCTATTTCGAACTCGTCCGAGATTTTATCAAGACAAACATTCTGACCAAGTTTCATGAGGATTGGACTGAAAATGTAGCCTCTAGGGCGTACACAAGGTAAAAAGTTGACTACGGACGACGCACACCGCACGACGGACACAGCACGATCACAATAGCTCACCATGAGCACTTCGTGCTCAGGTGAGCTAAAAATGCTTGTAATCAGCATTTTCTGTTTTCCGACAATTTGTTCAAGAGGCTTCTTGCTCAGGGTTCTTTCAAATTTGGATTGTATGGAAAAAGGTTAAGTGGGGAAAATACCAAGAAATGACAACCAGTAGTGTTCAGTACAAAATAAATTCAGACACCTTGTCTTACATATTTGGTTCTAGGGAAGAACTTTGTTCACATTTTTCAGAATAATACCGTTCTCACATTCCTGAGACAGACTTGAGGAAATATTGGGGGAAAAAGACAAAATGTTGGTTACCAGCATTTTCTGTTTTGACTAAAATATTTTTGATTCTTTTACAGAGAAATTCCACCAATTGAGATACATTTAGTTTCTCTTTTGCAAATGGTTTCAATTCAGATGAGTGCAAAAGATTGTTGTCAGTTAAGAAGTAAAGATACAAGCACTTGTGGCGTCAAATACTAATCAGCAAATAACAAATACTAATCAGCAAATAACTAATAAGTTCAGTATTTATTTCCTGAAAAATTTAGGAAACAGTAATGTGACAAAATGATCATATCCTGATTGACAAACAAGATAAATTATAGGTCACAGTCCTAAATTCCTTTTTTTTTTTTTTCGGCTCTAGCATTTTTATTATGCAATCACTGAATAAAATTTGCCTCTGTAGTCTACTTTCTATTTATCTGACTTTCATTATCGCCACACTGTTTCACAAATACCTACCCACAGTGCTTCATATTTTGTGGTTTATCCATCCTGACAGCAATTTTGATAGACAAATCATCTGCACAGTTTTTGGTTGTTTTCATATGATGCCATTCAGCTTGTCGACTGCTGTTAGCAGTTGGATGTAAGACAACCTGAATTAAAAAAAAACAAAAAAAAACAGAATTGGTTGACTGATTGATTAAATGGTGTTTTACACTCCTTTCACCATTATTTCAGTCATATCACTGCAACAGCTCACCTATTCATGTATGTCCTGGGCTTTATCAGTACCAGGCTAGGGCTCTGAAGTGTCTTGCCCAGAGCTTCCAGTAAAGCTCAAACCCCAGGTCTCTAGGTTAAAGTCCTTTACCACTTTAACACTGAGCTAAGCAGGACCCCCAAAACAAAGAATGGGGAAAGTGCTCTAACCCAAAAAGCAGACATTTACAGTCCTTAGTTAGGTATCTCAGACCTTGTTCTACAGTTGTGTTTGTTCTAAAATGTAAAACAAGAAGACCATCATGGTCAGTTCCATTATTGCTCACCTGAATTTACAAAAGCTGGACTTTTGCACAGAAAGATAGGTCGCTTATTTTTTGTCCAGTATTACCTTATTTAGTAACAATGACTTCAACCTTTGCCTTGACAGCAAAATGAAGGTACTGTTGTGCTGTTTTTACTAGATACAACATGTAGGAAGTTTCCAAGGCAAATCCATGCCAGGATTTGTAAGGGAATAGCATGGGTTTTGCTAGAAATGTCATTCAGACGCAACAAGATTATCATGGCATGCAACATGAAAGTTCGCTATGATCAACAAATCTTTTGTGTCCCATTACTAGCTCATGCAGAAAATTTTCAAAACATATCACCTTTACATTGTGGATCATGAGAAAAGAAATACATGCAGACATTTCAGCCATCAAAATTCTTATACCTTTTGGAGGTTGATCATCTATAATGCAGCCACTTTGGATCACTGGCTCAATGAAGAACTTGTTCTTGAAAGAGTAGAAAGGGAGGGAGAGGGAGAAAATGTCTGTTTCCATATTTTTCTTTTTCAGTGCAATTTTCAGAAAAACCTACTCCCTAGGGTCATGAAATACAGGATGGTTTGTCTGCAAACTTTGATTTAAATGTTTACCAAATGGCAAAAGTTTGGACTGGACCAAATTCAAAGCATTTGCAAACGAAAAATTAAATCTAGCTAAAATGATGATTTCTGTCTTTAACATGGTAGAAAACATTGTGGGAAAGGGAAAAAATGCTGGTCACGAGCATTTTCTCCTTTTCCCGCAATTTTTCAAAAGGCCTTTCTCTCAGGGTCGTTAAAACTCGGGATTGTGTGGTAAAGAGTTAAGCCTACCTTTCCCAATTCTTTATCTTCGAGACTTAACATGCCGGAACTCTCCGTATATAGCTTTACTTTCACCACAGGTAGAGGATGTGTAGTGGTAAAGTCCCCCTGAGTATCCCATGATGGTTTGGAAGCCTCAGCCTGGTCTGTTTGTAGCTTCTCCCCACCCTCAACTTCCATTGTACAGTAAACTATTTTATTTGGGGCGAGAGACTTTAACCCCTTCACTTCTATCACATGCACCTGAAAAGTAAAGAAAATAATCATTTTTGTGCCGTGTTGAAACCTGTAAAGGACTCGCACATCAGACAACACATAAAATTCAAGTTCCTTATAAAATACGTGAACCCTTGGCAAAGCCATTTTTGACCCCCAAAGACAGAGACATAATTTAGACAATTTTGATATAGGTCAAATAAATGATTATAACCAAAAGATATCAAAGCTATAGGCCATGTAGTTCCACCCTATTAAAGCTTTTCAATTAAATGCTGAATAGTAATATCAAAGCCATAGGATTAACCCTTTACAGCTGAAATATAGTATCAGTGGTTGTGAGGTAGAGCGTCGGCTTCGTAATTAAAAGGACCGAAGTTCCATACCCGGGAGCGGATGTCAACTTTGGAACTGCTCATTGGCCCACACATTCGGTGCCAGTACTGGTGTAGTTTCTAGGAAGCAGAATCGAGAGAGATTAGTATAAGTTGCAAGAACTTGTTTCTCAATCGATGTAAAATAAATATGTTTAAACTATACAGCAGAAATGTTTGCCTGTTTACAAATTGCAAAAAATCTGGTTTTAGTGACAATCTACAGTAATGCAGCTCTATTAATATCATCTGTGGTACTTTTGAAATTTGGTCTTCTTTCCGGACCTGATTCCTGAATTGGACCACATTATATGTTGAATCAAACTATAATTTTCTGTTGATTTTCTTCCTAAGACTGCAACTATGTGCATGGTTAATACATGTTATTAAGAGAAGACTAGGCCTAAAAATAACAAGAGGGCTGTGATGACCCAGTAATGTGCCCTACACCAAAATGGTATTGACAGACACTGAACCATAAGAAGTCTGTATGGCAATAAAAATTCACAGAGATAATATGCAAAGTACAAAGCTCCCCCCCCCCCAAAAAAATCTTTTTCTCGTTCAAAGATGATGCCATTCAATACAAGCAGGTCTATTCAAGTATCATTTATACCAAATATGAATGAACACTAACAAAGAGTACTTTAACAAAGAGCACTTTCAGAGAAGATTTTTTTAAATTTAATAGCAGAAAAACATTTTTTCTAAGGGTAAAGTTTTGGAACAAAAATTAAATGACGCAAAGCTCACTTCAAATAAAATATTCAACTCATCCGAGTATAATCATTTACATCTAAAATTATTTTCACTGAAAGCTGAACATTTTCTCACCAAAACATTTGAATACACAACACTAATCATGTAACAATACCATTTGATCATCAAAAGATAACCTACATTTACCAATAACTAGTAAACAGGGATAATTTGCCTTGATCAGTATACAAGCTGAACTCATATAGCTTGATATGGACTTTATCAAGCCAAGCCTGCAGCAGCCATGTTCTTTTTTGCTATCAAAAAAGTTATACAAAGACATCTGATGAGGTCCACTAAAAGACTCCTCATGCTAATTTAAAGAAAATTTCCAATGTATGGTTTGGAGAAGATTTCTTTGAAGATTTTCAAATCCTTCAGTCTTATTGCCATAACATAGACATAGACATGGATATAAACATGATTATTTTGTAATATAGGCCAACGGCCCATCATACAATTATACAGACTATATATGATTCTGAGTGACATTAAGATTAACTTTAAAACATTGTACAAAGAAAATGACAGAAAAACAGTGCAGTTAATATTAAGTTTCTATTTCTAGTGGAAATTCTGATCTCTTTTTACAGGCTTCTTATAAAAATTTTGAAAAAGACTTGATGTGTGTTTCTCTTGAATCTGCTCTTATAGTGTAGACTAATCTTTTTGTTGGATTGGTGTTTTTCCAAAGCTTCTTGGAAATAAAGAATCCTTTGATCATCATAGTACGGACAGATTGTAAGGAAATGAAATTCACCTTCAATCACATAGACATTCAATTGGAGACATAATCATATAAGCAATAATCATAATCAATGTTTTGACATCTTACTTTTTCTACATTTAGACAATGACCTGGATATCTGAAATTTGATAAAAATTTGCGATCCATAAATGACATATTAACAGAAAAGTAAATCTCTACCATAAAGAGAGATTTAAAATATTGGTAAAATTCTGATTTCAATGAATTATGGATATTCAATTGCAAGCTCTGGATAGAATAATCCTGCAAATGCTGTTTACATATTTTATAAAATTGAGGAGAATCTCTCTACTATCCCATCAGATATCCTAACAAACCCAAAGCTATTTTCGTAAAGGTGTTAAACTTTTGAATCCCACATTTTCCTACTGCAATATCCAACTGACCTTTCTGCAAACGCGAGTTTGGCACGCCCACCTTAGTAACGCGGTATTCTGGTCGTTATGCCCGACAAACAAATCAGAAAATGGCGTCAAATACAGAGAAAGAGAGATTATTACAGTTTTATTCTAGCTTATGTTTAGCTATAAATATAGTACCCAAAGCTTTTTTCCCCAACGTTCTTTTCAGTTCGGACTAAATCGGCAAAATTACAAGAAAAAATACTTTGCAAAATGTCATATTTATGAGAAATCGAAAAATGAAAATAGCCCATATATGTTCGTAATTTCATGTTTGGTCACAGCATTTAAACTAACAAGAGGGCCATGATGGCCCTGTATCGCTCCACTGGCTTATAAATATAAACCATAAATACTAAGCATTTCAATTCTGAGCCAAATGGTTTCAAAATGAAGACTTACAAAGTCTTCTCTGTAAAAGCCCATGTGAAAGTTGAGACCCGCAGGGCAAAGCCATTTTTGATCCCAGAGCTATAATTACTTGAACCCTGGTAGAGGTCCACAAGATAAAGCCATAAAAATAAGGTGATTTTCAAGTTTTGTCCATATGAAGCCTCTGTAAAACATATGACCCCTGATGCAAGGCTAATTTAAAAAAAAAAAATCAAAACAGGAAGATTTCTTACGTTGTCACTATGTAAGCCCATGTAAAACTTGTGACCCCTGCGGCAGGGCCAATTTTGACTCCAGGGCTACAATTTTGGCCCACTTGGTAGAAGCCCACTAGATATAGCTACATGCAAAATTTGGTAGCTCTAGGCCTTATGGCTAGGTACAGGAAGATTTTTAAAGTTTTCTCTATATAAGCCTATGTAAAACTTGTGACCCCTAGGGCAGAGCCAATTTTGACCCCAAGGCTAAAATTTTGGCCCACTTGGTAGAGGCCCACTAGATATAGCTACATGCAAAATTTGGTAGCTCTAGGCCTTATGGCTAGGTACAGGAAGATTTTTAAAGTTTTCTCTATATAAGCCTATGTAAAACTTGTGACCCCTGGGGCAGAGCCAATTTTGACCCCATGGCTAAAATTTTGGCCCGCTTGGTAGAGGCCCACTAGATATAGCTACATGCAAAATTTGGTAGGTCTAGGCCTTATGGCTAGGTACAGGAAGATTTTTTAAAGTTTTCTCTATATAAGCCTATGTAAAACTTGTGACCCCTGGGGCAGAGCCAATTTTGACCCCAGGGCTATAATTTGAAGAAACTTGATAGAGATCTACTACATAAAGCTACATGCCAAATTTGGTAGCCCTATGCCTTATGGTTTCAGACAAGAAGATTTTTAAAGATTTCCAATATTTTTCAGTTTTGTTGCCATGGCAACCAGAGTTTTTGAAGGAATCAAATTCTTTCAAGAAATTCTGAAGAGGACCATGGCAGGATCATTTCTGTGAAGTTTCATGAAAATTGGATTGGTAGTTTCAGAGAAGAAGATGTTTGAAATAAAAGTTAACGCACGGACGGACGGACGGACGGATCACAACGGACACCGGGCCATGACATAAGCCCGCTGGCCTTCGGCCAGTGGAGCTAAAAATATATTGTGAGTAGATTGCTGTCGGCATTATCCATAACTTATAATAGAGGCATAAGTTTTTAAGACATTTCATCAGTATATAACATATCAGTTTGACAGTAAACAACATGAGAAAAGGATTTACAATTTAACCCTTTACCACAAAACCCGTGCTTTAACAACCTTGAAGGAGGAAACTTTTGAAAACCTTCTCTTTATCCTTAGATGTTTTCTACCCTTTCAAAGGCAAATCTCATCATAGGAGCAATGTTTAATTTGTCAACAGCAAATGTTTTCAAAACAGTCGAGTCTAATCTTTTGTTGTCTGGTAAAGATTTAATTAACACCTCTAACACCTGTTTGAGAGAAAATCAAGAAGTTTATTGTAAGTAATCAATTAGATGGTCTGTCGTATTTTTAACAGATGTATGTTGTAAAAACTTTTTAATTAGGGGGTATATTTGGTCACTTGGGTTATTGTAAGGATTATACTAATTTGGAATGGATGTGCATTTATCAGTCGTTGGGAAAACAAACAATCATTCGAACCAGGCAAAACTGACATTAACAGTCACATGCAATCGCCTTTATGAAACAAGAGTTAAATATGAATGCTCTCCAAAGTATTACAACAAGAATCATATGATGATGTTTGCAATGTCAACGTATCTTTGAAACAGGGTGATGAGTGGCTGTCAGTAAAATATCCTTCTTCCCATCGCTTGCTTCGTATGTAATGATTACAACTGTCTACAATTAATGGTTTGGAATTTGAAAGATGTACATGCAGTTCAATACAAATAGTTTAACAAAACAGTTTGGCATAACCGTTCTTTCTGTCCCGAAACACTGGAAAAAAACCCTGCTTAACTGTCGTTTGGTAGAGTGGCTGTTGTATGGTTTGAACAAAAAGAAAATAATTACATTGTCAATGGTAAAGTCTATCACTTTGTCTGACCCTTGTGTTTACATGGCGCGCTATACTGCATTCTGATTGGCTGATAGGACCTGTCAATCAAAATCGACAGAAAGGTCAATTGTCTCAATATAATATAATAACACTGTTTAGGATACCTTCTCTCATGCATTTGTGTAACCCGTACTTAATACTCTCTGCTATATAAAATACAATGAAGTGATACCTACCACATTCACTCAGTGCAAGAAGTTACCAGTATTTCTGTTAAGACCACAGATTCGCTTACATAGGTCAGTGTGTTCTTTTTCTACAGCTGAGCAATATTTGCACCCCCAAATGTCAGAACAGAAACAGAGAATCTGCTTAACCACTGAATCAAATATCTTGAATGCCTCTTTTGATTAGGAAAAACATATATTTCTTCTGTACTCTTAATATATTAAAACAACCGTTTTTAATGGATTGAAATTCTTTCAAGGAATTCTGAAGAGCACCATGACAGGATCATTTCTGTGAGGTTTCGTTAAAATTGAATGACTAGTTTCAGAAATGAAGAAGCTTGAGATACAAGAAGACCCGACCCATGGCTAAAATTTAAGTCTTAATAGAGTTCCTCCACAGTGAAACTTTATTGCCCCCCCCCCTCCATCCCCAGTCCTGGGCAGGATAAAGTTTGACCCAGGGGCAGATATTTGGTAGAGGCCAACTTGATGGTGATACATTCCAAATCAAGTAGTCCCAGGCATACTGGTAAGGAAAAAGAAGATATTTTGAGTTTATATTATATAAGCCCATCTAAAACTTATGAACCCTGGGTCAGGACCAAATTGACCCCAAAGCTACGATTTGGACAATATCAAAAATTTTGTCAAGTACATACAGATACAAGCCAAATTTTGCAGCCATAGGCCCTCTGGTTTCAGATAATCATGTTTAACGTTTTCACTTTAAATAACTCTATATTAAATGAGGGCCCTCCAGGCAGGGCTAACATTTTTATCTGTGGGTTATGATTTGAAAACGCTTGGTTGTGGTCCAAGAGATGAAGTTAGATGTAAACATTTGGGGGCCTTATGGTTAGGCACAAGATAAATTTAGAAGGTTTTTACCATACGAGCCCAAGTAAAACTTGTGACTCCCCGGGGTGGGGCCAGTTTTGACCCAAAGGCTGTAATCTAAAGGCTATTGGCACAGGTTCACTAGATAAAGCTACCTGCAAAATTTGGTGGCTCTGAGACTTATTGTTAGAGACAAGATGATTTGCAAACAGGGTGGCCAAATTTTGATGGCAGAGCTATAATTCAAGCAATTTTGGAAGAGGTCCAATATATAAACCTACTAGCAAAATTCAGAAGCCCTAAGTCTTATGGTTAGGAACAAAATTCAGAAGCCCTAAGTCTTATGGTTAGGAACAAAATTTTAAACTTTTTAAAATTTTATTTTCTTAATGATACAATCATAAGATTAATGTGCCACTAAAACAGAAAGTTTTTACTATATCAGCGCATGTAAAACCTGTTAACCTAGGGCGGTGCAAATTTTGACTGTAGGGCGATAATTTGAGGTCCACTGCATGAAGCCACATGCAAAATTTAGTAATTATAAGCCTTATAGTTAGGAACTTGAAGATGTTCAACTTGTTTAAATTTCAATACACAATTGTGACTCTGACATGATAGCCCTGTTTTGACCAAACACGACCCATTTCCAATCTCTTCCCAGATAACATGATAAGCATGCCGACACACTTTCATGAGTATTGGATTGAAAATGTTGCCTCTAGAGGGTACACATGGTTTTTAAAGAAATTGCCACAGTGACCTAGTTTTTGATCCAGTATGTCCCATTTTCAAATTTGTTCGAGATATCATAAGACAAATTTTCTGACCATCTTTCAAGAGTAGTGGACTGCAAATGTGGCCTTTAGAGTATACACAAGAATTTTCAAAGATTTGACCGAGTGACCTACTTTCCAACTCAATGTGACTGATTCTCAAACTCATTGGAAATATTATGAAGACAAACAAAGTTTCATGGATATTGGACTGAAATTGTGGCCTCTAGAGAGTACACAATGTTTTTTTTCTAAAATTTGACCAAGTGACCTAGTTTGACCTAGTTTGACCAAGTGACCTAGTTTTTGACCCAACATGACCCATTTTCAAGTTCATCAAAGAAGTCATCAGGACAAACATTCTGACAGACATTCAAGAGTATTGGGCTGAAAATTTGGCCTCTAGAGCATAAACAAGGTTGTTCAAAGATATGACCCAGTGACCTAATTTTTGACCCAACATGACTCATTTTCAAAGCTGTCTTAGATATCATCAAGACAAACATTCGGACCAACTTTCAAGTGTATCAGACTAAAAATGTGGCCTCTAGGGCGTTCACAAGGGTTTTCAAAGATTTGATCTTAGTGGCCTAGTTTTTGACCCAACATGACCCATTTTCAACTCCTCCCAGATATCATCAAGAGAAACATTCTGACCGAATTTTAAGAGTATTGAACTTCTAGAGTGTACACAAGTTTTACCAAGATTTGACCAAGTGGCCTATTTTCTGACCTGACATGACAAATTTTCACACTTGTCCGAGATATCAAGTTTCATGAGTACCCCACTGAAAATTTGGCCTCGAGTGTACACAACATAAAAGTTGACGATGCACAACGGACACTGCACTATCACAAAAGCTCACCTTGAGCATTTGTGCTCAGGAGACCTAAAAGCAAAATAAATTCTTCCAAATCTTAAGTAACTCATCATTTGCATGTCTTCTGTAACACCCTCATCAGTGAACACAGTTGTGTTAAAATAGTCCATGGATAGAGAAAAGACTGATAATTGATTGTGGATTCCTTTGGACCAAAAAATATTTGCACATGTAGTATAGTGCAGGTCGAGATAACAGACATGAAAATCAGCTGGTCAAAGAAAAGTTATCAAAAGTTAGTGGTCATTTCATATGTTGAATTTTTTTGTAATTTTACAGTGGTTCTGAAAATGGCAGCTCTGATAGCAGGTTGCACAAATTTTTGGGTTTTTGATTACTGATCATTTACACAAGAAAAAATTTTGTTCCAACAAAAATAGCTCATAAGGCTTATTGCCCGAGTTCTTAGGGTGGTCGTAAAGTGAAAGTTTTACTGTAAATTATTTATGGATATTCCTTTTGTGTGTACATTTCGAAACTTTCTATCAAAGTAAGGGGATTGTTTGTCCTCACCCAAGTTGTCACTAGGCAATTGATATATTATATTTCTACATGAGCCAGTATCATAAGCAATCCTTTCGGTTAATTTGAATGCGCTGTTACAGTGCAATTTAGGTGTTCAGATTTCTTATGAACAAAAGCTTAATTAGATCATGTTTGGAGAATCCCAGACTGTTTGCCTTATGTCCCATTATTCCTAGGTTTATTTGCCCTTATTCACAGTAAGCTACATGGGAAGAATGAATCCTAGATTCATGACTTTTGAAAATCTTCAGAAATAGTTGTGGAGAAACCGAATTTCAAACAAATAAGCCCAAGATTACTAAAAGGTTGTCTGATTTATTAGGTACATGTATCTATTCTACAAAATACTCTGTCAATCATACTGAAGCTTTGTGTAATTCATATTAACTTACCTCTAAAGTAAAAGACAACACAACATCAAACTTGGACAGGCCTGGTTCACTGTCCTCTGATATGTCCATTTTGGACAAAGAAGTATGCTGTGTTCTGAAATAGATCAACAAATTGTTGTTTCTGCATACATAAATCTTACTTTAACATCTCCAAGTCAATGAAACATGTATTTTCAGTTCCACAAAACCCGATAAAAGTATAATACAAGGGGTGTTCTTAAAGTTTTGAGACAGTGTTTATATGTTCTGAACTGTAAGTCACATGGTAATGATATTCATACCAACAAGAAGAAGCACATCTGAGTTTTTGTGCACATAAAAAATTCTATTTAATCTATTTTACCAACATCATCAAATTTAGCACATCATCAAGGTAATGCAGCTTGAGCTATACAGAGCACTTTGAAATATGATATTTTCTAAAAAAAGGAAAAAAAAAAACCAAACACAGAAAACAATGAGGGCCATGATGGCTCCATATCCCTCCACTGCCTTTTAAATGAATGTATCATGCACTTAATTGGCATTGTCAGAGACATAAACTATAAGAATTCTGTATGGCAATAAACTTTCATGGAAAAAATAGCCTAGCCTAGCCAGCACTCCCCCAACAAAAAAGTTGTATCTTTTTCAAATGCAAATGTTAAGTCATCATTCAAACAAAATATCTATGAACTCAGAAAAAGAGTGCTTAGAGCAGGAAAAATTTTTAAATGGCATGAATGGTAGAGTTCTGGAACAAAAAAAAAAAAGAGGGCCATTGGCCCTGCAGCGCTCACCTGAGTAAAATCATCTACAGTTGATAAAGCTGAAGAGATCCTGGTTTTAATGGATGTAAAACACATGAGTGTAAGTGACCTACTTTTTTAACCAATGTGACCACATTCAAACTTGTCTAAGATATCATTATGACAAACATTCTGACCAAGTTTCATGAGTGTCAGGCTGAAAATGTGGTCTCTACAGTGCACACAAGGTTTTTCTAAGATTTGGTCCAGTGAGCTACTTTGTGACCAGATGTAACCCACTTTGGAACTTGTCCAAGATATCATCAAGACAAACTTTCTGACAAAGTTTCATGAGAATCAGGCTGAAAATGTAGCCTTTATAGGTGCACACACGGTTTTTCTAATATTTGGCCCCGTGACCTACTTTTTGACCCAATGTGACCCAACAGTCATGACTGCACAATTTAAGTAGCCTATCTATTGTACTGTATATGTCTTTACTGGGGTTGTCTGGGAGTCCTTAGCAACAATACCCAAGGAAGTCAGTTTATCTTATCACCACAGATCCATGTGTTATTAAGGAGATAAATGTTAACAAACTATATATCTGTTTTAAAAGGAGTTATTTCCCTTGATACACACACATGCTTTTAAGTGGTAGTGACTTCATCTACTCAAAGAATATTTTTGTAGTTTTCACTATTTGAGCCTTTGTAAATGTGCACTCAGCACTAAAATTTTAACAATCTTGCAACAGGTCCACCAGATGAAGCTATATGCAAAATTCTGTAAGCCTAGGCTTGATGGTAAGGAACCAGAAAATTCGTCCAGTTTTCAGATAGTAACCCCAAATAAAACTTGTGACCCCAGGATTGGGCTGGTTTTGACCCAAAGGCAATAAATGGGACAATCATAGTAGAGGTCTATTATTTGAAGCTGCGTACCACATTTGGTAGCCCATGAGCTTACAATTAGGATAAAAAGGATTTTTGATGTTTTCACTAAACAAGAGGGCCATGATGGCCCTGGATCGCTCACCTGAGTCATTAGGCGAAATTTCACCCCAGGGTCATAATGACCCAATTTAAAACTCATCTGAGATAATAATTATTAAGACAAACATTCTGACCAACTGTCAGGTCAATTGAGCTGAAAAAGTGGCCTCCAGAGTGTCCAAAATGTCTTTCTTCAATTTGACGTAGTGACCTAGTTTATGACCCTGTGTGACCATATTTCCAACTCATCCGAGACATCAAAACAAACTTGTTGACCAAGGTTCAGGTGAATTGGGCAAGAACTGTCACCTCTAGAGTGCCCACAAGGTATTTCTGTAATTTGACCTAGTGACTTAGATAATGACCCTATGTGACCCAACTTCAAAGCCATTTAAGATATCATCAAGTCAAACATGCTGACAAATTTTCAGGTGAGTTGAGCAAAAACTGTGGCCTCTAGAATGCCCACAAGGTATTGCTTTAATTTGACCCCAGTCACCAGAGCCATGTTTCTTGACGGATCAAAATTTCACGAACAATTTTTGAAAAAGGGTCACCCAAGGAACATTCCTGTGAAATTATTTTAAAATCTGACCAGCCGTTCCAGAGAAGAAGAATTTTTAAGAATTTCTTCATAGCCATATAGTGCAAGTAGCCCCCATTCACCAGAGCCATGTTTCTTGACGAATCAAAATTTCGCGAACAACATTTGAAAAGAGTCACCCAAGGAACATCTCTGTGAAATTATTTCAAAATCTGACCAGCTGTTTCAGAGAAGAAGAATTTTTAGGAATTTCTTCATATCAGTATAGTGCAAGTAGCCCCCATTCACCAGAGCCATGTTTCTTGACAGATCAAAATTTCACGAACACTTTTTGAAAAGGGTCACCCAAGGAACATTCCTGTGAAATTATTTCAAAATCTGACCAGCGGTTCCAGAGAAGAAGAATTTTTAAGAATTTCTTCATGGCAGTATAGTGCAAGTAGCCCCCGGTCACCAGAGCCATGTTTCTTGACGGATCAAAATTTCACGAACACTTTTTGAAAAGGGTCACCCAAGGAACATCTCTGTGAAATTATTTTTAAATCTGACCTGCAGTTTCAGAGAAGAAGAATTTTTAAGAATTTCTTCATTTCCGTATAGTGCAAGTAGCCCCCATTCACCAGAGCCATGTTTCTTGACATATCAAAATTTCGCGTACAGTTTTTGAAAAGAGTCACCCAAGAAATATCTCTGTGAAATTATTTTAAAATCTGACCAGTGGTTTCAGAGAAGAAAAATTTTTAAGAATTTCTTCATATCCATATAGTGCAAGTAGCCCCCATTCACCAGAGCCATGTTTTTCAACATATCAAAATTTCGCGAACACTTTTTGAAAAGGGTCACCCAAGGAACATTCCTCTGAAATTATTTCAAAATCTGACCAGCGGTTTCAGAGAAGAAGATTTTTAAAGAATTTCTTAAGAAAATTCCATTTTGTTGCCATGGCAACCAGAGTTTTTGATGGAATACAATTTTGTGAACAGTTTTTAAAGAGGACCTCCCAAGGAACATTCCTGCCAAGTTTGGTCCAAATTGGCCCAGTGGTTTAGGAGGAGATGATGTTTAAAGAATTGTTGACGACGCACAACGAACGACGCACAGACGCACGATGGATGACGGACACCGGCTGATCCTAAAAGCTTCCCTTGAGCACGTTGTGCTCAGGTGAGCTAAAAAGCCCCTGTAAAACTTGTGACCCCTGGGGTGGGACCAATTTTGACCCCTGGGCTATAATTTCAACAACTTAAGTCTATTAGATGAAGCTACATGCCAAATTTGGTAGCCTTAGCCTTAAGACATCTAAGTAGGCATGGTGAAATGAACAAATAGTGAAACAAGAGGGGCATGATGGCCCTCCATTGCTCTATTTGCCAATATGTTCAAACAATATATACCAAACATACAATTCTAAGCCAAATGGTTTTAAACCAGAAGACTCATAAAGGTTTTTCTAGAAAAGCACATGTGAAAGTTGTGGCCCAAGGGCTGGGCCATTTTAACCATACAGCCACATACCAAATAATACAAGCTAAGCCCCTATGACTAGAAACAAGATTTTTAATTTTCCTCCATATAATCAAACCCTGTAAATCTTGAGGCACCAAAATGAGGACTGATTTTAATCCCAGGGCAAATTTTCTAACAAATTGAGAAGTGATCCACAAGATGAAGCTATAAGTCAAGTTAGGTAGTCCCAAGCATTTATGGTTAAGAGCAAGAAAACATGAAGAATTTTCACTCTATAAGCACATGTTAAAACTATGACTCATGGATGGCGCAAATTTTGACACCAGGACTTTAATTTGAAAAAGTTTGGAAGAGGCCCACTGGATGAAAACACTCAAAAAATATTGAAGCAGTAGCTCACAGTCAGGAACAAGGAAATCTTTGAAGTTTTTATAATATAAGCCCATGTTCAACTTGTACTTGTGGGGCAGGACCAATTTTCACAGGGCTACGATTTGAAGAATCTTGGTAGAGGTCCACTAGATAAATAATATACATGCAAAATTTGGTAGCCCTAGGTCTTACAATTTATTACCAGAATATTCTTAAAGTTTTCACCATATAAACCCATGTAAAACTTGTGACTGTCGGGACGGGGGCCAATTTTGACTCCAGGGCTATAATTTGAAGCCATCTTGGTAGAGGTTCAGTAGATAAAGCTACCTGCAAAATTTTTAGGCTTTATAGTTAGATGCGATGGATTTTTAAATAAGCCAACATAAAATTTGTACAGTTCAAGCTATTGGTGAGATAAACAAACTCCAAGTTTCACAAAAATCTGACCACAAATGCTGACTGTATCACGTAAACAAGAAAAAGATTAACAGAAAGATCAACAGACAGACAGACATCGGAGGCCATGTCGTGACAAAGGGTCTGCTGGCTTTCCTCCAGTAAGGCTAAAATTCAATTTTTTGAGGTTTTTTTTTTTTTGAGGCAAATAATGACTTGAAGGACAAGATATTCTGCTGAGGAAGCGAAATAATGCTGAGAATGAAAGGGTTAGAGTAAAGAATGGACTGTGTGTCTGGCAGAGTTGATTTAGAAAGACTAAATGATCACATTTTTGCTTCTTTTCAACCTATGAATACTTGTTTACATTCATTTATTCAATTATTCTAACGTGTTTTTTGTAAACTTCAACCATTAGAAGGTAATTAGTTATTACCTTTGTTATGAAAATACAGTGATTATTTACTTATCAGGAATAACTGAAAGACATCCAAAACTCAAAAGTGTTGCTTGCTTAAGTTTATATACATTTCTTTAAAATTTCAGTATCATATTCTTGAAGATGTCATTCACAGCTTGTCTCTAATATTCATGCTTTACCTTAAGAAGATGACCAGAGACAAACACTGGGTAGCAGGCCACAAATACTTAACATGAGCACTTTTTATCTGGCTGAAAAGTATTAAATCTTTGCTGCAAGAGATTAAATTATAACTTAAGAGAGATATTTAAAATACCTGGGATATCGTTTGAGCATTGGCACTGACTTGGAGACGGGCAGACTTTCAAGGTTTGCCATGAGCAGATTGATCTGTGCACGAAGTTCATCAGTGTACATTGACTCCATCTCCTTCACAACAAATTTTGGATGTTTTCTAGCCTGCAAAAACAAAAACAACCTTTTGTTATAATCCTTCAATTAAAAAATAGACAACTTATTGGTCAATATATTCTGTCTTGACCACCATGATAGGCAGATTGAGAAAATTAATCAAAGTTAGAAATGATTTTCTTTAAATAGTTCACCTGTCACTGTTTAAATGGATATGTATGTTGAAGAAGATGGTTGTGGCAGAATTATCAATGGCCTGGTAGCTTCTTGTGAAAAGGAAAACAAGCCTTATATATTGATTCATTCATAAGGACAGATTTTGTATAGTTAATATCGATGCTTTCATTAAGAAGACATAGACGTAATACACTTCCTGAAAATTATCAAAATGGCCACCCTTATAGACAAATTCATGTCAAATCATGCAGAAATACTTGTCCGAAATTTTAATTGACATGAAAAATAGATCCCTGAAAAAAAAACGAAAACTCATGGCACAACAAAGGTCAACCTGACATTGTCCGATCAGAGGCATTTCAAAATTATCTGTTCATCTTTAATAATGAATTTAAACAGTGTATCTATTCAAATCTCTGTGTAAAACTATATGTGGAAGCTAAAATCTGTTTAATAATCAGGACAAAAACTACAAATTAGATAGGAGAGGATGAGGGTCAGGCCTTCTTGTCTTACAGTGTCGGAACTGGAACAAGTATTGAAGAAGTCATTTGAGCCACATTTGAATATTTGTCTGCTTTCAATAACGAGTCTAAAATTTTGTCCATTTGAAATATTATGTGTGTCTATTTATGCATAATGATGAACTGCATTTTGGGGCTGCAAGTTAAAATTCATATATCCGTCAATGAGCAAATATGATCCCATCAATGTACTAAATATCTTTGAAAATAAGAGCATGAGAAGGAAAAGGCCTGCATTTAAAGGCCATTTGTCTGAATGACATGAAACTTTCTGATTATCAAGTGCTTCAAGTTGTTATCTGTCTTATAAAAGCACATAATACAATAAAAATTTGTCTTTGTTTTTCACTTAACTCTCCATAATAACTTAGGAAATTTGATCCCTGGACATTTCTCTTTGACTCTTGGATGTTCCATTTTCACTCTTGAAATTTTGGCCCATCAGTGACTCTTGGGATTCACGTTCAAATACATTAAATTAGTTTCAAAATCATTAAATCATTTTAAATTATTTCCTCACAGTCCAGAAAATTAATTTTCCAAAACAGTCAGACAGTCTGAAATATTATATTTTTTTGAAAATGTTTTTGATAGGATGATTGGCTGCATAACGCACAATTAATTCTACACCGTAACATCCCCCTATAAGCCTGAATCCTTTGGTAATTTTCAGTCATGAAATAAGACCAAAATAATAGTAAAAATCATTCTTTTTTTTTTAATATATATACGTATATATATATATGTGTGTGTGTGTGTGTGTCTGTCTGTCTGTCTGTCTGTCTGTCTCTCATAAAAGTGCACTCAATACATTTAGATCAAACAATTTTGACAAAACGTTCTGTCTACAATCTGATCTTGACAATGACAATTCTTTTATTTGCAATAAAGGCCTACAGCCCATTATAGACAGTAAATACATATGTCAAGATAAATAAGTTCACAAAAATAAAGATAGTTTTTCTCCAAATGTTTAAGGAATTTGCATATCATCATTTAGTAACGACATACAAAGTTTAAATGCTTCAGTGAGATACTATTTTGTTAGTGATTTTACATGTATGGCTCTGTTGTCTTATGTTATTTCGTATATCAACATATTGCTTGGATATGCATTTTTCTATCTGTCTTGACAGTACAGATTATGTAAGTTCTTCATACATTTGACATTCTAATAAACTAGAGGGCCATTGGCCATAAAGTGCTCATATATGTAAAGTGATCTAGGATTTAGAGCGGTAAAGATCCTGGTGGTGATGAGTTAGTGAGATGTTGGTGGTGATGGTGATGAAGTTAAAAACACACAAAATATATTCAGTGCGCATAATGAGACTTCAATTGCGGGAATTAAGAGTGAAGTGCCATCATTCATGAGAATTCGACAAAATAAATCCTCTAGCATGCAAACAAGGTTTTCTACTTCAAACTCATCCAAGATATTACCAAGACAAACATTCTAACCATGAGTGTGCACAAGGTTTATGTAAGTCTTGTCACAGTGACCTACTTCAACCTAACTTTATGTTTTTTAATCTCATCTCAGGTATCATCAAGTTAAAAATTTAGACCAACTTTCATGTGTTTTGGATTGTAAATATGGCCACTAGACTACAAAAAAAAGGTTTTTCTGATATTTGTTCTGGGACTTTTTGCTCTAATGTGACCTATTTCAGAACTCTTGCATCATCATCAAAACAAACATTCTGATTGACTTTCGTGAGTTGTCTAGGACCCGACGTGACCGACTTTAGAATTGGTCTGAGGTAAAATCAATACAAACATTCCTACCATATTTCACAAGTATTGGACTAAAAATGTGGCCTCTAGAGTTTTTTTCTAAGATTTGTCCCAGTGACCTACTATTTTTATCCTGTGTGATCCACTTTCGATGATGGCTGAGATATTGGTACCACAAATATTCTGACCGTATTTCAGGAGTATTGGACGGTAAATAAGATCTTTTGAATGCACACACATTTTTTTCCAAGATTTGTCCCAGTGACATACTTCTTGACCCTACATTACTCATTCTCAAACTCATCAAAAATATCACCAAGACAAACATTTTTACCAAATTTCATTATTAATTCTCAGTTTCCACAGAAATCATCAGATCAATACTAGAAACACATCTTTAACCTGTCCCTACATTGTATCTGATAAAACAGTGTCACAGAAGTGCTTGTCAAATTTTCAAAATTGGTTCTACTTTTCACGACTACAACCCAGAAGCTTTATCACAGGAGGCTACCAATCTAGCAAGCAGGGGGCATCAAACTGAGTTTCAAATGAAAGTAGTACAGTTAGACAAAACTTGCCATTCTTAGAATGCAACCTGTCCAAAAACTGAATAGCTCCCTTTAAATCCCTTTCATAAAACAAGAGGGCCATTTGCCCTAAAGTGCTAAACTGAGTACAGTCATTTAGGATTGATAAGGCTGAAAAGATCCTGGTCGTGATGAAGCAAAACACTTGAGTGTAAGTGACCTACTTTTTAACCGAACTGACCTATTTTTACATTTTGAATCATGCTGAAAACGTGGCCTCTGCAGTGGACACAAGGTTTTTTTCTAAAATTTGGCCAAGTGACCTACCTTTTGACTCCATGGGACTTAATATCAAACTTTTCCTAGATATAATCAAGACAAATATTCTGACAAAATGTCATGAGTATCACTAGATAGATAATATACATGCAATAGAGTGCACACAAGGTTTTTTCTAAGATTTGGCCCAGTTACAGTTACCTACTTCTTGAACCACCATGACCTAATTTTGAACATGTCTGAGATTTCATCAAGAAAAACATCCTCACCTAGTTTCAGTAGCATCAGGCCGAAAATGTGGCCTCTAGAGTTCACACTAGGTATTTCTCAGATTTCGCTCAGTGACCTACCTTTTGACCCAACATAAGCCTATTTCAGACTTGTACAAGATTTGATCAGAACGAAAATTCTGACCAAGTTTCAGGAGTATCATGCTGTAGCCTCTAGAATGAGCATAAGATTTTTCTGAGATAAGGCCGGATGACCGATTTTTTGACCCCACATGACCCAATTTTGAACTTGTCCAAGATTTTAACCAGGCAAACATTCTGTCAATGTTTCAGGAGTATCAGACTGAAAATGTGGCCTCTAGAGTGCACACAAGTTTTTTTCTAAGATTTAGCCCAGTGACTTACTTTTTGACCCTAAGAGACCCAATTTCAATGTGACCTAGTAACCTACTTTTTAAACCGATGTGACTCAATTTTCAATATGTCAAAGATTTTATTAAGACAAACATTCTGAATAAGTTTCATGAGGATCTGGCAGTAGCCTCTGGAGTGCACACAAGGTAAATGTTGACAATTGCACAATGCAGGACAGACACAGCAAGATCACAAAAACCCAACTTTAGCACTTTGTGGTCAGATGGGCTAAAAATCCATAGTTTTAAAATTCACTGTTTGAAAAGGGGACAAACGTTTTTAACCAGCATTTTTTTCTCTTTTTTCACAATAATTTCTATTCATATATTATAGATGAATCCCATTATTCCAGCAAAATTTAATCCGACGTCTTCAAGTGCATTAAAATTTGACATGTTTAAAACTCTGTTGTATGGTTAATAGTTTATTACTTATGAATTTAATGAAAGCTGTGTTCTTATGATAATTAGCAGTGTTAGTTCAGAAGGATACAAGTAAATCAAGTGCACTTCACAGATGTACATGTTAACGTGTGTACAACAATTTTAAGTACAAAAGGCAAGTTTATTTCAGCTTGTTTCCTCGTGGGAATTCAAATGCAAATGAGTCATGTTCTGTGAAAAGGGGGCTTACTCCATCTGCAAAAAGATCGACCCATGTCAGCCTTCGCAGTCCGGGCAGGCTGACATGAGTCAAAACTCTTTGCCATTGGTCAATTTTTTGCATGCCATAGAACCATTCTACCCCCAGATCCAGTCGATTGTTAGAGAAATAGATTTCATGGACTCAAAGTTTTTTGATGACTTGCTTGGTATAATACATCACAGATGCATCAAGCCACCTTTTTCCAGAGCATGGATAAAAAATACTAGTAAAATATGCCCGATACGTTGTACACATTGTGCACAGCAGGGAGAAAAACAGTTTATATTAGATAAACAATGCTCATTGCTTTGCGCTAAGCTGGCTGGTGGTTATTTTACATCAAAAGAAAACAGAAAACCTGATGAAATCTCTGTATTTTGGTTAGAAAAAGAAGACTAGAGGACCAAGATGGCCCTCTATCACTCCACTTCCCTATAGATAAATGAGCTATAATTGGTTAAGAAAGAGCATTTTTATCCCAAACATAAGCAAAGAGCAGAAAAATAATGCTTTTTAAATGCCAAAATGATGTCAGAGAATATTAAAGATGTCTACTAAAGGATCATTCATACCAAATACCAATATCTCTGACAGATACTCTTCTTACAGGAAGGTTTTTCAAAACTTTCATAGCAGTAAAAGATTTTGTTTGGCATGAATGGTTAAGTTTTGGAACAAAAATTGAGTGATACAAACCTTGCTTCATGTTCAAATTTTATACAAACCTTTACCTGACAAAAACCGTTTAGACCTGTCCAAATTAAAACCATTTGCAAGCATGGCCAAAATGATGGTGTTTGTATCAGAAAGGTTAAACAAGAGGGCCATTGGCCCTAAAGCACTCACCTGAGTAAAGTCAACCGGGGCTGATAAAGCTGAAGAGGGTCTAGTTTTAATGATATAAAACACAGAGTGTAAGTGACCTACTTTTAGAACCAATGTGACCCAATTTCAAACCAAGATATCATTGAGAGAAACATTCTGACCAAGTTTCATGAGTATCAAGCTGAAATGTTGCCTCTAAGGTGCACTCAAGGTTTTTATATGATTTGGTCCAGTAACCATACTTTGTGACCAGATGTGACTGAATTTGGAACTTGTCAGAGGTATCACAAGGACAAACTTTCTGGTAAAGTTTCATGAGAATCAGGTTGAAAATGTGGCCTGTACAGTGCACACAAGGTTTTTTCCCAGTATTCTACTTTTTGACCAAACATGACACAGCTTTGAAATTGTCCAAGATATCATCAAGACAAACATTTTGACTAAGTTTCGAGAGTATCAGGCTGAAAAAGTGGCCTCTAAAGTGTATACAAGGTTTTTCTAAGATTTAGCCCTGTGACATACTTCATGACCCGACATGACCCAATTTCACACTTGTCCAAGATATCATCAAAACGGACAATCTGACCAAGTTCCATGTGTATCAGGCTGAATATGTGCCCTCTAGGGTGTACACAAGATTTTTCAAGGATTTTGTCTAGTGACCAACTTTTTCATCTGACATGACCTAATTTCAAACTTGTCTGAGATTTTATCAAGACAAACATTCTGACCAAGTTTCATGTGTTTCAGGCTGAAAATGTGGACTCTAGAGTGCACAAAAGGTTTTTCTAAGATTTAGCCCAGTGACCTACTTTTGGACTAGACATGACCCATTTTCAAACTTGTCTGAGATATCATCAAAACAAGCAATCTGATCAACTTTCATGAGTTTTTTGGTGAAAATGTGGCCTCTAGAGTGCACACAAGGTTTTTCTTAGATTTAGCCTAGTGACCTACTTTTTGACCAGACATGACCAAATTTCACACTTATCCAAAATATCATCAAGACAAACATTTTGACCAAGTTTCGAGTGTATCAGGCTAAAAATATGGCCTATAGAGTGCACACAATGTTTTTCTATGATTTTCAGTGACCTACTTTTTGACACGACATGACCCAATTTCAAACCTGTCTTGAGATTTTATCAAGTAAACAATCTGACCAAGTTTAAGAGTATCAGGCTAAAAATGTGGTCTCTAGAGTCCACACAAGGTTTTTCTATGATTTATCCCAGTGTCCTACTTTTTGACCCCACATGACCAAATTTTGAACTTGTCCAAAATTTTATCAAGACAAATATTTTTAACCAAGGTTCAAGTGTATCGGGCTAAAAATGAGGCCTATAGAGTGCACACAAGGTTTTTCTATGATTTAGCCCAGCAACCTTTGATCGGACATGACCTAATTTCAAACTTGTACGAGATTTTTTCTTAAGACGAACATTCTGACCAAGTTTCAAGAGTATCAGGCTGAAAATATGGCCTCTAAAGTGCACACATTGTTTTTCTATGATTTAGTCCAGTGACCTACTTTTTGACCAGACATGACAAAATTTTAAACTTGTCCGAGATTTTGTCCAGACAAACATTCTGACCAAGTTTCAACAGTATCAGGCTACAATTATGGCCTCTAGAGTGCACACATGGTTTTTCTTAGATTTAGCCCAGTGACCTACTTTTTGACCTGACATGACTTAATTACCAATTTTTCCAAGATATCATCAAAACAAACATTCTGACCAAGTTTTAAGAGTAGCAAGCTGAAAATGTTGTCTCTAGAGTGCACACAAGGTTTTTATAAGATTTAGCCTAGTGACCTACTTTTTGACCCAACATGACCCAATTTTGAACTTGTCCAAGATTTTATCAAGACAAACCTTCTGACAAAGTTTCATAAGTATCTGACTAAAAATGTGGCCTCTAGAGTGCAAACTAGGTAAATGTTGACGACCACACGACAGACGACGCACAACGGACAATGGGCAACGGACGCTGGACACAGCACAATCACAATAGCTCACCTTGAGCACTTCATGCTCAGGTGAGCTTAAAACAAGAAGGCCATTGGCCCTAAAGCGCTAACCTGAGTAAAAGGGTCTACGGTTTTAATGATGTAAAACACATGAGTGTAAGTGACCTACTGTTGACAGAATTGAACTACTTTTGATCTTGTCAGAGATTTTCATCTAGACAAACATTCTGATGACTGTTTCATGAGTATCAGACTGAAAATGTGCCCTCTAGACTGCATACAATGTTTTTGAAAGATTTGGCCCAGTGCCCTACTTTTTTACCCATTGTGACCAAATTTCAAACTTTGCTGTAATATCATCAAAATAACCTTTCTGACCAAGTTTCATGAGTATCAGGCTGAAAATGTGGCCCCTACGGTGCACACAAGGTTTTTCCCAGATTTGTCAAAATGACCTACTTTCTGATCCAACATCATCCAATTTTTAACTACTCTAAGATATCATCAAGACAAACATTCTGACAAAGTTTCATGAGTACCAGGCTGAAAATGTGGCCCCTACAGTGCACACAAGGTTTTTATAAGATTTAGCAAAGTGCCCTACTTTTTGACCCAACATGACCCAATTTCGACCTTGTCTGAGATATCATCAAGACAAATATTCTGACAAAGTTTTGTGAGCGTAGGGCTGAAAATGTGGCCTCTGAAGTACTCAGGTTTTTCTAAGATTTGGCCCAGTGACCTACTATATGACCCAGCATTGCCAAATTTCGAACATGTCCAAGATATCATCAAGACAAACATTCTGATCTAGTTTCATGCATATCAGGTTGAAAATGTGGCCTCTAGAGTACACACAAGGTTTTTCTATGATTTGGCCCAATGACCTACTTTTTGACCCAAAGTGACTCAATTTCAAACTTGTCTGAGATTCTATCCAAATAAACATTCTGACCAAGTTTCAGGAGTATTGGGCTGTAAATGTGGCCTCTACAGTGCACACAAGGTTTTTTTAAGTTTTGGAGCAGTGACCTACTTTCTAATCTTATGTGACCAAATTTCTACGATGTCTAAGATTTTATCAAGACAAACATTATTACCAATTTTAATGAGTATCAGGCTGAAATTGTGGTCTCTAGCATACACACAAGTAGGCCCAACGACTACTTCTTGACCCGACATGACCCAATTTCGAACATGTCTAAGGTTTTAACCAGATAAACATTCTGACCAAGTTTCATGGGTATTGCGCTGAAATGTGGCCTCTAGAGTGCACACAAGGGTTTTTTTGAGATTTGGCCTGGTGACCTACTTTGTGACCCAATGTGACCCAACTTCAAACTTGGCTGAGATTTTATCCAGACAAACATTCATTTCAGCAAAGAATCCAAAAATCCTGAGAAAAATACGGACTGCCGTATGCACTGCTGAAAATCTTCATCTGATTTATAAGTAAAGGTGATAACTCCAACACTCAGGTCAAAGTTATCCTCATATACCATGACACACTTTTTTCATGTTCCTAGCAGCTCTAATAAATAAAATACCATTAAAATGACTCCATTGGTTGAAGAGTTATGGCCTACACAAGATTTCACCACCATGGCCTTCACAGAATTTAGCAACTGTGGATGATAACTCCAGGAGTCAACTGAGAACTCTGACCTTGACTTCAAACTTGGTGACAAGCTTGTTGTATGTGACAAATTATCTATCCATGGTGATCTTTTGTGCCAAATAATTTTGAAATCCAACTAAGTTGCCAGGACATGAACAACCATCATTAATATAAATGTGGCAAAAATTGACAAAATTCAACTGAGCACTGTGACCTTGACCTTTCAGCTAGTGAAAATGGTTTTGGTGTGCAACACATTGTCTATCCATGGTGACCATGTGTACCATATTATTAAACAAGAGGGCTATGATGGCCCTGTATTGCTCCACTGGACCCGTGGGGTAGGGTCAATTTTGATCTCAGGGCTATAGTATAAAGAGTTCTTGTAAAGGTTTATTAGATAAAGCTACATGCCAAATGTAGTAGCCCTAGGCTATATGGTTTAGGACTAGAAGACTTAAAGTGTCCACCATAGAAGCCTATGTAAAACTTGTGATCCCAGAGGTGGGGCCAATTTAGACCCTTCGGACATAAGTTGGTGAGTTTTTGTAGAAGTCCATTAGATGAAGCTACATACCAAATTTGACCTCGGGGTGGGGCCAAATTTTACCCTAAGGCTAAAATTTGAAGAGGTTTTGTACAGGTCTATTAGATGAAGCTACATGCCAAATGTGATAGCTCTATGCCATATGGTTTAGGACAAGAAGATATATAAAGTTTTCACTATATAAATCTATGTAAAACTTGTGACCCCCGGGGCGGGGCCATTTTTGACGGAAGGGCTATAACTTGAAGGGTTTTAATAGAGGTCCATTAGCTGAAGCTACACACCAAATTTCGTTGCCCTAGGCCTAATGGTTTCGGGCAAGAAGATTTTTCAAGATTTTCAAAATTTTTCAGTTCTTTTGTCATGGCAACCAGAGTTTTTAAGGAATGAAATTCTTTGAAAAGTTTCTGAAGAGAGCCATAGGAGGACCATTTCTGTGAAGTTTCGTTAAAATCTGATGGGCAGTTTCAAAGAAGATGTTTGAAATAAAAGTTAACGCACACATGCACAGACAGATGGATGCATGGACGCACGGGTGGGCACATGACGGACACAGAGCCATGACATAAGCCTGCTGGCCTTCAGCCAGTGGAGCTAAAAATCTAAGCATGCATGTCACACTTATGGGCTCGACAGGAATACCTGAAATCGCTATAATTGGTAGCATCTATTGACAAAGTTTAACCAAGCGCTGTGACCTTGACCTTCAAGCTGGCAACAAGGATTTTGCATGCAACACATCGTCTATCCATGGCGATCATTTGTGCCAAATTATTTTTGAATTGGACCATACATCTCTAAGTTATTGGCCAGACAGGAACACCTGTCATCACAATAATTGTAACAAATATTAACCGAGTCTAACCAAGCACTGTGACCTTGACCTTAGAGCTGGCGACAGAAATGCTGCACATGGCATGTCGTCTATCCATGGTTTTCATGAGCTTTCCTTGTTCCTTTTTTGTCTACTGATGTTTAACTCAATTCCATAACATTAGTCATATCTCCTAAAGTATCATACATCTATGAAACTGATTTGATTAGGAAATGTTACCCAATTTCTTTCAAAAAACATAATTATGAGATTGGACAAGTTATGACATGCAGATAAGAAAGCTTTGCACACTTTTAAACCCAGTCTTTTAAAAGAGGAAATTACAGTAGGAATGAAACCAGTCTTTTTTTGGTAACCTACAGCTATGTCACACATGTAAACTGCACAATCTGATTTTATAATTATATGTAGCTGTCATAAAATGATTTCAAAAATTAACTTTAGATTATCCAGAGTTTACACATTATGTCAGGCACTTGCAAATTTGGTAGTCCTCGGCTTTATGGTTTACAACCAGAATTTTTTTTTTGAGTTTTCCCTATAAAAGCCCATGCAAAACTTGTGAGCCCTGGGGTTGGGCCAATTTTCAACCCAGGGCTATAGCCTGAAGACACTCAGTAGAGGTCTATTAGATGAAGCTACATGCTAAATTTGGTAACCCTATGCCTTACGGTTTTGGATAAGAAGAGTTTCAAAGATTTTCAATATTTTCCATTTTTGTTGCCACAGCAACCAAAGTTTTTAAAGCGATTTGAACTCTTTCAAGAAATTCTGAAGAGGACCATGGCAGGATCATGTCTATGAAGTTTGGTCAAAACTGGATGGGTAGTTTCAGAGAAGATGTTTGAAATTAAAGTTTATACATGGACATATGGATGGATGGATGGATGGATGTACACATGATGGATATAGGACCATGAAATAAGCTTGCTGACCTTTAGGAAATGCAGCTAACCAGGCCAGGGGTTCAAGACATGGAGCGGACATACTTCATTAGTATTAGGTTCTGACCCTTGCACCCTCCTCCCCCACCCTGCTGTGACCTTGACTTTGCATATGAACTGCCACTACATAAAGCTACATGCAAAATTTGGTATTTCTAGGCCTTAGGTTAGCAACCACAAGATTTTAAAGTCTTCACTATATACGCCAATGTAAAACTTGTAACCCCCCTTGGCACGACCAATTTTGACCCAAGGACTATAATTTGTAGTACCTCAGTAGAGGTTAATTTGATGAGGCTTTATGCTAAATTTGATAGCGCTACGTCTTATGTTGTAGAACCAGAAGACTAACTCTTGTACTTTATAAGCCCATATAAAATTTGTGGCCCCTGGGGCGGGGGCCAATTTTTACCCCAGGGCTATTATTTGAAAAAAATTCGTAGAAGTCCATCATATGAGTCTTTATGCAAAATTTGGTAGCCCTAGGCCTAATGGTTTAGAACTAGAAGATTTTTAAAGTTTGCACTGTATAAGCCCATGTAAAACTTGCGACCCTGGGGCGGGGTCAATTTTGACCGCAGGGCTATAATTTGAAGAAACTTGGCAGAGGTCAATTAGATAAAGCTACATGCCAAATTTGGTAGCTCTAGGACTTATAGTTTTGGACAAGAAATTTTCTATATTTTTCATAGTTTTTAAAGAAATCAACTTATCTTAACAATTCTGAAGAGGACCATACTAGGATCATTTCTGTGAAGTATGGTAAAAATTGGATGGGTAGTTTCATAGAAGAAGACATTTGAAATAAAAGTTAACGCACGCAGGCACTCAAGCACGCACAGAGGCAAAATGGACACAGGGCCATCACATAAGCTCCCTAGCCTTCGGTCAGTGGAGCTAAAAATCAGGCCAGGGGTTCATAATGTGCAAAAATGTAACTATTTCCAATATCGTTTCAGATCACCACTCCAGAATAAATATGGATTACTTTCCTAGTAGCTAATTAATGCTGAGCATATATAGAAAATAGCTGTTAAGAAATTAGTACCTTGAAAATTATTTTTATACATGTAATTTGTATTCTGTAAGCCTTCAGCAATAAATCCTGTGCTTCTAAAATCCTGAAGAAGAAAACTTGAAACCACCATGGAAAAATGAGAAAATACTGGTAATCAACATTTTCCTCTTTTTCCTCAATGTTTTCCAACCTTTCCAAATCATATACAATCATTTTTAGCCATATTTAGTTTGTCAATCTGCAAGCGCTTGATATTCGAACACGTTTTAAGATTTTGTTGTCTAGTAAAGAGTTAGAATATGTGTGATGATACATGTATATGAGCCATGCTCCAATAAAAGGGAGCTAAATGCATTTCTGTAATGAATTATACCAAGTAAGTCATCATTACTATAGATCCATAAAATCCATTTTGTCAAGAAACCGAATGAATCACGAGGTAGACTTGTCCTTTGACATGCAGGATATTGACCAATAGCAAAAAGTTATGACCCAGGCCAGCCTACACTCTTCTCAGGCTGGCCAGGCTTGATCATTCGTGCAGCTGCATTAAACTCCCTTTTCACAAAGCATGTATCACATTTATTTATGTTACTCCTACTGTATTTACTTCTTCAACAGCTTCTGGTGTCTGCATTTGCTATAAAAAGAAAAAAGCAGGTCATTCCTTTATCAGACAGTATTTGTTTGCCAGGCCCAAGAGGCTCAGTCAGTATCACAAAGGGCCCTAAATGCAGGCTCAGCTCAAATCAAGGGCTCAATTCAAAGTCACACATAATTATTTTTTCTCCAAAATTTGATGATATTACTATTGCAACAAGACTCATTCCTTTGATATCTCAGTACCTTGTTCTTGATTTACATGATGGCATAGAGAATATTTGTTTTTTTTATGTTAAAGATCGAAATTTATTTCATCCAGTGAACATCATCGGAAATATTTTCAGGAGTGGTGGTGCCATCCATGAAAATATTCCCATATGATATTCACAGGATGAAATAAATTTCAATCTTTCACTGAAAAGACAAATATTCCATTTATTTCATACTTCTAACCCCTTTTTTATTGGGATTTGCAAAGTACAGAAGTGGGGGGTGGGGGGGGGGGGGGGCTCTTGGTATTTCCATACCAGTGAGCTTATCAATCAGTAAATTCACTGGTCAAAACGGTGAAATTATCAAACTATAAATTAATCTACCATTATTTCCTGATAAACTACCAAAAAGCATGAAATAAAACGTAATAACCAGACAGTAAGTCATTCATTAACCATTGCAGCTTTAAATAAATAAAATAGAAATTCTACATCAGTGCTAAAAATGCATATACTTTAACAAAACTGCTTTCAATAGAAAAGAAGTGGACAATGTAGATCAAAGATCAGACAGTACATTCCTTGCAGTCTGACCTTAATACAGTCGAGCCTCGTTTATCCGGCCACTTCTGTTTCCTATGAATGTTTCCGGATCAGCCGTATTTCCGGATCGACGAACTGTGATTGCTGGCATGGCATCCAAGTTAAGCTAGGTCAATAACCTCCATATTGATAAGGGACACCGTGTATCGTAAGAATTACAACAGCGTATGTTTTACACAAGCACTTGTATACATGTCATTATTGCTCCTACGATTGTTCAGGTTTATAAAATAAAGGGTGTCATAAATTTGCATTTTGCCTTTTTGTTATTTGTCTGTTTTTGTACATGTCTTTTTACTTGTACCTAATTACGTGCACATGCATACCTATTGTGCAAACAGGTGTGCTTGTAAAGCTCGGCACATTTATGACTTTGAAAACACCATGAAAAGGGCGAAACAAAAGGAAAACACGATATGCACAGTATTTTAAATAAACATGACGTATTGTCCAATTCCTGCAAAAGTGTTTTTTTTTTTTGGATGGTCTTCTTTGTACTGACAAATGTCTTTTTTCACGGAAGTCGAAACTTCAACTCGTCTTTTGCTGGTGGTGTAGACATTCTGTTGGCTTCTGATTGTCGTACTTTCAAAGTGGTAAAATGGCAAAGACTAATTGAGATTGATTGCCAATTGATTCGATATCCAAGACAGGCATATTTTCAATCATCTTTACAGTCTGTTAGGAGTAAAATATTTTCGAAAAACCTAACGAAATTTATCGTGTTTGGTGGCCATTTTGTGTGTACTTTGGGGAACGTAAACATCTCGAGTTAACACATGAATCAAACTGTTTTTTTTTTTCCTATGGTTTACCATTTAAATTGAAAATATCTGTTTTGGAAACGAAGGATTATTGAATATGCAAGCAGACGGTATGTTCATATTTTAATTTTGCGTTTAGTTTTGAAAGATAAGTTTAAACATGCCCACAAAATCTTTGCGGACATTTCAGAACATAATTTATGTTTTTAGCGATTGTTACTGTAATCAAGTAGATCCAGTAATAATTAAACAACAAAAGCGTGGAATTGTCACTTCATACTATGTGTATGGATAATCTGTTAAGTTGACAATTGTCGATGGCACGAGAACGTCATTTAACAGTTTTCGAAAACAGTACTAATTAACATGCGTGTTTTCAAAACGTGTGAATATCGTCTGCAACAATTGACACTACATGTATTTAGACTGATACCCGTGTTATTCACGACGAACCAGTCCGAAATCGCTCGAAGTAGACTGTATTTATGATATTTATGATAACCAGTCTATGGTCCCGGGGAAAATAACAAGTCTAAATTGTGTGTAAACTAGTAGCCTGTTATCGATTTTTGTATTTATCGGACGGTTACGGGAGATGTAACGGGTACCAGTTTAAATTGTGTGATACACAGTCAGGCCACGTCCGGTTTCTTGGATAAGGTTTGTACTAATTTTTAACCCTTCGTTCCCGATTTTTTCATTCCGGTTCCGGAACGCGGATTTCCGGAATAAAAAATAAAATTTGTACAGAAAATATCCGTTCCCTGATGTTTTTGTCCGGATCCTGAGATTTCCGGAATTATGGAGCCCGGATAAACGCGGTTCGACTGTATACACTTTTCGCTTAAGCAGTTAAATCCAGGTTCAACACTTCAAGTGTTAAAAAAGACAAAGTTCTCCTGGGGCCCATTTCACAAACAACTGCATAGGAACACTTAAAGATACATCATTTTAAACCACTTTTTTATCCATTCATTTTTATTTTATTAACCCTTAAGCTGCTAAGCGCGACTTACTGACCTTTTGGGGACAGTGTAAATCAAAATCAGACTGCACAGAAGGTACAGTCTAATCTTAGATCTACACTGTCAAATTAGGAGATACTTATCCTCCCATAAAAACTTTTGAAATAAGAAAATTCGGGATTTTGTCATTGGCTTGAAGATTTCATTTCACTTATTTAGCAGGATATGGCTTAAATTATGCTCACACACAAAAGAAACTGCGCGTAGAATTTTAGGCCATTTTAGGCTATTTTCCCAGAGATCCATGAATGAAAGTATATATGTTTGGTACCAAATTTTAGCCTAACTACCTTCCTACAAGGTGGTATAACTTGTTTTCAAATAGCGATTTGTATAGACTTGTGTTAATCGTTAAAGCGTAGACAGGGTCAAATTCAGAAATACACAAATAGTGATATTGGTGTTATTGTGCATATAATTAAGGTTAAATACTCTTCTAATGGAGTAGTTGTGATAACTTTATTCATATTGGGTATGACCTCCATTTTGGCATGTTACCTGTACAACATGACATCTCATGGAATTGACGTAACATAGAGTATGCGGAGGAATGTTTTTCCATTCAACCTACAGACCACGCTCTAGCTCCTGCAAGTTGTTTACATGATGCCTTGATCTTACTGTAAGGATGTATATGTACCTTTAAGCAAAAGTTATGTAATTCTAGCAGGCATTTTACAAAGCATTCAGTAACAGTTCAACAAATCACGGAAATATCAAAATACGACCAAAATACCCTTATTGTTTTTATTTTAATGAATTTAGATTACTGACATAAATTTTGTGTGTAACCACCTTTGTAAAATGGGCCCCTGGGACAATAAGAACACAATAAGCCATGACTAGAAATAATTGATGAGTCTTTTAAACCTACCTTCCTCATATGTTCCACCAGAAAGATTCTACTATCCAATTCTCGTCGCACTTGCGCTGCTTGTTCATCTGCATTATCAAGCTGAAATGGAGGAAGAATAGAACATTCCTTTTTTAATATAAATAATCTTTATTCAACTGTTTAGAGTTCCCAGATTCAAGTCTTTAAAGGGCTGCAAAATCAGACACTTACAGTATGAGTAATAAGAAAGAACAATGGAAAAGCATTTTAAAAGCTAAATCAATCATACTCTAATAAACAAACCAATATGATTTTTTTTGGGGGGGGGGATACATAATGAAGATGACATTTAAAACAAGTAATTCATTCCATGAAAATGCCTGCAATGAGGTACGTGAAACGAATTAAGATGACTCAAACTACAGTAACACTTACGCATTAAATAAACCCAACAAACATTTTTTTTTGATAAGAAATACGAACAGAATAACTGCAACACTATGATAGCTGTAGTCTATAGTATTTCAGCAAAGTGGACAAAGATCTTGATCTACACTGTCTGCAAGAGTAACTATAGTTGTGAAAGGCACTTTAAGGGTTAAAGGCTTTGTTTGGAAACCAAATTTGTACAAAATAGGAAATAGCAAGAGGGCCATGATTGATGGCCCTCTATCTTTCCAATGGCTGATACATACAAACCATACACATCAAACATCATGATTCTAGGCTAAAAGTTTCGAACAAGAAGACAAATGAAGTTTTCTCTATAAAAGACCATACGAAAATTGTAACCCCAATGCCAGTCTTATTGACCTATAATTACAATTTCGAGCTATAATTATGAACTGTAATTACTTGAATCCTGATAGAGATCTCAACAAGATACAGCCAAATACAAAATAATATAGGTTTAGGCTGTATGGTTATAAACAAAACATGAGAGGCAGGCCTACTTCCATTTAACAGCTAAATTTTGAACGAATTCAGCAGAGGTCCACTAGATGAAGCTAAATGCCCAATTTGGTAGCCCTAAGCCTTACAGCCAGGAAGAAGAAGATTTTTAAAGTTCAACTATTAAAGCCGATGGAAAACTTGTGACCCCCATGGCAGGGCCGATTTTGACTCCAGGGCTACAACTCAAAGAATCTTAGAAGAGGTCCATTAGGTGAAGCTACATACCAAATTTGGTGGCCTTAGGCCAAATCGTTTAGAACCAGAAGATCTTTAAACTTTTTACAACAATAACCCAATGGAAAACTAGTGACCCCAGGGTGGGGCCAATTTTAACTCCAGGGTTATTATTGGAAAAACCTTAGTAGAGGTCTGTCAGATGAAGCTACATGCCAATTTTGGTAGCCCTTGGCCATAGGGTTTGTAACCAGATGATTTTTGAAGTTTTCCCTATACAATTATGTAAAACTTGTGACCCCAGGGGCGGGGCCAATCTTTGGCTGTAGGGCTATAATTTGAACAAGCTATATGCCATATCTGACAGCCCTAGGCCTTATGGTTTGGGACAAGAAGATTTTTGAGGATTTCCAATATATTTTTCAGTTTTGTTGTCATGGCAACCAGAGTTTTTACAGGAATCAGATTCTTTCAAGAAATTCTGAAGAAGACCATGTCAGGATCATTTCTGTGAAGTTTGGTCAAAATTGGATGGGTAGTTTCAGAGAAGATGTTTGAAATAAAAGTTAATGCACGCATGCATGGACGCACACATGGACGCCCACAATGACGCACAACGGACACAGGGCCATGACATACATGTAAACTCCACTGGCTTTTGGACAGTGGAGCTAAAAACCTGATTTAACTAAAACTGTCACAAAGTGGACAAATACCCCCACCAGCACATTGTCAATGAAGCAGCTCAATCAAAGTATTGAAATAATCTTCAAAACAAAGATCACCAGTCATCTTAACCTTTGACCCATGTGACCCAAAAAATAGGGCACCTCTTTGGGTCATGAGCAACACTCATATAAAGTTTCAGGGTTCTAGGTAAAACAGCTATACAGTTAGAGCACAGAATCAATTTTCAAACTAAAGTTCACCCGTGACCTTGACCTTTGACCAATGTGACCCAAAAATGATAGGGCATCTCCTTGGATCATGAGCAACACTTGTAATAACTTTCAGGGTCCTAGGTCAAACAGCTACTGAGTTACAGCACGGAAAAGATTTTCAAACAAAGTTCACTTGTGACTTTGAACTTTGACCCATGTGACCCAAAAACGATGGGGCACCTCCTTGCATCATGAGCAACACTTGTATACAGTTTCAGGATCCTAAATCAAACGGCTTTTGAGTTAGAGCACGGAAATGAAAAGAAGACAGACAGATTGACAAAAGGACGGACAGACAGACATGGTGAAACCAGTATACCTCCCCCCTCTACTTCATAAGGGGGGGGGGTATAATTATGTAACCAAGAGGGTCATTGGCCCTAAAGCATGAGTCATCTAGGATTGATAAAGTTGTCGACATCCTGGTGTGATGATGTAAAACACATGAGTGTTAGTGTGCTACTTTTTCATCCAACCTGACCTAATTCAAACCTGTTCAAGATATTATCAAGACAAATATTCTAATCAAATTTTAGAAGTTCCAAAAATGAAACTGTAGCCTCTTGAGTGCAGACAAAATATTTCCAAAATTTGCCAGTTACATACCTTTTGACCCTATTTGACCCAATTTCATACTTGTCTGAGATATATTCAATACAACCATGGTGACCAATTTTCATGATTATCAAACTGAAATATGGCCTCCGTAGTGCATTCATGGTTTTCTAAAATTTGTCCCAGTAACCTGCTTTTGGCCCTGATTGTGACCCAATTTTAAACTTGTACTAGAGATCATCAGGACAAAAATTCTGACCAAGGTTCACGAGCATCAAACTGAAAATATGGCCTCTACAGTGCGCATAGGGTTTTTCTCAGATTTGTCCCAGTGAAACATTTTATGACCCAAGGATATACCAGCCGCAATTCCACGATATTATCACAGCTCACAGAAAAATCAGAAAAATGTCATTGAAAATCTCCAAACGCCAGTAAAAATTGCATCCAAAATTAAAACAAGAGGGCCATGATGGCCCTGGATCGCTCACCTTAGCCAATAGGCGAAATTTCACTCCAGGGTCATAATGACCCAATTTAAAACTCATCTAAGATATTATTAAGACAAACATTCTGACCAATTGTCAGGTCAAATGAGCTGAAAATGTGGCCTCTGGAGTGTCCAAAATGTATTTCTTCAATTTGACCTAGTGACCTAGTTTATGACCCCATGTGACTATATTTCAAACTCATCCGAGATATTATCAAGACAAACACGCTGACCAATTTTCAGGGCAAATGAGCTAGAATTGTGGCCACTAGAGCGCCCACAAGATATTTTTTTAAATCTGACCTAGTGACCTAGTTTATGACCCTATGTGACCCAATTTTGAACTCATCCAAGATTTCATCAAGACAAATGTGCTGGTCAATTTTCAGGTCAATTGAGTAAGAATTGTAGCCTCTAGAGCACCCACAAAAAATTTCTTTTAGTTGACCTAGTGACTTAGTTTATGACCCAAGGTGACCAAAATTCAAACTCATCTGAAATTTCATCAAGAAAGACATTCTGACCATTTCTTAAGTCAATTCAGCAATAAATATAGCCTCTAAAGTGCCCACAAGGTATGTCTTTAATTTGACCTTGTGACCTAGTTTATGACCCAAGGTATCCCAAATTCAAACTCATCCGAGATTTTATTTAGACAAAGATTCTGACCAACTTTCAAGACAATTGAGCCATAAATGTGGCCTCTAGACTGCCCACAAGGTGTTTCTTTAATTTGACCTAGTGACTTAGATTATGTCCCCAGGTGACCCAATTTTGAGGTTATCCAAGATTTCATCAAGACAAACATTCTGACCGATTTTCGGGTCAATTGAGCAATAAATGTGGCCTCTAGAGTGCCCACAAGGTATTTCTTAATTTGACCTAGTGACCTAGTTAATGACCCCAACTCGTCCGAGATTTAATTAAGACAAACATTCTGACCAATTTTCAAGTCAATTGAGCAAACAATGTGGCCTCTAGAATGTCCACATGGTATTTCTTTGATTCAACCTAGTGACCTAGTTTATGACCCCAGGTGACCCAATTTCAAACTCATCCGAGATTTAATTAAGACAAACATTCTGACCAATTTTCAAGTCAATTGAGCAAACAATGTGGCCTCTAGAGTGTCCAAAAGGTATTTCTTTAATTTGACCTAGTGACCTACTTTATGACCCCAGATGACCCATTTCGAAGTCATCTGAGATTTAATTAAGACAAACATTCTGAACATTTTTCGAGTCAATTGAGCGAAAAATGTGGCTTCTAGAGTGCCCACAAGGTATTTCTTTAATTTGACCTATTGACCTAGTTTTTGACCCCACATGACCCAATTTTGAACTCATCCGAGTTTTTATCAAGACAAACATTCTGACCATGTTTCATGAGTATCGAACTGAAAATGTATCCTCTTGAGCGCACACAAGGTTTTCCTAAGATTTGACCTTGTGACCTAGTTTTTGAACTGAGGTGACCCAGTTTCAAACTCTTCCAAGATATCATCAAGACAAAGATTCTGACTTAGTTTCATTAGTATGGGACTGAAAATGTGGCCTCTACAGCCCATACAAGGTTTTTCTACGATTTGACCTGGTGACCTAGTTTTGACCCCACATGACCCAATTTCAAACTCGTCCGAGATTTTATCGAGACAAACATTCTGACCAAGTTTCACAAGTATCTGACTGAAAATGTGGCCTCTACAGCCCACACAAGGTTTTCCTAAGATTTGACCTCAGGACCTAGTTTTTGTTGCAAGTTTACAGACGTAGTTTTTGTTAAAAAAAATGACACCAACAAGAGGGTGATTGGCCCTAAACCTCTCACCTGAGTAAGGTCATCTTAAACTGATAAGGCTGAAAAGATCCTGGTCGTGGTGATGTAAAACGTATGACTGTAAGTGATCTACTTTTTGACTGATTTAGCCTGCATCTGAATTTTGAATCTGGCTCAAAATGTGGCCTCTAGAGCCACACAAGGTTTTTCTAAGATTTGGTCCCATGACCTAGTTTTTGACATGATGTGACTTGATATCATTCTTTTCCGAGATTTTCAGAGAAACATTCTGACCAAGTTTCATGAGTATAAGGCTGAAAATGTGGCTGTCAGAGTGCACCCGAGCTTTTTCTAAAATTTGGACCTGTGACCCACTTTTTGACCTGACGTGACCCAATTTCAAACTTGTCCAAGGTTTTATCAAGACAAACACTCTGGCCAAGTTTCCTGAGTATCAGGCTGAAAATGTAGCCTCTAGAGTGCACACAAGGTTTTTCTAAGATTTGGCCCTGTGACATACTTTTTGACTCGACATGACCCAAATTTTCTACATGTCCAAGACTTTATCAAGACAAACATTCTGACCAAGTTTCATGAGTATAAGGCTGAAAATGTGGTCTCTGAAGTGCACAAAAGATAATTCTAAGATTTGGCCCAGTGACCTACTTTTTGACACAACATGACCCAATTTCAAGCTTATCCAAGATTATATCCAGGCAAAGATTCTGACCAAGTTTCCTGAGTATCAGGCTGAAAATGTAGCCTCTAGAGTGTACACAAGGTTTTTGTAAGATTTGGCCCTGTGATCTACTTTATGACTCGACATGATCCAAATTTTCTACATGTCCTAGACTTTATCAAGACAAATATTCTGACCAAGTTTCATGAGTATAGGGCAGAAAATGTGGCCTCTAGAGTGTATACAAGTTTTTTTCTTATATTTGGCCCTTGGCCCTACTTTTTGACCTGACCATGTTTCATGAGTATCAGGCTGAAAATGTAGCCTCTAGACTGCACATAAGCTTTATCTAAGATTTGGTCCTATGACCTACTTTTTGACCCAATGTGACACAAATTCAACCTTGTCCAAGATTTTATCAAAACAGAGATTCTGACCAAGTTTCATGATAATCAGGCTGAAAATGTAGCCTCTAGAGTGCACACAAGGTTTTTCTAAGATTTGGCCAAGTGACCTTCTTTTTGACTCAACATGACCCAATCTCAACCTTGTCCAAGATTTTATCCAGACAAACATCCTGACCAAGTTTCATGAGTATCAGGCTGAAAATGTGGTCTCTAAAGTGCACACAATGTAAATGTTGATGATCACACAACACATTACAGACGACTGACACTGCACAATCAAAAAAATTCACCCTGAGCACTTTGCGCTCAGATGAGCTAAAAACTATTCCTTGTAAGAAATTATCGCAATTATTTTATAGTAACCAGAATTGACTAGATAAGACTATTTAATTAACTCTTTACCACACGACCAAAAATTGCACTTTGTAATTAACTCTTTACTACATAACCAAATTTCAGACTTGTCAAAATCCAAAGCAACTGCAGATAACAAATTAAAGGTAGCTCAAATGGACAGATTTGCTGTTGAGAATGGAGAAAATATTGTTGGAAAAGGAGAAAATCCTGGTTACCAGCATTATCTCCTTTTCCAAAAATGTTTTCAACAGGCCTCTTTTTCAGGGTCATTCAATCTCGAGAATGTGCGGGACAGGTTTAAATAATGACTAGTTGTCCAAATGACTGGGTGTTGAAGCAATTGTCACTCACTTTACCAAATAAATTGAAAGGCACTGTCTCCAGGAACAGTACGGTACCTCAGCCTCTGAGGGCTGAGGCTAGTGGCTTGGCACCATACCTGGAGACTCAAGAGATGCAGACATGGTACCATATCTGGAGACAACCCTAGTGGAACTGGCTTCGGGGACGGCAAGTAAGTTGGTACTTGTATCTGACTAATATCCAGCAAATTAAATGTCCAAACAATCTTAATTTCGCCTTTTAACTCGTTACCACATAATCCCGACTTTTAACAACCCTGAAAGAGAAGGCTTTTGAAAACATTGTGGGAAAAGAAGAAAATGTTACTCCTTTTCCCATAATGTTTTCTACTCTATCATAGGCAGAAATCATTAATTAAGCTACATTTAACTTGTCGTCTGCAAATGCTTTCAATTTGGACCAGTCTAAAATTTTTTCGTTTGGTAAAGAGTTAAGTAGAGATTATGAAGTGTAATATTTATCACACCTTTATCCAAGTTTTCAGTTAAAGTTAAATTAACTGTGTCTGACAGCTGTTTTTTTCAATCAGAATAAAACACAATTAATGACAACTTTATGAACATCAAAACTACTCGAAAAATTTGAAGAAAATATATCTTTGAAATATTTAAGGTAAAAAATGTGTATCTTCTATATAGAACAATTTACCAAAACTTGTGTTGAGCCAACACAGCCGATTTGCTTGTCATGCGGCAGCATCACTTTTGATAGCATAGCATAACATTACGGTAAAGAGAGATTTTTTACTACTGGCAAACCCAGATTTGGACTTTGTGAAGAAGATAAGTTGAAGCATATTCAATTAATGGATGAATTCTTCTCCACTAAGATAATGATATTGTTTGTAGGGATTACAGCAACACAACAGTTGATGCACCTATCAGATATGTCATTGTCTGCAAAGAATAGGTGGAAACCAAAATTAACAGCAGGATTTCACAGTCAATCAACAGGAGAAGAAAATAAGAATTAAGAATTGTGGTCATAATTTGCTTTTGGGTTTATTTTAAGTTAGATTTCCAATCCAACACTGTGAAAAGGAAAAGTTCCATACTGAGGAAGTTCAACCATTTCTGAATTCCAAACGTACACACATACTGGTGCTACATTGTATGTTGGATTTACCGAAGTTTCGGTAAATGACATGTTTGGCATAAGAGACCTATCACTATATTGATAATGATACCATATTTCAAAGATTTATGTTTCTTAAATTTTTTGTGGATTCGTATAGCAAATCCGCTGACCGTAATCAAACTGGCTGGAACCAAATACATCATGCGTAACAACGCATGTTCGCTCTCTTGGTCTCTACTGTGTTATTGGTTTAACCTGAACCAAATACTGTCATACACACTTTCACTCTACTCATTCTACTTTCAGGTTTAGGCTTTTATATATGTGGATCTAGATGCATTACATGTAATTGAAATTTTATTTCATATCATAGCTTAAAATACTGTTCCACAAATCCACTTTTCAGGACTTTGAGTCCTTTTTTCTGAGAAGTTTTGATATTTTTAAAGTTGTCTATTCATAGTGTGTTTATTCTGATAGATGAAACAAGAGGGCCATTGGCCCTAAAGCGCTCACCTGAGTAAAATCATCTAGGATTGATAAAGCTGAAGAGATCCCAGTTGTGATGATGTAAAACACATGAGTGTAAGTGACCTACTACAGTATTTGACCGACTTGACCTATCTTTTTACTTGTCAGAGACATCATCAACACAAACATTCTGACAATGTCTCATGAGTGTCAGACTGAAAATATGGCCAAAAAAATGCACACAAGGTTATCTAAGATTTTGTCCAACTGACCTACTTTTGAACCTACATAACTGTCGATTGTATGGTGTTTGACCCTACATGACCCAATTTAAAGTCTGACATATCACAAAACAACATTCTGACCAAGTTTCATTAGTGTCTGGCTTGAATTGTGGCCTCTAGAGTGCACAAGGGGTTTTTCTAAGATTTGTTCCAGTGACCTACTTTCTGACACTACATGACCAAATTTTAATCTATCACTAGATGTCATTAAGATAAATATTTCTGGCAAATTTTCATGAGTATGGGACAGAAAATATGGCCTCTACAGGACATAAAAGGTTTTTCAAAGATTTGTTCCAGTGAACTACTTTTTGGCCAAACATGCCCCAATTTCAAACTTGTCCTAGACAACATCAAGACAACCTTTCTGACCAAGTTTAATGACTGAAAGTGTGGCCTCTAGTGTACACACAAGGTTTTTGATTTGTTGTAGTGACCTCCTTTTTGACACAATGTGACCCAATTTCAAACTTGTATAATACATGTATATCATCAAAATAAATATTCTTACAAAGTTTAATGAGTATCAGACTCAATATGTGAGCTCTACAACTACACAAAAGGTTTTTCTAAGATTTTCTAAGATTTGGCCCACTCACTTAAATTTTGACCCGGCCTGGACTTAAATCTTTACCGCACAACAAAATTTCAGACCTGTCCATATTGAAAGTAGTATTTGACAATACCGTAAATGTGGCTCAAATGATGGAATTTGTCTTTGTACAGGTAAACAACATTGTGGGAAAAGGAGAAGATGCTAGTTACCAGCATTTTCTCCTTTTCACACAATGTTTTAAGAAGCTGTCTACTTCAAGGTCAATAAAACTCAGGATTGTGTGGAAGAGGGTTCATTTCAAACATGTCCGAGATATCATGAAGGCAAACATTCTGACAGAGTTTCTTGAGATTCTGGTAAAAAATGTGAATACACATTGTTTTTTAAGATTTGGCCCAGTGACCTACTTTTTGACCAAATATGAGCTTGTCTGAGATATCATCAAGACAATCTAACCAAGTTACATGAGTATCAGACTGAAAATATTACCACCAAGTTACATGAGGATCAGACTGAAAATATTACTTAAGATATAGTCCAGTGATCTACTTTTTTATCCCATATGACAAAATTTCAAACTTGTCCAAGATATCATCTCAGGTAAACATTTGGACCTATTTTCATGGGTATCAGGTTGAAAATGTGGCCTCTAAAGTGTACACTTTTTCCTGAGATTTGGCCCAGTGACTTACTTTTTTAACCTTATGTGACCAAATTTTGAATTAACGTCTAAGATATCATCAATACATGTATAAACATTCTGACCAAGTTTTATGTATCAGGCTGAATATGTGGCCTCTAGAGTGCACATAACTCACAGGATTGATATGACAAGACTGGATGTCAAACTTGCCTGAGATTTTATCAAGACAAACATTCTGACCAAGCTTCAGGAGTAACTTACTGAAAATGTGGCCTATAAAGTGTACACAAGGTTTTTCTACGGTATGGCCTAGTGACCTACTTTTTGACCTGATGTGATCCAAAATCAAATTTCAAATCTGTCTGAAATACTATAGGGACAATAATATTATTATTCTGACCAAGTTTCATGAGCATCTGAACGAAAATTATGAGGTCTCTATAGTGCACACAAGGCAATTGTTGACGACTGCATGATGAGCACAGCATATTCACAAAAGCTCACCTTGAGCACTTCCTACTCAGCTGAGCAAAAAAGCTGATGGTCGATATAAAAGCCAGGCAGTCTAAAGGTGTGATAACCATTACACTGCATAGTGTCTCTTTGATTGCCATTTTATCAAAACTTCCAATCACTTTACTCTGTATTTCCTTTTTTACAGAATTGTGTTTGACCAATTTCACCCTGTATTCTATGCATTTGTACCAGGATATCAGCATTTTTAAGGTCTACACCTTTTAACATATACTGATATAATGGCGAAATTTAGAAATGGAAGATTGTACAGACATTTAATTTGCTGGAAATTAGTCAGATACAAGTATTTGATAAATTATTATTAATTAATTTGCCATATGGCCCGCAACATGCGAAATGAGACCTTCAGACATTTGCATAAAGTGTCATCCCGGATTAGCCTGCACAGTCCGCACAGGCTAATCTGAAATGGTATTTTACAACTACATAAGATTTTTTCATACAGCAGACTTTCGTGAAACAGAAAATCGCACAAAAACGGGAAGTGTCGTCTCAGATTAGTCACAGACTACACAGGCTGTTCTGGAATGTCACACTTTTACGCATATGTTTGAAGGCCCCTTTTCATGTGTTGCATGCCATATAGCCCTACTGGGGCTGTTCCTAGGCGCAGTACTGTATCTCTATCCCTTGAGTTCTTAGGTATTGTAGGATACCCCTGTGTCAGAGGCTAGAGGTATCGTATTGTACCATACCAGAGACATAGCCAATTTGAAAATGTGTTGAAACAAAAAAATTGTTTACCTGACAAGCATTATACAATATTTGATGTTCATATTTTTTCACAACTAAAATATTCTGAAACATCTCATACAGCTGTTCTTTGCTAAGGATAAGTTCTGATGCAGCTGTCAGAGTCCGCTGGGCTTGCTTTCTTGGATCCTCTTCACCACGAAAAATGGCATCAAACTTTGTCATCCAAGAGCTTAACACGGTTTCCTTGCTGAGTCCATCAATTTCTGGTAGACTTCTCACTCGTTTTTCTATATTGTTTTTAAACACTTCTCTAAAATCATTTGCTGAGCATCCCCCACTCTTAACCATGTTATTCACCCGATCACTTTTCAAGAAGACTTCATAGTAGCTCTGCACTGCATTTGTGAAAGCTTCATCTGCAACTATATTTGTCTCACCATTCAAAAATGCATGGAACCTTTCTTTTATGGTCTGCAATTGCTGTTTCACAATCTTTGTTTGACGCCGTGCCATATCTGTTGGCTGTTTTGCGTTAAATGGGTATGCAATACATCTCATCACAAATACGTACAACTGCAGACGCTTTTTCCGTTCCTCCTCCTCTTTTTCGGAGTCTACTTCAACCTTGTCGGATGGGGCCAAACTAGGACTTGCAGGCCGTATACTATTTGATCGAGAATGAACTTGGCCGATGTTGACTCCAGTGCTAATATTATCCCCACTGGCTGATAAACTTCCCTGCTCGATACTTGGGATGCTGATGACGTCCGACTTCTCATCTTCAGCCAGTTCATTTTCCGAATCCTCCTCGCTTGATGATGGATTTATCATTTCTTAGTCAGTCTGGTGGTAAATGAAATTCTTAATCATACATATCTGACAAGAATGAGATATAGTCGATACCTAGCTGTAAAGAAAAGCTGATCTGGACCCACATTCGGTCTTATCTCCAAAGTAGATACTTGTCAATATTATTATTATGATCATGTTCACGGAGCATGCGCGGTTTGTCAATCAATATACACAACTCGGGGACGGATGTCCCCGAGTTGCTTCGGTAAACCTCATTCGCCAAATCTCGGGTGTCGAATGGAGAAGTAACGGAATAAGTCGGGTCGTGATAATGGTAAATCTTTTCTCGATTGAAAGATACCTTTTAAATTAAAATAGTGTAAGAAACTTGGAAAATCTTATTTGAGTTCATTTTATCCAACTTAGTTATCTGCTTATCAGATAATATTAATTTTTGCTACCAAAAGTATTATAATTTTATGACGTCAATCATAGGGAACGCCGCTGTACACAAAAGTTAAACCCACCCTTCTCGAAATTAATGGCCGCCATTTAGTTTGTTGCTAGTCGTTATTTGTCAAAATATAAAACCAAACTGTGACCTTGCTATGGATCATTTAGTGGTGACATTTGTTTTCCTAAAATTCCAACATAGATGTCAAGTTGATGTTATTCGAAAGAGTTGTACTGCTCACCGTAAATTGTGCTTTTACAATCAATGTTTATAATATTATTAGTTCGACCTAGTTTCCGGATGAGTGTTGAATTACAAAAACCTGTACAGTTTGCCAGTCAGTTACGTTGTTCCTTGTGCTAATAAGTGGATGTCAAAAGTGGTTCGGCTGAAACCAAAGGTAAAGTAAGTGCGTTTGAATACACTCTATGCCTAAAGTTGTTGAGGTGGAAATCTTGTAAAACATCGTAGGAATGGAGATAGATAATGGTTGGAACCAGTATTTTCTTATTTTTCTACATTGTCTTTACGCATTGAATGATTAGTCAATATTGTTTGAGCCCATGTTTTGTTTGAGGGCGATTACGAAGCTGAAATTTGGTATTATACCCAGCCCAAAATGGTATCATTTACCAAATTCACAGCTCCTAAAATTTGTGACATGATTATTTATGGCAGTCTCCAGATATGGTAATGTATTGTCGACTGTCCTTGGATCGTGCACGTCCTTTGATCCTGCCGAACCACATTTTAACGATACCAATGAATCAGTTGATAAAAGTAGGTTGCTGGCTTTCGACTTTCTTCCAGAAGCTACATTACCATAAATAGCATCAAAATGCTTTTTAAAAGAGCAAATATAGGGTCACACTAAAATACGCCACAGCAGTAGTATCAGGGCTTTAATTAGACCCATAAACCTGGGTTTTGACACACAAAAATCTCCGAATTCTCCTTTTTGAAGCACAGAAAATAAGTTTGGAAATTGATTGATTGATTTTGGAATTTGTGGGAACTGTTTATCGATAAATTTATTGTATTAGATAATTGTTAATGGGAATAAGTGGTTAAGAAACATGTTAATAATCAATTTTCACTCTTGGTTAAAGGGCACATTTCCTGCACAAAGAGAGCGCTTTTCACAATAGATTAATTACATTGCAAACATTTTGTAATGATGATATTCAATATTAGATCCTTAACTCTTTTAGCGCCATGGAGGAAAATGGGTGGCAAAGATCAAGATCAAAATGCACAGAATGTGCAATCTTAGTTTGGATCTATACCGTCCAAGTTTCTTGTCAAACCTGTCAGATAAATAGTTTTCTAAGTCTTGGTGAATCTAAATTTCAGCCTTCAATAGGGTCCACTGTATATATTTAGCGCCGAAAGAGTTAAGTACGTCGGATACTGATTGTTAGAAACCGTTAAGCATGTTGGATAATTATTGGTAGAATAAGAACTTTTGAAGATAATGAAAATACCTTCATTTCTCCACAATGTTTCAGTTATAACAAAATGCCATTGTAGATTTGAATGTAATGTGGAAAGTATCATACATGTATTTGCCGTCTGCAGAGGTTTTCAAAATGTACGAGTCTAAAATTTTGTCGGATGTTAAAAATAATGGTTTATTCCAGAAAAGTAATAGGAAATTTGGAAACTATATTTTTTGTTGTTGTTGTTGATGTCGCTCTTGTTACAAAGATTACCAAAAATTCATAATGCCAAGTTCCATGTTTGACTAGGTAGAGATATTTTTGTCAGGTAAATAATAGAACAGAACAGAACAGAGCATTTCTTTATTTTTACTCGTAAGGTACATAAAGTACAACTAGAAGATTTAAAAAATGATAATAATGACTGTCAACAATTTTTGCTGTTTCAGAAGACACAATTTTAGCCTCTTACAAATTTTCATTTTGCAGACGACAAATTCAAATTGGTACAAATGAATTTCAATTTTCTGATAGGGTGGAAAAACATAACTTGGGGTATCTCACGCAGGGTTGTTAAAACTCGGGACTCTTCGGTAAAAGGTCAAATAATGATCCATTGAGATTACAAAAAAGATGAATTTTTTCTTCCAATGTTACATAAAAAATGGTTATCAATGGTTGCTCCTTTTCCCACAATGTTATCAGAAACATTCGTTAAAACATGTGATTGCTCGGTAAAGGGTTAAAGGAGCTTGTATTTCTGTTTATGGAAATGTCGGTAAATGGCAAGTATAATTATGTATATACAGTGGATTTATCACACCTGATACGTGCATGTGACTTTATTGTACCTGACACCTTTGACAACTGACACATTCCATAAACGAATCATCAATATCTAAAAAAGTCTTTCAAAATTATACCTGTGAAACATGTAAGATATACAGTTATTGTAGATCTACATCATAATTTCATCTTTCTAAAATCTACCTACCCCTTCCCCTTACCCCCATTTCCATTAAATCTAACACTCGTTAACAAAACCGAACAAAATGGATATTTCACTGCAAATACGACGAATCATCGCTCAGTATACTATGCTTGATTTATTGATAACCTATTTACTTCAAAAGAGGATGATTTATCCAAATAAAATGAAAATAATTTATCCCAAAATATATTAGTAGGGTACGAGTTCTCCGGAGAACTCGTACCCGGGGTACGAGTTCTCTAGAGAACTCGTATCCTTTAGATTGGGGTTCGAGTTCTCCAGGGTACGAGTTCTCCAGGGTAAGAGTTCCCTAGCAACCCATTTTGACCCCCAAAAATTTTCAGAGATGCATCAAAAAATTTATATAACAACAATCATATCAAAAGATAATCATTTTAAAGGCGTGAAATCACCGGAATGGTGTTAAACATCGAATAAACTGCTGCATATAATCAGCAAAGTGTGACCGGAAGGTGTTAATTGACTTGTTACCCATGATACGCGTAGGTTGACAGCTGGCACTAACCTTGTTAAAAGTGATAGACAGGGCAATAAATTCAATATTGGTGTATGCTTTTGAAGTTAAGTATTGATGTATGGATGTTGTAAAACATCTTCACTTGCCGAAATCCACCATTTTGCTGAATATTTGTACCCAATAATGATCGTACTTTTAATTTTATTAAAAACAGTAAGTTAATGAAAGTAACCTATGAAACTTACATCTGCATTTCATTTCACACAAAAAGATACCTTAAATTGTCCTTATGAATAAAAATAACTTGAATTATTCAGGCCCAAGAAAATTATAATACTTTACATATTTCTGGATGGTACTAGAAATTGGATAAATAAATCTTATCTTTATTTCAGCAGTGTTTTAAACAGGAATTTTCTTCTTGATTTCTTAGGTCGACAAGGTTTTGACCTTAGCCTCCTTGAACATATTGTGTGTGTGTGTGTGTGTGTGTGTGTGTGGAGGGGGGGGTACTCTTTGAAATGTAAATTTTTTTTACAAATCAATTATTAACTTCACATCTTTATTGCAATATTAATGATAAGAACAACAACAACAACAGTAAATTGTTGACTATAGACTCTTAAATTTTCCATTTTGACTCTTGAATTTTTTGGTTTGACTCTTGAAAAATTAGATTTGACCCCTAAAATTTTAGGGTCAAGGGGTCATTGACTCCTGATTTTCAGGTGCTAGCTAAATCCCGGAGTATACGCCACAGGTACACCACAGGAGAAACTGGCACGCCACAGCACATTTATAATTTTCAATACATGAATTTTTTGCTTAGAGATCTTAACCCTTTCCCAAACGACAAATTTTGGACTGGTCCAAATTGAAAGCATTTGCAGACGACAATTTCGATGTGGCTCAAATGGTGCAACTTTTCTTAGATAGGGTAGAAAACATTGTGGGAAAAGGAGAAAATGCTGGTTACCAGCATTTTCTCCTTTTCCCACAATGTTTTCAAAAGGCTTCTTTCCCAGGGGCGTGAAAAGGCGGCATTGTACGGTAAAGGGTTAATTAACATGTCATCTACAAAATATTGAAGTATAGCTGGGAAATTTTATGTATTTTGGCAGAAATTTGAATTTGAAAGACAGCAATATCCTGTGTTGCTTTCGAGTTGCGATCTCAATGACGCCATGGTTGTATAATACATTGATTTCGTAAAGATGTTTGGCTGTTCATTAGACTTATTTTTTAATTCTTAGGATATTTAATGATGCTTAGCATTAAATCATCACTTTGTAAAGTGAATTATCTCCAGATTAACAATTAAAGTGACAGGTATCAAACCTCCATTAGAGTTATCTCCCTTCACTATCTTCCGATAAAGATCCGAGTTAACACATTGAAATCTGGAGATGAAATGGCTTAAAAGTTACGATTCAATTTTTAACATAGTGAAATATTCTTAGAGTTGAATAATAAATCGATGTGAAGTTGTACAATCTACATCTTCTATTCTTCAAGAAATTGATGTTTTATACAACTATGGCATCATTGAGATCGTGACTCAGATGGCTGTCTTTCAAGGTAAAATTTCCATCAAAATACATAAAATTTCTCTGCTAAACTTCAATATACTAAAGATAAACATCTTAACTAAGATATTCAAACTTAAAAAATATGCATTAGGTGTTATGAGTCACACGACTAACCGGAATACTGCCGAAACACCAGAATACTCAAAAAATCGATATGTGAGTTACGTTTGCAAGACGGGCCGGAATACCGCTATCTACCAATAATTTTAACATGAAATTCTCTTGAAATTCTTGCAAAGTCGCGACGTTTACTATCTCGAGTCAAAATTTGGAAGGTGTCAGGGAAAATATGAAGTAACCAGGATCATTTTGAGGCCAGGAGTTCCCTCTAAATTTAGATTTATGTTCCAAATTGACATTTTCCACCCAGAGACTTTGCTGTCTTCGGATTTTCTTTCCTTTACCAATAATGACTTTACCAGCCCACTTACAAACACATTCTATTAATCATTTAGTCCTGACATTGTCTTAATATAACAATCTATAAGCATAATCATAACACACAATGTTTACTGTCACTGTCATCAGAGAACGAGTGGGAGCGTGCTTATCTACTATGCAAATAAGAATTAAAAAAAAACACTGAATCAACATTCTAAATATTTTAGATCTGTGGGAATTCCGGTGTTTTTGAAGTTGCAAATGTCTTTCTTTGAGAGAGATTTATGTCCTTAATTCTCTAAGAAAAGAGAACTTAGGTTGTAAAATGATCATGGGGCGGTGGGGGGATACTTCATACTTTTCCCACCCTCTTCCCGATTTTTTTTCTTGATATTTTCATCATACATGGCATACACATCATACAATACTAATCAATCAGTGTCAATTTTGCCATGTCCCATTTGCATCCACGGTATGGTTTTCACACAGAATTTTCACACAAAATCTACTGGTAACCATTCAGGAATTGCGTACGAGATTTAGTCACCACCCATATTTTCTTAAGCCACACCTTGATTCTGCATAAAATGGTGTGCATCCTGTCACAAATCTATTACATGGTGTGTATTTAGTGATGACCACTATTCCCGTTAAATAAGAAAAGAAGACTACTAAAGTGTAGACAGCCGAATATACTCAGAGTCGTCCCGATTTAAAGATCATGCTCATGGATCAATGATGGATGTAAACTTCTGCTAGTTTAGCAGTTCTCTGTCTGAAATTTTGCCGAATTTTACAGGCTTTAAGTGCATGTTATATGTCAGAAAAGGCACTCGCCCATTTGGGCGAGTCAGGTATTTTTTGTACTTGCCCGAAGTCAAAGATCACTTGCTAATGCGAATGGGCAAGTGGAATTTTACACCCCTGATTACTTATTGCAATTTCTGGGCAAAAAAAGTGTAAGAATAATAACCAAATACCCCAATTATGTAAAAGGTCTAAATTTAGATAAAGCTGGAATTCGATGTCGAATTGTTTTCCGAGAATCATTTTGTGTTCCCTTACAGAAAAAAAGGCCCTGACGCAAACTATTTTTGCAAACACTTGGCAAATACTCAGCGAATGTTCGGTGAACATAACCTTTTTAGGCTGACTAGTATTCACGGCATATTAGCAGGATGTTCACTTTTCACATGCAAATTAGGTTAGCTGCGAATACTTTATGTAAACAGTTTACGAATATTCTGCGAACATGCAGCAAACATGATTCTAGACTGTGGATCAAATACCCAGCTTATATTCTGCGTATATGTGGGGAACATGAATTCAAATTGACAAGTTAAATATACAGCGAATATCCTGTGATCTTTCTGCAAATATTATGGTAAAATAGCTTTTGCAAATATGCTGAAAACAATAAATGTGAATATCCTGTGAACAAGCTGTGATTATGCCGCAAATATGGGCTCAGAAACTTTATTTGTCACTGTGGCGAATATTCCGCAAATGTTCTATGTCCCTGAATGTACCACTTCAGATAGTCTCTGTATTTCAAAAGTATGTCAGACAGTATATTTAAACCATACACCAACAGCACATTTTAGATTTGGTAATGTATACTTTGCACAAAATTGATCTCATTTCATTCACTGATCAAACTGGACCACATGAAATTGGGAAAAACAGGAAAGCATGCAGGGCTAAGCTTGAGGTCCCCATGGAGGCAGCCTTTGTTGCACTTTGCCTGGCCCTATAACATAGTGGTATGGGCAGGTAATCCAGACTATACTTCAGAGGGCATATTAAGGTTCAGCTAGCTCCTTATGTTTTTCCCTGATTAAGTTCTGTCTGCTTGATTGGGACCTGGACATTGGAACCATTCCCTCAAAATTGGACCATGGCCATGCATGCAGTCTAGTAGGGGCAGAACTATCTGATGATATTATAATCTGTAAAAGTTCCATAATTATCTTAATTTAAAAAGTATTGAAATGAACTCAAAGGAAAGTTTAGACAATCATATACACGTAAATACAGTCGAGCCTCGTTTATCCGGCCACTTCTGTTTCCTGTGAATGTTTCCGGATCAGCCGTATTTCCAGATCAACGAACTGTGATTGCTGGCATGGCATCCAAGTTAAGCTAGGTCAGTAACCTCCATGTTGATAAGGGACACCGTGTATCGTAAGAATTACAACAGCGTATGTTTTACACAAGCACTTGTATACATGTCATTATTGCTCCTACGATTGTTCAGGTTTATAAAATAAAGGGTGTCATAAATTTGCATTTTGCCTTTTTGTTATTTGTCTGTTTTTGTACATGTCTTTTTACTTGTACCTAATTACATGCACATGCATACCTATTGTGCAAACGGGTGCGCTTGTAAAGCTCGGCACATTTATGACTTTTGAAAACACCATGAAAAGGGCGAAACAAAAGGAAAACACGATATGCACAGTATTTTAAATGTACATGACGTGTTCCTGCAAAAGTGTTTTTTTGGATGGTCTTCTTTGTACTAACAAATGTCTTTTTTCACGAAGTCGAAACTTCAACTCGTCTTTTGCTGGTGGTGTAGACATTCTGTTGGTTTCTGATAGTCGTACTTTCAAAGTGGTAAAATGGCAAAGACTAATTGAGATTGATTGCCAGTTGATTCGATATGAAAGACAGGCATATTTTCAATCATCTTTACAGTCTGTTAGGAGTAAAATATTTTCGCAAAACCTAACGAAATTTATCGTGTTTGGCGGCCATTTTGTGTGTACTTTGGGGAACATAAACATCTCGAGTAACACATAAATCAAACTGTTTTTTAGCTCACCTTAGCACAACGTGCTAAAGGTGAGCTATTGTGATCGCCCTATGTCCGGCGTCCGGCGTCCGTCAACAATTTCTTTAAACATCTTCTTCTCCTAAACCACTGGGCCAATCTTGATGAAACTTCACAGGGATGTTCCTTGGGTGAAGCTCTACCAAAATTGTTCAAAGAATTGAATTCCACCCACAACTCTGGTTGCCATGGCAACAAAAAGGAAAAAAAAGCAAAATCTTTGAAAATCTTCTTCTCTGAAACTAGAAGGCGCAGAGCTTTGATATTTGGTATGTAGCATCTCCTAGTGGACCTCTACCAAGTTTGTTCATTTGATGCCCCTGGGGTCAAAACTGGCCCCGCCCCGGGGGTCACAAGTTTGAGCATAGTAACAAAGAAGGAAAACTTTAAAAATCTTCTTCTCTGAAACTTGAAGGTGTAGAGCTTTGATATTTGGCATGTAGCATCTCCTAGTGGACCTCTACCAAGTTTGTTCATATGATGCCCTTGGGGTCAAAATTGGCCCTGCCCCGGGGGTCACAAGTTCAAACATAGGAACAAAGAGGGGAAATTTTAAAAATCTTCTTCTCTGAAACTGGAAGGCGTAGAGCTTTGATATTTGGTATGTAGCATTGCCTAGTTGACCTCTACCAAGTTTGTTCATATGATGCCCCTGGGGTCAAAACTGGCCCCACCCCGGGGGTCACAAGTTTGAGCATAGTAACAAAGAAGGAAAACTTTAAAAATCTTCTTCTCTGAAACTTGAAGGCGTAGAGCTTTGATATTTGGTATGTAGCATCGCCTAGTAGACCTCTACCAAGTTTGTTCATATGATGCCCTTGGGGTCAAAATTGGCCCTGCCCCGGGGGTCTCAAGTTCAAACATAGGAAAAAAGAAGGAAAACTTAAATTTTTTTTTTCTCTTAAATGGGAAGGCATAGAGCTTTGATATTTGGTATGTAGCATCTCGAAGGTAGGAACAAAGAAGGAAAACGTTAAATTTCTTTTTCTCTTAAACGGGAAGGTGTAGAGCTTTGATAATTGGTATGTAGCATTTCCTAGTGGACCTCTACCAAGTTTGTTCATATGATGCCCCTGGGTCAAAACTGGCCCAGCCCCGGGGTCACAAGTTCTACAAGTTCGAACATAGGAACAAAGAAGGAAAACTTTAAAATTCTTCTTTAAAACTGGAAGGCATAGAGCTTTGATATTTGGTATGTAGTGATTCTCTTCTAAGTTTGCTTGCCCATCTAAGCGCAACAAGTTCATTGAGTTCAAAATTGGGTTATCTTGGGTCATAAACTAGGTCACAAGGGTTCGCGCTGCCGATCGCCATTGTCGCCAATTGCGACTAAAATAAAAATTTGGCGCAAGATTTTTTCATTTGGCGAAAATGCGTGGCGACAACTTTTTTTCAAGCTGGTCCCAGAAAGAAATTCTTTTGAAATTCATTGTCGTAAGCGTTTGCGAGCTAAGCGAGTTCAATGACATTCTTTATTCGAGTCGCCAGCACGTCATGTGAATGTCACGCGTCATGACAACGCCTCCGATAAGAACCAGAGGAGATTTGACGTACGCTGATTGGTTGATAGGTTTGACTAACTGTCGATGGTGTTTACACGCTTGCTGCAATATTGATTGTTGTAAGTTTATGACACATTTTGCATCAATGGCGGTGTTTCTTAGCGATAAGGACAATTTCAACACTTTGACAAATTGGTCTATTATCGCATCAATTAATGACCGTAGATTGTATAATTGTTAACTGAACACCGCATGGCATGAAAGTCCGAAAAGGTAAAGTAATCGTTGTTTAACCCTTTCCCAAACAAGCCCTGGTTTTCACGTGTCTGCAGTACAAGTCTTTTGAAAACACTGTGGGAAAAGGAGAAATTGCTCGTAACGAGCAATTTCTCCTTTTCCCACAGTGTTTTCTCCCCTTTTTCAGAACTTTCTGCCATTTTCATCAAATTTAAAATTGTCGTCTGCAAACTCTTTCAATTTGGACCAGTCTAAAATTTGTCGTTTGGGAAAGGGTTAATACGACAGATTAATGTGGTAATTAAAGGACGCTACTCAATAAGTCCAAAAAACGATCATGAGTCAATTATTTCCCGATTTTGTATAAATAGGTAACTTTTTAGCTCTTTCTTTCTGTGTAAAAATGGATCGCTATGTGACTATGTCTGTGAGAAAACGTAAAGCCGATGACTCGGATAATGAAAGTGAATCTAGCCAACTCGGCACGCCTTCAAAAGTTGCAAAACGATTATTTAAGGACTATTGGCTTCTGACCCTGAATTTTCTAGCTTTCTCAAATACAGTACGATGCTTGCAAAAAAGTCATGCTATGTAAAATGTGTCTACAAAGGTGACTGAAAAGTTGAAATTTGTTCTGGGAAGGGTAGAAAACACTGGGGGAAAAGGAGAAAATGCTGGTTACCAGCATTTTCTCCTTTTCCCACAGTGTTTTCAAAAGGCTTCTTTCTCAGGGGCGTCAAAAGTAAGGATTGTGTGGTGATGGGTTAAGAATAACATCATCATAAGGAAAACCTTGTTCATATGACCCTGAGAAAGTGTTACTTTTTCTTTTTCATAGATAATTTTCATTTTCTAACAAAGTTTTCTACCCCTTAACATACATTATACATTATGAATGGACTGCAACTCCGACCAGTCTAAAATTTTTGTCCAGCAAGCTGCATTATGATATTTATCTGGCCCCAACTCCTGAAAATTTGGCCCCAACTGTCCCCAGATTGGCCCCAACTTTTTTCATTTGGCGAAGGAGCTGGCGACAACTTTTTTAGACCCAGAGCGAACCCTGCATAAGATTAATTTGGGTCAACTTGGGTCATAAACTAGTTCACTGGGTCAAATTAAAGAAATACCTTGTTTGCACTCTGGAGGCCACATTTATTGCTCAAATGACCTGAAATTTGGCCAGAATGTTTGTCTTGATAAAATACCAGATGAGTTTGGATTTGGGTCACCTGGAACCATAAACTAGGTCACTAGGTCAAAATAAAGAAATACCTTGTGGGCTCTTTAGAGGCCACACTCTTTGCTTAATTGCCTTGAAAATTGGTCAGAATGTTTGTCTTTGTAAAATCTTACATGAGTCTGAATTTGGGTCAACTGGGGTCATAAACTAGGTCACTTGGTCAAATTAAAGAAATAGCTAGTGGGCACTCTAGAGGCCACATTTATTATTCATTTGATTTGAAAATTGGTTAAAATGTTTCTTTTGATATAGTCAAAGACCAATTCAAATTTAGGTCATCAGGGGTCATAATCTAGATCACTAGGTCAAATTAAAGAAATATCTTTAGGGCACTCGAGGCCACATTATTTGCTCAATTGACTTGAAAATTGGTCAGAATGTTTGTCTTCATGAAATATGAGTTTGAAATTGGGTCACCTGCGGTCAAAAACTAGGTCACATGGTCAAATTAAAGAAAAACCTTAAAGGCACTCTACTAAGGTGAGCGATCCAGGGCCATCATGGCCCTCTTGTTTTTTTTCCTATGGTTTACCATTTAAATTGAAAATATTTGTTTTTGAAACGAAGGATTATTGAATATACAAGCAGACGGTATGTTCATATTTTAGTTTTGCGTTTAATTTTGAAAGATAAGTTTAAACATGCCCACAAAATCTTTGCGGACATTTCAGTTATTTTTTTAGCGATTGTTAATGTAATCAAGTAGATCCAGTAATAATTAAACAACAAAAGCGTGGAATTGTCACTTCAGTACTATGTGTATGGATAATCTGTTAAGTTGACAACTGTTGATGGCATGAGAACGTCATTTAACAGTTTTCGAAAACAGTAGTAATTAACATGCGTGTTTTCAAAACGTGTGAAAATCGTCTGCAACAATTGACACTATTTAGACTGATTGCCATGTTATTCACGACGAACCAGTCCGAAATCGTTCGAAGTAGACTGTATTTATGATATTTATGATAACCAGTCTATGGTCCCGGGGAAAATAACTAGTCTAAATTGTGTGTAAACCAGTAGCCTGTTATCGATTTTTGTATTTATCGGACGGTTACGGGAGATACAACGGGTACCAGTTTAAATTGTGTGATACACAGTCAGGCCACGTCCGGTTTCTTGGATAAGGTTTATACTAATTTTTAACCCTTCGTTCCCGATTTTTTCATTCTGGTTCCGGAACGTGGATTTCCGGAATAAAAAGTAAAATTTGTACAGAAAATATCCGTTCCCTGATGTTTTTGTCCGGATCCTGAGATTTCCGGAATTATGGAGCCCGGATAAACGCGGTTCGACTGTATATAACGTTACAGCTGAAAACTGAGAATTTACACTTGTTTTGATTGGTTATGCACTGAAATTCTGAACTTGTCATACTGGTATACATAATTGTAAAATTCAGACAGACATACAACAATTAATTCTTTTACTAGCTCCACCAGTTTTTAGCTCACCTTAGCACAACGTGCTAAAGGTGAGCTGTTGTGATCGCCCTATGTCCGTCGTCCGTCGAATTTCTTTAAACAACATCTTCTCCTAAACCACTGGGCTAATCTTGAAACTTGGCAGGGATGTTCCTTGGGTAAAGCTCTACCAAAATTGTTCAAAGAATTGAATTCCACCAACAACTGTGGTTGCCATGGCAACAAAAAGGAAAAAGAAGCAAAATCTTTGAAAATCTTCTTCTCTGAAACTAGAAGGCACAGAGCTTTGATATTTGGGTCGAAACTGGCCCCACCCCGGGGGTCACAAGTTTGAGCATAATAACAAAGAAGGAAAACTTTAAAAATCTTCTTCTCTGAAACTTGAAGGCGTAGAGCTTTGATATTTGGCATGTAGCATCTCCTAGTGGACCTCTACCAAGTTTGTTCATATGATGCCCCTAGGGTCAAAACTCGCCCCGCCCCGGGGGGGTCACAATTTCCAACATAGGAACAAAGATGGAAAACTTTAAAAATCTTCTTCTGTAAAACTAGAAGGTATAGAGCTTTGATATTTGGTATGTAGCATCGCCTAGTAGACCATTACTAAGTTTGTTCATATGATGCCCTTGGGGTCAAAATTGGCCCTGCCCTGGGGGTCACAAGTTCAAACATAGGAACAAAGAAGGAAAACTTAAATTTTTTTTTTTCTCTTAAATGGGAAGGCTTAGAGCTTTGATATTTGGTATGTAGCATCTCCTAGTGGACTTCTACCAAGTTTGTTCCAAGGATGCTGCTTGGGTCAAAACTGGCCCAGCCCCTGGGGTCACAAGTTCGAACATAGGAACAAAGCAGGAAAACTTTAAAATTCTTGTTTTCTGAAACCGAAAGGTGTGGAGCTTTGATATTTGGTATGTTGCATCTCGGAGTGGACCTCTTACCAAGTTTGTTCATATGATGCCCCTGGGTCAAAACTGGCCCAGCCCCAGGGGTCACAAGTTTGAACATAGGAACAAAGAAGGAAAACTTTAAAATTCTTCTTTAAAACTGGAAGGTGTAGAGCTTTGATATTTGGTATGTAGTGATTCTCTTCTAAGTTTGTTTGCCCATCTAAGCGCAACAAGTTCATTGAGTTCAAAATTGGGTCATCTTGGGTCATAAACTAGGTCACTAGGTCAAATTAAAGAAATACCTTGTTGGCACTCTCGAGGCCACATTATTTGCTCAATTGCCTTGAAAATTAGTTAGAAAGTTTGTCTTTATAGAGTCTCACATAAGATTAATTTGGGTCAACTTGGGTCATAAACTAGTTCACTGGGTCAAATTAAAGAAACACCATGTTTGCACTCTGGAGGCCACATTTATTGCTCAAATGACCTGAAATTTGGCCAGAATGTTTGTCTTGATGAAATACCAGATGAGTTTGGATTTGGGTCACCTGGAACCATAAACTACATCACTAGGTCAAAATAAAGAAATACCTTGTGGGCACTCTAGAGGCCACATTCTTTGCTTAATTGCCTTGAAAATTGGTCAGAATGTTTGTCTTTGTAAAATCTCACATGAGTCTGAATTTGGGTCAACTGGGGTCATAAACTAGGTCACTTGGTCAAATTAAAGAAATAGCTAGTGGGCACTCTAGAGGCCACATTTATTATTCACTTGATTTGAAAATTGGTTAAAATGTTTCTTTTGATATAGTCAAAGACCAGTTCAAATTTGGGTCATCTGGGGTCATAATCTAGATCACTAGGTCAAATTAAAAAAATATCTTTAGGGCACTGGAGGCCACATTTTTTGCTCAGTTGACTTGAAAATTGGTCAGAATGTTTGTCTTCATGAAATATGAGTTTGAAATTGGGTCACCTGCGGTCAAAAACAAGGGCACATGGTCAAATTAAAGAAAAACCTTAAAGGCATTCTACTAAGGTGAGCGACCCGGGGCCATCATGGCCCTCTTGTTTTTGTACATGTACAATAATCTAGCTCCAGATAGTTTTTGGAGAAATGCCTTTTTTAGCTCCACTGGCCAAAGGCCAGCGGGCTTATGTCATGGCCCGGTGTCCGTCGTGCGTCCGTCCGTCCGTGCGTTAACTTTTATTTCAAACATCTTCTTCTCTGAAACTACCCATCCAATTTTCATGAAACTTCACAGAAATGATCCTGCCATGGTCCTCTTCAGAATTTCTTGAAAGAATTTGATTCCTTCAAAAACTCTGGTTGCCATGGCAACAAAACTGAAAAATATTGAAAATCTTTAAAAATCTTCTTGTCTGAAACCATAAGGCGTAGGGCTACCAAATTTGGCATGTAGCTTTATGTAGTAGACCTCTATCAAGTTTCTTCAAATTATATTCCTGGGGTCAAAATTGGCTCTGCCCCAGGGGTCACAAGTTTTACATAGACTTATATAGAGAAAACTTTAAAAATTTTCCTGTACCTAGCCATAAGGCTTAGAGCTACCAAATTTTGCATGTAGCTATATCTAGTGGGCCTCTACCAAGCAGGCCAAAATTTTAGCCCTGGGGTCAAAATTGGCCCCGCTGCAGGGGTCACAAGTTTTACATGGGCGTACATAGTGACAACTTAAGAAATCTTCTAGTACCTACCCATAAGGCCTAGAGCTACCAAATTTTGCATTTAGCTTGATCTAGTGAGAGTCTACCAAAAGTGCCCAAATTACAGTCCTAGGGTCAATTTGACCTCATGCTGGGGGGTGGGGGGGGGGGTTCACAAGATTTACATGGGCTTATATAGGGAAAACTTTTAAATCTTGGTGTACATAGCCATAAGGCTTAGGGTTACCAAATTTTGCATAATTATAGCACTATCTAGTGGACAACTACAAAGAGGGCCCAAGTTACAGCCCTAGGATCAAGTTTGGCCCTGCACCAGGGGTCACAAGTTTTACATGGGTTTATGGAGTGAAAACTTCAGAAACCGTCTTGTTACTAGCCATAAGGCCAAAAACTCCTAAATTTGGTCATAAACATGTGCTTATAGGGTGAAAATTCAAAAAATCCTTTTGCTCCTAACCGCAAACCCAAGGGCTACCAAATCTGGATCACTTCTGATTTTTTTTTTAAATTAGCCTTGCATCAGGGGTCTTATGTTTTACAGAGGCTTCATATGGACGAAACTTGAAAATCACCTTATTTATAACCATACAGCATAGACTTGTATTATTTTGGCATGTGGCTTTATCTTGTGGACCTCTACCAGGGTTCAAGTAATTATCGCTCTGGGATCAAAAATGGTTTTGCCCTGCGGGTCTCAACTTTCACATGGGCTTTTACAGAGAAAACTTTGTAAGTCTTCATTTTGAAACCATTTGGCTCAAAATTGAAATGTTTAGTATTTATGGTTTATATTTATAAGCAGTGGAGCGATACAGGGCCATCATGGCCCTCTTGTTTTTTTTTTCTGCTCAAAACAAAGATTTATAAAATTAGATGTTAACATATGCCCCAACCCACAATTAATATTGTTTTTTTCCCCACCCAGTTTCAGTTTTTTTTTTTTAATTTTAAAACTGTAATAAATACCACATAAATGGAGCTCCTGGTTATATACACAAATTATACAACTATGGTTTTTGTTTCTTTCTTGTTCACTCTAACATTTCCATAATCCATCATCTAATTATACCTCACTCATTGTTCATGACAAGTTGTGAAAATCAGCTTGCTGAAGAAATTCAAAAGAACAGTTACAGAACAATACTATGTGCTCTAATCGAGCAAATTGAAAACGCACTGATCTCGATACAAATCTTGTCTAGAATCTTGAGATGATTTTATATAGTTTTGGTGATACTTTCTGGAGGTAAAAAACGTAATGTTCAAACAATATACTCACATCTTACTTTAGCTTTCACACATGTTTACATCTCTGGCTGGTAAATTGGAGAAGACGACACTTGACATGAATACAGTAGAATTTCGTTAGTTTGCACATGGCTTGTTTGAAGCTACATGTTGGTTTGTATGCTATCTCCGGTCCAAAAAAATTTTTCCTTCTTTATCATTGTTAAATTCCCCTGAATACTTCGAACATTGGTGGTCCGTAGTTCGTAGTGTAATTCATGCACCAAAAGTAGTTTTTTAACACAAACTCCTACCTTTGTATATTTGTATATAATTAATCCGCTTACAAACTTGCGAAGGTGTGAAAACCCGTAACCAACCTTAATTTTACAAACTTGCAAATGTGTGAAAACCCGTAACCAACCTTGATTTTCACACCTCTTGATTGACAATGTCGACTGGTAGTCCGTATCATTCAGTCGTTAACAGCAAGTTAATGTAATAAAAGGTGTTATTTGGTTTGTCACATCATTTAATCAGTCAAAACAATAATTAATTAGTAATTCCAAACTTCGATAAAGTATCCGACATGCATAAATTGATAATGGTCTGAAGCGGTTACTAGAAAGACTGGAAAACGCAGGAAAACGCTGGAAATATAGCAAAATACCTACATTTATCGAGAGGTGGAGGGGGTCGAAAGCATAGGCTTGTATGTTAAACAAGGATACTGGGGAACAAAGCTATTTTAAATATACTCGCCAGAAAATACCATTGATATTTCCTCATCCTATTCCTTTTTTATCGCCGAATATCATCACGTTGCCCCAAAAATTTCGGGGGGGAAAATTAGAAAAAAAATCATATACTGTAGGTGCAGGTGTTTCGTTTATTAGGATTATCTGGTCAGTAGGGATATGGGGAGGGGATATTACCTTTTACTCGCCTAAACTACCTAAGTACATGTATTCCGAAAAAAACCATTAGATGTTTTCCGATGTTTCTACTTGTGACCCGGTCTGAAGTCCGACGAGTGATTTGATCTCTAGAAGGGGAAATCACTCTGATGATATTCAGCAAACGCAAAAACAGTGGATAAATTTGTTTCATGTGTTTATTATGAGAAATGTGTATTCATTGAGGGATGAAAATTAAAGATAAGTAAACTTTCTTGTTTCCGACGGTCGCATGCTGCGTAAATCTGATTGTCTATTTCCCTTTCTATCAGAGCCCCAGATAATTTTTTGAGCCAAGGAGTATTTAAACATCATTTTTTTAGTGGCAGGGGTAAAATGAAATGACTTTGCTTCAGCAACAAATTTTTAAGCAAGAAAATTCTAATGGTAGCGTAAAAATCGAGTTTTACCCCAAAATTGAACATAGTATGTTTCAATCCCATAAAGTTAACTTTTTTTTTTTTTTATTATTTTATATAGTGTTCAGCTAATAAGATTGATTGAAAAATATGGCAATTTTATTTTATTCTTTTCATCTGTTATATGCTGAGCATAGTATGAAAAGAAAATGTGTTGCTGAAATATGGATACCTTGGTTACAACTGTTCAGTATTTCCAAGCACTTAACCCTTTCCTAAACGACAAATTTTGGACTGGTCCAAATTCAAACAGTTTGCAGACGACAATTTCAAATTTGATGAAAATGGCAGAAAGTTGTCAAAAAGGGGAGAAAACACTGTGGGGAAAGGAGAAATTGCTTGTTACGAGCAATTTCTCCTTTTCCCACAGTGTTTTAAAAAGACTTGTACTGCAGACATGTGAAAACCAGGGCTTGTTTGGGAAAGAGTTAATCATCAGAAAGATGGAGAGATGAATTTTAACTTGCAGCCCAAGCATGCAAGTTGTCATTATGAATAAATGGACACAGACAAGGTTTTAACAGTTTTCCAAACAACATAATTTTAAATTCTTTCATATTTAGAGCAGTAGCGGATGACAAATCAAATGTAGCTTGAATGACTGGATTTGTCTTTCATATAGCATACTAGAACATAGTGGAAAAGGGAGAAAAGAAAGGTCACCTATGAGTGACCAATACCTTCTTTAACACTTGTTCCACTGCTAACACTGTAAAACAAGAGGGCCTAAATTCCACCCTCCCCTGTCAAATCTGTAGGTTGTCATATACATGTAGTTTTATTTCATAACGCAACCAATGGTGTTTACTCACTACAAAACAGATATTTTGGCTTCCACTTCTTGATTTATACAGAGATTTGTGTAAATTCGCTTTTTAAATTCATTATTAAAGACTATAAGACACATTAAAAGTGCCTCTGATTGGACGACATCAAACTGACCTTTGTTGTGTCATGGGTTTTCATGTTTTTTTTTCAGCGTCTGATTTTTCATGTCAGTTAATTTTTCGGAGAAGTATTTCTGCATCGTTTGATATGAATTTTTCAGTTAGCGTAGTAGGTAACACTAAAACCTGTCATTTTACACTAGATAAAAGGATGAACACTTTTATCATGTTTTCATAAAATGCCAGTTTGATTAGCTGTGATAAACAGAGCCGTGTGCATACTTCACATTTGACACTAATTTTGTAACTTATTAAAGCCCATATATCTGCCAGGTACATGCCCGCAAGCTAATTTATATGAAGCTGTAGCCAATGATCTCATGTGTCAGATTGACATTTAGGCAGATTATTTTTGAGCATAAAAAACTCTGGTTATTTCAAATTTCCAAGCGTCAATGAGAACTGATAGACCGAGTTAGAAAATTAATGTACAAACAATTTTTCAACGGAAATGTGTGAAGAAAGATTCTAAGAGAAAATTGTGACGAGCGTTTTCTTTTTCTAAGTAGAGTATTACGATTTAAGAACGGTAAAGTGGTGTATTTTTTTAGAAGAAATGTAGTGTGTAGGTGCATACTAATTTACGTGATACAGACGAGAAAATTTGATCAAAAGATGACCCAAAGTTTGCTGAATGCCAAACCAAGTACATGTATAATCAGCATTCGGCAAACTTTGGGTGGTCCGTTGACATAGGTACAGAATTGGCCGAGTTGCGACGAGTAGTATAATCAGCTGATCTAAGAAACTTGCAATTCATTCAGAAAATGATATGCGCACTCTGGATTAAACACTGAGTAACCAATGGAATATAAATAAGTTACAAAAATTAATGGAAATGAAACATGTGCAAAAAGATGCACAGAAAAAACTGTGGTATATGCCTTAAAACAGTGATTCTTTTCTTTTTTAACAGATATTGGTGATGTAGAGCTAAGCTCAGGATGTATGGACAAATGCACCGGCTTGGAGAAAGCTGTGTTGTAACAGCATATTCCACACTTCTTGGGGGATCTGAGTAAGTGTAATAAGTTTACCAAAGAATGTTCGATGTCAAAATTATGACATATTAAATGTGATAGTTTGTGAGCATAAAAGAACTGGTTAAATAAAAGGCAAAGAATTTGTTTGTGTGTGTTGGGGGGAGGAAAGAGCGAAAGAGGGTTCAAATGAAACAATAAAACATGATTTATAATTCCTAAAGAGAAATTGTACATGCAGATTAATGTGAAATATGTTATATTTTTTGTTATAGATCTATTTCAAGTGTATTTATTAAATCATTCAATATTATGATATCCTCAACAGGCATATTAAGAATGGTCTTAAAATGATCTGAATAAAAAAATCAAGTTCAAGTTGAAAAGTTCAACCCTGCAATAAGAGACCACCTGCTGTAAGAGACCGCTTTTTAGATTTCCCTTGAGTAGTCTCTTAAACCAGGTTCGACCGTATATTGTGTGTTTAGTTTGAGCTGTTTAAAAACAACAATGAAATCATCTCTGTCGTTTATTGGCTGAATTATAGATAAATTTCTCCCTGTCACAGATTTTGCACCCAGCAATGTCTTGTTTATCACTAATTGAGAAAATCTGGTTGGCAGTGTTACCTTGATATTATTTCTTTGGTTACTTTGGCCCCAAAATGTTCAAAATATCGGCTGAGACGTCTGCTGTACAAAATTGGCAACATGGTGTTTTATCAGGTTTTCAAGTGGATGATATGGGAGACACACCCACAGAAATAACCAATAAGATTTCTCGTAACAAATCGCCAGTCATATATTAGCTGCACTTGATTCTTTAATAGTGTGAATTGGAGAACAAATTCTCATTATCAATTTAACACCTTGTGAAAAACGTGCGCACATTTGGCCCCAAGGTAAGATTTCTGATGCGCCAAAGATGAGAAATATGGGCCACTGGCGCAAGGCACGCTCTAGAATGAACCCTGGAGTTGGGAAAATCCCCCCCTCATTTTGGGGTTCTGGAATGGACACTGTGAGTCATGACAGGTCAAAAAGTAGGTCACTTGGACAAATCGTAGGAAAACCTTGTGTGCACCCTGGGGCCCTTATACAGTCAGATACTTGATCAGAATGGCTGTCTTGATGATATATATTAAGAGAAAAAAAATTTGGCCATGTCTGGTCAAAAATTAGGACACTGGGACATATTTTAAAAGAACCTTGTATGCATTCTAGAAGCTTCATGTTGCAGCCAGATGCTTATGAAATTTGGTCAGAATGTTTGTCTTGATGATAAATCAGACAAGCTTAAGATTGGTTCATGTTGGGTCAAAAAGCCTTGGGGACAAATCTTAGAAAAGCCCCAAAGCATGCCAGAGGCCACATTCTCAGCCTGATATTCATGAAACATGGTCATAAGGTTTGTCTTGTCGATATCTCTGACAAGTTCTAAAATAGGTCATTTTTTCAAAATAATGAGAAAATTTGCCCAAGACTAACTTGCTAAAAAAATGAAAGTGACAGAGTATTGCATCCTTGCTTTATGATTTGACATTTTCCTCTTTTTGCAAGACAGTATTTTTCCACTCTGTAGGAATAATAGCAAATCCCTAGGAGTAAAGAGGTCTGAGTATGACACAAGAATGTTAGTTATTTTCTCATGTGATATATCATAATTTTCAGTATGTCATACAAGAGAATTTTTTAGAATGGCAGCTGCAAATTAACAGTGTCAAAGATGCAAGGGTAGAGTCTACCATCACTCGTAATATTTATTGTTTACTTTTTTTGTAGGTTTGATCCCTCAGAGGATGTGTCATCTTGTGCTGATGATCCCTTAAGTTCTCCACCACAAACCTATCCTGGATGTTTTGGGCTGCCATATCAGGTACATCTATACAGCAGGGCCTGCCTCTTCTAAATAGCATTCCGGTTTATATTCAAATTGTAGAAAATGACACAATTTCTGATTGGTTAAACCAAATGATTGAGTAAACCATTTTGTTTAGCTGATCAGAGAGAGTGCTACTTTGGAAGTTCTTAAGTGTACAGTCAATCTTGTACATGCGACCACGTGTTTTAAGCGACTTTTGTGCTAAACGACCATTTTTAAGTCCGCCCGAGCTATTTTCCTCTAGTTTCATGTTGTTTTAAGCGACTTTTGTACTATGTGACCAACGACCACCAATTTTAGGGCCCAAAAGCCCACTATATCTTTTATTAAGCGACCCATCAACACGTAAAAATTGTGGATCCTTAATTGACAGTATATAGGATGATAACAGCCTCTGATTTATTCTAATCAAGACATAACAGCATGTGTCAATTAAAGGATTAACACATTTACATGTCTAACTGTTAATTACCCTTTGACAATAGTGGCAACGATGCAGAACCATGTCATAATGACCAACTAAATCCCTAATCTGCTAGTGTGTGAATGAGTGAAAAGGATGGGGAATTCCGTTTATTTATCCTTGTGGTCTCCCTAAATGGAGTCGAACTTTGTTCCATTACCACTATATGAAAGTGATTTTTTGTTCGGTTATAAATAAGCACTACAAATCAAGCATGTCCTTCATTGCCAAATTCAACCTGGAAACGCCTTAGAGTAAAAAGTTGTTTTTGATTACGATGAGTCTTTCATACATGCTTATATTTACACAGTGCTTGTCTGTTTCACAAATGCTTTGCCATGTATCCCACAAACATAGAGAAATTGTGTTATAAAGGTTTTTTCACATGATATTTCATGGTGACTACTTTGGCCTACTTTCGATTTGTTCTTTCACTTAGGGAAATTGCTGTTGGTCTGATAATCTTTTTTTTCTTTCTTTTAAATATTAAAGCATTTTCTTGATACTTACCTAAAAATTGAAACATATGCTTTTAGTATAGAATCTAGAGTATATTTAAATGATTAATGTGTGAAAAATGTAATTTGCACACACACACACACACACACACACACACCCCCCTTGACTGATTTATTAAGCAACCACTTTATTTAGCGACCATGTTTTATTGTCCCAAGCGTGGTCGCTGAATACAAGATTGACTGTAATTTAGAATTGTTGGTAAATTCTGCATTATTTCCCGACATTTGTGGAACAGAGATATCTTGGGTTTTCTTTAGTTTGCGTAAAGCAAGGTTTATTGACATAGTAAAAGTAGATTGGCACCATCTATTGTCCAGCCGCTAGAATATGTTTATTACTGTTGTTCTTTTAAATTCATTTATTCGAAAACCAAGAGTGTCACTTACCTCAGTCTGCTACGTGTACATGTGTATCAATTATGTAACTACATACAACTTTTTAACACCTGTGGGGGGGTTTACATTTTCTGAAAGGGAGACAATTAATAGAGGGAAAATGACATGAAACTTTCCTAGGACAACGATAATATTACCATCCAGGTTTTAGTCAGTATTGACTATGAAGTGATCCCCATTTGAGAAGCCCACTGTATTTATTCAGAATATCAAGTTTACCGCCCATCATGATTTGTTTTGACATTCAATAGCATTCATGATTAATGTGGGACATTGGTCTTCCATACTCTGGCTTCCTTCAATTTTTGAAGTAATTAGGATTATAAGATGCCCTAAGTTTATTCCGGCTGATTTATTTCAACTTTATCGATGGATTGGCAGTCTGGGAATTCCATTTTTCATTTGGAAAAAGCTGGGGGAGCATTAATTAGAGGGGTGCAATAACGAGACATTACGGTAAGCCTCATGAAGCTTGGCTGAGTGCAGTATTATTATGTAGGAAACACAATCTTTCCTTCTTTACTTTTATCAGCTGGGCTGTTTTGGAAAGGAATGTTGAGGTATTACCCTATTGCCATAGTTATTGCCATGTGCTTCACTGTTATTAAAAAACTTTGACATTTTCTCATCTATGTTATTATTGAAGGTATTTACTTCAATCTTAAGCTATTTGTTAACTGTCAAAAGGGGACCCATACCAGAAATGCAGGTACTCTCAACACAATTTAGCTAACCAGGTATCTGGGTGTCAAAAATTACTTTGTGTGCACTCTATAGGGAACATTTTTTAGTCTGCTACTGATGAAAATTGGTCAGAATGTTAGTTTTGATAATACCTCAGACAAATTTGAAATTTGGACATGTCAGGTCAAAATTATGTCATAGTGACAAATCTTGAAAAGACGTTGGTTGCACTCTAGAAGTCACGTTTAATCCTTTACTGCGCAATGCCACTTTTTGACGCCCCTGAGAAAAATACCTTTTGAAAATATTGTGGGAAACAGAGAAAATGCTGGTAACCAGCATTTTCTCCTTTTCCCACAATTTTTTCTACCCTATCAAGAGAAAACTAAACCATTTGAGCCACACTAAAATTGTCGTCTGCAAACGCTTTCAATTTGGACAAGGCTAAAATTTTGTCGTCTGGTAAAGGGTTAAGTCTGATACACATGAAAATTTTGCAGAATGTTTATCTTGATATTGCAGACAAGGTCGAAATAGGATCATGTCAGGTCAGAAAGTAGGTCACTGGGACAAATATTTAAAAAATGTCACATGCTCTGTAGAGGCAACATTTTCAGTGTGATACCCATGAAATTTGGTCAGGATGTTTGTCATGATAAAATACTGTTTGAGTTTGAAATTTGGTTATGTGGGGTCAAAAATTAGGTGACTGGGATAACTCTTAGAAAAACCATGTGTGCAGTTTAGAGCCAACAATTTCTGTCCGATAACACTCATGAAAAATTGTCAGAATGCTTGTCTTGATAATAATACATGTATCTTAAAACAGGCCATACCTGGTCAATAGTAGGTCATGGGGAAAAATCTCAGAAAAACCTTCTGTGGTATCTAGAGGCCATATTTTCTGTCATTCTCATGAAAGATGATTAGAGTGTTTGTCTTTATGATATCTTGGATGAGTTTGAAATAGGGTCACATTGGGTCAAAAAGTATGACGGGGGACAAATCTCAGAAAAACCCTGTATTCACTGCAGAGGCTACATTTTCAATCCAATGCTCGTTAAATATGCAGTGTTCCTACAGCTTTATCAGCAGGGTCCTGCGTGGCCCAGTGGTAAAGTGTATGACTCGTGACCTGGAGGGCCCCAGTTTCAAGCCTCACTGGATCCATTTGGTTTTTGGTGGGAATGTCTTTGGGCAAGACACTTCAGAGGCCAAATCTAGTACTGCTGAAACCAGGAAATACTTGAATATGTGACCTGTCGCATGGTATGACTGAAATAATGTTGAAAACAGCATAAAACACCAATCACTTAATCAATCAATAGCTTTTTCAGACAAGGGCTTTTTGTCACCAACTAAACAAATTCGAACAAGTGGGGGTTTTCTGAAAAAGTTGGGGGTTTCACTCTACTTTAACCAATGAGTGACTGATTACCTGCAGAAAAATACTATACTGTAGTATTCATTATTTAATACTCCTGTAGACCTTGCTATGTTATTTCATTATGTTAATTATGCCAGATGGTGACGGCTTCACACATGGACTTACACCATTTGTGATGAATGATCGAGGGGTAGCAATTCAGATCAACTGGTATAATTAGCTCCACTGGCCGAAGGCCAGCGAGCTATTGTCATGGCGTTGTGTCCGTCGTGCGTCCGTCCGTGCGTGCGTCCGTAAACTTTTTCTTTAAAAAACTTCTCCTCAGAAACTATTGACTGGATTTTTACCAAATTTCACAGGAATGTTCCTATGGTGGTCCTCTTTCAAATTCCTTCAAATAATTGTGTTCCATGAAGAATTCTGGTTGCCATGGCAACCAAAGTAAAAAACCTTTAAAAATCTTCTCCTCCCAAACCGCTATTTGGATAGCATTATTATTTTGCAGGAATGTTCCTTAGATACAGGTTTACAGAATTCCTTTAAAAAAAATGATCTGTCAAAAAACATGGCTTTTATGGGAGACTCATTTTCCTTTTATGGTATAAAGTAAAATCTTTGAAAAATTTCTTCTCTAAAACTATTCATTGGATTTCATTGTTGTTTTGCAGGTAAGTTCCTATGGTGGTTGTCTGCCAAATTGTTTCTATGGTGGTTGTATACCAAATTCCTTTTAAAAAAATGATACACCTAAAAACACATTTTTTTGTAGACAAGGCTTATATTTCAAAAAAATGTTCTTCTCCAAAACTATTTATTGTGTTAGTTTTATCGACTAACAAAGAAAATGGAAGAAAATTGGATTGACTTGACCTAGTCAGGGCTGTCCTATTTAAGCCCACACATTTTCCTTGGTATTAAGATCACAATTTACTCCAATGATATGCTATTAGTTAGTACTAGTAATAAAATATCACTGGCCATAAATAAGGTAAAAGCTTGAGCACCTTTCACAACTTGAGCTTTTCAATTTTGCCTTATTACTAAGCCTGAGTAACCATGCCAAGATAAAAAAGAAAAAGTATTTTAATAACAAAACCCCCATGTTGTAGGTACTTTATAGTCCTTTTGATATAGAACAAGAGAACCTCTGCACTTTTAATTTTTATTAGTTCTGGTAAAGGTTTGTTGACCTACTAATGAGTAAATGCAGAGTGGACAGAAGGGGTGTAAATCCTGGTGACCTGGTACAGAGTGGGACAGGGCTTTACAATTGTGATAAGGCATTAATGTTATCCAGTCAAACTGATCCCGCAACTTCAGTACACCAGAATTAATCTGTGCCCTGGAGCAGGATATTTGATTTATGTAAATGCATTTGTAGACCATTTTGTGTTGTTTGCCACAGAAGACATTCTAACTGTGACTGTGAAAAGTTGATTATTAGGGATTAGGTGTTCATTGTATGCCAGCATATTTCATTCTATCTGGTGTATTGATGTAAGTTGATCTATATTGCTATAACATTCATTCATTTGCCCTCCTAGCTGTTCTTTTAGATTACCCCTTTACCACACAATCACAACTTTTAATGACCCTGAGAAAGACATATTTTCTATATTTTGATGTTTCCCCACCCAAAATGGTTTGTGAAAGGACCTGTTGCAGACAACACATCTTCAAGTTAGTAAGACATATATAAAAAAGGATAGAAATTATTGTGGGGAACTAAGAAAATGCTGGTTACCATTTTTTTCTTCTTTTCTCACAAGTTTTTTCCATACCTTTTTTCTTCAGTGAGCTAAAATGCAGGATTGAATGGTAATTGTTAAAAACTTCTTTTCGCCATTATAGAAATATCAGGCCTGTGGAGCGATACAGGCGCTCAAGCGCCTCTAGTTCAAGGATCCAATACCATTCAATCTGAGCCACGAGAACTTGGACAGCCATTTGTTTTGAAATCACTTTCTCCTGTTGTTGTCGGTGTACATGATTTCATCTGTCCTAACTCTTTTACAGGAATCCAAATTTTGAAAGCCAAAGGCTTCTTAAGTACGTCGTTTCTGAGCCATTCTCAGTCCATTAGACAAAAAAGTCTTTCGGTGTTGAGGACAAGGTTCACAAAGAAGATACTGTAATTCATCTATGTATTCGGACACAACACAATAAAATAATTATTTTATTTTGTGTCCGAACTCATAGATAATTGCCACCATCAGTGTCCGAAAACTTAGAGAATTTAAAAAAAATCCTGTCTATTACGAAGTGAACAAAACATTGACTCCGCCTACAAAAATCGATATCGGCCAATCAGCGAGCGAGGCGTTTGTGTATTATGGTGAGAAAAACAAAATGCGTTGATAGTTAATTACCCGATATTGAAAGGAACATGTGGAATCGGGTGCTTCGGTAAGATAAGCGACCCTTTACATGAAAATACTTACAAAAAAATATGGTCAGGAAGAGAAACAATCGACAGTGTAGAAGTTAATTGCGTACAGACCTGTGCATATTTCAATAGCACAACGATTTTCGGAAAACAATTTGACCTCGTAATTTTTGGAATTCCACCTTTATCTAAATTTAGACCCGTTTACATCATCGAAGTACTCGGTCAGTATTCTTACATTATTTTCACCCAGAAATTGCGATTAGTAATTTTCAGACTGCGTCTCGTTTCTTTTAAGAAAATACACGTAACACACCTATCTCGTTTGTGAACCTTAAGACCGTAAGACTTTTTCGTCTGACGGACTAAGAATGGTTTGGAAAAGATGTAACGTGGATATATATTAGTTTAGTGTAGACCAAGATAAGTCTGCATAAATATACAGTCTGATCTTTTACAACACTGTCCGTGTAAATGGACTGTTAAAAATAGAAGGATCTGGGATAATTAAAAATCTGAACGTAGTCCATTTGATCTTGTAGTCATGCTGGGGGAAAGGGTCTTTGAGCCAAACAAGGGTAGAGGTAGTTACTGAAGCATTACAAAACACCAGTCTATATTCCAGTTATGGATAAACATACTCTAATCAACGACCCTTTACACTTACCAGACATTGTTTGGACTCGCCCTTCGTCTGGGATGATTCTTCTATCGATAGGAGTAGTTAAACTAGCTTGATGAAATAAAATATTGTCCAGACTTTTCAGTCACGAATTTGGTGCCCGAATTAATGGAAAAAATGCTAGCATGAGCTGTCCGAAATTAGAGACGTAAAATAAATTATTTCAAGAAATAATTAATGGTGTCCGAATTCATAGATGAATTACGGTAGGTGGATTATGTGTATTTTCTTAAAAGGAACGAGACACAGTCTGCAATATTACTAATCGCAACTTCTGGACAAAAATGTGTAAGAATAATGACCTAATACTCCAATTATGTGAACGGTCTAAATTTAGATAAAGCTGGAATTCCAAAAAGTATGAGGTCAAATTGTTTTCCAAAAATCGTTTTGTGTTACTGAAATTTGCAAGTGTCTGTGCGGAAGTAACTTCTATCCTGTCCATTTTTTCTCTTTCTAACAATATTTTTTGACATGATTTCGTGTAACCTGATTGAACATGTTCCATTGGATATCTGGTAATTAAATAGTTTATCAACATATTTTGTTTTCTCACCATATACACAAAAACTTTGCTCACTGATTGGCTCATATCGATTTTTGTAGGCGGAGTCACTGGTTTTTTTTGACTTCGTAATTGACAGGTTGGGTGCAAGCTCTTGCATAAGATTTCGGCAAAGTGGAGTTCGCTTTGATCTTTGAGAAGAGGTGGATAAGAATTAGGCTCTTTTTATACCCCCGACAACGAAGTGGAGGGGGGTATACTGGAATCGCCATGGCTGCCCGTCCGTCCGTCCATCTGTCTGTAGACACAATTTTGTCTGCAGCTTTTTTCCTACAGTTTTTCAAGTACTGCACTGAAATTTACACATAATGTTTGGGTACATATGAAATTGTGCATGTGCAATTTTCATGACCTTGCTGCCATTGGTTGCCAAATTATCTCCCCTTAAGCTTGTTGCCCTTTGTAAATTTTAACTATGGATTTTTGTCCAGGGCATAACTTCCAAAGTATAGAAGCTAGGAACTTCAAACTTCACACAAAGTTAGATCACATTAAGGAGAAGTGCAGTGTACAAGAACAGTAACTCTATTTCATTTATTTTTCGAGTTATTGCCCTTTGTAAATTTTAACTTTGGATTTTTGTCCAGGGCATAACTTCCAAAGTATAGAAGCTTATGACTTCAAACTTCACACACAGATAGATCACTATAAGGCGAAGTGCAGTGTACAAGAACCATGACTCTCTTCCATTTATTTTTTGAGTTATTGCCCTTTGTAAGTTTTAACTTTGGATATTTGTCTGGGGCATAACTTCTGAATCATTTAAGCTAGTGACATCAAACTTCGTAGACAGATAGACCACATTAATGAGAAGCGCAGTTTACAAGTACCATAACTCTTTTCCCACTTTTTTTTCAACTCTTATTTCTTTAAGAGAGCATTCTGTGACAAAGAGCTATTTTGTGAAAAGGACCTGGTGGGGGGGGGTATGATCACTTTTAGTGATAGCTCTAGTTTTGCCTGAATCGCCCTCTAGGATGAGCCCTGGTTGATACTTACTGTTTATGTAGGAGTAGGATCTTTCAAGTATCATGTACAAGCATTACTTGTCGCAAGTAAATTCACCAGTTCTTTAATTTTTGAGACACATTTTCTAAATTGTCGCTTTTGGTGCCACTGGCAATCGACATCAGTCTGATGTGGTACCGCATGGCAATGTTTACTTTAGGAGCTCGCACTTGAATGAAATGAATGAAACTCCACGAAAATATTGAGGCCATACAGATTGCTAATAATAGTACATACACTATCCATCCGGATTTCCGATTTCCAAAAATAATCTTACTTCCGATAGAAATTAGTTTTCAGTCAATGTTTTGATTCACAATTTCTGGGCTTGTCAACATGCGTTATATGTGTTCCGATGAGTTTATAATTTTATGCGTGACTTTATTCCATTTTACTGTGTGTGACATGCATGTATATGTGTAAGACAAGGTAAGTTTGAAATTTAGGATGTGAATTTAATGTTTTGTACATGATTTACACACATATGATCGTGAATGGGAACCCTGAATATGGTCATGATACGCCCTCTATTGACATGATATTCAATTGTGATATTAACCCTTTCCATTATGTAACTCATTTCAACAGCTTTAAAACACTTCCTTACAGCCATTGAGGAAAATTGCAGTTAATAATGAATAAACTGTGGAACAGTTCAGAATTTAGTCGGCTGTGTAGACATAGTTAAATTACCGATACATACAGTGTAAGTGATAAAATTTTTACAAATATTGGAAATCTTTATGTAAAAACAAAAACAACACAACTGTGATTTCTTTAATTGCCCCCAGAAAATGAAATGCGTTTTCTATCAGTTGTAATCAATGCAACCTTGCAACCATCAGGGGCAGCATTTGGCATGAAGATATAAGAATGATTATAGTTTGATAAAATAAAGATGAAATGGCTTAAAAATTGGCTGAAAATAAGTAGAGATGTATCTTTAACCTTATAGTCGGGGATATCAGTTCTGTCTAAAACTCTGAAAGAATATTCATTCATTTACCCTTCTCTTTTCAAATACAAGTGCAGTTGACAGCTTCTTAAAACGTGGTAAGAAAGTGTCATTGCTTGCAACCAGCAGTGAATGGTTTTCCACAGCAGTAAGTCATACTGTGCAAGAAACCAAATTTTCATTTCCTCAAAATGTCTGTTGTTAATTTTGTAACCTGTATTTCGTAGCTTGTGCTTCAAATGGTTAAAATCATCTCAATATGGAACAACATAATGAAAAAAATAGTTAATGTTTCAGCTTTGCTGATGGCACTTTTCTGACTTTGGCATAGACCATCACACCATATATGCTTCAGTAGAATATTGTCATTGTTACATGCATCTACCTAATAATTTAGAAGTTCAAGCAAGCACTGTCAGGATTGCAAAATTTGTAAGTAATCTGTTCTTGAGTTAGTTACTGTAGCAAATCTGTAAAGTGAATCTGCTAACTTCATGCTACACTCTGGCAAAGAGTGTGTAATGCATGTACATGATGCATTGATCCAAGCAATTCATCACATAATTATTTATCCATAATAATCCATTTTGTCTAACAATTATTTGAATCATGAGATAGAATGGTCCTTTGACAGGCAGAAAATTGGTCAAAAGCAAAGATTTCTTCACAGTTGCGGACTGCAGAGGTTTACCTAGCTTGATACTTTTTGCAAGTGCATTAAAGCCCATTCTCTTAGAGCACAGCTCATATATCTGTAAGGATCGATAGGAACCACACAATAGAAATAGAACACAAAAGGTTGTGCACATTATACTTCTAAAGATTTCAATGGAAAGCACTGAAAATATGAAAAATAATGGACAAGTATAGACTTGCCATTATGGATCAGTAACTACACAATAAATGCTTCACACCCTATAGGCAGTATTGTTTAGTACAATATAAAGTTTGTCATGAAGAGAAAACAAAAACTGGCTTGTGCTTTTGATGTCAACAGTTATGTTTGAGAAATTGTACACATTACCTTCTTATTGTTTACATGACTTTCAGTTTAAAGTAAAAAAAAACTAAGTGTCATTGGCTCATTTTGGATGTTGAAATTGATATTAATACTATTTAGTGTTAATAATAGAAACAAGTAAGTGTTTATGGTGGGGTTTTTTTTTTGTCAACTGCATTGGGTTGGACAACAGTGCATCACTAGGAAACAATAACAAAGTTACTTTACTTAGTTTAAGTATGGACAAGTGGCTTTTTTGCAACCTGTCTTCCTGTCAGACAAGTGAAAATAATGAGACAAGATATGTAGGAAATCATGACACAGGCAAATTAAATAAGCAAGCAAAACATTACCCTTGATACAAGAAAAACAGAAAAGTTTGTCCATGTATATCATGATCAGCTGTTATGCATGGACACTGTATAGATAAATGTCTAAATAATTCAGATGCTTTTCCTGGTTTTGTATAAAACTTAGAAATTATGTAGGAAATTCAAAGTATTGCTTATAATATGATTTTAAAACTAAAATTAAAGAAACAATAATTCATTCCATTTAAGAGATTTTAGTTTTTAAACAGTCAAATAAAAGTCTATTAATTTTTCGATGTCAGAAATGTCTTGGTTGCTACCTTTTGTTGGCTCTTTTGTCATATCCATTTTGTCTCCCATCCTTTAAAGAATGTATGACATACTTAGGTTCTTCTTTTTCGGTAATGTTTGCATAAAAGTGTTTTTTTAACCAGGCCTCGGCCAAGTGGGCAACTGGGGTGAAAAAGTCGCCAGATTTTAAAAAAAACTTTGCTCATTTCACCTGGCAAAGCGAAATCAAACTCGCCTGAAAAAATGGGGAAGTCGCCTGGCGTATATTGACTACCCATAAGGTACTCCATACATAATCGGCCTGTGTAGATCAGTTACCTAACTGTGAGTCATACCCCATGGTTCGCACAGGTCTGGGAAAACCCTTAAATTTGACTTCAGTCTTGAAAAACCCTTGAAAATGACGAGAGCCTAAAAAAAACCCTTAAAAAGTGTAGAAAGTCCTTGAAAAACCCTTAAATCTAATAAATCGTAAGACACAATGCACCGAATATCCTGGTGATGTGATAAGAAGAAAGTTTGCAAAGGAACCCATATTCCTTGATATATTCTTACAAGTGAGTACAGTAAGAAGGAAGAGCACAGTCTGCAAATGTTTGATGACATAATTTGATTACCGGTTTATTCTCACCGTATCGCTAAGAGGGTCTGTTCACAGCGATCATTATCATACGTGTCAGCTATTTGTAAAAAGGTCGTCTGTATCGAGTTGGAGAAATGGGGAAATGTATATTTAACAGAAATTGGTTAGCAGATCCCATGTACAAACACTGGGTATGAGAATTTAAAGGGGATAAACACTAAGTGATAATGTGCCAACATAATCAAGGTAAAATATGGATCATTATTGTATATAGCCATGTCCGTAAAGAGACCATAATTTCTGTTTCAAAGGCCTTAAAAAGCCCTTGAAAAACCCTTAAATTTTCCCTGAGAAATTCTGTATGAACCCTGCACCCGATTCACAGCGGTTGTCCAATCAGCAAAGTTAATTGTTTTCAACTGTCTGATCTGACAAGCAGTTGTTAATTTGTTTCTCAGGTACAAATGCGATAATCCCCCTACGCCAAATATCATCTTAACTGACAATAATCAGCCCTTGCTCCTTCAAGTGCTTCTCAAGGTGAGCTTTTATGATCGTGATGTGTCCATCATCCATCGTGCAGTCATCAACATTTGCCTTATGTGCACTCTAGAGGCCACATTTTCAGCCAGATCCTCATGAAACTTGGTCAGAATGTTTGTCTTGTTAGAATCTTGGACAAGTTCGAAATTAGGTCACATGGAGTTAAAAAGTAAGTCACAGGGCCAGATATTAGAAAAACCTTGTGTGCACTCTAGAGGCCACATTTTCAGCCTGATACTCATGAACCTTTGTTAGAATGTTTGTCTGGATAAAATCTCGGACAAGTATGAAATAGTCCAATACTCATGAAAGTTAGAATGATTTTCTTGATGATATCTTGAATGAGTTCGAAAAATGGGTCATGTTAGGTCTAAACTAGGTAAATGGGTCAAATCGTAAGAGAAAAAAAACCTTGTGTACACTCTAGAGGCCACATTTTCAGTCTAATGCTCATGAAAATTGGTCAGAATATTTGTTCAATAGTATCTTGGATGGGTGTAAAAAAAGGTCACATTGGGTAAAAAAGAAGGTCACTGGGACAAAGTTCTATAAAACCCAACATTCATCCCAGAGGCCTTGTTTTCTGTTTAATATTCATGAAAGATTGTCAGAATGTTCGTCTTGAAGATTATTTGGATGAGTTGGAAAATGGGTCATGTTGCGTCAAAAACTAGGTCACCAGGTCAAATCATTGCAAAAGCTTGTGTACACCCTAGAGGCCATATTTTCAGTCCAATCCACATGAAAGTTGGTCAAAATGTTTGTCTTGATGTTATTGTAGACGAGTTTGAAGATGGATTACATGCGATTAAAAAGAAGTGCACTGGATCAAATATTTTGGAAAAACATAATTTTATTCGTGGACGCCACCTTTTCTGTTCAATATTCATGAAAGGTAGACATTTTTAGCTCCACTGGCCGAAGGCCAGCGGGCTTATGTCATGGCCCGGTGTCCGTCGTGCGTCCGTCCGTCCGTCCGTCCGTGCGTCCGTCCGTCCGTGCGTTAACTTTTATTTCAAACATCTTCTTCTCTGAAACTACCCATCCAATTTTCATGAAACTTCACAGAAATGATCCTGCCATCGTCCTCTTCAGAATTTCTTGAAAGAATTTGATTCCTTCAAAAACTCTGGTTGCCATGGCAACAAAACTGAAAAATATTGGAAATCTTTAAAAATCTTCTTGTCTGAAACCATAAGGCATAGGGCTACCAAATTTGGCATGTAGCTTTATGTAGTAGACCTCTATCATGTTTCATGAAATTATGGCCCTGGGGTCAAAATTGGCTCTGCCCCAGGGGTCACAAGTTTTACATAGGCTTATATAGAGAAAACTTTAAAAATCTTCTTGTCTGAAACCATAAGGCGTAGGGTTACCAAATTTGGCATGTAGCTTTATATAGTAGACCTCTATCATGTTTCTTGAAATTATAGCCCTGGGGTCAAAATTGGCTCTGCCCCAGGGGTCACAAGTTTTACATAGGCTTATATAGAGAAAACTTTAAAAATCTTCTTGTCTGAAACCATAAGGCATAGGGCTACCAAATTTGGCATGTAGCTTTATGTAGTAGACCTCTATCATGTTTCTTGAAATTATAGCCCTGGGGTCAAAATTGGCTCTTCCCCAGGGGTCACAAGTTTTACATAGGCTTATATAGAGAAAACTTTAAAAATCTTTCTGTACCTAGCCATAAGGCCTAGAGCTACCAAATTTTGCATTTAGCTTGATCTAGTGGGGGTCTACCAAAAGTGCCCAAATTATAGTCCTGGGGTCAATTTGGCCTCATGCTGGGGGAGGGGGTGTGTTTCACAAGATTTACATAGGCTTACATAGGGAAAACTTTTAAATCTTGGTGTACATAGCCATAAGGCTTAGGCTACCAAATTTTGCATAATTATAGCATTATCTAGTGGACAACTACAAAGAGGGCCCAAGTTACAGCCCTAGGATCAAGTTTGGCCCTGCACCAGGGGTCACAAGTTTTACATGGGTTTATGGAGTGAAAAGTTCAGAAACCGTCTTGTTACTAGCCATAAGGCCAAGAACTCCCAAATTTGGCACGTTATTCTTCTAATACACATATTCCCCATTTAGTCCGACTGTAGCCCTGGGGTCAAAGTTTTATAAGGGCTTATATAGTGAAGACTTCTCTTCATGGTTTATAGTTATAAGCCAGTGGAGCGATACAGGGCCATCATGGCCCTCTTGTTTGAAGATATCTTGGATGAGTTTTAAAATGGCTTGTGTTTGGTCAAGAACTAGGTCAAAAGATCATGTCTTTGAAAAACCTTGTGTACATTCTGGAGGCCACATTTTTATGGAAAGTAATCAAAATGTTTGTCTTGATATGGATGAATTCAAAGATGGATTACATCTGATGAAGAAGTAGGTCACTGGGTCAAACTCTTTTTGTGCACTCTAGAGGCCCCCATTTTTTGTCCAGTTCTTAAGAATGTTAGTCAGAATGTTTACTAGTCTTTGGAAATGTTTGGCGAAAAGTAGGTCACTGTGACGAATCTTAGAAAAAACTTTGTGCACACTCTTGGTTCAAAGAGTGGATAACTGGGACAAATCTTTAAAAAGCCTTGTGAACACTTTAGAGGCCAAGTTTCCAGCCCAACAATGATGGATGTTCTTAACCCTTTCCCGAACGACAAATCTTGGACTGGTCCAAATTGAAAGAGTTTGCAGACGACAATTTTAAATTTGATGAAAATGGCAGAAAGGTCTCAAAAAGGGTAGAAAACACTGTGGGAAAAGGAGAAATTGCTCGTTACGAGCAATTTCTCCTTTTCCCACAATGTTTTCAAAAGACTTGTAATGCAGACACGTGAAAACCAGGGCTTGTTTGGGAAAGGGTTAAGTTGTAAACAGGCTCAGGTGAGCTATTCAGGGCTATCATGGCCCTCTTGTTTTCTGTAGGACATTTGAATCCAAATGAAGGAGGAGTTTGTTTTTCAAATCGATCACCCAACAGGAGGAGTTGACCTTGAAAAAGAAATATTAAGCCTTTATTTGCAGACTTAAAAATTACATGTGGCCCAAAAGAAGATTTCTGTCTTTGAAATGGCATAATTTTCTCCTATACCCATAATTTTTTCAAAAGACTCCTTCAGGATTATTAACTCTTTACCACACAATCACAACTTTAAACGACCTGAGAAAGAAGCCTTTTGAAAAAATTGTGGGAAAAGGAGAAAATGATGGTAACCAGCATTTTCTCCTTTTCCCATTAACGTTTTCTAACCTTCCCAAAACAAATTTCAATTTATGAGTCACTGTTGTCATCTGGAAATGCTTTCAATTGGGACTCATCTAAAGATTTGTCATTTTGTCAAGAGTTAAACTTGGGATTTGGTATAAAAAGTGTTATGATTCAGACATGCAGTGTTTATATACTTTGATGTGTAATGTTACATATCATTAGTATATATGGAACAGAAGTTGGAACAAAACAATTTATAGAAGATTTTTAGCTCCACTGCCCGAAGGCCAGCGGGCTTATGTCATGGCCCGGTGTCCGTCGTGCGTCCGTCCGTCCGTCCAGTCGTCCGTCCGTGCGTTAACTTTTATTTCAAACATCTTCTTCTCTGAAACTACCCATCCGATTTTCACGAAACTTCACAGAAATGATCCTGACATGGTCCTCTTCAGAATTTCTTGAAAGAATTTGATTCCTTCAAAAATCTCTGGTTGCCATGGCAACAAAACTGAAAAATATTGGAAATCTTTAAAAATCTTCTTGTCTGAAACCATAAGGCATAGGGCTACCAAATTTGGCATGTAGCTTTATGTAGTAGACCTCTATCAAGTTTCTTCAAATTATAGCCCTGGGGTCAAAATTGGCTCTGCCCCAGGGGTCACAAGTTTTACATAGGCTTATATAGAGAAAACTTTAAAAATCTTCTTGTCTGAAACCATAAGGCATAGGGCTACCAAATTTGGCATGTAGCTTTATGTAGTAGACCTCTATCATGTTTCTTGAAATTATAGCCCTGGGGTCAAAATTGGCTCTTCCCCAGGGGTCACAAGTTTTACATAGGCTTATATAGAGAAAACTTTAAAAATCTTCTTGTCTGAAACCATAAGGCATAGGGCTACCAAATTTGGCATGTAGCTTTATGTAGTAGACCTCTATCATGTTTCTTGAAATTATAGCCCTGGGGTCAAAATTGGCTCTGCCCCAGGGGTCACAAGTTTTACATAGGCTTATATAGAGAAAACTTTAAAAATCTTCTTGTCTGAAACCATAAGGCATAGGGCTACCAAATTTGGCATGTAGCTTTATGTAGTAGACCTCTATCATGTTTCTTGAAATTATAGCCCTGGGGTCAAAATTGGCTCTGCCCCAGGGGTCACAAGTTTTATACATAGGCTTATATAGAGAAAACTTTAAATATCTTCTTGTCTGAAACCATAAGGCCTAGAGCTACCAAATTTGGCATTTAGCTTGATCTAGTTGGAGTCTACCAAAAGTGTCCAAAGTATAGTCCTGGGGTCAATTTGGCCTCATACTTGGAGGGGGGGGGTTCACAAGATTTACATAGGCTTACATAGGGAAAACTTTTAAATCTTGGTGTACATAGCCATAAGGCTTAGGCTACCAAATTTTGCATATAATTATAGCATTATTTAGTGGACAGTTACAAAGAGGGCCCAAGTTACAGCTCTAGGATCAAGTTTGGCCCTGCACCAGGGATCACAAGTTTTACATGGGTTTATGGAGTGAAAAGTTCAGAAACCATCTTGTTACCAGCCATAAGGCCAAGAACTCCAACATTCGGCATGTTATTCTTCTAATACAATATTCCCCATTTAGTCAGACTGTAGCCATGAGGTCAAAGTTTTATAAGGGCTTATATAGTGAAGACTTTTCTTCGTGGTTTATATTTATAAGCCAGTGGAGCGATACAGGGCCATCATGGCCCTCTTGTTTTTTTTTTTCAGGATCACAACTATGGAGCCCCACCTCCATTGACTCAAACACCACCTCCTCTCTCACCTCCGAAAGAGAATTTTGATATAAAAGAAGAGATTGTTGTGACCTCAGATGTGTTAAATCCTACAACAACAAGTATGCCCCCCAATCCATCTGTAGAGGAAGAAATTGATGATCCTACACGATGTATATGTGACTTCATTCATGATGATGGATACATGATACAGTGTGATAAATGCAGGTAAGAAGGTAGCATATCTACACATAACAGCATATCTGTTTGCCCATAAAGCGCTTTTCACAGAGTTGTTTTTGCAGCCAGTGTAGATCAAGATCAGACTGCACAAAACGTGTGGTCTGATCTTTGATCTTCACTGTCCGCTTAGCCTACACATTACAGACAAAAGTAACCATCAAATTGCCATTGATTGGGTCTTATTCCTAGTCCAAATATGTCCATTGGGGTTATTTGGCTCTTTAACTCTTTACCACACGACAAAAATTTAGACCAGTCCAAATTCATCTCATTTGTAGACAACAAAGTAAATGTAGCCCAAAAAGCGAAATTGTTTTTGGAAGGGCAGAAAACATAGTGGAAAAAGGAGAAAATGCAGGTTACCAATGTTGCAAAAGCCTTGCTCCTCAAGGTCATTAACCCTTTACCAGACGTCAAAATTTTAGACTTGTCCAAATTGATTGTTGTGAAACTTGCATAGGTTCTTGGTACCATTAAATCCCATGACACAACAAAAATTGGTTTGACATCGTCGGATTATAGGCATTTCAAACTGTCTATTCAGTTTTATCAATGACTTTGAATAGTAAATTTTTATACGCCCGTCGAAGACGGGACGTATTATGGGATCACCCGTGGCGAGCGGGCGGCGTCCAGTTCTTTGTCCGGAGCATATCTCCAAAACTATACTACCTACGGTTATGAAATTTCATGCGTGGATAGATCTCATCAAGGGGGAGTGCAGTGCACAGGAATCATAACTCTTGCTTCCTTAATTTTTCAGTTATTGCCCTTTCTTGTTTTTCATACTTGAATTTTGTCCGGTGAATATCTCCAATACTATACTACCTATGGTTATGAAATTTCATGAGTGGATAGATCTCATCAATGGGGAGTGCAGTGCACAGGAATCATAACTCTTGCTTCCTTAATTTTTGAGTTATTGCCCTTTCTTGTTTTTCATACTTGAATTTTGTCCGGTGAATATCTCCAAAACTATACTACCTACGGTTATGAAATTTCATGCGTGGATAGATCTCATCAAGGGGGAGTGCAGTGCACAGGAATCATAACTCTTGCTTCCTTAATTTTTCAGTTATTGCCCTTTCTTGTTTTTCATACTTGAATTTTGTCCGGTGAATATCTCCAATACTATACTACCTAGGGTTATGAAATTTCATGAGTGGATAGATCTCATCAAGGGGGAGTGCAGTGCACAGGAATCATAACTCTTGCTTCCTTAATTTTTGACTTATTGCCCTTTGTTGTTTTTCATACTTGAATTTTGTCCGGTGAATATCTCCAAAACTATACTACCTACGGTTATGAAATTTCATGCATGGATAGATCTCATCAAGGGGGAGTGCATTGCACAGGAATCATAACTCTTGCTTCCTTAATTTTTCAGTTATTGCCCTTTCTTGTTTTTCATACTTGAATTTTGTCCGGTGAATATCTCCAATACTATACTACCTACGGTTATTAAATTTCATGTCTGCATACATCTCATTAAGGGGGAGTGCAGTGCACAGGAATCATAACTCTTGCTTCCTCAATTTTTCAGTTATTGCCCTTTCTTGTTTTTCATACTTGAATTTTCTCCGGTGAATATCTCCAAAACTATACTACCTAGGGTTATGAAATTTCATGCCTGCATACATCTCATTAAAGGGGAGTGCAGTGCACAGGAATCATAACTCTTCCGTCCTTAATTTTTGACTTATTTTCATACTTGAATTTTGTCTCGAGCATATCTCCAAAACTATACTACCTATGGCTATGAAATTTCATGCGTAGATAGATCTCACCAACTGGGAGTGCAGTGCACATGAACCATAACTCTTGCTTAATTTTTGACTTATTGCTCTTTCTTTATTTTGAAACTTTAATTTTGTCCAGTACATATCTTCAGAACTATACTAGCTAAGGATATGAAATTTCATGCGTGTATACATTCCATCAACGGGAAGTGCTGTGCATATAAATTTCAACTTTTGCTTGCTTAATTTTTCAGTCATTGCCCTTTCTTGTTTTTTTTTTCGAACTTGAATTTTGTATGATGCATATCTCTCAAACTATGCTACCTCGGGTTATGAAATTTTAGGGCTGGATACATCTCATCAAGGGGTAGTGCAGTGCACATGAAATATAAATTGCTTATTTTTTATGCACCCTTTCAAGACAGGATGTATTATGGGATCAGCCATGGCGTACAGGCATCCAGGTAGCATAACTTACACATCTTAAAACCTATTAACTTTAAATTTGACAGTTGTGTTTGTTGTAATCATATGGGGTGCAGTGTACACAAAGAATAAATCTTCCTTCCTTATGAGTAATTGCCCTTTCTTCTTTTTCATACTTAAATTTTGTCAGCAGCATGTCTCTCTTACTACACTACCTATGTATATGAAATTTCAGTGATGCATACATCTCAGATTATTAGAAACATAACTATTGCTTCCTTAACTTTTTCTTATTGTCCTCAGTCATTTTTCAGGCTTAAATTCAACACTATCGTATCTATGGATATCAACATAAAGTGTATAAACAAGAGTTCCGTCAACACAAATACACTGCCATTATCTTCAATCAACAGTAAAAAAAATATTCTGCACTACTATTTTTCTATACCTCCCCTTTATCATTATTATGCCCCAACTTTACAACTTGGGGTAAGACGGGCGTATCTTGCGACAATTTGCCGCTCTTGTTTCATAAATATCTCTATAAAAAATAAGTGAAACCTAATTTGTGTCTGATATTGACAGTGAAATGGAAAATTCTACTGGCCATCAGGCAGTAAGTTGTCCCTCTGAAACTGGTCCCGTGAGTAAGGAAATTATAACAAGCGTCTGCTTTTTTTAAATTATCGATATTGTTTTCAAGAGCAGCTGACTGCAGAGTACGACTCATCAAAACAAATTTTCAATACAACAGACCCTTACTGTCCTCCATAGATGCTCTATAATTGTCAATCATTAAGTGCTCTTCTAGAATTTCTCTTGCACTCCCAAACTTGTATTCCAGGGAGCGCATGCACTCCCAAAAAAGAGATGTGAGTGGGAACACTGTTAATTGACTAATCTGCTTCTAGTTAGCTCCACTGGCCGAAGGCTAGCGGGCTTATGTCATGGCCCGGTGTCCGTCGTGCGTCCGTGCGTGCGTCCGTCCGTCCGTGCGTTAACTTTTATTTCAAACATCTTCTTCTCTGAAACTACTCATCCAATTTTCATGAAACTTCACAGAAATGATCCTGCCATGGTCCTCTTCAGAATTTCTTGAAAGAATTTGATTCTTTCAAAAACTCTGGTTGCCATGGCAACAATTGCCATGGCAACAAAACTGAAAAATATTGGAAATCTTTAAAAATCTTCTTGTCTGAAACCATAAGGCATAGGGCTACCAAATTTGGCATGTAGCTTTATGTAGTAGACCTCTATCATGTTTCTTGAAATTATAGCCCTGGGGTCAAAATTGGCTCTGCCCCAGGGGTCACAAGTTTTACATAGGCTTATATAGAGAAAACTTTAAAAATCTTCTTGTCTGAAACCATAAGGCATAGGGCTACCAAATTTGGCATGCAGCTTTATGTAGTAAACCTCTATCATGTTTCTTGAAATTATAGCCCTGGGGTCAAAATTGGCTCTGCCCCAGGGGTCACAAGTTTTACATAGGCTTATATAGAGAAAACTTTAAAAATCTTCCTGTACCTAGCCATAAGGCCTAGAGCTACCAAATTTTGCATTTAGCTTGATCTAGTTGGGGTCTACCAAAAGTGCCCAAATTATAGTCCTGGGGTCAATTTGGCCTCAACACAAATACACAGTGCTGGGTGGGGGGGGCGGGGGGGGTTCACAAGATTTACATAGGCTTACATAGGGAAAACTTTTAAATCTTGGTGTACATAGCCATAAGGCTTAGGCTACCAAATTTTGCATAATTATAGCATTATCTAGTGGACAACTACAAAGAGGGCCCAAGTTACAGCCCTAGGATCAAGTTTGGCCCTGCACCAGGGGTCACAAGTTTTACATGGGTTTATGGAGTGAAAAGTTCAGAAACCGTCTTGTTACTAGCCATAAGGCCAAGAACTCCCAAATTTGGCATGTTATTCTTCTAATACACATATTCCCCATTTAGTCCGACTGTAGCCCTGGGGTCAAAGTTTTATAGTGAAGACTTCTCTTCATGGTTTATATTTATAAGCCAGTGGAGCGATACAGGGCCATCATGGCCCTCTTGTTTTTGAAATTCCTCCCTGCTTTTCAGGGGGGATATCCCCATGTATTTTTCAATTTCTAGAATAAGCACCGATGTATGGTTTGTATTTATAAGGTCATTATGGCCCTCTTGTTAGCAGTGGTGACATTAATGTCATTAATTTCTTTCTCTAATTCTTTCAGTGTGTGGCAGCACATTGTTTGTATGGGACTTGATAGAGACAGCATACCTGATACCTACTTCTGTGAACAATGTGATCCTAGACCAGTGGATAGGGTGAGAGCCAGGGAATTTCAGATACGGAAACGAGAATTTCTGAAAACATTAGTCAGTGAGTAGACTTAGATAAGGGAAATGAAACTAGTCCTCTTCAACAATAATATTATATAATGGAATAGAAAAGTTTGTCCTTCATTGTTTACTTCTATTTACATACATATTACAAGAATACCTTTGTGGCCAAAGAGTGATATCTCCTGTGTTCTTTTAAACCTCCATGAGGAGCTATTATGGTGTATCCTGTGTTTCGTGGAGTCTGTCGTGCATTATTTGTAATTATTTTACAATCATTCCTTACACAACTGGGCCAACTTTTATCAAAATTAACATTGATGATCCTTGAGTATACTGTCTCGAATGTATTCAAGTTATTTTGGTCTTTTGCACATATAAGTCCCAGAAATAGGCTTAGGCAGGTTGTGCATACAGGACTTGAAACCAATGGGTTTCTGGTACAGATACTCAGCTTGGCCAATTTCTTTCCGAGGATTGATGAAAGTCATAGAGACAGGATTCATTCCTCTCTCACTTGATCATTGTCTGGCCTCAGCATTGAAATGTTTTATGTGGCATCAACTGTGACTCTAACCAGTCTATATCCAGTCTATATTTTAGTAGGCTGCAGATCCTACTGCACAAAAGTTGTGTTTCTGCTAAAGAAAAGATAGTATTTGCTGTTTCATCTTAAACTCTGGTGAACCATAAACGACCATTATGGTCTACTTGTGACATGTTAAGTATCATAAGTTGATTGTGCAATAAGATGCTCTTTCATGTAACCATCAGTAGAATGATCCAGACTATTATGAGCATCTTGTTTTCCAGTGACTTCTCATGATTCAAGTGCTACTGACACAGACCCAGAAGAAGTAAACAATCGACTACGAGCATATGGTTTAGATTCGAGCAGTGTTATCCAAGAGAAACCTAAAAAGAAAGTAAAAGTGAAGAAGAAAAAAGAAAGAGCATATGCCAGAAACAATAAGAAGCTGAAGCCTAAAGATATTAAGCCAGAAAAAGAAAATACAAACAAAGAACTGAACAAAAAACATAGATTAATGGTGAAAGACTTTGCTTCAAAAACAGCTCAAGCAAAAAAAGAAAAGGTATTGAAACAATAAGGTGCTTAACTCTTAACTCTTAACCAAGTGACAAAATTTTTCGCTGGTCCAAATTAAAAACATCTGCAGACGACAAATACGTGTAGCTCAAATTATTGGATTTTTTTTCTGAAAGGTTAGAAAACATTGTGGGAAAAGGAGAAAATGCTGGTTACTGGGATTTTCAAGGAAGCAACCACAGCCAAGCCTTGACACTGGCATGTGAAGCTCTTGTCAAGATTAGATGTTAAACCAAATCGTCATTTGGAAAAGAGCAGTTGATGCTAAGATGTGGCGGAAAATACATGTAGACATACAGTTATGAGTTACAGGATAACATTGAAAAATATTGGCAGTAGCAACACTTGTACATGTATATTGTTGTTACATAAATTTGCCAGCAAAAAGGCATCCAAAAGCCCGCAGAAGAAACATGTCCACAATTTTTACCAATCACAAATTGCAAAGAACTAGAGCAAAAGCTGGTGTAGTGAGCTAAGCCCCCCCCAAAAAAATGTGATATTGATTTGCTTTGTGAACCTGATAGAGCTCTGAAATGTAGGAAAAACAGTGTTGAGCACTTGCAGTTAACTTTGTCTTCATGTTTTTAGCTCACCCGAGCACAAAGTGCTTTGTGATCATGCTGTGTCCGTCGTCTATCATCCAGGTGTCAACAATTACCTTGTGTGCACTCTAGAGGCCACATTTTCAGTCATATACTCATGAAACTTGGTCAGAATGTTTGTTTTGCTAATATCTCGGACAAGTATGAAATTGGGTCATATCAGGTCAAAAAGTAGATTACCAAGTCAAAATTTAGAAAAACCCTGTGTGCACTCTAGAGGCCACATTTTTAGTCTAATACTCGTGAAACTTGGTCAGGATGTTTGTCTTGATTGAATCTTGGACAAGTTCGAAATGGGTCATGCCGGCTCAAAAAGTAGGTCACCAGATCAAATTTTAGAAAAACCTTGTGTGCACCCGAAAGGCAAGATTTTCATCCAGATACCTTTGAAACTTTGTCAGAATGTTCGTCTTGATGAAATCTAGCACAAGTGCAACATTGGGTCGTGTCAAGTCAAAAAGTATGTCATTGGGCCAAATCTTAGGAAAAAACTTGTGAGCACTCTAGAGGCCACATTTTCAGACTAGTTGTAATGAAAATTGGTCAGAATGTTTGTCTCGATGATATATCAGACAAGTTCAAAATTGGGTCATATTTGGTCAAAAAGTAGGTCACTGGGACAAATCTTGGAAAAATTTTGTGTGCAATCTGGAGGCCACATTTTCTGCTCGATACTCATGAAATATTGTCAGAATGTTTGTCTCGATGATATCTCTGATAAGTTCAAAAATAGGTCAAATAGGTCGAAAAGTAGGTCAGGAACACTCATAATTATGTTGTCCATCATTACAACCAGGATCTCTTCAGCTTTACCAATTCTAAATGACTTTACTCAGGTGAGCGCTGTAGGGCCAGTGGCCCTCTTGTTTTTTTGCAGTTAACTAAAAAGATAGAAATGATGAGGGCAGAGAGAATTAGCAAAGAGATGAGGGATGACAAATTAGGTTGTGAAGACATCAAAAACGATGAAAGAATCATAAACACTATAAAAACTGTTACAGCACCCATTACCCAGGATGAAAATGCTCTGGACCCTTGGGATATTCAAACATTTAAGTGAGTATGTTAACTATTTCGCTGACAACGAGCCTGTGGACTTTCTCTATAAACATTTGCAGACTACGAATTAAATAAAATTGGGGTTGTCACTGACAGAGCAGCAAAGCTTTGTGGTAAAAGGAGAAAATGCCTGTCACCTGCATTTCCTCCCTTTCCAACAAAATTTTCAAGAGCATTTCTTTCATGGGGGTCTTTTGTTAACATATTAGTCAAATGAAAGTGCCACGGTGAGCTTTTGTGATCCTCAAATACAGCATTTTCAGTTGCATTCATATTTTACCTACAAAGTAGAGGGGGGTATACTGGTTTCACCATGTCTGCTCATCCTTCCGTCAAACCATCCATCTGTAGACTTTTTCATTTCAGTGCTCTAACTGAATTTGACCTAGTACCATGAAACTTTATACAAGTGTTGCTCATGACCCAAGGAGATGCCCTATTGTTTTGGGGTCACATAGGTCAAAGGTCAAGGTCACAGGTGAACTTTGAAAATTGTTTCCATGCTCTAACTCAATAGCTGTTTGACCTAGGACCCTGAAACTTCATATGATTGTTGCTCATGACCCAAGGAGGTGCCCTGTTGTTTTGGGGGTCACATGGGTCAAAATCAATGGTGATCTTTGTTTTGAAAGCCATTTCTGTTCTCTGATTGTGCTGCTTCAGTGACATGGTGCTGGTTGGGGGTATTTGTCTGCTTTGCGACAGTTCTAGTTTGATATGTTCAAACAGATAGTATATGCCCAAATCATAATTTGACAATATATCTGCTGTATTTGTGTTTCAGTGAATGGGAACAAAGTTATGAAGTTGCCAAATATAACCAATATACAACTTACGTACAGGAGTACTTGAACTCTACATATATGAATGGACATCATGTGAGTAAAGTTAAACAGTTCTGGAACATGGTTTTGATTTTACATAGAAATACAGAAAAACCTCAATTGTCAGAGTCTTGATTGTCAAAGGACCCTGTATTTTCCTAGGAATTTCCAAAGTCTCAGTTGAAATTCCTCTATATTACACCAAAAATTTGAAGTTATTTAGTCTCTGTAATCCCTTAATTCAAGCATATGTGTCGGTTGCTGGCACCCTTTTTCTTCATTAAACTTGGTTCTCAATAGGAGAACAATTGTTTATCACTAACACCTTTCTGAGCCAAGGATTTGTTGCATCAGCTTGTCTGCAGTGAGGTACTAGTGTGCATACCATGACAATCATTACAGGGGATTCACACTACATTAAGATTTTGAAAGGAAAATTATGTTGACTAGATGATGAGAGGTTAATCATAATAATCAAAACAATAAAGGGATGTTTATTTTCACCAGCCTTTTAAGATTGTTGTCAGATTTTTCCATCTGATAGCAATGACACAAGTTTTCATTCTTGATTAAGTGAAAGATTTCAGCTCCAGAGTTTGACTTTATACAGCATACAGTAGATACGAGGGCTGCTCGATAAATTCGTGGAATATTGTTGTTAAAATTGTGTTTCATGATATTTTTAGCAAAAAATTTGCCAATGGTAGCATGAACACATTACAAACTTGAGACAAAAAGTTTGCAGTTTTAAAATACTTCAAATGCAAAATATTTGTAATCTTAGTAACCCATGTAATGTGCATTGCTGGGCTCAAATTTTCTCCTGATCCGAAACTTGCAATTTTGTGTAAGATGCATATTCAGGAATGGGTAAAAACGCTGCCAATTGTGGAAACGGTCAAATAGCATCATAAAGACATTATTGTAAAACTTCATAAATGTGGCACTTAGGTTACTATAATAAAATAGTTTAAGTCTTGTCAGTGCAAGGTAATTTCTTATGCCTTTAGGGCTTCATTGGATGTTGAGTTTCATTCATTAATTAAATTACTCGGCAAAATACCAAAACAGACTATAGAATTGAGTCAGGAGTCAACAGTTTCAAGTTCATGTAGTATTTTTTTTGTCTAAAAGTGGCATAAGCGACTCAGAACATCACTTTAAAATGATCCTTGTGAAGAATAGCCAATTGGCGTAATAGCATCAATTTTGGCAACTGTTCATGGCAAGGTGAATAATGATAGGCAGGTTACAGCATGTGTCATATCGAGCGACTAAGGTGTGTCTTGTTCCACAGTACAAGTATTTCCTTAAACAGGACCTAGAAATATCTAAATTGAGCAAACACTGGGTCTTTGAGGGCATTATATAGTCAAGATACACTGATCTCCTGACGGTGACATTATTTTTTCTAATACGGCCAACCGGCAATGCATGTTTACATGTGTTCTCTGTTGAAAATGTATTTTTCTATGAGTTTGTATGAAATGTGGAGGATATTTCCGGTATAGATTGTTTGATATGTGTGCTAAAAATGATCTTAATTGGTCATATAGTTTTATTTTTACAACAAAATTCCACAAATCTATCGAACAGCACTCGTATGTGCACCAGCTCTTGAAAGTCATTAAATGAAAAACAGATTACGATCACATGATGTTAAATTTTTTTGATCTGTTTCATGTTTATTTATATGTAAAGGTCTTTCCTCACTTCTTGACTGTCAAAGAAAATATTTTAGACATTTTTTTTTTACATCCTTGTTTTGCTAGAGGTCATATTTCTTGTTTTTGTAAGCTCTACTGGCCATAGGCAAACAAGCACATGTTATGGCCCTATGTCAGTTACGTGTGTGCATGTGCGTGCACAACGATTTCTGCATAGGTTGATGTAGTGAAAACTAAACAAAAAAGTGTTTTCGTCCTGTGAAAGTTGAAGCTGTAATATTCTGTATGTGTTATCATCTGTAAGCCTGTTTGAAGAGTATTCAAATTATAGCCTTGGGTTCAAAATTGTCACTTGGACATATCTGAAGAAAAACCTTGAGTGCACTCTAGAGGCCATATTTTCTGTGTACTTCTCATGAAAGTTTGGCTGAGCCCCAATAGCTCAGTAGGTAGCATACAGGACTTGTGAACAGAAGGTTGCTGGTTTGATCCCCGGCTTGGCCATTTTTTTCTGAGCAGTGATGATAGTCATTGCAACAGGATTCATTCCTCTCTCACTGCTGATCATTGTTTCGATGATTATTATGTGGGAAACCAGCAAGTGGCTTGGAAGGAATATTGTATGTAGTAATGGTACAAGACACTCCAGGAAAGCATGGATAGGTGCACTGACAGTCGCGATATAACTGAAATAATGTTGAAAATGACATTAAACACCATACAATCCATCAATCAATCTTATGAAAGTTGGTCAGAATGTTGGTAATTCCTAGTGTTTCTACATGTATTTCTATCCTTGTTTTAATTTTAAAGCAATCTTTGCATGCCATTGAAAATTAGTAGCTTTGTTAATATTGTCTAAAGATTTGCAAACTGAAAGTTTGGTTTACCTTAAAGTTCCTTTAACCCTTTACCACACAACCCTGACTTTTAACGACCCTGAGGAAAAAGCCTTTTGAAAACATTGTGGGAAAAAGCCTTTTGAAAACATTGTGGGAAAAGGAGAAAATGCTCGCAATTAGCGTTTTCTCCTTTTTCCACAGTGTTTCCTACTCTTCCAACAACAAATTTCAATTTTTTTTTAATAACATTTATTTTTTCATCTGCTAAAAGCTTTCAATTTGGACTGGGCTAAAATTTTGTCATTTGGTAAAGAGTTAAAATTCTGTTGTTTTGTAGAGTTGATTCAAACAGTTTTGTTTATCTAACAGAATGAAATAGCAGATCTTGTGACTGATGGGCTGCGGGTTCAGCGTTGTCATATCAAGGAACTGAAAAATAATAGAAAGGTAATTCTGTCCTTGCATTTGATTTCCCAGCATCAATGTATTACTTAGTGGCCAAATTATCAGTCATGATAATTTTGAATTTTGGAAATTTTAAGTGTTTAAATTGTTGTTGCTGTTTTTTTCATGACACTTGCCATTTGAAAACATCGTGGAAAAAAGAGAAAATGCTGGTTATCAGCATTGTCTCCTTTTCCCTCATTCTTTTCTTTCCTTTTAAATAATTAACAAATTGTCTGAAAATCAACTGAAGTCGTAAACTAAATTTTTGGTAGTTCTCTCAGTTTAGTCACAAAATGTAAGATTGTTTCCAAATGTTTATTGAATTTATATTTCAAAAGATATTACAATTTGATTAGGAAACAGAACAAAAAAATTATCTTTGATCTATTCATCTATGTGGACTTGATCGATTCATGCAAGATCTAAAGGGAAATTATTCATGTATAAAAGTGTTGCTTTTGTCATGGGACATCTAGCACATAGAATAAGTTTTGCAGTGGTTTGGTGGAAAACTTAGCTAAAATGACCCAGGTGAAATGAGCAGTGTGATGTACTAGTCCTGTGATTCTTTCTTTGAAATAATTAACTTATGGTCCTGCATGACTCTGTGGTGTAGGACTTGTAACCTGGAGGCCCAGGGTTCGAGCGTCACTTGAAGCACTGGACCTTTTTGTAGGAGTTTCCTTGGGCATCACTCTCTAGCGCCCAAGCCTAGTACAGGTGAACTAAGGACATACAGGTTTATGTGAGGTATTGCCAAGATATGACAGAAATAGTGTTGAAGTATGATCAATCACTCAATAATTACCTTGTTGTTTCAGGGTTTGGAATCCTCTTGTAATATCCCAAATGGTCAGCCAGTAATAGAGGTGATTGGTAAAGTAATGACAAGGCAACAGTATGATAAAGATAACTTTGGACAAAGGCAGTAAGTATTGATAGTTAATAGATAGAGACCAGGCCAGGTAGCTCAGTAGTTAGGGTATCTGACTCTTGACCTGGTGGTTGAGGGTTGGATACCTGGTAAAGGCAAACTTTGTTTCCAGCGATTTTTCACATGTGAGAAATGTAGTCAGCGACTTGGATAGAAAATTGTGTCTGTACTGGCTTTGAGAAAGCCAGGAATACAATGCATATGTGCACTGACTGCTGTGATACGACCTAAGCTGTTAAAAATGGTTAAACTGCAATATAAAGAAAATGGTAGGTATACCTCAAATCTTTAATTCTATCCATTGTTTATAGACCAACTAGCAAAATTGAATGAACCTTAAGTTCATAGTGACATCTTTGTTTTTAGGGATCCTTTATGTTTCTTCTCTAGCAGTGCTTGTCATGTTGTAATGCAGAACCCTAGTACTACTGAAACCACAGGAAACATGTGAAACTGGCCTTTTTTTCTTATAAATACTGTTGAAAGTTGGATAAACACCATTTAAACAGCTGAAAAATTTGTCATGACAAATTAGAATTGCACCGAAATTCCAATTTTGAACATCATTCTTACCACTATGCATACTTCATTATCAAATATGAGGAAAGAATTTGGTTGCTCAGCATATTACATTATTTTGTATTTCAGTCCATTCAGGAACTCTTAAATATTACTTCAGATTGCTGCCTCATGTTATTACGGATCTAAGGGTGTTTGAATGCACAAATGATTAACTACATCTTTGTTGAAAAACAGTTCTAAAATTGTCAATCTCTTGAAAATTGATAGTGTCATTTGTAATTCATGGATTTCTAGAGAAGGGAATGTCATTAAGCGGCTGTATTCCTGCCATTGTCCATGGAGAAATAACTATATACTGCTATACATTGCGTCGTCCATGTCCTTTGTCCCTTGCCCCTTTCCAGTATACCAGATGTACCTGATGGAGGTTGCCTGTGCATAGAACGTTTTTGTTGGAAAGTGTGAACATAACTACGGTCTCTCTCATCATGCAGCTGACTTTCTGGTGGAGAATATGTCTAGTTTTGATTTCATCCCTATCAATTTGTGTCACTGCATTCCATACAACTAGTAGCACTGGTACAAAATTTCACAGATAACGCCACTTCCCTGTTTTATAAGTCAGAATTCAAGTTACTATCGACACTACAAATGGATCATTCTGGAGGTTAACAGATACAAGTAACATCTGTTGCAAGGAACACAATCTGGCATTTCTATGGTTAGCCAACGTCTTTGGAAAACAAAAACTACTCAGAAATGTCTTTTTCTGCTTAAATATGAACAATGCCTTATTGTTTCACATGACTGATAAACTTTTCACGAAAGTTAGCTCTGTTTGTCTTTAAAAGAAAATCGTTCGAACAAGTTGCCTTCCTTTGATGCTGTTAGTTTTAAAATTGGTATGCAGTAGCAGCCCTTTGGGTAAAGTTGTGTAAGAAACTCTTCCTTGTCAGACCTAGATTTGGGGTAAGACAGTGATAGAGTTGTTAATAAAATTTGGAAATCCAAATTCTAAAGAAAAAGCTCCCAGAACATACAGTGTGTGCATATGGCGGTGAGGGGTAGAAAAATGCAGTGCAGGCACAGTCCATGCCTGGCAGAAGATTTGATTTTTATTTATCATGAAACCAGAATGCAGAAAATCTCTGCAAGACTCTCTCTTATCAGAGGCTGATTATCAGCTATGACGATAATATGTAAAGTTTATATGTATGTTTTAATTCAGAGTTACAACCCATTGTGGATACTGTGGTTTTAATATATGAGAGGTGATCAGAAAGAAAATGGACCACCTCGTTACTTTGAAAACGACTTCATGTAGGATTACAAAAAAAGGCAAAGATGAGCATTAATTATCTGGTAACTGACTCAAGCTTTCAAATGTCTTCATATTCAAGTAGGTAAAGTGTGACGTCATTTTAATGATGTCATATACTGCATTAGTGGTCCAAAATGTCGGAGGACATTTTATTTGAGCCGAGAGTAATCATAAAGTTTTACTTCAAACTTGGAAAGTATTCATCAGAAGTCAAAACAGCTTTAGAAAGAATTTAAGGGGACTCCATGCACTCAAATCTGATGTCCATAAATGGATCTGACCAAATTAGACAAGGGTGTGATACTTTTTAAGATGACCCTACATCCCGCTGCCTATCAACATCTCTCAGAGACAGAATCATCACGGATGTAGAGCAGCATGTAAAACAAGATCGCCTAGATACTGTCAGAAAAATAGCTGTCAGATGTAACATTTCCTATAGAAATGCCCTGGAGATTTTCACGGACAACCCTGGAATGTCATGTGTTTGAGCAAAGTGGGTACCTTAACTAGTGACACCCCAGAAAATGGGGTTAGGGTTGAAATCTGTTTAGAAAATTCAGAATGCATTAGGATAGAGGGGGGCAAACTTTACCGATTGTATTATGTAATGAAATACGGGACTACTTTAACGAGAGTGGATCTAAACAACAAAGCAGTGTACAAAAACATCCTCATCGCACTCCGCTATTAAAGCCAGCCTTTCTAATTCACTTGGTAAAGTTATGTGCATCATGTTTTTCTATTTTCTTTTTTCTTCTTCTTAATCATGTTGTATCTATACATACTACAGTCAATGCTGGGTTTTATGCCCACATTATTCAAATAAATTTCACAAACACAACACACACAAAAAAAAAACAGCCAGAAGTCCTGCAGAGTGACGTCACTTTACACCAAGATAACGCCCTAGCTCATAAAGCCTCAATTGCACAGGAAACTTTGCTAAAACTAAACATAGAAACACTATCCAACCCTCCCTGTAATTCTGTCCTGAGCCCTTATGGCCATTGACTAGTTCCTCTTTTGAAAGATTCTCTACATGGAAAGTATTACGAGAGCAGAGAGGAGTAAACCCTCGCTATGACCAGGACCTTGAGAGTAATGTCATGTGATGAGCTTGCATATGTGTTTTGTGCATGGGAGTCAAGAATGAATAAGTGCATAGAGTTCAAAGGAGGTTACTTTCAAAAATAGTGAACATTCCAAGTTGTTTTTCATAACAGCATTCCAATACAGGCACAGGTCCACATTTTTTCTGATCACCCCTCATAATATCGTTGATACGAAATTCCATTGATCTTTCAAATTCAGCTTCTTTATTGCACAGGTGCTTATGAAAATAGGAGTACCTCCTTTCGTTTTAAGAGAGAGTTTCTTAGAAAAATAATGGCCTACAGCGAGATTTTATTGCCAGATATTTCAGTAAAAAATGCTTTCAAATTGTGTCAGATTGTCAAATTAACACATAATAACAAGATAAGATTCAATTTCAATATAGGAACAGACATCAATTAAGTATATTTTTGCTGGCATTGCCAGAATTACAGTAAAGGAAACAAAGACAAAACAATGAAAAGTTATTTATTCAATAACTGTAAGTCTTAATGCAGATGTAAGTAAGGCGTAAATAAGTTTCTGTTTGATAAAGACTGTGAACATGTGTATGTTACGTCTGTATGTTATGTCAGTATATTTGTAATCAATGGAAGCTGAACCCAACAAAATTTTAGAGGGCCATAGACTGATCTTTCGTTGAGAATTTGAAATTGTGGGCTTAACCTTCCCACGCAGTCAACAAAAATTGGTGCTTTATGAATGGTACTGGTTTCACAGTAATTGAATGGATTGAGCTGCAAACAATATGGACAAAAAAAGTAACCAGTGTACATTTCTGATTCCTCAAAAGCTAACAAATGTTATTTTTATTTTCTGTTTCAGACTGAGTCCATTTGTGTTTTTCTATGGTAAAGTATTTGAGCTTGACTTGGTCATTGATGCAAGTGACTATGGAAATGATGCCAGGTTTATTAGACGATCCTGTCAGCCAAATGCTGAGGTATTGTTTAAACTGAAAAGGTTCAAAATTTATTTAGATCTAAACAATTTTTACCGTTTTATGAAGGATGTAATTACCACAGTAGAGTGCTCCCAGAGTTGTTGTAGATTCAAGTATCAGCTTGGCTATCCAAAGGCCAACAAAATATTGGTAATGCTTACTCAGTGGCATTGAGGTTTTAGAAGTATTGATTCAGAATACCATTATTTTCCACAGTTGAGTAATGTGGGGCCAGTGGCCCTCTTGATGTGACTACAGATTGGTGCCAGCATTTAAGAATTACAATTCTTTTTATTTTTTTGTTAGCTTTGCTTTTTTGAAAAAAAAATTCACAGTATTGTCACAGCCTTGTTGTCATTGTTACGCAGAAATGCAAAAACTTGATGTTTTACCTCTCTGTCATTGCTGAAGATGTTGATTTCATACTCAGACTAGTACAAATAACTGTCAAAATAGTTTGCCCCTTTTTTGCCTAAAAATTTTCTAAAAGCAGCTGCAGCCAAGCCTTGGCATCCATATATGGTGCTCTTGTTTAGCTCACCTGAGCACAAAGTGCTCAAGGTTACCATATGCAACATGCTGTGTCCGGCATCTATCCTGCATTGTCCAGGCAACATTTACCTTGTGTGCACTCTAGAGGCCACAGTTTTGGTCTGATACTCATAAAAGTTGGTCAGAATGTTTGTCCTGACTATCCCTGTGACAAGTTTGAAAAAGGGTTACTACAGGTCATAAAGTATGTCACTGGGAAAATTTGAGAAAAACTTTTTGTGCACTCCAGAGGCCACATTTTCAGTCTAGTACTCATGAAAGTTGGTCAGAATGATTGTTTTGATGATATCTGGGACTTGTTTGAAATTTGGTCACATTGGGTCAAAAAGTAGGTTATTTGGACAAAATTTAGAAAAGTTGTGTTTGCACTCATAGAGGTCACATTTTCAGTCAGATACATATACTCATAAAAGTTGGTCAGACTTTTTTTTTTTTTGTATGATTTCTGGGACTACTTTGAAATAGGGTCCACTTGGGTCAAAAAGTAGGTCACTAGGATATAGAAAATCTTTGTATCCATTCTAGAAGGCATATTGTCAATCTGATACTCATGAAAGTTGCTCAGAATGTTTTTTTTTGGCCATACTTTGGGCAAGCTCAAAATTTGGTCATGTATGGATATAAAGAAGGTCACTGGGAAAAATCTGAAAAAATAAAAATTTGAACACATCAAGTCTTAAAATGGGTCACTATAACAAGTCATTGAAAAACCTATTATGCATGCTATGACGTTTCCAGCAGCACTAAGTTAAAAGATAATCATTCCCAACTGATACATATAGGAGGTATATAGGAGTCAGCTTGTCGGTCCGTCCGTCCGTCTGTCCGTCGGTCGGTCGGTCTGTAGCTTTTTGTCCGCTCTATTTCTCATAAACTACTGGACGAATTTTATTCAAACTTCACAGGTAAACTCAGTATCAAGCAGAGATGTGCATATGAAATGTTGGTTATGGTTCATTGATTTTTCACTGAGTTATGGCCCTTTCATGAAATTTCTTGTCCGCTCTTTTTCTCATCAACTATTGGACAGATTTGGTTCAAACTACACAGATAGACTCAGTATCAAGCAGAGATGTGCATATCCTATTTTGGTTATGGTTTATTTAGGTTTCATGGAGTTATGGCCCTTTGATGATTCTGGACAAATTTCTTTCAAACTTCATGGATAGACTTTGCACTCAGCAAAGATGTGCATATCATAAATTGTTCTTAGTTAATTAAATAAAATTTCCAAGAGCGATTCGGTTCGGAGGTTGCTTTCGTTAGTTTCCGTACTGTATAAGTAAGATGTAGAGTCTGGTCAAAAACATTGCATGAAAAGACATTTGTTGTCTGCAAAACCTTTTCATTTAAACCAGTCTCAATTTGTCCAACTGGTAAAAAAAAATGTATCAAGTAAGTTTTATTCTCTCCAAGTCTTCAGTCTGTAACAAAGAGTAATTCTTTGGCAAGAAGCCATTGCAGGATATTCATCACCTTCAGTGATAGCTCTGGTATAATTGACTCTCCAGTCACTTATTTTGCATTCCTGTGACATTAATCTGTTTTGTGACAAGGAGCTGTTGGGGGGTATGATCACGTTTAGTGATAGCTCTAGTTGATCTTCCCTATACCACGAAATACCTGTTGGGGCTGTCTGAAATCAGAATACAAACTTTCAAGTGCCAGTGCCACAAGGCTGTAATTACATATTGACCCCCACATCTTGACTAACACCCACTAAATGTGCACGAATGCCCACACTGGCTTATTATCTAATAAACTGTATAACGGATTCAATTGTTGCAGACATATAATAGAAAAAAATGCTCAAGGAAAAGAACTAGCTAAAAACAGAAGCATCATGATTTGTAACATACAGAAATGGAAGGAGTAGAATGTGGTTTCTTCACAGCCTTACTTCACAGGAATGTTGCTTGGGTCTAGTTTAAAAAGTGCTTCAATTTAATTCATGTTCTGCCATGAAAATTTCTTCAGTATGATTGAGATTTTTACTACATATGTAGAATGTCTCTTTTCATAAAGTAGCTTGCATAGCATATCTTTGATTCAGATTAGGAGCACAATTCTGACACTTGCTCATGTTCTTTTGTTAGAATTTAGTGGGTTTGAAAGACATACATTAAAACTGTGGTGAAAGCTGGGAGAAGTAATGTACTTTTTACTATTTTGTTTATATTTCACAGGTACGTCATGTTGTTGCAGGGGGGCAGGCTCATTTTATTACTGTTGCAACTAAAGACATAACGGAACATACAGAAATAACTATACCATATGACTATGACTACAAAAAATGGTAATTAGATTGTATTATTATAACAGTTGTTTAGCTCCACTGGCTAAAGGCCAGCAAGCTTATGTGATGGCCCAGTGTCCGTTTTGCATTCATGCGTGTGTCCATGTGTTAACTGTTATTTCAAACATGTTCTCTGAAACTACCCATCCAATTTTGACCAAACTTCACAGAAATGATCCTGCTATGGTCCTCTTCAGGATATTTTTTTAAAGAATTTGATTCCTGTAAAAACTCCAGTTGCCATGGCAACAAAACTGAAAAATAGTGGAAATCTCTGAAAATCTTCTTGTCCAAAACCATAAGGCTACCAACTTTGGCATGTAGCTTCGTCTAATGCACTTATACTGAATTTCTTCAAATTATAGCCGTGGGGCCAAAATTGACCCAGCCCCCGGGGTCACAAGTTTTGCATGGGCTTATATGGTGAAAACTTTAAAAATATTCTGGTTCTAAACCATTTGGCCTAGGGCTACCAAAATTGGCGTGTGGCCTCAACTGATGAACTTCTACTAAGATTCTTCAAATTATAGCCCTGGGGCCAAAATTACCCCGGGGGTCACAATGTTTACATGGGCTATAGTGAAAACTTTAAAAATCTTCTGGTTCTAAACCATACGGCCTAGGGCTATCAAATTTGGTATGTAGCTTCACCTATTGGACCTCTATAAAGATTTTTCAAATTATAGCCCTTGGGTCAAAATTTGCCCTGTCCCCAGGGTCACAAGTTATTCGTGGGCTTTTGCAGTGAAAACTTCAAAAACCTTCTTGCTCCTAACCGTAAGGCTTAGGACTACCATATTTGGCATATAGATTTATCCAGTGAATCCCTTCTGAATTTTTTAAAATTCAACTGTTGAATTGAAATAAGCCCTTCCTCTCATGTTTCAGTGAGGAAACTTTGAAAATCTTCTTGTTTAGACCATTCTGTGTAAACCTGTATAATTTGGTATATGGCTGTATCTTGTTGACCTCTACCAGGATTCAAGTAATTAAAACTCATAATTATAGCTCTAAATCATAACTGTAGGTTAAAAAAGGACTCGCCCTTGGGTCAGAATGTTCACATGGGCTTTTCTAGATAGTTTGTAAGTCTTCTTAGTCGAAACAATTTGGCCTAGAATTGTAATATTTCGTGTGTATGGTTTGTACTTATTAGCCAGTGGAGCAATACAGGGCCATCATGGCCCTCTTGTAACTATATGGATCAAGGGCCAGAAGAGCTTGTGTCATGCTGTTCTAGTCATCTGTCCATCTGTCTGTCCGTCTGTAAGTCTTTTTCTCTTTTACAAAATAAAATTTGCAGTTTAGGTCTGATTTTCATGAAACTTGCAGAGTTTGTTTATATCATTAATAGCATGAACCCTATGGATTTTTAAATATTCCAACTATCAGGAGGCCCACTAGGGTAGCTCAGTGGTTAGCATATCTGACTCGTGACCTGGTGGTTGTGGGTTCAATACCAGGTTGAGGCAAACTTTCTCTCTGACGATTTTTTGCCTCTTGCCTCTAATGCATGTCAGAAAAGTAGTCAATGGCTTTGGAAAGAAAGTTGTGTCAGTACTGGTGTGACAAAGTCAGGATACATATGGGTGTGTCACTTACCGCCATGATATGACTTGAGTTGTTAAAATGGCTTTAAGGTCCAATGCAAAATCCAACTATCAGGAAGGATGAATGAATTAATCTTGTGTATGTAACAATGCAGTGACTGGGAAAGGCTCGTGCCATGCACCATAGTCACATTAAAATAAAAAATGTCACATCGTTTTCGAGTACGAAAAATCATGGGACGAATCTATTTTGATCGGATCCGATTAGACGCTCTATAAAAATGAGTAGCGTAGGTGCACGTGACGTCATCAACTTGTAAATCATGAAACGCTCATTGAAAATTTGTACCCATGTCGTCGTCGTGAATTCGTCTGTTTAGCTGCTTGAATTGAATACTAAAATTTAATTTTCAACGTCTAAAATGCCCCCGAAAAAATAATTAAAGTTGCCTGAAGGCCAGGGCTCAATAAGTAGTTTCTTTCCCAAAACAAATGTTCCTCAAGTTCAGCAGACTCAAATAGACAACGATCAGACTGAAATGAAGGCTGTGAAAATTTTTGTGTTGTTGAAATCGTCACATTGGTTTTCAAAATGTCACATTGAATTTCCTGACCAAAGGGACATTGTCCCATTGCAAAAAATCCTTTCCCAATCACTGCAGTGTCAACAATAATGGGTCCCACTTCTTTGGAACTTGCAGGATCATGTCTGTAAGTACGAAAGCCATGCTAAATTTGGCTTGATTCCCAAAAATTGGTTTTGAGATATTGCAGTGTAGTTATTTTCAATTAGTTCATTTCAGCATGCATACTTACCATACTGTCTTAATGCTTTCACCTTGACTTGCATGTGTTCAAGCTTAGTCTTGTAGATTGCTGTTAACACATATTTTGTTTTATCTTTAGTTTTTCACATTACAGGAATTTTTGTGTGGAATGTGCTTGTTTACGCAACAGCTGCCCCATATCTAGATACCAGAAAAGAAGATTAAGATTCCACAAATTACAGATGGGAGAGTAAGTCATTTAAGATTGTTAACCAGTTGTGTTTTTGCCTGTTAATTGTCTGGTACTCAAATAGCTAGCCTGCTGTTTGAATAGCCATTTTTCCTTAACCCTTTCCCAAACGACAAATTTTGGACTGGTCCAAATTGAAAGAGTTTGCAGATGACAATTTTGAATTTGATGAAAATGACAGAAAGTTCTCAAATAGGGTAGAAAACACTGGGAAAAGGAGAAATTGCTCGTTACGAGCAATTTCTCCTTTTCCCACAGTGTCTTCAAAAGACTTGTACTGCAGACACGTGAAAACCAGGGCTTGTTTGGGAAAGAGTTAACTGATTAACTCTTTACCAAATAACAAAATTTCAGACTCATCCAAATAAAAAGCATTTGCAGATGATGGTGACCAACATTTTCTCCTTTTCCCACAATGTTTCCAAATACTTTATTCCTTGGGGGTCATCATAGCTCCCTTGTTATATTTTTTACAGGACCAACAGGAAGAATAACAAAAATAAGAGAAATCTTAACCTGAATGTGAAGTCACCAGTACAGTCTCCTTCAAAGAATACAGTCAAATCTTATACAAAAACTCCAGAAAAAGTGGAAAATACAAATACTAGTGATTCTAGAACATCAACTGGAACCATTCATATTGATCAGCAAGCAGTTAGTCCCGTTAAGATGGTAAGGCGATCACAAGTTTCCCGGCAGGCCAGTGTTGATGTCCAAAGTTCTGCAGGAACAGTCAAGTCTTCACAAATACTCCCACAAGTATGTAATCATGGTTGAAACATATTTAATTTCATCTTCTACAGTGAAACCGATTGTAAAACATACAGTATTCAGTGTTTCCACTTGAAAAAAAAATTTTAAAAACACTGAAAAAGTTGAGTCCCATTGAGTTCATTCCGAGTCCCATTTTTACTTGCATAAATCATCCATTCAGTGAGGCCAAATTTCGTTGGTGGATAAAAAGAAGGGGGGAAAAAAAATTGGCTGTTAGGGGTGACTGTCTCTCAAAATATGCCCCCCATTATGGAACTTCTGAAAGCCTGTACAACTTACTGTTAAAACATTTTACTGTTTAGTTTCACTGCAAATCAAACACTTAATTCATACGAATGGAGGGATCCGTATAATCAATTTCTTTTAGCAACCAATCTTTGACAGCAGGATCTTTCAACTATTGGTCCTGGAAAGATCGCTAATGCCTTTTCTTTTTGGCCGGCGAAGCCATCTTTAGTTTCAATATAGAAATGCTAAGCAACAATGTTTTCCTGTGATGCGTTTGCTGGAAAACACAGTGGAAATGGGCTTTTTCGTCCCTGGGCTTGTTTGCCAGGCTCATTTATCTGGGCTCGTTCGTCTGGGATTGTTCGTCCCAACTGACATTAACCTAGTATAAACAGATTTTTTGAAGTTAAACCAAGTTAGTCTTACTCTATAAATTTAGGTGAAAAATATAATAAAAGATGTGTTGGCAATTAAATTAATGTGAAATCAGGTGGGCCGAACAAGTCTGTGCTAACAAGCCCAGGGACAAACTGGTTCTGGGACAAACAAGCCCGTTACCAACACAGTGGGGCCGTAACGCGGGTAACCAATCAAAGTGGAAGACAAAAAGATTTATTTTTAGAACATCTCGGGTACATCTTGGTTTACTAGGATCTGTTTATAGATACATAGGAATTCCAGTGGTCAGTGTACACGGGAAGGTTTAAACTTTCGTATTTTACATTTTTTTTTAGCTCACCTTAGCACAACGTGCTAAAGGTGAGCTATTGTGATCGCCCTATGTCCGGCGTCCGTCGTCCGTCAACAATTTCTTTAAACATCTTCTTCTCCTAAACCACTGGGCCAATCTTGATGAAACTTGGCAGGGATGTTGCTTGGGTGAAGCTTTACCAAAATTGTTCAAAGAATTGAATTCCACCCACAACTCTGGTTGCCATGGCAACAAAAAGGAAAAAAAAGCAAAATCTTTGAAAATCTTCTTCTCTGAAACTAGAAGGCGCAGAGCTTTGATATTTGGTATGTAGCATCTCCTAGTGGACCTCTACCAAGTTTGTTCATTTGATGCCCCTGGGGTCAAAACTGGCCCCGCCCCGGGGGTCACAAGTTTGAGCATAGTCACAAAGAAGGAAAACTTTAAAAATCTTCTTCTCTAAAACTTGAAGGCATAGAGCTTTGATATTTGGCATGTAGCATCTCCTAGTGGACCTCTACCAAGTTTGTTCATATGATGCCCCTGGGCTCAAAACTGGCCCCATCCCGGGGGTCACAATTTCCAACATAGGAACAAAGAAGGAAAACTTTAAAAATCTTCTTCTCTAAAACTAGAAGGCACAGAGCTTTGATATTTGGTATGTAGCATTGCCTAGTGGACCTCTACCAAGTTTGTTCATATGATGCCCTTTGGGTCAAAACTTGCCCCGCCCTGGGGGTCACAAGTTTGAGCATAGTAACAGAGAAGGAAAACTTAAAGAATCATCTTCACTAAAACTTGAAGGCGTAGAGCTTTGATATTTGGCATGTAGCATCTCCTAGTGGACCTCTACCAAGTTTGTTCATATGATGCCCTTGGGGTCAAAACTGGCCCTGCCCCGGGGGAGTCACAAGTTCGAACATAGGAACAAAGAGGGAAAACTTTAAAAATCATCTTCTCTGAAACTGGAAGGCGTAGAGCTTTGATATTTGGTAAGTAGCATTGCCTAGTGGACCTCTACCAAGTTTGTTCATATGATGCCCCTGGGGTCAAAACTGGCCCCACCCCGGGGGTCACAATTTCCTACATGGGGAAAAAAGAAGGAAAACTTTAAAAATCTTCTTCTCTGAAACAGGAAGGCATGGAGCTTTGATATTTGGTATGTAGCATCTTCTAGTGGATCTCTACCAAGTTTGTGCATATGATGCCCTTGGGGCAAAAGTTGGCCCTGCCCCAGGGGTCACAAGTTCGAACATAGGAACAGAGAAGGAAAACTTTAAGAATCATCTTCTCTGAAACTTGAAAGCGTAGAGCTTTGATATTTGGTATGTAGCATCGCCTAGTAGACCTCTACTAAGTTTGTTCATATGATGCCCTTGGCGTCAAAATTGGCCCTTCCACGGGGGTCACAAGTTCAAACATAGGAACAAAGAAGGAAAACTTTAATTTTTTTTTTCTCTTAAATGGGAAGGCATAGAGCTTTGATATTTGGTATGTAGCATCTCCTAGTGGACTTCTGCCAAGTTTGTTCCAAGGATGCTGCTTGGGTCAAAACTGGCCCAGCCCCTAGGGTCACAAGTTCGAACATAGGAACAAAGAAGGAAAACTTTAAAATTCTTCTTTCTGAAACCCAAAGGTGTGGAGCTTTGATATTTGGTATGTTGCATCTCAGAGTGGACCTCTACCAAATTTGTTCATATGATGCCCCTGGGTCAAAACTGACCCCGCCCTGGGGGTCACAAGTTCGAAGATAGGAACAAAGAAGGAAAACTTTAAATTTCTTTTTCTCTTAAACGGGAAGGTGTAGAGCTTTGATATTTGGTATGTAGCATTTCCTAGTGGACCTCTACCAAGTTTGTTCATTTGATGCCCCTGGGTCAAAACTGGCCCAGCCCCGGGGGTCACAAGTTTGAACATAGGAACAAAGAAGGAAAACTTTAAAATTCTTCTTTAAAATTGGAAGGTGTAGAGCTTTGATATTTGGTATGTAGTGATTCTCTTCTAAGTTTGTTTGCCCATCTAAGCGCAACAAGTTCATTGAGTTCAAAATTGGGTCATCTTGGGTCATAAACTAGGTCACTAGGTCAGATTAAAGAAATACCTTGTTGGCACTCTGGAGGCCACATTATTTGCTCAATTGCCTTGAAAATTAATAGAAAGTTTGTCTTTATAAAGTCTCACATAAGATTAATTTGGGTCAACTTGGGTCATAAACTAGTTCACTTGGTCAAATTAAAGAAATACCTTGTTTGGACTCTGGAGGCCACATTTATTGCTCAAATGACCTGAAATTTGGCCAGAATGTTTGTCTTGATGAAAACCAGATGAGTTTGGATTTGGGTCACCTGGAACCATAAACTAGGTCACTAGGTCAAAATAAAGAAATACCTTGTGGGCACTCTAGAGGCCACATTATTTGCTTAATTGCCTTGAAAATTGGTCAGAAAGTTTGTCTTTGTAAAATCTCACATGAGTCTGAATTTGGGCCAACTTGGGTCATAAACTAGGTCACTTGGTCAAATTAAAGAAATAGCTAGTGGGCACTCTAGAGGCCACATTTATTATTCATTTGATTTGAAAATTGGTTAAAATGTTTCTTTGATATAGTCAAAGACCAGTTCAAATTTGGGTCATCTGGGGTCATAATCTAGGTCACTAGGTCGAATTAAAGAAATATCTTTAGGGCACTCGAGGCCACATTTTTTGCTCAATTGACTTGAAAATTGGTCAGAATGTTTATCTTCATGAAATATGAGTTTGAAATTGGGTCACCTGTGGTCAAAAACTAGGTCACATGGTCAAATTAAAGAAAAACCTGTAAGGCACTCTACTAAGGTGAGCGACCCAGGGCCATCATGGCCCTCTTGTATTATTGATGTTTTTAATTAATTATGCCCCCCTTCGAAGAAGCGGGGGTATATTGCTTTGCACTTGTCGGTCGGTCCGTCGGTCCGTAGACCACATTTTTGTCCGGAGCATAACTCAAAAAGTGTTTCAGGTATCATCTTGAAACCTCATAGGCGGATAGATCTCATTAAGGAGAAGTGCAGTGCACAAGTACCATAACTCTGCCCATCATATTTTTGGAGTTATTGCCCTTTGTTGATTTTCATACTTAATTTTTGTCCGGAGCATAACTCAAAAAGTATTTCAGATTTCACCTTGAAACCTCATAGGTGGATTAATGTTATTAAGGAGAAGTGCAGTGCACAAGAACCATAACTCTGCCCATCATATTTTTGGAGTTATTGCCCTTTGTTGATTTTCATACTTAATTTTTGTCCGGAGCATAACTCAAAAGGTTTTTCAGATATCATCTTGAAACTTTACGTGTGGATAGATCTTATTCAGGAGAAGTGCATTGCACAAGAACCATAACTCTGCCCATTATATTTTTGTAGTTACTGCCCTTTGTTGATTTTCGTACTTAATTTTTGTCCGGAGCATAACTCAAAAAGTATGTGCGGTAAAATCATGAAACCTTATAAGTTGATAGTTCACATAAATGGGAAGTGCATTGCCCAAGAATTGTTAATTTATCATTAATAATTTTTGAGTAATTACCCTTTGTTCGTTTTTACACTTTGAACTTAACAGTTTATAATCACATGTTATATTTAGAATTGGATGCCATTAGGGGGGCATACACGTTTTACAAACATCTCTTTTTATGCCCCCCTTCGAAGAAGCAGGGGTATATTGCTTTGCACTTGTCGGTCGGTCCGTCGGTCGGTCAGTCGGTCGGTCGGTCGGTCCGTAGACCACATTTTTGTCCGGAGCATAACTCAAAAAGTATTTCAGGTATCATCTTGAAACTACATAGGTGGATAGATCTCATTAAGGAGAAGTGCAGTGCACAAGAATCATAACTCTGCCCATTATATTTATGGAGTTATTGCCCTTTGATGATTTTCATACTTAATTTTTTGTCCGGAGCATAACTCTAAAAAGTATTTCAGGTATCATCTTGAAACCTCATAGGTGGATAGATCTTATTAAGGAGAAGTGCACTGCACAAGTACCATAACTCTGCCCATCATATTTTTGGAGTTATTGCTCTGTTGATTTTCATGCTTAATTTTTGAGTCCGGACAAAAATTATTTCAGATACCACCTTGAAACCTCATAGGTGGATTAATCTTTTTAAGGAGAAGTGCAGTGCACAAGAACCATAACTCTGCCCATCATATTTTTGGAGTTATTGCCCTTTGTTGATTTTCGTACTTAATTTTTGTCCGGAGCATAACTCAAAAGGTTTTTCAGATATCATCTTGAAACTTTACGTGTGGATAGATCTTATTCAGGAGAAGTGCATTGCACAAGAACCATAACTCTGCCCATTATATTTTTGCAGTTATTGCCCTTTGTTGATTTTCGTACTTGATTTTTTTCCGGAGCATAACTCAAAAAGTATGTGAGGTAAAATCATGAAACCTTATAAGTTGATAGTTCACATAAATGGGAAGTGCATTGCCCAAGAATTGTTAATTTATCATTAATAATTTTTGAGTAATTACCCTTTGTTCGTTTTTACACTTTGAACTTAACAGTTTATAATCACGTTATATTTAGAATTGGATGCCATTAGGGGGGCATACATGTTTTACAAACATCTCTTGTTCATCATTTTGACCCATTTTTGTCTGCATCCAAGGGACCCGATCAGCTTTGCTATTTTGCATCATAGCCCGCCTGGGTGGCTCAGTGGTGAGCCTGTTGGACTCATGACCTGGTGTTTGTGAGTTCGATACCCGGTCGAGGCGAACTTTCTTTCCGGCGTATTTTCGCCTCTCACCTCTGCTGAAGCATGTGAGAAAAGTAGTCGGTGGCTTTGGAAAGAAAGTTGTGTTAGTACTGGTGTGAGAAAGCCAGGAAACACATGTGCGTCACCGACCGCCATGATATGACCTTAGCTGTTAAAGTGGCGTTAAACCCCAATACAACCAACCAACCAAATATTTTGCATCATAGCTGATTTTCATGCGTATATAGATACTTTTACGCCGTAAATGCAAACCTTGGTATTGGCTCTTGATGTGTTGTAGTAAAAAAAAGTTCTCTACTACCAAGTGGAATTTGTTAAATTGTTTGCAAGGTAATCTTAATGAAATAATGAATTAAATGTACTTTTTGGCTCACCTGTGAAGAAATCATTCAATCAGTTTATCGATTGTTATTAACTTTTCAGTTTTTTTTTGTTTTTTTTTAGCTATGTAGCAGATTTTTTCAGAATTTATGAATAGCACTTATGACACAAACTTTTACATACGATCAACATTTTATCTGGATTCCATGATAGAAAACCATCAGAGATGAAAAAAAGCGACTGTGTAACAGTAAAAATAAATCATAGCTCTCCAAACACTCTTAGTCGAACCAAACCAGTCAGTGTATTATCTATATAAGTAGCACCATAAAAAGAATTACAAATTCGAAGAAGGACGAAAAAAGTAGAGTTTCAATCTCCATATTGTTTTAACCCCGTATACGATTTTATGAGATATTTCACCCATGTAAATCTAAACTAGCCAATGTGCATAGCAGAGGTTTCACATACCAGTTTTGAAAGGTCAAGGTGACAGCAAGGGTTTGAAAAACTCACACATTGGAACCTCATTTTTTTTTGGCTCCAATTTGGTATAATGGCTCAAGTTGACGACTTGAATGGGAACGAACCGAGATCCAGCCTCCGTACCCAACCAAAAAATGAAAGGGGGGAATAGGCAACATATATGGATTAAAAAATGAGAACAACAACAGTTTCTATCTGATTGCAAAATACATATGAGCCATGCTTTTTGAAAAAGGGGCTTAATGCATCTGTGAAAAGTATCAACCCAGGTCAGTCTGCACAGGCTGACCTGGGCCGAAACTTTTCGTTTTTTGTCAGTTTTCTGCATGTCCAAGGATCAGTCTACCTCATGATTAAATCAATTGTTAAGAAAGTGGCTATTATGGATCCATAATTATGTGATATGGTTTGACTGTTATCATGGAGCACAGACATGCATTAAGCCCCCTTTTGTCAGATCACAGCTCAATTATGAAAACTTCACAAATTAAGTAGCAATGTGTACAGGTGACACCTTTCCATATACTCCTAGAATTTTGTTACATGTTTGAGACCACTTCTTAAATTGATGTATTTGACTTGCATATTGTCTTTTTCCAAGTCCTTTTATATTGTGAATGGTTTTGTTCTATCTAGAAAGAAGATTCTTCAGTGACAGAGTCTTCAACAACCCCTGAACCAACAACTTTGCACTGCTCTGAAGTAGATTCCATGACCTCAGTAGATTTTAAAGACAATGGTGTGAGAAAATTGCAAGAAAATGGAGAACAAGAGAAAAGGAAATTGGTACAGTATGATATTTTACCTTGTCTGCTCAGAGCTCGAGATAAGAGGGAGTGAAGGTATTCTAATTCCATTATTTCTCTTCCAAACCCTATGTTGTGGGTACTCATTAGGATCGTCTCAATGAGACAATTCTAATGAGTACCCGTAAGATAGGGTTTAGTGGAGAATAATATTTTCAATTTTGAAATCAAAATCACTCCCTCTATCTGGAACTCTGTTGACTCTTTACCACAATATCTGGAGTTTTAAGTCGCAGAGAAAGAAGCATTTTAAAAACATTGTGGGGAAAAAGAGAAAAAAGTGGTTCGTAGCATCGCATTGTCTTCTTTTCTCACAATGTTTTCTAACATTATACTGACAAATTTCATCATTTAAGCCACATTTGATTTGTCATCTTCAAATGTGTTCAATTGTATGTGTCTAACATTTTGTGTTTTGGATAATAGTTATCTTCACACAGAAACTATTGGTATTTTCCATACTTAAAGCTCAAGGTGAGCTTCTGTGATCCTGGTGTGTCAGTTTTGTGTCTTGTGGGTATCAACAATAGTTGGTAAGCAGTAAAAATCTCGGTAAACTGTGTGCACTCTAGAGGCCACAATTTGAGTCCAATACTCATGAAAGTTGGTCAGAACGATTGTCTTGATGATATTTCGAATGACTTTGAAAATGGTTTCCTTCAGATATAAAAGTAGGTGACTGGGATGAATCTTTGTACCCCAGAGGCCACATTTTCAGTCCACAACTTGATGAATCCCAGATCACTTTACTCTGGTCTGAGCTGTAGGGCCTATGGCCCTCTTGTTAACATGGATGATTTTTAGTTTGCTCCATAGCACAGGGTTGCCGACTTTGTTTTTTAGAAGGTAGCGAGTTTGAGTCGCACCAGAGGCTATTTTTTCCCCCAGCTCCACCCACCCCCCCCCCCCCCCCCCCCCAACTAAGTCACTTTCAAGTTGTTGTCTGTTATTCCTTCATTTTGGACAGGTCTATAATTTTGTTGTTTGGTAAAGAGATAAGATACACTGGTTAGTGGCTGTTAGTAGAGTAATTCCAGTCTCATGGGCCTGTTCTTCACATTTTGATAGAAAGTGGGGAATTGAAGCTTAACTGATCTCATTGTGCCAATGGGAGCTGTGGTTATTTCTCACTTTCTGTTAAAAATTTTGCTACAAAGATTTAAAGGGACTTTTAGATTTTGTATGTTGCATCAACTATGGGCAAAGCTGTTCCAACTTAGCTTTAGTGTGAACATAGGTTATACTTCCTCATTGTTCCTATATTCCATTAAATTTGTAGACCAGAGAGGAGAGAAAAATGGAGGCAATAATGAGAGCTTTTGAAAAAATGGAAAAGAGAAATGCAAGGAAAGCTAGTTTCGATCAGCAAAGTAAAGTTAAAGAGAAAGAAAAGGGAAAGGAAAAAGAAAAAGATAAGGGAAAAGATACAGATGAAGTAAAAATAGAAAAAGACATCAAAAAGGAACCAGAGGTAAGATGGAATATATGTTTTGAATTGTGGCATTAGGACCCATTCCCTGGCAAACATTTATTCATAAATGGTATTAAAGATACTTGAGTAAATTTAAATATGGTGTCATATGAATGCATGTAATTACATAAGTGGAGATATTCCTAAATACATGTATAGGTCATACAAATATACTACTTACCAGTATTTCATAAGCAAACTATGAGGTTAGAACAAACCTCAACTTTGTGCATGAAAGCTAATTGATGTTCCGTGACAATCTGGATTCAGTGGATGTATATTTTAATTGAATTCCCAAAGTGCTGAAAATTTTGATGGCATATGCAATTGGCTTTCAACTGAAAATAATTGCAGGAAACAAAAGTTTCAAAGAAATTTTAGTAAGAAAAATTGGCCTGCAAAAGAAGCTTCATCAAGTGAAAGATTCATTGTGTTTGATTCCATTGAATGCTGAATGATAATCTGTACATGTCTGCTGTGGAAACAAAAGGCAAATCGGCTCAGGTATATTTTTTTATGTGGGTCCTATCCGCATACGGACACACAGTAAATAATACTTACATGCAGGCTAAACTTGGCCAAAATTTTTTTGGGGGGTAAATTTTCTGCATGTCAGAGGACCAGTGTATCTCATGATTTAGTCAGTTCTTATACAATACAAAATGGGTATTATGGATCTGTAGTGCTGTGATAAGTTACTTGGTATGATGAATCACAAAGATGCTTTAAATCTGCTTTATTACAGAGCATGGCTCATATATATATATTATATACTTCATGTTAAAGAATACTTCATATTTTGCATATGAATGGCATTTAACACTTAACCAGAAGACAAACTCATAGACTGGTCCATATTTGCTAACTACAAATTTATTTAGCTCCACTGATAGAAATCTTTGTAGAGTGGAAAGTTTCCCACAATGTTTTCAAAAGCCTTTATTATAGGGTAATAACACTGGGGTTTGTATACAAAGGGCTAAAGTAGAAATCCTTTTCTTACAAAGAAAAATTGCAGCAAAATTTCAAGTAACAAGAAAGAATACTTGCATAGAAAGTAGTTTTTATGACCCAGTTGGAAGATGAATTTTAATTAATTGAAAGCATTTACAGACAACAAGTTAAATATAATGCAACTGATGATTTCTCTCTTTATAAAGGTAGAAAACATTGTGGGGGGAAAAGGAGAAAATGCTAAATACCAGCATCTTCTCCTTTTCCCACAATGTTTTCAAAACTTCCTCAGATTCGTAAAAATTCGGGATTTTGTGGTAAAGGGTTAAGTCACCTTTTGTGACAGTTCTAGTTTGTTCAGTAGCGTAAAGTGGTATCCTCGTTATTTATATTAGCCTGAAGTTAAAACCACTGAAATGGAGGAAATAAAAGAGGAAAGGGTGGTTGTACCAGAAGTAGTTATTCAAGAACAACCCAAAGTCAATGATGAAATTGAAGAGAATAATACTCCCAAGGAACAACAGACTGAAGTTAAAGAGTTAGAGAAGACAGCTGTACCGGATTCACCTCAACTACGGGATAAAAATGTAAAAGGGTGAGTCTCATTCTTAATTCTGTTACACCCAAAAACAAACTGAGTAGAAATCATACAGGCACATCTCTTGAGGCGCATGATCACCAGACAATATATCACAGTTCATAATCAATGTAGCATGAAAAGTAAAGCTTGATAGTATGTAACTTTGACGTGAAACCATGATGCATTAACAAGTTGACATAGATGTTTAGGAAGACAATATAATGTATCAACATAGTAGCATAGCCCACTACCATAATAGAAGAATGTTTGACAAGATAAGGAGAATAATAATTACATGGTTTTTTAACAATACACACATTTACCGAGACCCATTGGAACACAAAGCAAAGCACAAGAAAAAGTTAACTCTTTACCAAACAACAAAATGCTAGACTGGTCCAAACTGAAAGCATTTGCAGATGAAAAATTAAACGTCACTGTTCTGATGAAATTGGTCTTAGAGAGAGTAGAAGATATTGTGAGAAAAGGAGAAAATGCAGGTTACCAAAATCTCCTTTTCCCACATTTTCATACTCCTCCTTCCTCAGGGCTGTTGAAAGTCGGGATTGTGTTGTAAAGTGTTAATACAATGTTTTAAGACGACAACATGTCCTCTGACAAAATGACAAGTTTTTTAGACTAGTTTTTAAGACTTTTGACCAAATATCATGCAGTATTAATGAAATAAGATGATCCAGTAAGATATGGCATGGACATGATTACCGAGTAGTAAGACAGATTAGCTGGTTGTAGGTGGTAAAGTTATCCTTGTTTAATTATAAGCCATGTATTCTGCAAATGTATTGATGAGGGATGCTGCAAACCTAACCCTTTAAGGTATAGCGCACCATGCATTAAACATGCAGTCTGATCTTGGACCTACTCACTTTGCAACTTAGAAATATATTCTGGCTGGAACAATTTTGAAATTGCTACCTTTTTAGCTCACCTGAACATGAAGTGCTCATGGTGAGCTATTGTGATCGTGCTGTGTCCGTCGTGCATCGTCAACTTTTTACCTTGTGTACGCTCTAGAGGCCACATTTTCAGTCCAATCCTCATGAAACTTGGTCAGAATGTTTGTCTTGATAAAATCTTGGAAGAGTTCGAAATTGGGTCATGTGGGGTCAAAAACTAGGTCACTAGGTCAAATCATAGAAAAACCTTGTGTACGCTCTAGAGGCCACATTTTCAGTCCAATCCTCATGAAACTTGGTCAGAATGTTTGTCTTGATAAAATCTGGGATGGGTTTGAAATTGGGTCATGTGGGGTCAAAAACTAGGTCACTAGGTCAAATCTTCGAAAAGCCTTGTGTACGCTCTAGACGCTACATTTTCAGTCAGATACTTGTGAAATTTGGTCAGAATGTTTGTCTTGATAAAATCTGGGATGAGTTTGAAATTGGGTCATGTGGGATCAAAAACTAGGTCACTAGGTCAAATCTTCGAAAAACCTCGTGTACGCTGTAGAGGCCACATTTTCATTCAGATACTCTTGAAACTTGGTCAGAATGTTTGTCTTGATAAAATCTGGGACGAGTTTGAAATTGGGTCATGTGGGGTCAAAAACTAGGTCACTAGGTCAAATTTTAGAAAAACCTTGTGTATGCTCTAGAGGCCACATTTTCAGTCCGATCCTAATGAAACTTGATCAAAATGTTTGTCTTGATAAAATCTGGGACGAGTTCAAAATTGGGTCTTGTGGGGTCAAAAACTATGTCACTAGGTCAAATCTTGGAAAAACCTTGTGTACGCTCTAGAGGCCACATTTTCAGTCAGATACTTGTCAAATTTGGTCAGAATGTTTAACTTGGTAAAATCTCGGACAAGTTCGAAATTGGGTCATGTGGGGTCAAAAACTAGGTCACTAGGTCAAATCTTAGAAAAACCTTGTGTATGCTCTAGAGGCCACATTTTCAGTCCGATCCTCATGAAACTTGGTCAGAATGTTTGTCTTGATAAATTCTGGGACAAGTTCGAAATTGGGTCATGTGTGGTCAAAAACTAGGTCACTAGGTCAAATCTTCGAAAAACCTTGTGTACGCTCTAGAGGCCACATTTTCAGTCAGATACTTGTGAAATTTGGTCAGAATGTTTGTCTTGATAAAATCTCGGACGAGGTTGAAATTGGGTCATGTGGGGTCAAAAACTAGGTCACTAGGTCAGATCTTAGAGAAACCTTGTGTACGCTGTAGAGGCCACATTTTCAGTCAGATACTTGTGGAATTTGGTCAGAATGTTTGTCTTGATAAAATCTGAGACGAATTTGAAATGCATGGATCCGTGGCGATGAGATAAACCGACTTCCTTGGTTACCGTAACTAAGGGCTCACAAACAAACACAGTAATTACATATACAGTATAGCAGAAAGGCTATTTAAATCTTGCTATCATGACTGTTTCTATCGATTAAATTCCGGAAAAATATTCCTTTACACATGTTTCTGTCGATGATGGATTCTTGGTGAGAAATATATGGATACCTTAACTTAATTTGCTCAAGGATTTGTACAAAAAGTGTGAATTTCAGGGGCTACGGACAATGTAATACCTGTGCCAGCAAAGTTTTGAACTTCTACGAGAAAGAATGAAACACCTCATAAACCTCAGTTTTACTTAAAACAAATAGAATTAAAGATGATTAAATTTTTTGTAAGGCTTGTTAGGTTGTCTCAACATCGTATTTGATAATAGATTAACTAAATTACAAGCATTTTGAAATATTTACAGATTGTCTCATTCAACAGAGAGGTGGAAGTCTAAGAAATGTTTAAATTTCAAGTTAAGGGAAAATGGTTGCCTGATGATGTTAAAATGTGTAAAGTGTGCTGTCAATTAACAAACTTAAAATTAATATCATTGGCGGTAGTTTGATTTATCGTGATAGACCTATACAGAAGACAACGGGTGGTCGAGTGGATTACAGGGGCAATCAAACACACATCCTATCAGTTAGCAGTTTACCGATATACCCTTTGAAATGGCAGATGTGCTAATGCACTTAAATATGGCTAAGTCAAAAGCTGATTTAATTAACATCAGTTGCCTTTTGAGCAAAACTTCCTACACTGTACAAAACAGACCTTAGTCTGTTTCATAAATGAAATCTGCATGTACCTTCAGTAAAAGAATACTCGTAAATGGACTTAATTTAAGTAGCAGATGGTTTGAATCCAAGAATAAACTGCATATTTTTTGCACTCTGATCTTTATCTACACATTCAGTGTTCTTCACGCACCAAGGATTAAATTGAAACATTGATGACACGTGCCCCCTTTTGGATGTGCAGGGGTTATTAAACAAGGTTTAGATATTTTAGTGAACATACTTTCTTTTTATTAGTATCTGATATATTTTACCTTTGTTTTCCACTGTAAAACAGTTTATGATTTTTTTTCCCAGAGAGTTTAAGAGAGAAAAAAAAAATGACAATCAATCCATTGCGTAATATAGCGTTGATCGAAACTCTTTGCTCATGTCCCATTGTCAATCATAATCATAATGCAAACTTGTCATCTCTTCGTATATCTCACGTAAGCCGTAAACAATCGCAAAGCACATCTTTTAAACTTTTTCCTAAAGTTCAAGCCCTGTAAACACACATAATATCGCACTTCTCCAACATTAACAAGCGCTTGTTTGTGAGCCGAAATAGCAGACAGCAAGGCTGGACATCGGGCCAAATAAATGTGATGACCTGATTGGTCAAATATCGATTTCCACGGATCCATGTATTGGGTCATGTGGGGTCAAAAACTAGGTCACTAGGTCAAATCTTAGAAAAACCTTGTGTATGCTCTAGAGGCCACATTTTCAGTCCATCCTAATGAAACTTGGTCAGAATGTTTGTCTTGATAAAATCTGGGACGAGTTCGAAATTGGGTCTTGTAGGGTCAAAAACTAGGTCACTAGGTCAAATCTTCAAAAACCTTGTGTGTGCTCTAGAGGCCACATTTTCAGTCAGATACTTGTCAAATTTGGTCAGAATGTTTGTCTTGATAAAATCTCGGACGAGTTTGAAATTGGGTCATGTGGAGTCAAAAACTAGGTCACTAGGTCAGATCTTCAAAAAACCTTGTGTACGCTCTAGAGGCCGCATTTTCAGTCAAATACTTATGAAACTTGGTCAGAATGTTTTGCTTGATAAAATCTCACACGAGTTCAAAATTGGGTCATGTGGGGTCAAAAACTAGATCACTAGGTCAAATCATCGAAAAACCTTGTGCACGCTGTAGAGGCCACATTTTCAATCAGATACTTGTGAAATTTGGTCAGAATGTTTGGCCTACTGACTCAGGTGAGCGATCCAGGGCCATCATGGCCCTCTTGTTAGCTGTTTCACCATATTGAAAGGGTCCATTTCAATGATTCAGCACCGTAAGGATTAATTAACCTTTAACCACATAATGACGACTTTTCACGACCCTGAGAAAAGAAGCTCTTGAAAACATTCTGGAAAAAAGAGAAAATGCTGATAACCAGCATTTCCTTCTTTTCCTACAATGTTTTCCATCCTTTGTTTAAAAAAAAAAATCAGTTTTTGAATTACTTTATTTTTGCCATCTGCAAATACTTTCAGTTTGGACAAGACTCAAATTGTTTCATCTGGTAAAGAGTTAATTTAAGTTGGTGTATAAAAGAACATTTTTTTTTTTTTTTTTTCATTCAGGAAGAAGAGCAAGAAAACAACTGCTAGAAGGTGGGTTATGTCTTATACTTCTAAGAAAAGGTAAACATCTCTCACCTCCATTCTAACTTGCATGGCAAATACTACACCCAATCATTGTATATGACAACTATATGGTAATAAAAAATATCTCTTAATTTCTTGCCAACATCTTAAAGTGGCTACTTAGCATCACATGTCCTAGATTTGAATCTAATTGAGGGCCATCTGAAGATCATCTGATTTAAAGATGGCTGCCAGAATATAGGTATTTTTCCATAAATCATGATCTGTTAGTTGATGAATTGCCTTCACTTGATGAAAGAAATTTCGATCATACACCAAAACTGACAGTTATTCTTTATATAATATGGGATGGCTTGTTTTGCCCATCTTAAGTTGCCCCCATATATCATGATAGCCCCAAAACAAAGTAAGGGGGGGTATATGTGAACAAGGTTGTTTGTTTGACCGTCTGTCTGTCCGTAGGCGAGATTTTGTATCATCATCTTCTATAACTGCTTTTAACAAATTTGCTTGATATTATAAGGGAAGAATTTGTGCACCTGCAATTCTCACTATTTGTTGTCAATTTTAACAAGTTAGACCCTTGAAATAATTTCTTGATTTGGTAAGAGGCAACTGGGGGGCTTATTCATTGTAATTATTGTAGGTAGTTTTATCTTTAACCATGTTTCTTCCAAACATCCACCAATTTAAGATGGCTGCCATGTTTTAAATGCCTGTCATTATTCGGTGTGGTATACATCATGAAGCAGACCATCTGATACCTGAAAAGGTATATGAAATCAGGGGTACTTTCCCAATGAATATGTCATGAGCAAAGCACCAAATATCTGGTTTTCACTACTTTGCACTTGAGCACTTCAAGCTTTTTATTATGTTCAAAAGCTGAAATACATGTACTTGTTTATCACAGACCAGAATAATAGAATTTATTTGATTATCAAACTTCTGAAAGAAATGTCACAATGCTTAGTGTGATTGAGCTATCGGGATGCTCCAGGCTGGGGCTGTTTAAAAAAAAATGTTGCTCACCTGTTAGGATGTACCTGACAGACTATCCATAATCTCTGTAGCTAGCATGTTAATAGCAGATCTATTTGTAACTGCCTCAGACCTTGCATTTGACATGTAACATCATTTGATGCCTGTGTCATTCAGTTAACTTGCCTCTGCAATCATTTTTGCCTGTAGCAGTCATTGCTCGCCAGCCAGGGATCACTGCTAATGCCAACAGAAACCATCTTGGGCAATCATTGTCTTAAACGGATGGTATTTAAAAACAAAATGAAAAATGGAGACAATAACTTTCTGATCTACTTTACCCAGCCGGTAAAACTAAGTAGATGAGGTCTGATTGTGGGAATAGTAGAACTTGCATGAAGAACTACAATGAGGATTTTATTTTACAGAAGAACCAGAAATTACAGTGGTGCTAGTGGACCTGAACTTAATCAAGCCACATCAACAGAGGAAAGTTCTGTTCCTTCAGTGCCAGCAACTCCTGCCCCCAGTGTGAGTTGTCCAGTAACACCATGTGAAGGGCCTGCAACACCACCATCCTTTAGATTCGTTAAAACTAAAAGGGTGAGATGCATTTTCTTCTCTGTTTGAATGACCCTAAACAAAAAGGTTTTTGAAAATGTTACCAGCATTTTCTCCTTTTCCCACTATCTTTTTTACCCAATGAACACAAATTATATTATTTGAGTTATATTCGTTTAGTACCTGCAAGTGCTTCTGAGTTAGGCAATTCTAGATTTTGTTGTTTGGTAAGAGGTAAAAGGAACAAGATTTCACAACTGTAACATTCTTTACAACCACAGTCTTTGACAGTCGGTAATGTATTTGTTTATGTATTGATAAAATATGTTGAATGGTTGTTTAGGATATTATTCCTAAACCCTTGTAGCAATGATAATATTACAGCTCGGAAAGTACTCAATTCATTATCATCAGCACCAGTTAATTTGCACAATGTGTGTTTGTAAATAACAGGCCTCCATTTCACACTGATACAAGGTGTAGTCAATGAATTCCTGGACTGTGCCAGGACATCAAAAACAGCAAACTAAATATGACAGCAAAACATAATTTATATTGTGTTTAAGTCTATACACAATGTTGAAATGTTCCAAATTGAAAGCATTTGAAGATGACAAAGTAAAGTTGGCTCAGATGACAAAAGTTGTCCTTGATAGAGTAGAAAACATTGTGGGAAAAGGAGAAAATTCTTGTTAGCCTTTTTTCCCAGGGTTGTTAAAACTTCAGATTGTGTGGTAAAGGGTGAGCAGAAACATCATGTACATTGTGTTAAATGCTTAAAACAAATCTGATGTTTCCGTGTTATATTTCTAGGATTTCACTCCAACCAACAAAATCTCCTAGGAATGTTGCCGAGCCCCTGTAGCTCAGACGGTAGCATACAGGACTTGAGACCAGGAGGCTCGGCCAATTTCTTCCCGAGGATTGATGATAGTCATTGCAACAGGGTTCATTCCTGTCTCACTGCTGATAGTCATTTCGACAGAATTCATTCCTCTCTCACAGCTGACCATTGTTTCAACATTGGTTATGTGAGAAAGCAGCCAGTGGCTTGGAAAGAATATTGTGCGGAGTACTGGTAATAGAAACTCCAGGAAAGCATGGATTGGTGCACTGGCTACCACAATATAACTGAAATAATGTTGAAAATTGCATTAAATACCAGACGATTAATGCTGAGAGAGACAACTTTAAAGCATCTGCTCATGACAATGCAGATGCGATTAAATGTACAATATACTGGTTTTGTTCTCACACTGTTCATAGTTTTTCAAGGTATATTTGCTAGTTGTAGGCTCAGATTTCTGATGCTATTCAACATGGTTTGATGCTAACGGTGTCCCGGATTCCCGAGGTCCCCAAATTGTCTGGAGGAATCCCAGCTGTTGGACAATCTAGATTCTGTCTGAATTTTTGATTTTCGGAAAGACTAGCATTACAAGAACACTAAGATTGATAGAAATCTCAGTGCAACAAAATAATTTAATGGAAAACCCCTGCCAGTGATAGAAATCTCAGTGCAACAAAATAATTTAATGGAAAACCCCAGCCTGGCAGCACTTTACATGAGCAGTTACCAGATAGATTTTGGCAAGTGACAAACTTGGTCTGACAAGTGAATTTCAATTCTGCTTGTGAGATGATGCAATTGGATTTCCGAAATTGAATTTTAGAAAACAACTCCACAGACAAAAAAAAAAGAATCCCTAGTTACGAGCCTGATTGCTGTAACCTGTTGCGCATGCGAACTATAAATTAATGTTAAGTTTAAAATAAGGTTCTGGTTTTTCAGCATTTGATGAATGAATGGTACAGTGAGAAGCTCTCTGACTCGAAGCAGTACAAATCTGAGCCTTTGGAGGTTACAGTAGGTGATGATAGTTTGTTTGTAACATGTCTACCAAGTCCTTGCAACTCTATGGACAAGCTGAGGCGTAACAGTCAAAGTAATGGCACAAGAGACAGACTTAATGTTACAAATGAAAATAGTGGAGGATCTGCAAAGAAGGTAAAGGATTTATTGAGAACTTTCAACATCCATTACATGATAGATTATGACTTAAAGGAAGTTCAAATCTAAGTAATTTCTGTCAAACATGGATGGGTTGTTGGTAATACACAGGACTTGCGAGAATATTATATCGTACGCTACCAGTATATAATTAAAGTGCCGTTGAAAATTATAATTGGTTAGAGAGCATTCCTTCAGTAAAATTCAATTATTAGAGGAATCAAGATAATTAATGATTAATTAATGATAATGATATTTCATCAGCAAGTGGATCACATGATTTTGTAGATACAAAAGTGATATATTCTAAATATAACTCCTATGTCAAAATTAGTTATAACATAGCCAGTGCTGTCATATGTCCAAAGTACAGAGCACAAAAGAATGTTGACAAGGTTGTAGAACTTGAGGTTAAGAGTGAGAGATTCTACTTTCTATTACATCTATGTTAACAAGAAGAAAATAATATATGAAACCCTTTTTTTTTTTGATTGTCCAAATTTATTGAATTGTGAACTTCTTTCTGTTTATGATCAGCTATAAATTACCTCTTTCAGTGCTATGTAGTGTTAAAATTTTTAGCTCTACTGGCTGGAGGCCAGCAGAGCATATGCCATGGCTTGGTTTCCATCATCCATCCGTCTGTCTGTCCGTTCGACTGTTAGTCTATTTCTTATTAACGTGATAATATCTGCCTTCGTCATCTGATTTTTGTGAAACTTACACAGTATCTTTATATTGTCACAATCTTGAACCCTTTTGATTTTGAAATAGAATTCGACAATTAAGGCAGAAAAGTTGAAAATTTACATTTCTTGTTTACACAAGAGTCCATACTTTTAGCTCACCTGAGCACAAAGTGCTCAAGGTGAGCTTTTGTGATGGTACTATGTGTGTTTTATGTCAACCGGTCATCAAAAACTACCTTGTGTGCATTCTAGAGGCCACATTTTTCAGTCCAATACTCTTGAAACTTGGTAAGAACGTCTGTCTTGATAATATCTCACATTAATTCGAAATTTGGTCACATTGGCTCAAAAACTAAATTTTAAAAAGCAAATTTTAGAAAAATCTTGTGTGCAGTCTAGAAGCTAATCTAGAGGCCACATTTTCAGTCCAATACTCATGAAAGCTTGTTCTTGGGTATGTTCCTGGGTCCGCCCATGCGTGCCATTCCAACATCATGTTCTCAGAAACTACCCATCCAATTTTTACCAACTTCACAGAAATGATCCTGCCATGGTCCTCTTCAAAATTTCTTGAAAGCACTTGACTCCATTCGGCATACCTCGGGTGATCCGGTGATCAAATCCCTCGGCTGTATCACGTAGCTTGATATGCACCTACATGGTACATTTCGCACATCTGCGGAAGCACACCGCTTTACCGTTATTGAAATTGTAAGGCTCCTCTTTAGAAAGAACACATGAGTAAATTTTCTATCGTTATCTATCTAAGAGTATTTCAATCGGCAAACAGTTTGTACATTCAATTTTTAGCGTGGTTTATCAATTCCGTTAGGAGCTTTCATTGACAGATCGATAGAAGTGAATAACTTCACAGTGATTGTTCATGTCGTTGATAAGCAATCTACAGGGGCGCCGCCATGTTTAAGATCATGTGATTGGTAGTTTAAAATGGAAGCCTCCCTTATACAGACGAGGTTAGATGTAGGTACGGAATCGGCCGAGTTGTGACGAGTGCACTTGACTCCTGTCAAAACTCTGGTTGCCATGGCAACCAACTGAAAAATATTGAAATCTTTGAAAATCTTGTCGAAAACCATAAGGCCGAGGGCTACCTACCAAATTTGGCATGTAGCTTCATCTAATGGACATCTACCAACTTTCTGCAAATTATAGCCCTTTTGTCACAGTTGGCCCTGGCCTGGGGGGTCACAAGTTTTACATAGGCTTACTGAAAACTTTAAAATCTTCTGGTCCTAAATAAGGCCTAGGGCTACCAGATTTGCCATGTAGCTTCATCTAATGGACCTCTAACAAGATTCTTGAAATTTTAGCCCTGGTCTTGCCCTGGGGGTTACAAGTTTTACATTGGCTGATATAGTGAAAAGTTTATAAATCTTCTTTTTCCTAACCATAAGGCCTAAGGCTACCAAGTTTTACATATAGCTTTATATAGTGGGCCTTTATTAAGATCGTCCAAATTGTAGCCCATGGATAAAATTTGGCTCCATCCTGGTAGTCACAGTTTTTTTCATTGGCATATATAGTGAAAACTTAATGATCTGGTTCTAAACCGCAAAACCAAGGGCTACCAAATTTTGTATGTGTATTTAGCTAATGGACCTCTACCAAGATTGGTGAAATTATTGCCCAGGGGTCTAAACTTGCCCAATCCCACAAGTTACAAGTTTTACAAAGGCATATATAGTGAAAACTTTAAAAAATCATATTGTTCCTGACCCACAGATACAGCTGTGATATTTTGTGAGTTATCATCTAGTAAACCTTCTTCCAAATTGTTCAAATTAAAGCCCTGGTGTCAAAATTGGCCCAATCCCAGGGTCATAAACATGTGCTGAAAGAGTGGAAATTCTAAAAATCGTCTTGCTCCTAACCATAAATCCTAGGGCTTTCGAATTTGGATCATTTCTGAATTTGTTCAAAATTAGACCTGGATTTGAAATAAGACCAACCTCAGATGACTCATGTTTTACAGGCTTTATGTTGAGGAACTTTTGAATTTGTGTTTTTTTTTAAAGGCATACGGTTTTGACGTATATTATGAGGCATGTGGCTTTCATCTCTACCACGATTCAAGTAATTATAGCTCTGTGGCCAAAAAAAGCTTCGTGCTAGGGTCAAAACTTTCACATGGGCTTTTGTAGAGAAAACTTTGTAAGTCTTCTTAATCGAAACCATCTGGCCTAGAGTTGTAATGTTTGATGTGTATGGTTTGTACTTATTAGCCAGTGGAGCGACACAGGGCCATCATGGCCCTCTTGTTTAACTCTCTACCAGGCGACATAATTTCAGACATGTCGAAATTGAAAGCATTTGTTAATTAAAACATAAATGTCGACTCAGAAATAGAAATTCGGTCTGGGAAGGGTAGAAAACACCGTTGGAAAAGGAGAAAATGCTGATTAAGAGCATTTTCTCCCTTTCTAACAATGTTTTCAAAAACCTTCTACTTCAGAATCGTTGAAACTTTGGCTTGTGTGGTAAAGGCTTAAAATGAAACCTTTGTTTAGCCTCATTGCAGCTTAGTTTGAACACTATTAATTCATTGTGAGAAGTTGTTGAAAGAAATGTCTGCACCTATTGATCTAATGAATAATATACGAATATATCTTTTCTTAATTTCTAGCGTTGGTTGCGCCAAGCCATGGGTGAGGGCTCATCAGAGAGTGTAATGTCATCCCCCGTACCAGTTGGTAGTGGGATGAGTCCAAATCCACAAGCAGGAATGTCAAGCCCAGGAGCATCACCACCTCTTGGTTTGTGTTCTTTTTCTGTATGGTTTTTTTTTTTTTTCGTTGGGGAACAGTGGCTCAATTACATTTGTGAAAGACTTTAAAACTTAGCCTTAAAGCTTAAAGAGAATCCTCATGGATCATGATACATTTTGAGAAATTGACATAAAACAATTATTGTTATAACTGGCTCTGATAAATTTGATCAGTGTAGGTTAGACCCATGTTATTTCTAATTACATTTCTTTTCATATTAATAGAGGTTAAAAACAAATATCTTACCCTGTGTATTGTTGTCCATCGCCTTTATAAGGAAAAAGGGTGGACATGGTATTCAGCTTTCTGTGGTTTCATCATTCTTTGGTTTCGGAGTTCTGTTCCTCATTATGGGTGGGTACCTTGTGTATGCCACTATTCCTGCTTTTCACCAACTCTTTTAAAACTTTACAAATGTTTTAAGCATGGTTTGAAGATATGCATGCATGAAATTGGGTCAAGTGGGGTCAAAAAGTAAGTTACTGGGACAAATCTTAGAAAAACCTTTTATGCATTGGAGAAGCCACATTTTCAGCCCAGTAATCATGAAAATTAGTCAGAATGTTTCGTCTTGATATCTCGCACCAGTTCAAAATTGGAGCACTGGGACAAATTTTGGAAAAAACTAATAAGCACTCAAGAGACCATATTTTCAGTCCAATACACATGAAAATTGGTCAGAATGTTCATGTTGATACTATCTCAGATGATAATAAAAATGTCTCGGGTAGGCTCTAAAAGAAGGCCACAGGGACAAATCTAGCCAAAACATTGTGTGCCTTTTTGAGGTTCCATTTTTATAGTCTCAAAATTAAGTTTTGGTGAAAGAGGGATTAATAAAATTTTAGTCAAAGCTGCATATTTATTGTCATCATCTGTTATGGTTTATTGTACATAAATGCAGCAAAAAATATGAGAGAAAAAAGTTGCATAATTATGTTCACAGTGGGGTTTCCTCACTAAATTTAACATCCATCGTGTTCCAATATTCAGGAAATGGATTGACTCTGTACTTTGCAGACAACTGAAGAACAGTTTACTGCATGATACGGAATGGAGTGGGGGGGGGGGCTATTTCAGGCAATATTTTTTAACATTGTTGTTGATGAAAGAAGCAAATACGATGTAAAAACAATACATAAGAAAGTGAATATAGATCAATTAAAGATAATCTTGTAGTAGCACAGTCTTTAGTGTGCTGGACTTGAGACCAGGGGTTTATTGGTTTAAATTTCCAGCTCGGCACCTATCTTTCCGAGGATTCATGACACTCATTGCAACAGGATTCATTCCTCTCTTGCAGCTTATCTTCATTTCGATGATGGTTATTTGGGAAAGCAGCCAGTGGCTTGGGAAGAATTTTGTACTAAGTAGTTGTAAAAGAAACTCAAGCAAAACTTGGATAGATGCTTTGGCTGCTGCGATATAACTGAAATAATGTTGAAAACAGTGTTAAACAACATACAAACAAAGATGATGGATTTGAAATAAAAATTCAGGATGTTTGCTATGTTTGATCTTGTTTGTATCAATATGAGAATGTTACAGGAGAGAATACAGCGCCATTCCTTATCTGAAATTTCATGGAAGCTTTCTGATTTTCAAACACTTGTTTGTATATGGCCATATTGTCTTACACCAGTGTTGTCAGAGTATACTTACTAGTGTTTATCAGGCTTTTTTTGATTAACTGTCTCAAAATTCAAAGCTTAAACCTCTATTTCACCTGATAAGCACTTCAAAGAATGCTAGAATTTTTTTTATTAACTCACTCTGGTATACCTCTATCAGATTTTGAAAAAAGGCTCTTACAATGAAGTTGACCTTTAAACTTTTGAGGCAATATTCGGATGCATATTTTTTTCTCAATCGTATTCTGTTTTAAGTATAATATTACATCGATCATTTCAGACTTTGTGACACCTTTGAAGAAGCGACGTCTTGCAAGAGAGTCTTTGTCAATTGAATCCCTAACAAATGAATCACCAACACCTACACCAACACCTTCCTCTGAACTGTCTGCCCCAAGTAACTTCTTTGCCACCATAAGCAAGCCACTTGAAACAGATGTGGAAGATATTGGAATGAAAAACGATGTCAGTTCCTACTTTCCAATAGTTAAAGAAGAGGAGGAATTAGAGGTATTTAACCCTTTACCACTTGAAATAAGATTGCAGCAGATGACTTGTGTAATGGGACAAATCACCATAGAGAATGCTTTAACTCTTGACCTAACGACAAAATTTTAGACCAGTCCAAATTGAAAGCCTCAGAAGACGAAAAAATAAATGTTACTCAAAAATGGAAATTTCTTCTGGAAAGAGTAGAAAACATTGTAGGAAAAGGAGAAAATGCTGGTTACCAGCATTTTCTCCTTTTCCCACAATGTTTTCAAAAGGCTTTTTCCTGAGGGTCGGTAAAAGTGGGGATTGTGTGGTAAAGGGTTAATACACAAGGACATGTGAAAGAAGAAACTGCATGTTTTAAGCAGTTGCCTTGCTTGTCACTATTTTTAGCGCTACTAGCTTATGACATGGTGTGGTTTCTGTCATCTGTTCATCAGCTTGTCCGTCCATCAGTTACTTTTTCTATTTTTGCCTAATAAATCTGAATTTGTTGCCAGATTTTTTGTGAAACTTCCGGAGGTTTCTTTCTAGCATTGATACATTGAATCCTATTGATTTTGAAAAAATTTGACAATTAGTATGGGAAAAGTAGCCATTTATAGCTGAAAATTTACAGTTGTTTTGTACACCTTGAAGTTGGTATTTTTACCGCAGCTGTTGTCAAAGAAAACATCAAGGTATTGTAAAAGCCCTATCGTCGTCTGCATCTTGGTCATGTAAAACTTTTGACATTTTGGTAATATCTATGTAGTTACTGAAGATACTTCCCTTAAACTCAGACTATTTGTTAACTATCAACAAGTGCAGTTTCATTACCTGAGTCTGCAAGTGCTATATGGACACAATAGATGATGGAAACCACACATTGACAGAAGTTTGTCTAGCCTTAACTGAAATTTTTTCATGTATCATTTTTTACGCATGACAATGCAAAGGTTGAAGTACCAGATATTATATTTTCTTACACAGAATGAAGTTGGCATAGAAAGTTCTAATACATGTGAAGAGACTGAAGTTCAAGCAAATGATGATGATCAGGTTATTTCAAGTGAACCATATGTATCACTTGATTCTCCTACCACAGAGGTTGGTAAAGAGGAGAGGAACTGTTTTGAAATGACCAGCACCAGTGCTGCAAACACGGGTATAGAAGTGTCTCCTGATGGAGAAACCATAGAGATCTCAAACTCTGGACTTGGATTACAATCCACTGAGAACGGTTATCAAACTGTGCATTGTGAACAAAACAAATCCATCTGTGATGATGATTGTAAAAGTGCTATTAAATCTGAACCAGATAGTAGTGAAGGTGTCTGTGCTAAAACAGAAACTGTTATGGAATTAGAATGTGATAGTCTATTAACGGAAACAGAAAAACCAACTGCTGGTGCAATAGAAAGTGAAGTAGATAGTACAGAATGTAGTATTAGCAAGTCAGTTTTGTCATCAACAAACACTTCTACATTCAGTTCACCTGACACTTTAAAGAGCCAAGTATCTGATGTAGAACCTTGTGATAGTTGCAGTAGTGCTGTGAAAGTGACTCCTCCAAAATGTGAACCAAAAACAAACATAACTTTGCATGATAAGGCATGTAGTTCAACATCATCTACAGATATTAGGGCTCAAAGGGAAACAACTTTTAATTCACTACAGTTATCTACAGAGAAAAATTCTCTTGTAGACTCAAGCACTGACCAGACTTCAGTAAGAAATGGTAGTTTTTCAAAATTTGATGGAAATTTACAGAGTCCCATAGTGCAAGGATCAAGTGTTGATGCCTCAGATAGTATGGATAGTGAGCATCATTCATTGCTTGACAGTAAGAGTGATGTTGCAAAAAGTTCTGAAGACTCGGTATCATTGTGTCATCTCCCATCACATAACTTTGTTCGGAGTTTATCATTAAATGATTCATTTTCGTCCAACATGGCAACCGTGGAGCCATCATCTTACCCAAATCGTCACCTGAAGTTCTTGAATGATAATAACTATAGTGCAGAAATGACTGCTGACTCCACCACTCAGTTTCTGACATGTGCATCATCTGCTGTGAACTATCTCCAGAACAATTCGGGCATTAGTAATATGTTAGCTTATGATTCAGACTCAATGGATGTGTCATCTGCCTCAGACGCTGGAAATAATGGCTTGATGGACGACAGGCGAATGGATGATTCTCTCAGTTTTATAGACACAGCAGCTAGTAACTGTGAATCATCTCAACCGCCTAAAGAAAAGAAAAAGGTAAGAAATTAGATTATTGGCATTTTGTCTGGATGCAGAGTTTGCGACTGTTTTTCATATGATTGTACACAGATTGACTTCATTTTCATTGAAGAAAAGCGGGAGCAACCTATGGTTCAGTGTTGGTAATTGAGGCAAGCTCCTTCGAAGTGTTCATAAGAGTTTCATTCCATGGAGAACTTTGGTTGCAATGGCAACAAAAAGGGTGCTTTCGGGCATATCCTTAAACAGCTTAGGTCATATCAGGGCAGTCAGTGCACCTATGCATGTGTTTCTTGGCTTTCTCACACCATTACTTACACAACTTTGTTTCGAAGCCACTGACTGCTTTTCTCACATGAATCAGAGGTAGGGGGCGAAAAATCGCTGGAAAGAAAGTTTGCCTCAGCCGGGCATCAAACTGGCAACCACCAGGTCATAAGTCATACAGGCTAACCACTGAGTTACCCTGCCAGGCTAAAAAAATTCATATAATTTTCTTCTTCAGAGATGATTTTCTTGTCCTGAAACTTTGTTGGTAGGTAAGCAGTTAAGGGCCTTTGAGACCTTGTTTGTTGAATGAGATGCCAAACTGCTTTGTTAGAGAGAGAATATACAGAACTGTTACATAGGGTGTATAGAGGACTTGCTTAATATATTTATTCATCATTAAACCTATAGATTATTTGTTAGAAACGCTTTCAGGCAGGTAGCACTACTTGAACAATGTATAAATCTGAAATTGATGGTAAATTCTGATTTTGGTATATTTATATAGGTCAGTTTGCAAGAGTACTTGAAACGGAAAAAAGACAAACCTGTTACCCCAGTGGTGCAGACTTCATCAGTCAGTAAACCTTCTACTGTATCCAGTACTGTAACCACACCTAGTAAGCTGACAACTCCTGCTGCTGTCTTGGAAAAACTTCAGCCTCTTCCCTCTCTTCCGTCTTTACCAATGTTTGAAAAGCCTGAAAGGAAAGAGTTTAAAAGTAAGTTGTATTTTCTTTAGTCCAAAGAATCATATCACCTGATGATTCTAGTCTTCTTTTCATCTATATTCTTCAGTCACTCTGTTACTTATGTTTTTATGCCTACAATTTCTCCCATTGTTGTCAACGGATTTTAACATTTATTTAATCCAAAGTACAAGCCCATTTTCTCTTAAAATTCAAGATTGTGTGGGAACATTTACCTTGTCAGAGCACCCTGATAGGACTGTTGCCTCTAATTAGTGCGGGCCAGTATGACCATTCACTCTGTTCCCTGGCTCACCGTGAGGAACTGGATCCTAATAATGTGGAAGTTCATGAAAACTGATAAGCCCCTTAACTCTTTTCCAGATGACAAATCATAGACTGGCCCATACTGAAAGCATTTGCAGACAACAACATAAATGTGACCCATAAATTGAAATATATTTGTAAAAGGGTAGAAAACTTACCAGCATTTTCTCCTTTTCCCACAATATTTTCAAAAGGCTTCTTTCTCAGGGTCATTAAAAATCAGGATTGTGTGGTAAAGGGTTAAGACTTTTGCATTTCTAGCACTCAAAATCTGTGTCCATTTCCAAGGAATAAATCTGAACATGTTTCAACTTGCTTGCATTTGAGCAGGTAGAATGAGTCTATCTTTTTATGTTCAACAAACTGTAGTTTCCTGTCACTGAATTTTAAGTTAGGGATTCATTGCAGAATTCTTTAGGAACTGAGTAAAATGTACTTAAAATGCACTTTTAGTCATTTTTGATACTGTATCAATATTTTTTAAAAATGAAGGACATTTCAAGGGCTTTGAATTTACCTATATATAAAACAAAAGATAATTTTAAAGAAACTATAGATGGCTAAGAGGTTCTGGAATATGAATATTGAAACACTGTTTTGGTTAAATATGGAGAGAATTAATAAAGAATAACCCTGTTGAGCCATAGCCTGTCTTTCCATATTTGTTTCATATATTGATTGAAAGTAATTTTCAATTAGACACGTATCTCTGGAGGTCATATGTCAGTCAAAATCATCAGTGGAAAAGGAACGGTTGTTGCTAAAAATTGTGTGATTTAGACTGGTTTAAATTGAAAGCATTATTTTGCAGAGAACAAATTAAATGTGGCTCAAATAATGGAATTCTTCTCTGAAAGGTGAGAAACTGTGAAAAGTAGAAATGCTGGTTAGCAGCATTTCCTTCTTTTCCCACAATGTTTTCAAAAGTCTTTTCTATCAGGGGTCCTTGAAACTCAGGATTCTGTGGTAAAGGGTTGAATAATCTTACCAGGGAGACTAGACTATTGATGGTTTGCTGAATTATTCATATTTATCAGTGGGTGCACAAGATTTATGTGGCTGGTGGGAGAGTTACCTGAAGGAACAAAGCACTCTGGTATAAGGCTACCAGTATAAATATGACAATGTTATTTAATTTCTATATGGGGAGGATAATTTTGCCACTAGTTCTTTAGCAGTCACCTGTAAAGATATAATGCTCACAGGCTTAGAATAAGTATAATGTGCCATCCTGGCCATAAGAAAAGAGGCTCTGTATTAACCTCTGTGTTATTGAGACTAATTTATCAAAGGTTTGCATGTTCAGTAAGTTGTGAAAGCTGACATCTTATTGTTAATCTCTCTGAAAACAGGTGTTGTCTTTATTGTAAAACACAGGCTGTAATTATAATTCTTTACTTTCTTAACGCTGTGATAAAGGCTGATAAAGTGTGTGCCCCTGTTAGAATACTTGTGTCATCAGACTGCCTGAAAGGGTCTCAGTGTTGAAAATTACTGATCAAAACATTTGATTGAGAAAGTAGTATTAATTCATCTTGAGATTTAACTTGCCAAAAGGGTAAATCAATATGCATCACTGTTAACTGGTGGGCATGGGGAGGGATTTAAAGCTGAATTAACAAGCAAAACATGAGAAATGTTTTCTAAACTTCCATTTCTTCACATTGTAGGGATTGAAAATTTTACTGAGTTATCAAAAGCTTTACACCAGCATGAATAGATTAACAGATGAAAAAGGGTCTCCTGGTGTTGATTGTCAGAAATTTACAGTCAGTGTTGATCAAATACTCTCTCTGTTTCAATTCTAAATTCTGGGGAGAAAAAATGCACCATATAGTTGAGTGTATACTGTAAATTCTAGTGTACAATATTTTTCTACCAATGATTGATGAGCTGTTTAGTTGGTCCACTTTTGAGTCAGTGGCAGAAGAATAAGTATGAGTCATGTTCTGGCAAAAGGGGGCTTAATGCATCTCCGTGATGCATGATAACCAAATGAGTTATCACATAGTTAGGGATCCCTAAAGTCCAATATGTCTAAAAACTGACTATATCATAAGGTAAGACTGGTCCTTTGACATGCAGAAAATAGACCAATGGTGAAAAGTTTGGGCCCAGGTCAGTCTGCGCAGGCTGACCTGGGTCAATACTTTTCACAGATGCATTAAGCCCCCTTTTCAAAGAGCATGGCTCATTCAAATCGGAGTTGATGTGTATTGTTCTGAGAGTGACTGGAACCAAAATTAACTACACCTTAACAGGTAACAAATGTTAAACTTAAAGTAATTGCCATACTTTTAAGCGGTATGAGTAAGATAAACCTGTATTTTATGTACAGAATTGTTTACATTTGACAGCTGTTGGGCCTTTAATTGTGTGATAAGCAGGATGATATAGGACTTTCATACTTCTCTTGGTATTCTCCCAGAACTTTTATTTTCTTTGAACTTTTATTTTCTTTTTCAGGTTCATCAGATCTTTTGTCTCCCATTTTCAATAGAAAGGAAAAAGCAGAGGAAGTCCGCAAACCCATGAGTTTGTCAGAGAGGCTGAGACAGGAGTTTGGTGTAGATGATGACATTGATACAGAACTAAATACAGATACAAAATCTGGTGTGTCCAACTAGCATACTTTGATCAATAGAATTTATAGTAAGCAGTATTGTTGTAGGGTTGGCAGATTTCGTAGCTTCCGTCAAAATGACTGCCCAGTTGTTGCCTTTAATTTTACTGTTAACCCTTTACCACACAGTGCCGAGTTTTAACAACCTTGGGAAAGAAGCCTTTTGAAAACATTGCGAGAAAAGGAGAAAATGCTGGTAACCAGCATTTTCTCCTTTTCCCACAATGTTTTCTACCCTATCGAAGAAAAACTGCACAATTTGAGCCACAGTAAAATTGTCGTCTGCAAACGCTTTCAATTTGGACAAGGCTAAAATTTTGTCATCTGCTAAAGAGTTAAACGTTAGCCTGATTTTACAGTTAAACTGTATTTCTATTACGATATTTATGAAAGTTTGTCAGATGGTTTGTCTTGATAATATCTTAGACATTTTGAAAAGGGATCACATTAGCTCAAGAAGTAGGTCTCGAAGACAAATCCTATAAAAACTTTGTGTGCACCCTAGAGGCTACATATTCAGGAAGATACCTATGAAAGTTGGTCGAATGTTTGCAATCCAATTCTCGTGTACATGTGGGGCTGCACTCATGTCACTCAATGTTACACACATCATCACCTCCAGGATCTCTTCAACTTAATGAATCCTAGATCACTTTCCTGAGGTGAGTGCTTTAGGGCCAATGGCCCTCTTGTATTCTTAGAATATAATATAGTGAATTGCTTTTCATTTATTGTAGATAATGTGGAAGTTCATGAAAACGCAGACATCCCACCTCCTCCCCCACCCCCTCCACCACAAAACAGTAGCATACGGATAAGTCAGGGAAAAGTGGGGTCAGCACCAAATGGAAACTCGATTACTCCATTTATGTCATTGAAACCATTTCATTCTCAAGCTTTGTCAAAGCCCATACAAAACTCAACAAACTCTACTGGAGGCAATATGATGACTAATTCTGTGCCACATATGGTTCCTCCTCCTTGTTCCACACCAGTGAAAGTACAGACAATATCAAGTAAGCTGTCACTGACCTCACCGCTTCCAGCTCAACTTGGAAATTTACTGACCAGTATGAAATCTCCTGCACAATTGAAAAATGATCTCAGTGCAAGTCTAGCAGCACTGAAAGGTGAGTCTCTGGAAATAAATAACTAGAAATATTGGGTTCATCTATCATTTTTCGTGCACTAACATTTGCGTGGTCCAAAGGCAGGTTGTTGCAGCATGACTGGAGTGCAAGGGTTTCTACACCTTTCAATGGAACTTGCCAATGTCAATGCACAAAAACCATACTTGATAATTATTCTTGCATAACTAAATATCTATTTTTGTGATTTAAAAATGAAAATGATAATATCGTGTCAATGGTGAAGAACACCAAGTGGAACCACTGAAACATACTTTATTATGTTATGCCTGTTCTGACCTTTCATTATGAGTGTGGCACGGTCCGACTCTAATGATTTTTATTAATATAGGGTAGAAAAGATAAACTGTGACAGACCTACAGTAAGTTAAAACTGAACTGTCCGGCTGGGTAGCTCAGTGGTCAGATTTCCGAATCATGACCTGGTGGTTGGGAGTTTGATACCGGGTTGAGGCAAACTTTCTATCCAGATATTTTTCACCCCTTACCTCTGATGCATGTGAGAAAAGCAGTCAGTGGTTTGGAAAGAAATTTGTGTCAGTACTGGTGTGAGGAAATCAGGAAACACATGTAGACGCACTGACCAATGTGGTATGACCAAAGCTGTTAAAACGGCATTAAAACTCCAATACAAACAAATAAGGTTTGAAGGCCTTGCTATAATAATGTGTGATGTGAATTCCATTGTCAGTGCTTGAATAGAGCATGGCCTTTAACTGGCATGCACTTAAGTTCCTATGAAAGAATAGAAGATACTGGATGATTTACATATAGAGTGAAATACTACCTTGCATCTGGCCACATTGAAAGCTGTATGGTTGCCACTTGGGTCATGTAAGCAACTTCTATGAATTTCATTTTTGAGCATGTTATATCTAGTCATTGAATTTGAAGTTGACTGACATTGTGTTTAGCACTGGAAAGACTTTGTGGTGTACATGCATTGCATAAATTGATATGTAAGGGATAGAAAAAGGTTTTTATGATCATGAAATGACATACTTAATTCACTGTTCAAAATCATGAATAAGGTAAGCCATTGAAGCTTGTGCTGCTTGCAGATTGAAAATTGTTTACAATAATATGATTCAGTGACCATGGTCTCATGACATTTCTAGTTGCTAAGTTCAGTACATTTGCTCATGTGTAGAATTTTTTATGTAGAATGTGGAATTATGTGGGATTGTTTGGTAAAGGGTTAACTTTATCAATCCAAGATGACTACTAATAGGTCACTGGGACAAATCTTAGAAAAACCTTGTGTGCACTTTCAGGGTCATATTGTAAGTCCAGTACTCCTTGTTCATCAGGATGTTTCAAATATATGACTTTTTGATTAACCCCTGAATGCACAATGCTTTCTTTTAATGACCCTGGGAAAGAAGCCTTTTGAAAACATTGTGGGAAAAGGAGAAAATGCTGGTAACCAGCATTTTCTCCTTTTTACGACAGTATTTTCTACCCTATCAAGGAAAAATTGCACCATTTGAACCACATTGAAATTGTCGTCTGCAAATGCTTTCAATTTGGACAAGGCTAAAATTTTGTCGTCTGGTAAAGGGTTAAAGGATGAATTGCATCCTAATGCTTTCTATATTTATATTTTCAGCTCAAATTAGCATGGTACAGCAACAAGCACTGCCACTCTCACTATCACCTTCGTCTTCCTCCTGCGGGCCCCCTGCATCAAATGAACAAGCTTCTAGTACAACGCAACCAACAGGAAATAGCAAAGTCCAAGTGTTTGATTATGGACATCAATCAAGTTCAAACTTCTCTAGACAAAACTCATACCCAAGTAGTTCATCAAATAGTTATCAAACTTACAACAAAACTTCTACTAGTTTTGGTTTTAGTAATAAGGCATCTCCAGGGTATAAAAAAGTATCACCAAGATATAGTAAAGTGTCTTCTCCCACAGGCTCACAGTCGTATAATAGTCAAACATTTAATAACCATTACAAAAACCGTTCACCTCCAGTTAGAAGTCAGAAACTTTCCTCATCACAGAAACATTCATCATCTGTATCATCAACAAGCCGAACGCATCAGTATTCATGAATTTTGTTTAGTAATGTACTCACGATATTGTCTGTAGCATCACCACAGGTTTGCTATTAATTTGAATGGGGAGATCTTTTTCAACGCTTTTCCTCCTGTGACATTGCAGGTACAGTTTTAGCGCCAACGGCAAAGAGCTTATGACGTGTCCCTGTGTCCGTCTTGCATAATATTATATCTATGCATTTTGTTGTTAACTTTTACTTTAAACATCAGTTAAACTACCCACCAAGTTTTGTCAGATCTACTCAGAAATGATCCTGCCATGGCCCTCTTTAGAATTTCTTCAAAAAACTTGATTCCAATTCAAAAACATGTTGCCAAGGCAACAAAACCCAAGAAAAATCTAAAAAAAAAAAAAAAAAATGCAAAAACTGCAGTTTGGAGCTCTTTACAAATCGGCCAAAATGAACCTTTGGTTGATTGATTGAATGGTGTTTTATGCCGCTTTCAACATTATTTCAGTCATATCACGCGTCACATATTCATGTATTTCCTGGGATGAACCTTTGACATCTTTCAGAGTTCTTGATATGTATTTGATCTGGCAAGAAAAATGGCTTCTTTGGTTTGGCTTAATTATTGGTTGTATGATGTGTGAAAAAAAAAAAGGAAACTTGTTTTTGTGTTTTTTTTTTTTTTTTTTTCTCTTGATCTGCGATGAAATCGTAGGTCCTATATGGCTCAGAGGTAATGTGTAATCTGCAGGCCCCCATTGATAATTGGTATGAATATTACCCAACTAGAAGTGTTTGTATTCATTGACATCATCTTAGCTTATGTAGGACTTTTTTGGGGCTTTCTTCTAAGAAATTATATTTCAATACAGGTTTGCAATGCTTAAATGTCTCTGTCGATGCCAATTACATGTATGGCACATAATAATGTTTATAAAAAAGTGGAGTGATATAGGGCAATCAGGGTCCTCTTGTTAAATCTTTTCCACACAACAAAATTTTAGACCTGTCTAAATCAAAAGCATTTGCAGACAATAAACTAATTGTGGTTCATGTGGTGGAATTTTTGTTTGAAAGGGTAGAAAACATGAGAAAAGCAGAAAATGCTCATTACCAGCAATTTCTGCCCATCCCAAAATGTTCTAAAAGCTCTCTTCCTCAAGGCTGTTAAGCTCTAAAGCGCCTTTTACAACTATAGTTACCTTTTGCGGCAAGTGTAGATTAATAATTAGACTGCACAACTCATGCAGACTGATCTTTGATCTAGACTGTCCTCTTTGCTGAAACGGTATAGGAGAAAAAGCAACTGTAAAATTGCAATTGTCTGGGCTTTTTTCCAGACTGAAAATGTCCATTGGGTTTTTTTGGCACTTTAAGAGTTAAAAGTTGGGATTGCATGGTAAAGGGTGATGCCTCTGAATACAGACATCATGAATGAGCAAGTTCAGTTAGGCCAGGTTTGCATTGAAAATGGTATACGCTGTAGATATATAGTTAGAGAAAAAAATGATTATAAACTATCCATTGAGATGTAAAGTTTTAACCTAGTTGTGTTTTTGTATCAAACATTTAAGAAGTACTCTGTTGTCACTTTTTATTTGCACTTAAAGTTAAGATTTTCTTATCTCAAAAACCGTTAGTAATATTATCTTTTGCATGTGCTATTTGCAGTTTTGAAGTTGGTCTCTGATTATATGATTTTCAAGAGAGGGAATTTTTTATCTGGAATTAGTTACAGGAAGTTACATTTTTGTGACTGTAAGATACCCAGAGATCTTTGCGGTATTGTGTTGAAATTTATTTTTAAAAATTTGAAGGCCGTGTAAGAGAACAATACATGATATACATTTTAAAAGTGTGCTATGTCAACATATTGTTTAACATTTTCTGTACAGTTTGTATTAAGGCTTGTGTGATTTCATTGCATTGCTTTTTGGAGGGCTTTGTTATTCACCTGGGCACAAAGTGCCCAAGGGGAAATTTGTGATCACTTCTTGTTGAGCCTGTGTTTGTCTGCCTGTCTGTACACAAATTCTTAAATCTTTATGCAGCCCAAATTTTTAGACTATTCTAATATGAAAGCATTTGATAAAGACAAATCAGATGGACTTAAGTGATAAGATTCGTCAAAGAATGGTAAAAAAGTTTTGAAAAAGAAATGCTGATTACCCATTTCCAGCAGTGTTTTCAAAGCTTTCTTAGCGAAGGTAGTGAAAACAAAGGGTGGTTTAGCAAAGGGTTGAATAGTACTTATTTCTCTCTCTCTCTCCCCCCCCTCCAAAGATATTAGATTTTTCTTTTTAGATTTTTTTTATATGTAGGTCAAACTTTGGGATACCTTGTTCCATTGTTCTATAAGGAATTCTGAATTTTTTGTTGTGAAAAATAATAAAGTTGTGAGTATTGATATTCTGTATGTAACATCATGAAGGGAATCTGTACTAACCCTTTACAACACAATCCGTACTGTTAATGCTTTCAATTTGGACATATAAAATAACATATTGTCACATGGCATAGAGGTAGTAATGTTTAAATATTGTGAACTGGGGTAAATATGGCCTGGCCTTTGAGCTCACAATTTTTAGGTCCAATAGCCAAAGCTATGTTGTAGGCCCCCGAGTCCATCTGCATGCCTTTTATCTCAAACATCTGTGTGTGAAACTACCCATCAAATTTTGATCAAACTCCACAGAAATAATTCTGCCACGGACTTTTTTAGAATTTTTGGAAAGAATTTTATTCCTGTAAAAACTCTGGTTGCCATGGCACTAAATTGAAGAATATTGAAACTCTTTTCAAAAAAACTTATTTGTCCAAACCCATAAGTCCTTGGGCTACCAAATTTGGCATGTAGCTTCATCTAATGGACCTCTACCAAGATCCTTCAAATTATAGCTCCGTGGATCAAAATTGTCTACCAGAGTTTTTTAAATCATCCTGTCTTGAGTAGACCTGCTTGTATGCTCTGAAATCGGGGGGCCGCCAAGGCTTTTTTCTCTGTGAAAGTTTATTGCCATACATACTTCTATGATTCGGTGTCTGTGTCAGTGCTAATAAATTAAGTGCTTGATACATTTTTACATTTAAAGGCAGTGGACCAATACAGGGCCATCATGTCACATTGGTTTAATGAATATTTCACAAACTTGCACAGGTGTGCTAAAGGGCATCTATGCTTCTCATAAAAGACAGTAACCCTTATCCTGCTAAAGAAGTGAAATAAAATTTTCAAGCCAATAGTAAAACCTATAATTTTGTTATTTTAGAGTTATTTTTCAGGGAAAAATATCTTCTTACCGGACAGTGTAGATCCAAGATCAGATTGCATGTTCTATGCAGTCTGATCTTTATCTTCACTGTATGCAAAAGGTCTGTGGGTCGCGCTTAGCAGCCTAAGGGTTAAAATACTGTTTATAATATTGATTGTATCCATATAAGGATTTTGATATAAAAAAAATTGCTTTACTCTGTAGTTCCACTCTAAGGCCTAGTTTGTTGATGTTTGGTATGTTGCACCACATCATGGTCTTCTGTTGTGTCTGTGGGGTCAAAGATGGCTCTGCTAAAGGTCTTTTGTTGTACATAGAGCTGTAAAGGAAAAGGCAATATGTAACTCTTATACCAGTCTATGAGTTAGATAAATGAGCCTTTATTATGGTGATACCGTAATTAGCAGATTATGCAAACGTCATGATTTTACTGCCAAAGTCTAGGTCAATTAACATAGAAAATGCAAGATCCAGATTCAATAGCAGTCTTAACCTTTTGAAAGTGAGCGATATTTGACTACCATGGTCCTCTTATCATGGAAGTGAGATTTTACCATTTTGTTATTTTTTGCTTTGTTTTACACAAGAAAAGGCAGCATTGTTTAAGTGTATTACTGTGTAGGGGCCATTGTGGCTCAGAATAAATTATGCTTTTGTCTTTAAGGTCATTGAGGACAAAAGCCAAGTAATTACTAGTAGTAATTTTCACTGCACAATTGACTGGAGCACAATTTTTTGGTTGTGAGCCATCATGATTGTCTAGGTTGACTTAATCCTTAGTTGCTAAAGTAGATTTGTATCAGAATTCCTGAGATCAATATGTGCTAGTGGTATTAAGAGTGTGTGTCTGAGGGCAATATATGGAATTGTAACTGTCATAGAAAACATTTTGAGTATTCCATATGTGATTGCTTATTAAATGTTGGACTGTACATTGAATAACATGTGCTGAAATCTTGTAGTTCTGAGTTTTAGCTTTCCTGCACGAAGTCCAGCAAAAGCTATTGCACTACCCATAGTGTTGGCATAAGCATTGGATTTTGCATCCATGTTTACATTGAAATAATTAAGAGCTCATATTTTCCAAATCATTTGATGGATTTGGTTCATATATGGCTTGATAACAAATACAGGTTGAACGTTTCATCGAGCAATACCCTGGGCATGACCATGTCCATGATCCTAAGGTCAGTGTCACAGATACTGAAATTTCATTTTTAAGTTTTCCTGTAGCTCCTATTTTCCAGAGTGAATGATTTTGAGCTCCAGCAATTAGCTTTTCCAAGCAAGCTGTGCTGTCTGATAACAGGTCTTATCTCCATTTTTAGCACATTCAGGTTATTTGTTCCATCTCTACAACAGAGAACAGTTTTCCACACAGGTTACATCTTTTTTGAAATAGAACAGCAGATCAAATATACAAAAATCATCTTAGTACTGAATTTCGACTCTGGATCCAAAGTTAGTCAATATATATGAAAAGAAGACCAGAGTCTGTATGTACCAAACTTTCAAAATTACATATTTGTTCAAAATTTAGAAAGCAACACAATTTCTGATCGGCTACACATAATTCTTCTTGGTTAAGCCATTTAGTTTAGCATGTTAGAAACTTTGTTCATTTAACTCGTTCACAGGTTGGGAAATGATTTTTTTTTAGCTCCACTCGCGAAAGGCCTGCGAGCTTACGTTATTGCAGTTACAGATTTCTACCTCTAACATTTTTTGTTAAAGCTAGAAATTCATTGTCAAAAGAACTGAATACCCTCTTAAGCCCTGACTGAGGGATCGTACCCTACCGCAATGACTTTAATCAAACAAAGAAAAGAATTTAGGCCATGCTCTGTGAAAATATTTCCTACATTTTGATGACTTTTGATGCCAATTTTGTATATGGCACATGCAATTTTTCTTGCAGTGGAGTGAAACAGGGCTATTATGGCCGTCTTGTTGTTTTCTAACTGCACAGAAAAATGGCAGAATTTAGACAATTTGCAGAGGTAAATGGCTTTTTTTGACAGATGTGTTCAATGTCATGGATCCATCTATACATCATAGTCCAGCAAACTTGAGTCTGGATCTAATAATACCATGATGGTGTCATGAAAAATTCATATTCTTTGCAAACACCCTGTTCAAGATTTTTTTGATACTCATTGCTTAACCCTTCACCACACCTGACTGAACGACCCTGAGAAAGAAAGCTTTTGAAAACATTGTGATAAAAGGAGAAACTTGTTGTTTACAAATGCTTTCAAATTGGACCAGTATTAAAATTTTGTTGTTTGGTAAAGAGTTCAAGTTTCATAAGTTGTTTGAAAGAAAACGAACTGTTATGACACTAATATGGTGACATAAGATTTGGGCATGTGTATTGACATATAAAATAAACAAAAAAGACAGAAATAGCTGTTTACCTTAGCAGTTCATCAAAATTCAACATTTTTCCATGTCTATAAACTTTGCATCTCGGGTAAAAATGAAATGCTTCTTTCTGCATAACTTCAGACCATGGAGAAATTATGGTTGCTTTTCTATAGTACATATTCTGCTCTTTTAACTCTTTACAAACCAACAAAATTTTTATTTGGACCAATAAGAAAGCATTTGCAGATGATGAATTAAGCACAGCCCAAATGATGATTTATGACCTTGATAGGGTAGAAAATATGTGGGAAAAGGAGAAAATACTGGTTACCAGCTTTTTCTCCTTTTTCCACAATGTTTTCAAAGGTCTTCTCTTTCAGGGTCATTCAAATTCGGAATAGTGTGGTAAAGGATAATATCAACTAAGCTTTAGTTATAGACAACCTTATTATAATATTTTTACTCTAAAATGTCCATTACAGGTAGATGAGGGTCAACATGGCCTTCTTGTTAGTTGGTTTTGATTGCTGCCATTGTGATCCTACAATTCACTCCTTGCAATCCGAGTCTATAAACCCGTTTCTGTTCCATAATGTTCCATGCTTATGAAAGTGTGATCATTTTACACAAAAGAAGCCTTAGAGCTGTGAACTCGTCACCACACAACAAAAATGTAGCCTGTCCAAATTGAAAGCGTTTGCAGACAAGTTAAATTTGGCTCAACTGATGGAATTTGTCTTTGATATGGTAGAAAACATTGTGGGAAAAGGAGAAAATGCTGGCTACCAGCATTTACTCTTTTTCCCATGATGTTTTCAAAGGCTTCTTTCTCAGGGTCATTAAAACTTGGGATTGTGTGGTAAAGGATTAAAGGATAATTTTGATGAGAGACTGAGGTATTTGTTGCAAGCAAATGCTCCATTGCTATTATCCATTCAGCTTTTCTGAATCCCTATCTAAAAGAAAGAATTGTGTACCTGCATCATGGATCACAAAGGTGCTGGAACATTTAGTAATTTTGGCCAATGAAAAAAACAAAGTGCAGGGGTGTGAAGTTTCCTCCTGTCACAGGATTTCCTCCCTTTACAGATAAAACTGAAAATACAAAACTGTCCAGCTCGTAAGTACCTGCTCAGAAATGATATATGTACTGAAGTATATTAGGGGGGTTAGGGCATTTTCCTCCCCTCTCATATTACATCAGTAACACCCTGGAAACTATGTAAAGATAAAGCTACATTAGTGTAAATTATGTAAAAGTTCTGTTTTGTCTAGTAAATAGTGTTTGACTGGTTTATATATTGTGCTGTAAATAATCGAAGTAGCCATGTTGCTGAAACATGGTCTTTATTGTATGATTATTGAAATGACAAAGTAACAAAGCTACCTGTTTTGTTTTTCTTTCCTTACACCTACATTTCCAAGCACCACTTAATTCAGTATTCAGTGTGTTTGTTAGCCAGCCAATTGTGACACTACAAAAGGAGCATGTAAACACAACTATGCACAAAGTTTAAGCCTCTTTGAGATCATGCTCATAAACTGAATTTGATTGATTAAATGGCGTTTACGTCACTTTCAACATTGTGTCAGTCATATCACAGCAATGGACCACATATTCATGTATTTCCTGGGTTTCGCCAGTACTAGGCTTGGGCTCTGAAGCATCTTAACCAAGAACACTCCTACGAAAACGACCAGTGAGGCGCAAACCTGGGGTCATCAGTTTACGAATCCTACACTTTCTGATGAGCCATGCAGGACCCCCACATCATAAACTTCAGACTTCATGCTCAACTGAGTTTGTGTTTAATGTTTTTTTGAAAAGTTGAAAAAAGACTGAATAACAAGAACAATGACAGAAAAGCCTCAGAAGTTAAATTAATTCTTAAATGGAATTATGTATTTAATTTTGTAGTTAACTCTTTCCAAGCCAGCAACACTTTAGACTTGTCTATTTTAAGAGAACTTGCGGACGAGAAATAAAGTGTAGCAAAAATACTATTTGTCATAGAAAGAGTACAAAACATGGTTGGAAAAGGAGAAAATGCCAATTTCCAGCATTTTTAGCTCACCTGAGCACAAGGTGAGCTGTTGTGACCGTGCTGTGTCAGAATGTTTGTCTTGATATCTTGGACAAGTTTGAAATTGGGTCAAAAAGTAGGTCACTGGGCCAAATCATAGATAGAGGTTGTGTGTGCTCTAGAGGCCACATTTTTAGCCTGATACTCATGAAACTAATCATGAAACTAGGTCAGATCATTTGTCTTGATGATATCTTGGAAAAGTTTGAAATTGGGTCATGTCAGGTCAAAAAAGTAGGTCACCAGGCCAAATGTAGTAAAAGCTTGTGTGCACTCTGGAGGTCACATTTTTGGCCTGATACTCATGAAATTAGGTCTGATCATTGTTTTGATGATATCTCGGACAAGTTCAAAATTGGGTCATGTTGGGTGAAAAAGTAGGTCACTGGGATAAATCTTAGAAAAGCCAAATGTGGCTCAAATATTGAAGTTTGTAATGTGATAGAAAGCGCTGACGAACAAGAGGGCCCCTTCTTACACCAAAGTCAAATCCAAATCATACCAAATATTATTACACTTCTAAGCCAAATGGTTTCGGACAATAAGAGTTTCAAAGTTTTAGATTGGCAGCCCTAAGATATTTGGTTAGGAGCAAGATTTTTAAAATGTTATATAAGCATATGTTAAATTTATGACAAAACAGGGTTGGGGCCAATTTTGACACCAGGGCTCTAATTTGAACAATTTTGGAAGGGGCCTATTAGTTGCTAATACAAAATATTACAGCTGTAGCTCACAAAGGAACAGCAAGACTTTTCAAGTTTTCACGTTATAAGCCTATGCATAACTTGTGACTTGTGGAGTGGAGCCAATTTCGAACACAAGCTCAGGGCTATAATTTGAACAATCTTGGTAGAAGGCCACTTGATAAAATATACATGCACAGTGTGGAAGCCCTAGGCTACAAAGGCTTACATTGTGAAAACTTTAAAAAGTCTTCAGTTCTCATTCCTAAACATGTTAGGAATGAGAACTGAAGACTTTTTAAAGTTTTCACAATGTAAGCCTTTGTAAAGCTTGTGACTGCCAGGGCAGGATTTAACCCTAGGGCTATAACAGGGCCACTAGATACAGCTACATGTAAAATTTGGTGGCCTTATGGTTGGCAACTAGAAGATTTTTTAGAGCTTTCAATGCATATGCCCATTTGCAACTTGTGAACTGCCGGGCAGGGCCAGGGGTGATCCCAGGGCCTTGATTTGATCAATTGTAGTATAGCTCCACTGAGGAAGCTATGTGCCAAATTTGGTAGCCCTAGGCCTTATGGTTGGGAACCAGAGAATTTTTAAAGTTTTCACCATATAAGCCTACATTATATTTGTGACCTGGGGCTGTGTCTAATTTTGACCACAGGGATACAATTTAAAGAATCTTGGTAGAGGTTTGTTATACAAAGCTACAAATTTGATAGTCATGGCCCTTATGGTTTCAGAAAAGAATATTTTCAAAGATTTTCAAATTTTTAGCAACACTGGCCAAGGGCCAGCAAGCTTTTATACTGAAAGCAAAAAGTTTGGTGATACTTTCGACAAAGTAGTGAACTTTTTGTGAAAAAGTACATTAACATAACACTTACAATAGTAATCCAACTGGCTTTTTATTACCGCAAACATCATTGAATGGGTCAATTACAGTAGAGGAAGCACCATGGTATCGGGAGGCATATTACATGGTGGTAAAACAAAACTTGGAAATGTTCATGGCATCTAAATGCCCAACGCTATTGTGACAGAATCATAACTCCCGTTGTGATTCTGTACATTCAACTAGGCAGAGCTGCCATTTTGCAGCAAGACAACACTTGACCTCGTGTTGCTTCCCACACAAGGGACATTTTGCAGCAGAGCAACATTCCAACACTTTCATCTGTTGAACACCATTGGGACAATTTGGGTACAACTAATCAACAGCATCAACAACCTGTAATACAGACTCTTGAGAAACAGCTTGCAACGAAGATCTGCTGAAGTGGTGAATCACAGAGGTAGGCATACTCATTATTGAAGTTTGTGATTTTTACTGCAGTACAGTCTATCAAAAGCACTGGCTGGTTCTAGGAAAACTGCCCCCCACTCGAAAAAGTGTCCCCCTGGAAATCTGCCCCCTAGGAAAATTGCCCCCCTGAGAACTGCCCCTGCCCACACTTTCATGTATATTTCTTGTTTTACAAAAATAAAATATATATATTTTGGCTCATCTACAAGCCTCATCAGGCGGTGATGGTAGGTTCTATCAAAAAGATAGAAATAGATATCCCACTTTATCAAGTTCTTTTTAATTGTCTTATTTAATTATACCCCCCAAAACTCTGTTTGGGGTGGGGGGGTATATAGGAGTCGGCTTGTCGGTCGGTCCGTCCGTCCGTCCGTCCGTCTGTAGCTTTTTGTCCGCTCTATTTCTCATAAACTATTGGACAAATTTTATTCAAACTTCACAGGTAGACTCAGTATCAAGCAGAGATGTGCATATGAAATGTTGGTTATGGTTCATTGATTTTTCACTGAGTTATGGCCCTTTCATGAAATTTCTTGTCCTCTCTTTTTCTCATCAACTATTGGACAGATTTGGTTCAAACTACACAAATAGACTCAGTATCAAGCAGAGATGTGCATATCCTATTTTGGTTATGGTTTATTTAGGTTTCATGGAGTTATGGCCCTTTGATGATTCTGGACAAATTTCTTTCAAACTTCATGGATAGACTTTGCACTCGGCAAAGATGTGCATATCATAAATTGTTCTTAGTTGATTAAATAAAATTTCCAAGAGCGATTCAGTTCGGAGGTTGCTTTCGTTAGTTTCCGTACTGTATAAGTAAGATGTAGAGTCTGGTCAAAAACATTGCATGAAAAGACATTTGTTGTCTGCAAAACCTTTTCATTTAAACCAGTCTCAATTTGTCCAACTGGTAAAAAAAAATGTATCAAGTAAGTTTTATTCTCTCCAAGTCTTCAGTCTGTAACAAAGAGTAATTCTCTGGCAAGAAGCCATTGCAGGATATTCATCACCTTCAGTGACAGCTCTGGTATCATTGACTCTCCAGTCACTTATTTTGCATTCCTGTGACATTAATCTGTTTTGTGACAAGGAGGTGTTGGGGGGTATGATCACGTTTAGTGATAGCTCTAGTTGTTTTAGTTCTTATACTGTAACGGAACCATTAAACAAAGTGGAACATATACATGTATACACAAAGAGATATAAGCAACTTTCAAGAATGATATGGTGCATCTACCTTTTCTTTTTCATTTCTTTTTTAATTTCTAATTCAGCGCGTCTTTTTTTTTTTTTTTTTATTGGGCAATGTATACATCTTTTTTTTTTCCTTTTTTTATTACTATCATCTTTGTTAAACATTTTTTTTTGCACTGCAATTTCAAATGTTCACAGTACAGTTTGAAGCGCAAAATTCTTTCCAGTAAATACTGAAAAGCAATCAATTGTCTTCAATAGGATTAAACCTTTCAAAGGAATCACTTCTCCTTAACAGGGTTAAACCTTTCAAAGGGAATCTTAATGTCTCAAGAAATGTGCATTCCTGTGGAATACAGTCAATGAAAATGAAATGCATTAAAATCAACATCAGCATCAGTATCACAATGTTAAAAATTTCCCTGGGACAGTTTTTCCGATACTGCACTCTGGCTAATTGTAATCAGTTTCTGTTTGATCTGGCTTAATTCTTTGATTCTGAGGGGAAATTAGATTAAATATTCTAAAGAGCAAGGGAATTTTTTATTATGTCATTACATTTTAAAATATCATTCACTAAAAGATGAAACAACTTTTTGCATTCAGTAGATCATGGCCCTGTGTCTTTTGTGTGTCTATGCGTGTATGTTAACTTTAATTTCAAACATCGTCTCCACCATCCATCCTATTCCAATGAAACTTCACAAAAATATTCCTGACACAGCCCTCTTCAAAATCTTTTCAAAGACTTTGATTGCAGTAAAAACTAGATGCCACGGCAACAAAACAGAAAAAAATTGAAAATCTCATTCTTCTTGTCCGAAACCATAACACCCAGGGCTGCCAAATTTAGAATGTAGCTTCATCTAACAGACCTCTACCAAAATCCTTCAAATGACAGCCCTGGGGTCAAAAGTGGCTGCACCCAAGGGGGGGTCACACAATTTACAAGGGCTTATAATTATTATGTTGAAAACTTTAAAAATCTTCCAGCTCCTAACCATAAATCATGGGGCTGCCGAATTTGGTGTGTAGCTCTATCTAGAGGATCCCTACTAAGATAATTCAAATTATAGCTCTGGGGTCAAAGTATTTAAAATGAAGTTGGAAGGGGGAGGGGGGGTTTGCCTTCCTCTCTGAAATTTTGTTGCCATGCAAACTTGTTGTGATTCATGTCTCTGCCAATGCCAGTTAACCCTTTACCACACAATCCAATGTTTTAATAACCAGTCGGAAAAAGCCTTTGGAAAACATTGTGGGAAAAGGCCACAATGCTGGTAACCAATATTCTCTCCTTTCCCCACAAAGTTTTCTACCCTATCAAAAGAAAAATTTGTCATTTGGACCACCTTTGATTTGTTGTCTGCAAATGCCTTCAATTTGGACAAGTCTGAAATTTTGTTGCCTGGAAAAGAGTTAAGCGCATGATTCATTTAAAAGGCAGTGAAGCAATACAGGGCCATCATGACCCTCTTGTTTCAGTTCTGTTGCCATGGCAACCAGAGTTTTTACAGGAATTAAATTCTTTCAAGAAATTCTAAAGAGGGCCATGACAGGATCATTTCTGTGAAGTTTGGTCAAAATTGGATAGCAGTTGCAAAGAAGAATATGGTTTAAATAAAAGTTAACACAGAGAACAAACGAACACACATCAGACACTGGGCCATAACATAAGCTTGCTCACCTTTGGCCAGAGGAGCTAAAATTGAGAAAACAGTGGTTATCGGCATTTGCTCCTTTGGCTATGATGTTTTCAAGTCTTCTACTTGAGGGTTGTAAAAACCTACAGATTTTTTTTTTTTCAAAGAGTCAAAGTTTCCAATGAGGCTTACACACAATTAACTCTTTACCAAACGAAAAAATTTTAGACTAGTCCAAATTGAAAGCATTTGCAGACGACAAATTAAATGTGAATTAAGAACTGAAATTTGCTATGGGATGGGTAGAAAACATTGTGGGAAAAGGAGAAATTGCTGGTTACCAGCATTTTCTCCTTTTCCCAAAATGTTTTCAAAAGGCTTCTTTCTCAGGGTTGTTAAAAGTTGGGATTGTGTGGTAAAGGGTTAAAAGGGAAAACTGAAGTGGAATTGGATCTATCAGATGGCAAAGTTTCACCATTGTGCATACTGAAAGCCTTTGCAGACAACAAATTAAATGTGGTTGAAATAATGGGAATATAGAATACACTTTCAGACCTCCAGATAAGATGGGGTGACAGTATTCCAAATCCATTATTTCTCTTCCAAACCCTATGTTGTGGATACTCATTAGAATCATTTCATCAAATTGTCTCAATGAGAGGATTCTAATGAGTACCCATAGCACAGGGTTTAGTGGAGAGTGATTAATATCTTCAATTTTGAAATCAAAATCACTCCCTCTATCTGGAGCTCTGACACTTTAATCCTTTACCACACAACAAAATTTTAGCCTTGTCCAAATTGAAAGCAATAGCAGAAGTAAATGTTCTCAAATCATGAAATTTGTTCTTAAAGTATGGAAAATAATGGGGAAAAAGGAAAAAAAGCTGGTTACCAGCATTTTCTCCTTTTCTGACAATATTTTCAAAAGTTGTTTTTAAACTCGGGGTTGTGTGATAAAGGGTTAACCCTTTCCCACACAGCAAGTTTTAGACACTCCCAAATTCAAAACATCAGCAAACGACAAATCCAAAATTAATACAAATGAGCTTAACTTCTCTGATAGGATAAAAACATTGTGGGAAAAGGAGAAAATGCTGGTTACCAGCATTTTCTCCTTTTCCCACTATGTTTTCAAAAGGCTTCTTTCTCAGGGTCATTAAAACTCGAGACTGCTTGGTAAAGAGGTAAGGAAAATGAGAAAATGCTGGTTACCATCATTTTCTCCTTCGCCCACTCTGTATTTTAGAAGCCTACTTCCTGAGTGTTTGGAAAACACTGAATTGTTCAGTAAAATTTGTATAGACCCCAAGATCGTTTTCATGTTAAAAATGTCATTTATAGTTAGAAAAAAAAAAGCATGTCCATCACATTTGCATCGCTTGATGCTCCCCTTGTAACATCCGCTCTAAATGATCAGCGATAAATCCCTGCTCAGTATCTCTTAATGCTTGCAAAAACCTTGGAAAAGCATCTGGCCCTCTTCTAAATAAAATAAAAAAGAATTTTGAGTTTTTGTCTCTCCTCAGTCTTTCAACCATTATTTCCTCATACATATCTTGCGTAAATATACGACATGAGAGTAAATGGTCACATATTTCATCGAAAACGACATTTTCTGCAAGATAAGTCCAGTTTTTACGTAACACTTCCCGATGCTGGTCTTCCATCACAGTCACAGAAAATCTTGAATACCCTTTGTATGTAACTCTCTAGGTTATATTTATCATCATTTTCATGGTGCTAAGCTGTTTACCAGTATATCAGGACAAGCATGTCTGTTCCTGCAAGTAAAACATTAAACCTTACTTTTAGTGCTTTTCACGACTATGGTTGCTTTTGGGGTAAAGTGTAGAACAAGATCAGCCTGCACAAATCCTGTAGTCTGATCTTTGATCTGCAATTTTTGATATACTGAGACTTTCTTTCCAAAGACAGCCTTTAACCCTTTACCACACGGCAACATTTTAGACCTGCCCAAATCCCTTGCATATGCAGATGCCAAATTAAATGTGGCTAAAACTGTGGTAATAGTCCTTGATGAGGTAGAAAACATTGTGGGAAAAGGAGAAAATGCTGTTACCAGCATTTTCTCCTTTTCCCACAATGTTTTCAAAAGACTTCTTCCTCAGGGTCGTTAAAAGTTTGGATTGTGTGGTAAAGGGTTAAACAACAATTATTTGGGTATTTTTTCCCCCAACTGACAATTTTGTTTAATATATGGTATTATAATTTTATGTAGTCTTGCAATTTTTGTAAACTATAGAAGCATGTTATTTTGGTAGTGAGATTTGATCTGTAGCACAACCTTTTGTCAATCAGTTCTCTGTTTTTATGACTCTGATGAAAACAGCATTTTGAAAACATCAAAAGAAAATGAGAAAATACTGAGGAGCAATATTTTCTCCTTTCAGAGACAAATTCAAGGTTTTAACCACATATAATTTTTTTTTTGCCTGCAAAATTACTGCTCACAATAAAGATAAGCCTAAAATTGATAAATGTGGTAAACAATATTATATGAATGGCGTGTTCAATAAAAAGCCAACACAATTAATCCCCAAAGCCCTCGGCACAACTTGAGTTGCTTCCTAAGGTACTTTGTAAGGATCAGATAACACAAGATGTGCAAGCTGATCTTGAATCCACACTGTCTGTTAGTGTTTAACTCATTACCAAACGACAAATTCTTGGACATGTCTAAATTGAAAGCAATTGCAGACGACAAATCAAATGTGACTCAGATGATGACATTTGTGTCTGAAATGTTGGTAAACAGCATTTTCTCCTTACCCCGCAAGGTTTTCAGAAGCTCTCTTTCCCAGGATCATTAAAACTCGGGATTTTGTTGTAAAGGGTCAAAACATTCTGAAGAAAAAATCCCATAGTCGGATACACATGTTTAGGTCCCCCCCCCCCCCGTAAACTTTGCATTACAATGATTTAGCACTTGGTTTACTCTTTACAATGTAGTCCAAATTGAAAGCACCTGCAGATGACAATATTATATGTGGCTCAAATTATGTAAATTGCTTTTGGAAGGGTAGAAAACATTGTGGGACAAGGAGAAAATGCTGGTTACCAGCATTTTCTCCTTTTCCCACAATGTTTTCAAAAGGCTTCCTCTTCAAGGTCGTTAAAACTCGGGATTGTGGGGTAAAGGGTTAAGCCTTTACTGTTGCCAAACAATCTTGTAAGACCCTTAGGCAGAGAAGTATAAAAAACACTGTGGGACAAGGAGAAAATGCTTGTAACCCGCATTTTCTCCTTTCCCAACTATGTTTACTACGCTATTGATAGCAATCCCACCATTTCAGTAATATCTTATCTATTTTGTTTGTATTGGAGTTAACATCGTACCTCAATGGGGTATCAAACTCCAAACCAACAGTTCACGTGTTGGATACACTAACCACTGAGCTATCCGGCCAGGCAATATCTAATTTGTTGTCTGTGCATGTTTGCAATTCAGACAGCACTTTTGCTGTTTTAGTAGGAAGAAAAGTTTTACTACCCTTTTGAAAGCAAATCCCAGGTACATGTAAGTGTTGTCTGCTTATGATATCAACTTCTACTAATCTCAAATTTTGCTGTTTGGTAACAAATTAAGGAATCGAAAAGAGGGTCATGATTGGCCTATATCACTCAACTTACCAGCAAAGACATGTATGAGTCAGTAGAGTGTATGGAATAAATTTAAAAAAGATATAAGTCAAATCTACAACAATCCTGGGTCCATATTCACCAACCATTCTTAATTAAGAATAATTCTAGTCTTGTTCTCCAAAGTTTTCTACATTTGAAAGTAACACAACTTCTGATTGGCTAAACCAAATGTTTATCCAATCGGAAGTTATGTTACTTTCAAATATAGAAAATTTTGGCAAATAAGACTAAGAACGTTCTTAAGAATGGTTGGTGAATACAGACCCAGGTCTTGTACTACAACATAGCTTTTGACAACATAAGCAAATACTGGCTACATATATCTTTTAGCATTTCTTGCAAGTGGACACAGTTGCATGGTAGACTGTTTAACTCTTTACCACATGACAAAATTTTAGACTCATACAAATTGAAAGCACTTGTAGAATTAAGACAGAACAAATCATGTAACTCAAATTTGTTGTTATAAAGGGTAGAAAACGTTGTCATAAAAGGAGAAAATGCTGGTTACCAGCATTTTCTCCTTTTCCCACAATGTCTTCCAACGGCTACTTTCTTAGTTTTCTACATGTATTTTTTATTGAGCCCTGATACAATGAGCAAGACACAGAGTCATCAAAACTTCATTTTTGTTGTATGAGTGTGTACATACAAGCATCTATCCAGATTTGTTTAGGCTTTACCATCTTCATGTATAGATGGATTTCAAAATGATTTGTCACCCTTGTTCACACTGACATACAGAAATTTGTGAAACAATTGTATAGACAAATATAAGGTCAGTGCCAAACTTGTTGTTGATTGATTAATTGATTGATTATATGTTGTTTAACGCCATTTTCAGCATTATTTCAGTTATATCACGGCGGCCAGTGCACCTATCCATGCTTTCCTGGAGTTTCTTTTACCAGTACTCCGCACAATATTCTTTCCAAGCCAGTGGCTGTTTTCCCACATAACCATCATCGAAACAATGGTCAGCAGTGAGTGAGGAATGAATCCTGTCGCCATGACTATCATCAATCCTCAGAAAGAAATTGGCCAAGCCGGGGATCGAACCAGCGACCTGTTCTCAAGTCCTGTACGCTACCGACTGAGCTATGGGGGCTTGGCTAAAACTTGTTGTGCAACCTATAAAAAAGCTATTAATTAGAACATACCTTCTACTCTTATGGATGGATTTCAAAATGATTTGATAAAATTGGTCATAAGTATTCAGTATTCACTGGTTAAATAATACAAGGATAATTAACCCTTTACAAAACAATCAGGGGTTTTCATGACCATGGGACAGAAGCCTCTGTTGGTTAAAGATACATCTATACTCGTTTTCAGCCCATTTTTAACCCCTTTCACCTTTATTTCATCAAACAATAATCATTCTGGTATCTTCATGCCAAATATTGCCTCTGATGGTAGCAAGGTTGCATAGAATACAAGTGATAGAAAATGCATTTCATTTTCTGGAGGCCATCAAAGAAATCACAGTTGTGATGTTTCATGTTTTAACCCTTAACCACACAGTGCCGGGTTTTAACGACCCTACAGAAAGTGCCATTTGAAAACATTGTGGGAAAAGGAGAAAGCGCTGCTAAGCAGCATTTTCTCCTTTTCCCACAATGTTTTCTACCCTTTTGAAAACAAATTTCAATTTTTGAGTCACATTTATTTTGTCATCTACAAATGCTTTGAATCTGGACGAATCTGAAATTTTGTCGTTTGGTAAAGAGTTAAAAAGACAATTTCCAATATATGTATTTATCCCATATGCCATATGTACCAATAAATTATCTATGCTTACATGGCTGACTAAACTCTGAGCCATTCTGCAGTCTATCACATTTTAACCCCATTGTTTCTCTCTGACAGAATGGATGAAAGGATAATTGCGTTTGATTGTATTCCGTATATGGTGCCATTGATTTTTGTTTCGTAATTGGAGACCTCCAGATTAAAGGGAGTGATAGTATTCTAAATCCATTATTTCTCTTCAAAACCCTATGTTGTGGGTACTCATTAGAATCGTCTCAATGAGACGATTCTAATGAGTACCCATAACATAGGGTTTAGTGGAGAGTGATTAATATTTTTTAATTTTGAAATCAAAATCACTCCCTCTATCTGGAGTTCTGGTAATAGGTCTAACTAAACGCATCCTTAACTTGAAGAAATCTGCTAATGGAAATAAGAAGTATTAATGAGACTTTTTCTTGCTCCTGCAGTTTACAACTTTTGAAAACACTGTGATACAAGATAAGATTACGTACAAAGGTTAATACAAAAACTAGATAACTTATCAAACTACATAATGATAGTAGCACTTTAATAAACCCATTACTGTGTGATACAACTTTTTCTTGCTGGAATTTAGAGCTTTTGAAAACATTGTGGCTGACAGTATCAAAAGGTAAGATTAAATATAATAAACAATGACTGTATTATTTACAGACACTCAACTGTGATAAAACTCATAAGGCCAACCAAAAAAAAAATGTGTTTCAGGTGACCCTTTAACCCTTTACCAAACGACAAAATTTCACCTTGGTCCAAATTGAAAATATTTGACAAAATAAATGCAACTGAAAAACTGAAATTTGTTTTGGGAAGGGTAGAAAACATTGTGGGAAAAGGCGAAAATGCTGGTTACCAACATTTTCTCTTTTTCCCCATAATGTTTTCAAAGGGCTTCTTCTTCAGGGTCATTAAAACACAGGATTGTGTGGTAAACGGTTACAAGAAAATAAGGTTAGTAGGTCTGAAACCCTTCTTTTTTTCAAATTAATTTAATATCAAAGAATTCCACCTATTTTATTCTCTGTTACTGATATACCAAATATAACAAGTACTGCAAAACAACAATAAATTCTTTAGCAAAAAAAATGTTAGTTGATTTGTTCACAAATTCCATGTGACGTCCAGATATTTTTACCTTGTCCTCTTTCTGTTGTCCAAATATTTTGACTTCATTGCACTTCTCTGGTGGTGGGTGGTACTGCAGTCAAATACTGCACATGGGCAAAGTATTGGAATAGGATACCAGCTTGTAAATGCTTCCGAAATGGGGACATTTTTTCAAACTGACTGGCTCATTCTAAAAATCAAATCTATGGGCCAACTGGCCTCCTCACCGGACGTTGGACGTTGCCATGTTGATGTATTGCACTGACCTATGAAACGTCTCAAAAATTTTACCAGCATGCACAGTATTTGAGAACCACCCAAATGCGGGTAAACATTCTGTAGTGATAAAGACAGTGGGAATGGTTGGAATATACCCTAAAGGACACAATATCAGGGACAAAAATACACAAATCTGGTTAGATTTGAATCATACACTAGACAGAAACCTGACTTTGGTCACTATTCTATCCGAAAATCTAACAAAAATGAAAACTTGTCCTATTTTTGGGATTGCCACCTGGGCCCCTGAAAGGCATTTTCGGCTCACCCAGCCGAATTTCTAGTCGCCATGGGCGAGTGAGCCAGGGCACATATTTTTCCCTGTCATGTCTGAATTTGACGATTATGCAAAAAATTTCCTATGCTATTCTAGGCCTACCGTCTGAAAGACATCGGCTGCAGTGACCATATTTACCGAAACAACAAAACGTCCAGTCTGGTCACCTGAAACACAAGTTTATTTTTTTTTACCTAGTAATAATGTTTACACATAGTGTGATAATACACATAGCATTACAATGATTTTCTTTGATAATAAAATAAGGGTCTAAAACTAGAAATATGCCTCCTAAATTAAAGAGTCTAGATATCACCCAAACTCAAAAGTTTTAAGAGGTCTAAATGATATGGGGTCTAACTAAGTGTCTCAACCCTTCCTACCTTCAGTCTGAAGGGTTGCTGCGATGTTATTTTGTGATTGGGTCTCCGCAGAGAAACAGTCACAAAAATAACATCGGAGCGACTGAAGGTAGGTAAACCCTCCCCCACCCCCTTCCCCCTCCCAATCGACAATTACTTATCCCTTTGCGAGAACTATACGCTAGCTTATTCTTACCTCTATTCAATTAAATAACGTCTCGTATGGTAAGTGTTACTTTTGTATGCAACACGAATCGATCTACTTTCGTTTTCAACCCCAGCTGCTTGCCTAAGGCTAAACTGCTTCCTAAAACAGATGAAGTGCTGGTCCCCTGCATTGCAAGGACACACAATGAAAAACTGGAGTAGATTCGTACCAAAGAAGATTCGTCTCATATACAGGAAAAGAATTTATATTATGCTCATTGTCTTGACATTTTTGTATTCACCAACTGTTACGTAATTGTGGCCAAACTTCCTTCAAAAGATCTTTGAAATTAAGAATCATAATCACAAATTTCGCAGGCTGAAGGTTATTGTGCACGCCATTTATAATTATACATGAGTTAATAGTTGGACTTATGATTTTTTTTTTTTTTAATTAAGTTTGTTGGTTAATATTATCTTATTCTTGTAAAGTTTTGTAAATTTTACTACCCGCCATGTCATTTATTCAGTTGGCCTTTGCCAACTTGGCAACTGCCACCCGAACAATTTTCCTTCTTGTTGAAAATGGACATTTACCCTCTCCTCTCTTTCCATTCAATACATTCATTTTTTACATGATGGATACTTTTCTTTTCATTATTATTTTACGCATTGTATCTTTTTAATTATTATTATTATTATTATTCAGCTGTTTTTATTCATTATTCTTAGCATGTGCTGCGCTAATGCTGAAATGTGATGAACTGAAGATCTTGTATCTTGTGTAGTGGAAAGGCTAGGTTATAGAGATAGTACAATGTAGTGTTTATCACTCCTCTACGTAGCTTTCGTAGCTAACACCGGTTTTAATGGCAACCTTTTTTATGTCAACACTACTCAACAATTTGAAGGATTTTACACAAGAATACCGAGAATACTAAATACCCAGAAATAAATGGTCATCTTATTCACCAAATATACAATTATGAGTCGTAGAGATCAGTTTTTTGTTTTGTTTTGTTTTGTTTTTAAGAGAAAAAGTTATCGTAAAAAACTCTTCCGTTTATGGAAGTAATCTTGGTGTAGTACAAGAAAACAAATTGTACGAATCTTTGTTCTCTCGGGGCCAAATCGTGTGGGTTTTTGCACGAAATCTTTTCGAAAATCGTTGATCGGCTTCTAGTCGGAACCATTATCAACTGGCAGCCTGCTATCGATATTCAACCGGACGTTTACGGCATTTATATACCTTGTAGACCAGTCAGAAAGAATCTATAGCTATATTGTAAACCAGTCCGTAAGAGGCGTGACAGACAGCCAAAATGTCGGAAGAAGACTCAATCACAGACCAAGAAAGGGTACGTGAAGCGTGTATCAGCCGTTGCATAGGCTTAAATGAATAGTCACTCCTTTTGAAAACTTTATAATTATTTCGCTATCCTTAGTATGGATACAAATTGTATTTGTAACGTGGAAATCAACTGTCATAAACATTTGTTTTCTCTTACTTCCGCTTCAACTTTCAAACGTCAATAACTAAAATGAGTCATTAGATGGTTGTGTTTATCTGGAGAACCAAATCGCTGTTTGAATACTACCGCTTACCGTGCAAAATATTTGTATGGATATGGGCTAAGCAAAAAGGCGAGCAGAGCTCTGAAAAGAATTTGCTTCCTTTAATATTGGAGGAAGTAAATCTACCGTACCTTCAATCCGAATAATAGCTCCAATGTTATTTTGTGATTGTTTTTCAGGTGTCTGAAAAGTAAAGAATTGTACTGATATATTAGTATAAAGTTTATTTGGGTAATTCCGTACATGTGCCAAACTCATTACATATAAAGGAATGACATTTTTCACACAAAACTGCACCTCCCCCCTCTCCATTGACATAGCTCCTACAAAAATTTCTGTCTCGAAAAAATAACTTTACACCATTACATGATTTTTTTCTGGTCTGTGATTGGATGCCACATTTTACCTCACAAAACTTGAAAATACTGTCCTCAAGATAAACATAAAAGCTCACCAGTTATCAGATCACATAAATTTTGAAATAATCCCATACAACTTAATGTCCATACACGTGCCAGAATGTACACAAAATGGATCCCAAAAATCATAACTTCAATCATAAACGATCAATGCAAAAAGATACCAAGTAAGTCAGGTTGACCTTAACCAGTAAAGTTGCATAAATATCTGTTTAAAACAAGTAATGAGTGCAAAAATCTCTGTTCAGTGATGAAGAAAAAACTTGATTTTATGAAATGAAAAAGTTAAACCTACGAATCAGACATGGGAGGGTGGGGATTAGGCCACCTTGACTTACAGTGATAGCACTGGAACAAGTGTGTTGAGGAAGAAGGTATAGGAGATTATTTTTTTCAAAGAAAACTAAATTATGCATGAACCCTTAACCACGCAATTGGCACACAAATAAACATCTGCAGGGGAAGCCCTGATAGATTTATGAAAGTGATAACTTATGAAAATATAGATCAAAATGTTGAAAATTATCATACCCCAGTTTTACTTTCTGTATCCCTGATTTTACAAGAGGTACAAACAGTGCCCTAACAAGGTTTTGAGCCATAGGGGCCACTGGCCCACCCATGCTTAAAAAGTGGGGCCATCTTAAAGCTATATGGGGGCCAAGTCAGTCAATCCGATTGAAGACCAGGCTTATCTGTTGTTCTGAGTCTGCATGATCCAAGTCTGTATTCGGCTGATTGTTAGGTTCCATCTGGATAACTGTTTTGGGTGTTCACCAAATTAACTGAGGTTGGATCTGGTTATTTTTGTTGTCTAGTTAGCGCAGGCTGCAATAAACTGATGCAGAACATACTCAGAACGCATACGGCATTCTTGGGACAAAGATATCTATTGTAGTGTTCAATCTAGCTTTGTTCGTAAGGGGGCCCATTGGGCCCACAGATATGGAAATAGGGGGCCATGTTGGAAAACTGGGGGGGGGGGGGGGGGGGGGGGGGGGGCACATACAAAAAATATTGTATTTCTGATGTGATAACCTTTTTATTTAACAAGTGTATTCCCATTTGTGTACCTATGAATACTATATGCTAATAAAACTGGAACGCTGTAGACTTTATCACTGTTAATTGAGGCAACCTAATTTCCGACATTAATTTTAACCTAAAAAATGACGAAATATATCTGTCAGTGGTAGACATTCGAATTTCTGACATCCGATCATAAAGGGATTTAACTATTCCATCAGTTGCTGGAACTACAGTTTATTTTCTCGTCATAAACTAACCATCTTCGATCCGATCGCCTAGGAGCCATTTTGGTTGAAACTTGCATTCCTGTGGGTTTTTATTTTCATCGCTTGAACTAGGGGTATGGACAGGCCCAGTTGTGCTTTCTGAAGTAATAATTTCAACAGGTTTTGCCTGTTTTTGCGCCATTGATACTTCCAAGATACTCAGAAAATTGCTGCATTGCAATCTTGTATAATCAGCTGAAACTCAAGGAATCATAACTTCTGGTACCCATTGTATTTCCGAAAAACCGTGCGATACGAAGATCGATAACAGGCTATCAGTTTAATATTAAGCGTAACATCCATCGGGTTATCGATAAATTCTCACTTGCAAGATCAGTATTATGTTTATTGAGCAGAAAAAGCAAAAACGGGCGAATGGACTGTAATTCTCGGAATGGTTCTTTTACGTCCAACAGGCACGAGGTTGGTTCAGAATTGCACCATCTGGGACTTTAGGGGGCCTAGAGCACACTGGCGTGCTCTAGATTAAACACTATTGGTTAAAATTAGGGAAATCCCTGGTTACAAAAGAAGCTTGTCCGATGAAAATCGCCGATAAGAACAACACAATGGTTCTTTATTTTGCTTTCTATATTCTGACACCAAATAAAGCGGAAACCGCTCTCTACCAGTTGATTTGCCCCGCATATTTTTCGTACCTACGGCCACCATGGCGTATTTTTGAAGCGCAGGTTGGCTCATTAGACATATTTTAATATGCCGTCTGTAATTTTTTAGCGCTGATCCCGCAGTGGCGCATTCTCTGCAGATCTCTGTACAAAAACTCCCATTTGAAAAATTCAGTGGACACACTGGTCATTCAAAAGCAACTGATGCTGTGTGGTTACAGTTTTATAAAGGCTAAATTGAAAAACATTGTTGGAGTTCAATGAATTGATCACTGATACTGATTATCACAATTTCTTTTTTGTTTTAAAAAAATATTGTAAAGTAACTATTTCACTTTTTTTTTCATCTGTTCAGATTTTGCGGAAAGTGAAAGTTGCAGCTACTAATGGATGCGGGCAATTTTGTACATGTATTAACTCTTTACCAAATGACAAAATTTTAGACTTGTGCAAATTGAAAGCAGTTGCAGAAGACAATTTAAAAGTTACTCAAAACCCGACATTTTTTTTTTTCCAAGGGAAGAAGACATTACGGGACATGGAGAAAATACTGTTGACCAGCATTTTCTCCTTTTCCCACAATATTTTCAAAAGGCTTCTTCTAAAGTGTCATTGAAAGTCGGGATTGTGTGTTAAAGGGTTAAACTGTCAAACCATTTTATCTTATAGATCTTCATGTATCAGTACTGTATCTGAATGTCTGAGTTTTTCAGCAATACAACTTCTCTGTATAAAGATTAATATTTAATTGATCTTAATCGTCTTAACCCTTTACCAAAAGACAAAATTTTAAACAGGTCCAAATTGAAAGCATTTGCAGACAACAAAATAAATGTTACCAAAAAAGTAAAGTTTGTTTTCAGAAGAGCAGAAAACATCGTGGGAAAAAGAGAAAATGCTGGTTACCAGCATTTTCTCCTTTTCCCACAATGTTTTCAAAAGGCTTCTTTCTCAGGGTCATTTAAAGTCCGGATTTTGTGGTAAAGAGTTAATGCCTAATACAGAAGAAAGTGTTCCCGTTAAAATTTACACATATCAGGAGAAGGCCTTGGTGGAGGATTTACTATGGGAACTCTGGTTTCAAAACCATTTTCTGAAATTTTGTGGAAAAGAAAGACCAGACCTTATCATTCTCGGCTCCCATTTCTGCACAAAAACAAACAAACATGTTTGGTAAAACCATAATACACATTCTCAAAGTTGATAAAAACAAGTGTACGTAATTACCCGAAGTTGTGTGTGGATATGCCAGCAAAGTGTACAGAATATTCAATAAGCCAAACTCACCATCTGTCCATTATTCCCTCCCGCATCATGCAGCCAGTGAAATCAACATATCCTAGTGACAGTTTTCAAAAGAAGGAAATTGATTTTCATGTTACCCACATTTGCATGATCATCGTTATAAAGCTGATGACGCAAATATCAATTTTGTTCGAAGGTGTACGGAATTGCCGGGATCGACTCCATGTCATTCGTGCCTGCCTTTATAGGACACACACTAATAGGTGTCTGTAATTTTGATTGGCAGCGCCAGCACTGATTGTTATAAAGGTGCTTAAAGGGTTAATAAGTTTTTTTTTCCCGGTAAAGAGTTAAGTTACAAACATCCAAAATTTTTTCTATTTAATCTTTGTCCTTTTTTTCATTGCAGACCAAGATTGCTTCAGGCTTCATTCTCCATGCTCCACCAGGGGAGTTTAATGAGGTTTTCACAGGTAATAATATTTGCTAGATAAAAAACGGGAGACATGATTTAACTTTAAACTGTGTTATATTTTGTACAAGTGATGTTTGTTAGTTTGAAAGGCTTAATACTAAATTTTGAACCATTTTCCTTATTTTTTCTTTTTAAAGAATTTAAGAAATGATCAAGGCTTTAACCCTTTACCAGACGACAAAATTTTAGCCTTGTCCAAATTGAAAGCATTGGCAGACAACAATTTCAATGTGGCTCAAACGGTGCAACTTTTCTTAGATAGGGTAGAAAACATTGTGGGAAAAGGAGAAAATGCTGGTTACCAGCATTTTCTCCTTTTCCCACAATGTTTTCAAAGGCTTCTTTCCCAGGGGCATCAAAAGACGGCATTGTACGGTAAAGGGTTAAAGGGAGTCCAGACATATTGTCTGCCTCATTTAACCTGATCCTGACCTTTATGCTGAATATATAAGTAGGCATATAAATAGAACTCTGACTATTATTAAGAAAGTTTAGTTGGCATTCGCCTAAGTTACAGAAGCTAGTTCTCTGTTAGGTACTTGTATACATAGGTAAGCAATTTGATTTACGCATACCATACGAATATTTCCATCAACATTCGGGACATATGCCAAAGGCAGGCTTGTATAATGCTGAGGGCAAAAATAAAATTTTGATTTATATAAATGATGTTGACCTGGGTCAGGTTAAATGATGTGAGCTATACAATTCTTTTAGCAATACATTTCTAGTTTTCGTTAGTTTTCCCTTTTTCGTCAACAACACAACCAATATATGTGTCAATATTTAAATCAAGAAAATGTGAAAAATATATGTGTCAATATTTAAACCAAGGAAATGCAAGAAAAAGAATTTTTGAGGGTGAAAAAGAAACTTTTCATCATTGAGCGGAAGCCGATCCTGTCATCAAAATAGAGAGCATCTTCCCTTGCGAGCATTGTATTATGAAAATGAATAAAATTAGGATAATGAATAAAACACATCCTGCAAACCTGTTCACATTTCCCTGAATTTTGATACCAACCCTTATGCATTTTGGTGTCAAAATGTGACATTTGGAATGTTTTTATCACTTTGGTCCAGAACTCACAGATATTGCTCCAAAGTTTCAAATAACAATAAAATTTACACAAATCTGTTTTTGTACACAGATTTGTACGAATCAATTGGGAAAAGGCTAACATTTTGTTTTGTGGTAACATCTTAAAGGAATGTGTAGCCTTTTGATATTTTCATATACAAGGCCAAGGCAATACATAGTAATGTCTCAGACTACAAAAACATATCGATGAAAATACATGTACTTATGTAGCAATTTTTGTGTAGTTTATACAAATCGGTGGCTGCATGTAACTAAATACAATAAAAAGCAGGAAAAGTGACTTGTCCAGTATGTAAACTGCATACATGTATTTTAATATCTTACCGTAGTTTAGCTCTCTACCAAACAACAAAATTTTAGACCTTTTCAAATTAAAGGATTTTTACCATCATTTTTACCTTTTTCCCACAATATTTTTTACCCTATCAGAGAACTTGAGATATTTTGTGCAAATCTTGAATTTGTTGTCTGCAGATTTTTTCAGTTTAGGAGGGTCTAAAATCAATTGATTGGAAAATGCTTAACCCTTAGCTACACAATCTCGGCTTTTACTGACCCTGAGGAAAAAGTATTTTTTAAAAGATTTTGGGAAAAGGAAAAAATGCAGGTATCCAGCATTTTATCCTTTTCTCATGAATTTTTCTTCCATCTAAAAAGACTAATCCCGGCATTTCAGACACATCTAATTTGTCGTCTGCAAATGCTTTCAGTTTAGTCCAGTCTGTAATTTTGTCGTTTGGTAAAGACTTGACTTGATTTAGAATTTAAGATCAGTGATAATGTCAATGCTCTGAGGAGTAAGGTTGTTCTTAAGAACTCGTAACTGACTTTTGTACATTAATTACAATACCATGCAAAATGAGACATTTCACTGAATTTCTGTTTTCAGATGTGAGAATTTTACTAGATGATGACAATTTACTCAAGACTGCCTCTGGGTAAGGATTGATCTGTTTGTAGATTTGAATTGTGAATGTTATTGTTTAACCCTTTACCACACAAATCCAATTTTTAATGATCCTGAGAAAGATACCTTTTGAAAACGTTGTGGGAAAAGGAGAAAATGCTGGTAACCAGCATTCCTTTTCCCACAGTGTTTTCTAGTCTATCAAGGACAATTTTCGTCATTCCAGCCACCTTCAGTTTGTCGTCTGCAAATGCTTTTAATTTGGACCAGTCTAAATTTTTGTTGTTTGGTAAAGAGTTAACTCTTTACCAAACAACAAGATTTTGGACTGGCCAAAATCGAAAGTAATGGCAGACGACATTACATGTTACTCAAATGGTGATCTCTGTATTTGATAGGGTAGAAAACATTGTGGGAAAAGGAGAAAATGCTGGTTACCAGCATTTTAACTTTTCCCATAATGTTTTCAAGAGCTGTCCTTATCATGTTTATTAAAACTTGGGACTCTGTGGAAAGAGTTAAGTCTTAACACTTCATTTTCAGAAGCGATATGTGTAAATTCTTCATGTTAAACTGTTGTGGTCATCCTTCTTGACTGGCAACAATTTTCTTTGGTGACTTTAATTTTCCATCTTAGTATTTATAGCATTTTGTGCAATTAGTTGCCTAAAAAAGTCCAGCTCTTGACTATTATGAAATCAGTTTTTGTTGTTAAATCCTTTACCAAACAATCATTAAGACTCTGAGGATGTAGGCCGCAGAAAACATTGTGAGAAAAGAAGAAAATGTTTTTTTTATCAGCATTTTCTCCTTTTTCCACAAGATTTTCTATCCTATTCAGAGACATATCGCATCACTTAGCCATGTACATATAATTTTTCATCTGTGATTGCTTTCTATCTTTCTAGAATTGTCTAAAATTTGTTGTATGGTAAAGATTTAAAACTGATAATTATGGAGTGTATTAGTTGATAGTTTATGAACATTTTTATTTACAGTTCCTTTGCCCAATACAACAAGGATCAGTTTACTCCCTGTAAGGTAGAAGACAATAATGAACAGGTAAGTGTTTTATGAAACCTCAACATAGATCCACTGGTTGAAGGCTGGAATAGTCTATGTCATGGCATGTTTTTGTCCATCTGTCAGTGCGAAAACTTTTATTTGTGCTAATGCTTTTGCACCCAATGCAGCATATCACATCAAGGGTCTGAACCCATTTGAAATGAAAGAACCAGGGTACCATTATTTCTTCAATTGAGCCCTCCGCCCACCCTCACCCCACACACAAATTGAAACCCCAGGTTTTGTCCTAGCTGTAAAGAGACTCATCCCATCACCAATCATTAAACAAATGGAAATGAGCCATGCTCTGTGAAAGGGGACTTAATGCATCTGTAAAAAGTATCGATTCGGGTCAGCCTGCACAGACTGACCTGCGCTGAAACTATTTGCAATTGGTCAATTTTTCTGCATGTCCAAGGACAACTGCATGTCCAAGGCAAACTTTCTTTCCAGCAATTTTTCGCCTCTCACCTCTTGTACATGTGAAAAAAGCAGTGGCTTGGAAAGAAAGTGTCAGTACTGGTGTGAGAAAGCCAGGACATGCAGAAATTGACCAATGACAAAAAAATTTGGACCAGGTCAGCCTGCAGGGGTTGCACACGCTGACGTGGGTGGATACTTGTTGCAAATGCATTTAACCCCCTTTTGCCAGAGCTTGGCTCATGTTTTATTCACTTTAGGTGTATGAAGTAACAAAGTTTTTTATGGTAAAAAGCTGACAGAAGTGTCATATTAGTGTGTGTCTTTAAGTTTTGTTTTTGCAGATTTGTAACATTACTTATAACTAGATAACCCAGTGATTTAATTACCATGAAGAAAAAAAAACTTACAAATAAAAACTGTGAGAAAATTCTGTAAGCATCATTTTTTCATAATGTTTCCAGATAACGTTTTCCACCCTTTCAATGCCAAATACCATTATTTCAGCTATGTGTCATTATTATATTGTTTGCAAATACTTTTAAATTGGAGTCCAAATTTTTTTCTGACAAAGAAGTAAATATGTCTTATTTAATTTCAGTGTTTGATAACAGAACATGGTGACTTAGGAAATGGAAGATTTTTAGATCCTAGAACTCGAACTACATTCAAGTAAGTCATTGACTCTAATTTACTGCCCCCAAAAGACAAAAGCCCTATAGAACAATATCCCAATGAACAATAGCCCGATAACAAAAAAGCCCATGCCCTTAACTGAAAATCAGACAAAAACCTGATGACTGTTTTCAATATATTTATTTCAAAAATGGACAAATAAAGTTTTAAATTTGTATGTTTTTAGCTCACCTGAGCACGAAGTGCTAAGGTGAGGTATTGTGATCGGTCATTGTCTGGTGTCCATCTGTCCGTCTGTCCACAATTCCTTTAAACATCTTCTCCTCCTAAACTGCTGGGCCAATCTTGATGAAACTTGGCAGGGATGTTTCTTGGGCGAAGCTCTACCAAAGTTGTTCAAGAGATTGAATTCCACCCATAACTCTGGTTGCCATAGCAACAGAAAGGAAAAAAATAGCAGAATCTTTGAAAATCTTCTTCTCTGATTCTAGAAGGCATAGAGCTTTGATATTTGGTATGTATCGTCTCCTAGTGGACCTCTACCAAGTTTGTTCATATGATGCCCCTGGTGTCAAAACTGGCCCCACCCTCGGGGTCACAAGTTCGAACATAGGAACAAAGAAGGAAAACTTTAAGATTCTTCTTCTCTGAAACTGGAAGGTGTAGAGCTTTGATATTTGGCATCTAGCATCTCCTAGTGGACCTCTACCAAATTTGTTCATATGATCCCCCAGGGGTCAAAACTGGCCCTGCAAGGAAAACTTCAAAATTCTTCTTCTCAGAAACTGGAAGGCGTAGCGCTCTGATATTTGGTATGTAGCATCTCCTAGCGGACCTCTACCAAGTTTGTTCATACGATGTCCCTGAGGTCAAAACTGGCCCTGCTCCAGGGGTCACAAGTTCTAACATAGGAACAAAGAAGGAAAACTTTAAAATTCTTCTTCTCTAAAACTGGAAGGTGTAGAGCTATGATATTTGGTATGTAGCATCTCCTAGTAGACCTCTACCAAATCTGTTCAAATGATGCCACTGGGATCAAAACTGGCCCTGCGCCGGGGGTCACAAGTTCGAACAAAGGAACAAAGAAGGAAAATTTTAAAATTCTTCTTTTCTAAACCTGGAAGGCATAGAGCTTTGTTATTTGGTATGTAGTGAACCTGTTCTAAGTTTGTTAGCCCACCTGAGCACAACATGTTCAGTCAGTTCGAAATTGGGTCACCTGGGGTCATAAACTAGGTCACTAGGTCAAATTAAAGTAATACCTTGTGGGCACTCTAGAGGCCACATTCATTGCTCAAATGACCTGGAATTTGGTCAGAATGTTTGTCTTGATAAAATCTCACATGAGTTCGAATTTGGGTCATTTGGGGTCTTAAATTAGGTCACTAGGTCAAATTAAAGAAATACCTTGTGTGCACTCTAGAGGCCTCATTTATTGTTCAATTGATTTGAAAATTGCTTAAAATGTTTGTTTTGATAAAATCTAGGATGAGTTCAAAATTGGGTCACCTGAGGTCATAATCTAGGTCACTAGGTCAAATTAAAGAAATACTTTGAGGGCACTCTAGAGGCTACATTTCTTGCTTAACTGACTTGAAAATTGGTCAGAATGTTTGTCTTGATAACATCTCAGATGAGTCCGAATTTGGGTCAACTGGGATCATAAACTAGGTCACTAGGTCAGATTAAAGAAATACCTTGTGGGCACTCTAGAGGCCGTATTTTTTGCTCAGTTGACTTGAAGATTGTTCAGAATGCTTGTCTTCATAAAATCTCTTGAAAAAATGTAGGATGAGTTTAAAATTGGGTTACCTGGGTCATAATCGAGGTCACTAGGTCAAATTAAAGAAATACCTTGTGGTCACTCTTGAGGCCACATGTCTTGCTCAACTGACTTGAAAATTGGTCAGAACGTTTGTCTTGATAAAATATTGGATGAGTTTGAATTTGGGCCTAACATCATATTTATTTGGCATGTAGTACTTTTAATTATGACCCTGGAGTGAAATTTCGCCTATTGACTCAGGTGAGTGATCCAGGGCCATCATGGCCCTCATGTTTTAATATTGTTGAGGATTTGAGAGTGTCACTGTTGTGGGATGTCTGTTTGCAAGCATGATGAATTGCTGATTTTATGACTTTATTCAAATTTATTCAGGTATTTCTGTAGTAAGTAGATTTTCATTAACAATAATTATTATTTGTTTGCAAACTATACATGCTTTACATTAGTTTCATGAAATTAAAACATTGTGAAAAATAATGATTGTAATAAAAAATGCACAGCTTGTTAATCCAATATTAAAGCATAATTTCTGTCTTTCATGTGGAAAAGAAGTCATTGCTCATCAAATGCATTTAACCCTTTACCACACAATCCCGACTTCTAACGACCCTGAGAAAGAAGCCTTTTGAAAACATTGTGGGAAAAAGAGAAAATGCTGGTAACCAGTATTTTCTCCTTTTCCCCACAATGTTTTCTACCCTTCCAAAAGCATATTTCAATTTTTAAGTCACATTTATTTTGTCGTCTGCAAATGCTTACAATTTGGACTCGTCTTAAATTTTGTCGTTTGGTAACAAATTAAGTATGTTTTCTAGAGTTTTAATTCTTCCTTAGAATTTTCTTGTTTTCACATTATATTATGTAAAATTTTATGCTGAATACAAAAATAAAAAGAAAATGATAGTTGACAGATACATTTTCTTCTTAAATGCCCGTTTCCATGGCAGAGGTATACCCTCAAATTTTAAAAATTGTGACTTTTGCTTGGAAATGATTACAACATTGTCAGAAAGCTTTAATTTTATGATGTATATAAAATCAGAGCTTAATATTTGTATATCCTTATCAAAAATTCAGAAAATTTGAATTCCATTCATATTTTTGCAGAAAGGGTAATTTTCTTGCAATTTTGTATTCACAAAAATGTCAAAAAAAATTAAAGAGTTCTGCAAGTAAAACTGAGTTATCAAAAATACCCTTCCATAGATTTTTTCCATTTTTTCTGTATACAAAACTTGAAGTATCTTCAGTTCAAATTTAACAAAAAAGAATAGATCGACAAATTAATATTTTCACAAAGTTACAGTTTCCATGGCAACCATAAAACATTTTTATGAAAAAATCCCCAGTTATACTGAAAATTGACTATGCAATTTTTTTTTTTTTTTTTTTTTTTTTTTTGAAAACATACAAGCATAGTCATGTATTAGTAAACACAATAAAACATATGTCAGTTTTAAGTGAGAGATCACCTATTATCAAATACCACCCAGAAGTGAAGATCGGTTTGGCTAAACATGGTAAATTTTCAAATCTATTTTGAATTGGGCTTGTAAAATGTTTGAAGTATATAAGCTGGTTATAATATGCATTACTTAACATGAGGTAAGTACGAGTATAAACTTGGTTTAAAAAAAATCAAAAAACGCTTTACCCTTTCTACGACATAGGCAGCATAGAGTATGCTGGCTGATCTTCGACCAATACCAACCGCTTGTCTAGTCAAAACCGCTTGTTTAGTCAAGTCTGCAGACTAATAATTCGACCTAGGCTACTAATTTGATGACCGTTTTCCATGGTTCGTTTGACGATTATGATTTCTGATCGTGAGAAGACGTTTCTGTACACTGTGCATCAGAAGAAGTGTGTGGGGAATTGACAGTGACCTTTGTCTCTTCTGCCTCTCTAGTTGCATACAGTCGGTATTTCTTGTAGTATCATTCCTTGGAATTGCAGGCTAAACCCTTGAAATACAGTCTAACTTGGATTTCCTCACAAAATGTCGTTTCAAGCGAAACATGTTTACGCTGTTTATGATTTCACGCCGTCTAGTGAAACTATCTGAGTACTACTAACTATTTCCTTCATGAAGAGTCAGATATCGTCCTTTATACTAATATGCCTAGTGCTCCAGGTTTGATTTGAAAAGAAATGAGATCATCCAAAAGGAAGAACACGCCCAGACAAACGAACCCAGACGAACAAGCTCGGACGAACAAGCTCAGGGATGAAAACGCTTGTTTCCTTGAGCACTAGGTTGCGCAGTCACACTTAATGCTAAACATGGTTAACTCTTTACCAAACAACTAAATTTTAGACTCAACCAGACAGAAAGCTTATGCAGACAACGAATTAAACGTACATCAAATAATTATTTCTGTCTTTTATAGGGTGGAAAACATTGTGAGAAAAGGAGAAAATGCTGATTATTGTATGATTGTAAGAAATGTAATGAATCATGTTTTAATTCACAGATACGACCATTTAAAAAAGGAGGCATCAGACTTTTCCCCTGCTGATGTGGACAAGAAGGCGGAGTCCTGGCGTGAGGCGGTCGAGTCTCAGTTAACCACATACCATCATACTTATTACAGCCATGGTGTTTCCTCAACATACGGTACTAGTGACGGGGGCAATATCACTCTTATAGCATGTATTGAAAGTCACCAATTTGAACCAAGGAACTTCTGGTTAGTGTAGACATTATTAGCAATGTAAGCCATGCTCTGGCAAATGTGGGCTTAGTGCATGTCCGTGATCCATGATACCAGTATCTCTGTGATCCATGATATCAAGCAAGTCATCATAAAATTGTGGATCCATAAAATCCATTTTCTCTAACAACCTACTAAATCATGAAGTACTCTGGTCCTTTGACATGGCAGAAAAATGACCTAAAGCAGAAAGTTTCGGCTTAGGTCAGCCTGTGCTGACCGCAAAGGCTGACCAGGGCCAATGCTTTCTGCAGATGCATTTAGTCCCCTTTTGTCAGAGCATGGTTCAAGTCATTTCACCCGTTATAGTGTCTTAATGGCTATAGTTGCTTTTGCTGTCATTGTAGATCAAAGTTGGACTGCACATGCAATCTTACCTTGCCAGCTTTGTTGTGACATTCTGGCCAATGGTAGCCTTTGAATGATGTATTTGGGTGGGTGTTACTTTTGTAGCCAAATTTTTTTTATTTTATTTGAATTTGCTGATGTGGGAGTTACAAAATCAAGTGGTGTTAATGTGGTAGCTTGTTTTGTATATATTTTAAGATAAATCCTGTTCCTTGAACTGCATTTAACGTAGTATTGCCCGAGTAAAGGTGTAAATTATAGCTGATTGCACATGAGCCATGCTCTGGCAAAAGGGGCATTAATGCTTCTCTGTGATGCATGATTGTAAACAAGTCATCACAAAATTATAGATCCTTAAAATAAATTTTGTATTAAAAGCGACTGAATCCTGAGGTGGAATGGTCCTTTGACATGTAGAAAATTGACTGATAGCAATCCAGCTCTGCCTGCATTTAATGCGCAGGCTAACATGGGTTAATACTTTTTGCAGATGCATTAAGCTCATTTTTCACAGAGCACATGTTTATGACGTTGCTGGTGTAAACAGACTTTGCTATAATAAATAAAACAGGACAAATAACGTCCCTTTTTGTAAGGTCCTTATTTTCAATAACAAAACATGATGAACCAACAGTGAGCAGATACAGATCTATGACAGTTTTTGACGTGGATTATTTATTTACATTGATTTGTATGTAACATAGATGTTGTTGGACGACTCCATGTCATGGATAAGGTCACTGGGACACAGCGCTATATATTTAAACCTCAGTTATAATGCTGTTGCTAAACATTGCTCCAAACTCCTGTGTACTAATAGGAATCCAGGATACAACATGAGAGGCATGCTGTGTGAAAGGGCAGCTTAATGCAATTGTGAAAAGTATCGACCCAGGTCAGCCTTTGCAATCCACACAGGCTGACATGGGCCAAAACTTTGCGCTATTGGTCAGTTTTCTGTATGCCATATGACCAATCTACCTCATGATTCAGTCTGTTTTTAAAAAAGTGGCCATTATGAATCTGAGATACATTAAGCCCACTTTTGCCAGGGCATGGCTCATTTATACTAGGCACCTTTTACACAGGAATTTTGGTAAGTTTCTCTTGTAAAAGACGAACTTGTGACAAACCTGTCATGAATTTTTTTAAGGAATGGGAGATGGAGATCTCAGTGGTCAATCACATTTCCAGAATCAGGCGGTAAAGCTGAGTTGACTGGCATATTAAAAGTTCAAGTAAGTTGTTCGATTGTTGTATTTTTAGCTTGGCTGTTTTCAAAGAAAGCCTCAAGGTATTGTTTTAGCCCTGGCATTGTTGTCTGCATTGTAGTGCAAAAAAACTTGGACATTTTATAATATCCCTTTTATTACTGAAGATATTTACTTCAAACTCATTCAAGTTGTTAACTGTTAAAAGAGGAACCCATTCAAGAGGGACAGGCAACCATGAAACTATTTTTGACACAGTTATGCCCCTTTTTTGACTTGAATTCTGAAAGACTTTGACGTTTTATGATATCTTTGTTATTATGCAGATAGTTATTTCAAACTTGTCAAGTTATCAACTATCAAAAGGGGAACCCATACAACAAGGGCAGGTAATCATCAAAATATTTCTGATACAGTTATGCCCGTTTTTTGACTTGGAATTTTCACTGAAAATCAAGCAACTGAAGTGGAGTGTATGTATATGGTGCCTTTTTTTTTGGGGGGGGGTAATCTAGTAGTTTAGCTAGTAATGTTGAAGGCACGCAATTCAGCTTGAATCTCATCTGCGGCAGGCCCTTTTTGAGGCTTGACAGTGGTCATTCCGACAGGATTCATTCCTCTCTTTCAGGTGAATATTGTCGCAAAGGTTTTTATGTGAGCCAAGCAGCAAAGTGACATAGAAAAAGTATTGATCACAGTATGTGTAAGAGGAAATCAAGGATGCATTAATTCATGCAGTTGCCACTGTGATACAGCTTAAATAGTGTTGAAAACAACATTAAACAAACAAATTTCAAGTTTTGAGTTACATTTATTTTGTTGTCTGCAAATGCTTTCAGTTTGGAGGAGTCTAAAATTTTGGTAAAGATTTAAGAGACACTGTGCTATACTATTATGCTATGTAAGATTACTGTATACATTTATCAATAATTTCTTTCGTCTTTTTCTTTCAGGTGCATTACTATGAGGATGGAAATGTGCAGTTAGTAAGCTCCAAGGAAGTAAAGCACCCAATAAATGTTTCTGTAAGTTTCCTTCTGTTTAATCAGGGAATGCTCTTTAACCCTTTACCACACAATCCCGACTTTTAACGACCCTGAAGAAGATTGCTTTTGAAAACATCGTGGGAAAGGAGAAAATGCTGGTTTTTCTCCTTTTTTGACCTTTTTTTTTTACCCAAACCGCGACTAATATTGTCATTTGAGCCACCTTTAATTTGTCATCTGCAAATGCTTTCAATTTGGACCATTCTGAAATTTTGTTGTTTGGTAAAGAGTTAACATGTGTTTTCATCTCTACTAAGCACAGAATGCTCATTGTAACCTTTTATGTCAGCATTGCAATCGTCCTTCAACAATGTACTTCATATGGCCATTGCTGTTGAAAACTCCATTATGCTTAGATCCAGTAAGCTTTGTTTAACTTTTTACCAAACTACAAAATTTTGGACACAAAGGAATTGAAAGCATTTGAAGACGACATTATATATGTAGTTCTTTTTGATAGGGTAGAAAACATTATCGAAAAAGGAAAAAATGCTGATCACCAGCATTTTCTCTTTTACCCACAAGATTTTAAAAAGCTTTCTTTAATGATGTTTTATGAATTTCCAGAGTTGAATTTAGGGCATGGGATTGGCAAAATTACATTTCCAATAAGCAATTGGTGCAAATGAAAACTCATGCATACAGCAAGGGTTGCCTTGTCATGAGAGCTCTTTCATACAGTATAACACTGATGATAAACTTGTGAAGTTTTTTGTGATGGCTAGGTTATGGCTCGCTAACTTTAAATTGGAGCTGTAAAGGGCCGCCCTGGCCCTCTTGTTTTACCTTTACTGGTTGATACCCTGGAGAGTATATCCTGGTTTGCTTGTCCGTCTGTGCACCCCCCAGCCAAGTGGGTCAGTGGCATACAGGCTAGTAATTGCAGGGATATTAGATTCAATGGGGTGTTGGTCAAGACCTTTTGAGAATTAACTCTTTACCAAACAACAAAATTTTAGGCTGCTCCAAATTCAAAGCATTTGCAGACGACAAATAAAATGATACCCCAATGATGGGACTTGTACCAGATAGGGTAGAAAACATTGTGGGAAAAGGAGAAAATGCTGGTTGCCATTATTTTCTCCTTTTCCCAAAATTTTTTCAAAAGCCTTCCCTCTTCAGGATCGTTAATTCTCGAGATTGTGTGGTAAAGGGTTAATGATAGCCATTGCAGCTTGCCTCATAAAGTATTTGTTGGCATACTGGTAGAAGAAACTCCACTTGCTATGGCTGCTGCAATATAACTGAAATAACACTGAAAAGGACATTGAACTCTGAACTTACGAAATATTTAGATTTTTTTTTTTTTTTGAAAGGGTAGAAGTCATTGTAGAAAAAGAAGAATATGTTCATTAGCATCATTTTCTTCATTACCCCAATGTTTCAAAAGGGTTGATAATACATTATATGATTGTTTGACGAAAGGTTATAATAAATTACTCACTTTTACAGAATGAGCAACAAACGGCAAAAGAAATTGTCAAGGCAGTAGAAGATGCTGAACAGGAATATCAGGTAAGAAGTTAAAAACCCTTAACTCTTTGCCAGACAACAAAATTTTAGACTTGTCCCAATTGAAAGCACATGCAGACAACAAAATAAATGTGACTGAAAAACTTATATTTGTTTTTGGAAGGGTAGAAAACATTGTGGGAAAAGGAGAAAATGCTGTTTACCAGCAAGGCCCCTTTATATTGCAGGCAAACTCTAACATGACACTCGTTGATGTATTAATGAAGGTCCTCATAGTTCCAGTGGGTTCTGACCCATGACATGTAAGAAGATTGTGAGAAAGTGAGACAGGGAGGCCATGTTTTATTATTCCCCAGACCACACTTTCACACTCTTATTCATCAGGTTCCTTGTATTCCTTGTTAGTAATCATCCACTGAACATGCAGATAGTTTCTGGAACATCTGTTGATTTGTTGTATGTCCAGTAGAAATCCAGCCTAGAATCAGTTCTATTGACATGAGTGAATGCAAACTGAACTAAATATAGGCCATTGTATGGCTATTGTACGTCCAGTGTCGCCTTTCTCAGAAGAAGCTCTTTTCAAGCGTTGAGCATGCACAAAACTTTCCACCGCTTTTAACTGACCTTGCACAATACAGAGTGCATTTGCCTAATGAAAAACAAACAAGAAACACATGTAAATGGAAATAAAATGGTTTGAAACTGTATTTTCTGTAAGACATCTGTTAACGCAAACCTGTTAGGAGTGACAGATACTTGAAGTAGTATCATGAAACTGGGACCTGAATTGTGCTAGGTTGTACTTAATATCTTCACTCCTTTCCAAAACAACAAATTTTGGACTCTTCCAACTTAAGAGCATCTGCAGGCGACAAATCTCAAAGTGGTACCATTGAACTGAAGTTCTTTGACAGAATAGAAAACATTGTGGTAAATGCTGGTTACCGTTTTTTTTTTTTTTTTTTTTTTTTTTTTTTTTTTTCTCCTTTGCCCACAATGTTTTTACAAGGCCTCTTCCCCAAGATCGTGAAAACACAGGATTGTTTGGTAAAGGATTAATATCTCACACTGCATTTTTTTTGTTTTGTTTTACAGAAAGCAATTTCTGAGAACTACTCGACCATGAAAGATACAACATTCAAAGCATTAAGGAGACAGCTACCAGTTACTCGATCAAAAATTGACTGGAACAAAATTATAGGATACAAAATTGGCTCTGAGCTGAAAAAAGAATGATGAAGCTGAGCTGATTGTTTAGTGTATCATAGGACTCCTTTTCTCTTTTTATTTCATGTATAACTGATAACTTGACTTTGTTGAAATCTTTCTGGGTTGTAACCCCAACATTAATTCCAAAACATTCAGGAAAAACTGGTAAAATGATTTTTGTTCTGTGGTGACAAGTACACACAGAATTTTGTAAAAATTTACTATGCTGTCCCTCTACCGTTTGGCAAAGTTTTTGAGTTATTGATCTGGTAGTAAAGAAAGGTACTGAATGATATAATGGCACTGATGCAGTACACAAGCAGAGGTTATCAGCTCTTTACCACACAATAAAATTTTAGACTTGTCCAAATTCAAAGCATATGCAGACAAAAAAAATCAAAATTAGCTCAAATGAGTAAAGTTGCCTTTGTGTAGAAAACATTATGGGAGAAGGAGAAAATGCTGGTAACCAGCATTTTCTCCTTTTCCCACTATGTTTTCTACAGCTTTCTTAGTCAGGATTATTAAAACTTGGGATTGTGTAGTAAAGGCTTAAGATCTTCTTGTTTGGTATCTCATGACCTGTAACTTTGATATCTATCACTGAATGGCAATGTGACGGAGTTGTTCATATATTGTTCTTGTTTGTTAAAAATCAGGGGCTGATTGAATTTGTATTGTTTTACCCTTTTACCAAATAAGTCTGTTTTTTTAAGGCCATAGGAAGAAACTCCAGAAAGCTATTCAAAGTATTGTGGGAAAAGGAGGAAGTGCAGGTAGCCAGCATTTTCCCCTTCTCCCACAATGTTTTCAGATCTTCCAACCACAAAGACCATCAACTAAAAAATATTTACTTTGTAGTCTGCAAATGACTTCCTAATGGGTGGGTGATCTTTGTCTTCTTGCATCGAGTTATTATGAGTGTTGAATAGTATGACCTTTAGCTTTGATATTTTCTGTTTCACATCATCTAATGGTTCTTTGATAGAATCCTTCAATTTACAAACTTTAGGTAAAAAAGAAAAATCCTACCATTTTGGGCTAGTGCTTGACAATGAATGCTCTCAGGATATGTTAACCCAATACCTCATAATACCGAGTTTTAACAACCCTGACAGAGAGGACGTTTAAAAACATTTTGGGAAAAGGAGAAAATGCTGGTAACCAGCATTTTCTCCTTTTCCCACAATGTTTTCTACCATATTAAAGAATTAAAGACAGAAATCATCATTTGAGATGCATTTATTTTGTCATCTGCAAAAGCTTTCATTTTGGTTCTGTCCAAAATTTTGTCATTTGGTAAAGAGTTAAGTTATAAAAGAAAAGCCTACCATTTTGGCGTAGTGCTTTACAATGAATGCTCTCAGGATATGTTGAACAAGAAGGCTTAGAGCTGTAGATGATGACTGTCTCTAGAAACGGGTTTTGGTTAGTAAAGAGTTCTTTAAATTTTTCATCTGATGACCAAATTCTGATACATAGGACAATCACACTTCTCCTTTCGATCGAATGCATTCTAGTATGGTCCAAGACATTGGCACCAAGAAAAAACATGATTTTTTTCACTCTAGAGAAGTTATAAATGTTTGTTTAGGTACTTGTACTAGTAATTAGAAAGTAACAAAAGTTGTCTACAATTGGATTGATTTTTATACTAACAAAGTTATGAATACCTATTGGCCTTCAGTTTAATTTACCTCACAATTCTGAGTTTTAATGACCCTGAGGTAGAAGCTTTTGAAAAAATTGTGGAAAAAGGAGAAAATAATTAAAACCAGTATATTTTGCCTTTTCCCACAGGTTTTCTACCCTGTCAAAGACAAATTCCATCCCTTGAGCTAAAATTGTTGTCTATGAATGCTTGAAATTTGGACAAGTGGTAAAGAGTTAATAACCCACAAAATGATAATGTGCACAATTAGTAAACAATTTACTTGATTTGTGTTCAAGAAGTACTGTCTCTACCGTTAGATACTCCAGTATGATGTATTATGTAGAATTTTTATTGTAGCAAATTATAAACAAGTAGAAATATAAGATAGACTTGATTACTGCCTAAAACAATCCCTTGTTTTGCTGACCTGAGGGTTCAAGGCTTTTGAAAACCTTGCTGGAATTGGAGAAATGCATTTTGTTGATTTCATGAAATATATTCTACCCTTTTAAAGATAAATCTCATGTAACTCTTTACCAAATTTTAGACTTGCCAAAATTGAAGGCATTTGTTGACAACAAATGTAGCTGAATCAATGGTAATTGTCTGTGAAAGTGTTGAAAACCTTGTGGGAAAGGGGAAGATGCCGATAAATAGCAGAAAATTTCGACCCAGGTCAAAAGTTTTTGCAGATGCATAAAGCCCCTGTTTCACAGAGTATGGCTCATCTTTTTTCTTTTCCTTTCCCAACAGTAAGTTTCAGACTCTGGCAAACTGAAAGTAAGTGCTGGCAAATGTTTGGGAAATTGGTGCAAATGAACTGCAGTTCTCAGATAGTATTTATTCATATGAGGATTGGAAAAATTGCTTGTTACAACTTACAAGCCATTTCTGCTATTTCTACACTGTTTTAAAAAGGCCTTCTTCCTCAACATGCTGAAATATGGGATTGTTCCTTAACTGATTAAAATGAATAGCTTTCATTAATGTAAATTTAGTTTGACACTAATTGCTGTGTATTAACAATCATGTAGAAATTTATTTTTCCTTGAGTTTTTCACTTAGTATGTAATTTTGTCGCAGTTTTATTATTTTGTTTTGCAAATAATGGAGACTACTCGGGTATTTTAACCATGCTTTGGCTAAAGGCATCTCCATGAAACATTATATATGTACTAAGTAAGTCATTACATAATTATGGATCCATGGAATCCATGAACAGTGAGGTACACTGGTCCTTTGACATGCAGAAAACTGACCAATAGCAAAAAGTTGTGACCCAGGTCAGGCTGTGCAGACCCCCTTGTTACAGACCATGGCTTAAACATATTTATAGTATCAGTGCTCTTTGCCTTTCTTGGGTTACTTTATCAAAAAAACTTGATGGATAGCATAATAAGAGTGTACAGATTTGTACAGATTAACCCTGTAGCTGCTAAGTGTGACTCACTGACCTTTTGCAGACAGTGTAACTCAAGATCAGTCTGATTTTGGATCTACGCTGTCCGATAAGGAGATATTATTTCTGGGGGAAAAAAAAGTAAGTTTGAAAGATCATTATTCAGGTTTTTACTGTTGACTTGAAAGTTTCATTTAACTTATTTAGCAGGATAAGGTTAATGTGTCAGACTTCATTTCATACGTTGAAATAACTATGATTTCCACAACTTTGTTCGTAACTTGAACAGATACATTTGACAGTTTATTCTTTTTCGTGTGTAGGAGAAATACTGAGTGATTGACAAAATGGTAAATTCTACAGAACATGAATTGTATGCTACCGGCATGAGTATCTTGCATAAAACCCATTGTTAAAGGAAATCTTGTACTATTCACTCTAGTTTTGGGTTGATTGAGTTAAAAAGTTGAAGCCTTCTCCAGACAATCCAGTGTATTACGGACCCTGAGGGGGGAGGAGCTTTTAAAAACTTTGTGAGAAAAGGAGGAAATGGTAGTTACCAGTATTTTGTTCTTGACCCACACTTTTTGTATCCTTATCAGAGGCAAATCCTGTCCTTAGAGCCATGTTTCATTTGTCATCTGCTAAAACTGGTCATGGATAAGGCTAAAAATTTTGTCATCTGGTAAAAGTCCATTTAAAGTTACAGTCTTTGCCATTAATGTTCTGAGTACAGGTTTTGTTCCGGCAAAACTGACAAATGGATGGCCCAGAGACATAGACATTTGTCTTCATAGCTTTCTGGAAAAATTTAAGATATGAGCTATGCTCTGGCAAAAAGGGGCTTAATGATCTCCGCGATGCCTTATACAAATAAAGTCATCCCATAATTATGGATTCATAAAATCCATTTTGGCTAACAACTGACTGAACCGTGAGGTAGACTGGTCCTTGGACATACAGAAAATTGACCGATAGCGGAAAGTTTCGACCCAGGTCAGCCTGCGCACTGCGCAGGCTGACCTGGTTCGATATTTTTCGCAGATGCTTTAAGCCCCCTTTTCAAAGAGCATACCTCATATGTAGGATCTGACGTAAGTTGGCATTTGACATACAAATTTTATCCAATGAGTCTACAAAAAAAATATTATTGAGCAAGCCTTTGGAGAGCTGTTTAACATTTTTTGTCGACAAGTTCTATATAATCTTACACCAAAAGTTTAAGAATGTCAGATTCTTTTTTTTTTAGTGAACTGTTTTTCTAGAATTATAGTTTATGGTGTGTTAAAACATAGGCCTACATGTATGCGTGTCTTGAAATATACATGAAGCCTATTTGATTCTCTGACATCTTTTACGGACGAAAAATTGTTCTAAAGAAACTTGCATATAATGATTTTGTTTTGAACCCGTTTTAAACCAGTTTTGTTTTGAGAGATGATAAAATGTGTAGCTTTGTAGTGATCATCATTTTTGAGTATTAATCTCACAGAGAAGTCTGGGTCAGCAATGTTATAGAAATGAAGCATATGATTACATTGTTTTGACCTAATATGGCACCTGTTGTATTTCTTACAAGCTTACACCTGATTAATTACTTACTTGTCATGTAGAAATATTTTCAATGGAAAAAGCTGTGACTGTATTGCCATGTAACACTTAACACGATGATGAAAATTTTAAACTTGGCCCAGTTTGAAAACGTGTGCTGTTGATAGATGAACGACTTGAATGATAGACTATGGACATAGGTGAAATTGCTGTGACGAACATTTTCTTTTTTCCCACAATTGTTTTTAAAGGCCAGTTTTCTCTAGGCTCTTTAATACATGCAATTGTTATGAAAAGGGTTATAAAAAGGAATATGCTGTATATTAAATGACTATTATGCAATCTTCGATATAGTGTATTCTTGTTTCTGTATAGTTCATCCAAGCATGAACGGAGTTGTTGTCCGAAAACTTAGACATTTTATAATATCTCTGTAATTGCAGAAGATATTTGCTCCAAACTTGGACAAGTTGTTAATTATCAAAACCTGCACAACAAGGGCAGGTAACTATCAAAGTATTTTTGACACAGTCATGCCCCTATTGCAACTTACAATTTTCACTGAAAATCAAGTAACTGCAGCCGAGCGTTGGCACCCGCAAGCGGTGCTGTTGTTGAGGTCATACTACAAGCCATTTCTAATGAAACCTTGTAAGATTGTTGGTCTTGATACAATTCGACGCGTTCCGATTCTTACCACTCTCTTAATAAGCTAGGTCATTAAAATGAATGATGTTTTACACCACTTTCAACTTTATTTCAGTCATAGCGGCGAAAGCATGTGCTTTATGTATTTTCTTGTCCACATCATTACTAGACTGTAGCTCTGATGTGTCAGCAGTTTAGATGTAACTCAAATGGAGGAATTTGTTATTGAAATTATGGAAGACATGTTGAAGAACAAAAAATACTGGTTACCAGCATTTTCTTTTTTTACCGTCAATTTTTTTTTTTGCAAACTTTGAGGGTTCTTCATGGTCTATTGAACACAAGATTGTTTGAGCCACACGGAACCCACGATTGCATCTCCAACTTCAGTTCTGGTAAAGTGATGTTTAAGACTAAACATAAGTTACATAGCCTATACAGCTTAACACCCCCCCCCCCTTTCTGGCTGCAAGCGACCGTGAAGAAATCCTGGCTTTAACCACGAGCAAGCAAAGAAGAAAAGGAAAGGAAGTGAGGTCGTTGGTGCCCGTGAAATAGTAGAATACTGTATCAAAAACCAAAAGATTTGTTGATCCAATTCGTTAATTGTGAATTAACGAATTAATAATAACCATTTTCTCCGTTCTCCACAATGTTTTTGACCCTACCAAGAAAAATGTCACATTTTACATATTATAGTCAAAGTTTGATAGGAGAGAGCTGTTAGAGGAAGTATGTACACTAGGTAAACAAAGTTGATTTCACCGGAAAGAAAACGTATCCGACAGTATATGTAGATCAAAGATCAGATTGCACGTTTTGTGCAGTTTGATCTTAATCTAAACTGTCCGCAAAAGGTCAGTGAGTCGCGCTTAGCAGCTTAAGGGCTAATATTGTGTGAATTTTTATTATCAACTAAAGCCTTCATGGCACTTTATAAGAGATGAAAATGTCTTTGCACAGAAAAAACACAATGGACGATATGAAGGCTTCCTAGCACCATTCACTGTTTCGACTTAAGGCTATAATATTGGGATGCTCATCTCATTTTGTAGTCTTATATACACTGTATTAGATACAAAGGGAAAAGTTTGTCAAGACACAAGCGCTTGTATCGTCGACCCAAACGTGTATACATTTACATTCTAGTACTACCCGTGTGAAAGTAATGGTTATAGAAACCCAGGAAAGCACGACCACCAGGATATAACTGAAATAATGTTGAAAAATGGAGTTAAACACCATACAGAAAAAAACCCAAACGACGTCAAGTTTTAACATGATCTACCAATTCCGCTGGCCGATTTCACGACACAATTGATAGATGTGAATATCTTCACCGTGGTTGTTGATGTTGCCAATCGATTTACATGGACGCCGCCATGTTCAGGATCATATTACTGATAGTACTTCAAAATGGATCCTTGAATCGGCCGAGTCGTGACGAGTGAACGGAGTCTCGCTAACGACAAACTTGATTTCGTTTCTATTTAGGCCAGGAAAATTCTTCCGCAAATCTAATTTGAATCGTGTTAATTCAGATTCACTTTTATGAGCACACTTCCAGTAACTATTGCCATATCAAGAAAAACGTCTATGATGATCGGTGTTTTGTAGGCCATAATATCCCGCTAGATCACCCATTTAGCTCAATATGACAAGAACCCCGTACCCAGCTTTTGTTGAATGTTTCCTGTGCGTGCTTACAGTGGTAGACAATTATACATTTGCAGTGTACCTTGATCCGTTATCTGTCGTACAAACTTTTTAACCCTTAACCTGCAAAGCGCGACTCACTGACCTCTTGCGAACAGTGTAGATCAAGATCAGATTGCACAGAACGTGCAGTCTGATCTTGGATGTACACTGTCCGATAAGGAGATATTTTTCTCCTAAAATTAAGTTTGGAATAGCATTGTTTGCGTTTTCACTATCGGCCTTTAGAAGAGTTTTATTTTAACTTATTCAGCAGGATAAGGGTGAATTGTTTTTCGTTCCTAAAATCCATGTTCAAATTACGTTCAACACACAATACGCGTTTTCGACACTACCTGTGCATTTATTATTCTAGGATTTCCTTGCCCTCGTTTGCTCCATTTGGTAGAATACTGCTACTTCAGGGTCCGTATTCACTAGCGACTCTTAAGAACATTCTTAATCTTATTCTCCAAGATTTTCTAAATTTGAAAGTAACACAACTCCTGATTGGCTAAACCAAATGGTTCGGCCAATCAGGAGTAGTGTTACTTTCAAGTTTAGAAAATTCTGGAGAATAAGTCTAAGAACGTTCTTAAAAATGGTTGGTGAATACGGACCCAGGTTTCATAACACTTCACATGTATTACACATTATATAATTCTAATTTCAATTTCTCCATGACATTGCTACATGCTGCCCAATTCATAATTCTGCACAAATTTGATTTTCAGGACTTTCAGTTCTTTGATTTTTTTTTTTTTAATATTTCAAAATCGAAAAATACGATTGCTGTTTTTCCACATAAACAATGTAAAAACAATGTTCAACGGTGAGAGAAGAATCTTTTATTTCATAACATCTACTATCGAAATAAATTTATCCGAGCTGGGATTTAAACTCCCAACCCTCCGGTAACAACCGTACGTTACTCGATTGAGCTAACCACGTTGGGCAAATGTCATATAATATGATCTGTAAGTAACACAGGCTGTAGATTCAGCATTATGACAAATTTCAGAGATATCTGTAACTTTCTGAAAGGGATCATTAATTAAATCGGATTTATTTATGATAAAATGTTTGGTCATGTGACGTGATATTTACAAAGTGTAGTCACATGACATCCAATATTGGTACTCGTAGCAGTTAATCTTAAGCTCATTCGTATGTACTCACACTAACGTGTCGATATGTGATACAGCTTTAAGTGCCACTATGTTTAATAGGAATTTCATCTTTGGCTCGGCAATATTCTTTGTTTTATCAAGTAAGAATATTTATCATTATCAGTATCATTTATATCGTTACGAACACCTATAGACTTAGCTATATTTGGGCCATGCTCTGGCGAAAGAGGGCTTAATGCATCTCCTTGAAGCATGATACCAAGCAAGACATTAGATGATCATGGATCCATAAAGTTCATTTTGTCCTACAACCGACTGAATCATGAGGTAGAATGGTCCTTGGACATACAGAAAATTGACTAATATCGAAAAGTTTCGGCCCAGGTCAGCCTGCGCGGACTGCGCAGGCTGACCTGGGTCGATACTTTTCGCAGTTTTGAGTCACGTGTATGTAGTCTGCAAATGCTTCTCAATTTGGACTGGTCTAAATTTTGTCGTTTCGTAAAGAGTTAATAAGCTTACATTATTTGTAGGCCTATGAGAAAAATGTATGCAATAGGTCAAAATAAATACAAACATGCATGCCCAACTATTCACAAGTATGTATACCTACCTACATACACGCATGAAGTATATGTCATGAAAGTATGGATGAAGGAACGAATTTATTCATTATATTTTAATTCATTAACCCTTGGGCTGATAAGCGCGACTCACGGACCTTATGCACAGAACGTGTAGTCTGATCTCGGATCTACACTGTCCGATAAGAAAATGCTTTTCCAACCCCCACAACTTTGAAATATCAACATTTTGGTTTTTACCATCGGATTGAAAGTTTCATGTAAGTTATTTAGCAGGATAAGGGTTAAAAGATAGGACGAATTCAGCCAGTCGGTCCATCCGCCAATCATCCATGAAATACACACATACCTACAAACATGCATAACTATTCACATTTTGCGTTTGTGATCACGTTCATTTGTCCAGTTGAAGAAATCTTCACGATACAGAGGCTTTATCCAGTAGGACTGATACGTTTGAGCGCAAAACTAGTTTCTTTTAGTTTGTTGACTTCTTGGTACAACTCTTGACCTTGCAAGCATTTGCTGTCTCTACCAAATGCATGTGAGTCATGCTGTGGTAAAGGGGGTGTAAGGCGTCTCCGTAATACATTATTCCAAGCAGGTCATTACATGATTATGGATCCATAAACCAGGGTCCGTATTCACCAACCATTCTTAAGAACGTTCTCAGTCTTATTCTCCAGAATTTTCTAAATTTGAATGTAATACAACTTCTGATTGGCTAAACCATTTGGTTTAGCCAATCAGAAGTTGTGTTACTTTCAAATTTAGAAAATCTCACAGACTAAGACTAAGAATATTCTTAAGAATGGTTGGTGAATACGGACCCTGTTTTGTCCAAGAATCGGCTGAATCATGAGGTAGACTGGTCCTTAGCCATGCAGAAAATTCACCAGTCAAAAAGTTTTGACCCAGGTCAGCCTGCTGCCCTGGCTCAGGCTGACCTAAGACGACATTTTTGCATATGCATTTTTTAAAGTCCATTTTCACAGAGTGTGACTCATTTAGGAAAAAGAATTCCCATTCTCTTAGAGTTTGTACATCAAGATTAGATTGCATGTTCTGTGCAATCTGATCTTAATCTACACTGTCCACAAAATTCAATCTGCTCTCGATCTACATTATCTAAAAAATCAACTGAAGTTGAGCTGAAAGGGAAAAATATCGTCCTAAACCTTTTACAGGTCGTTTTACTTCGATTTACCTTAACCAGCTGAATAAATGAAACGAAATTTTCTACTCAATTGTAAAAGCCCAAACAATAAGTTTTCAATGTTGATTTTACCGGACAGAAAATACCGGACAGTGCAGATCAAAGATCAGACTGCACGTTTTTGTGCAGTCTGATCTTGATCTGCACTGTCCGCAAAAGGCCAGCGATTCGCGCTTTGCAGCTTAAGCGTTAATACTTTCACCCTTAAATAAAACGAAATTTTCTACTCAATAGGCTAGTAAAAGCCCAAACATTGCTTTTTCAAAGTTGATTTCACCGGACAGAAAATACCATATCGGACAATTCCGATCAAAGATCAGACTGCATGTTTTGTGCAGTCTGATCTTGGTCTGCACTGTCCGCAAAAGGTCAGCGAGTCGCGCTTAGCAGCTTAAGGGTTAATACCGCACTCAATGTTTGATCCTGTCAATGCTCAAAAAACATTTTTCATGCTCATCCCAGCGGAGCAAGAAATTTCAGCGTTGTATATAAATGTAATTTGGTAAATCTTTTGGAGTAACTTTAGGACTTCTGAGCTTTTCTTTGTTTCTGCCTAGATCAAAGTCTTCATTTAAAACTTTGTAACGTCCAAAGCATAGATGAGACTTTAAAGTTTTAGCACCAACTCAGTTGATTGACTGAATTTGTGTTTATTTATCGTCACCACCGGTTGCCCATATGGGTGACACTCCCTGAAGTTTGTTAGTTTTGTAACGGGGGATAATGCAAGATACAGGACGAAACCCATCCTAAGTAACGCCTGGTTCTTAAATGTGCTTGGTGTATAGCACCGTTACACGGGACCACGGTTTAACGTCTCATCCGAAAGATCATTAGTAATTTTAGATGGCCAGCCGTGGGGCTCGAATTCACACCCTCAAGTAACCCAAGACTTGATGTCCTACGCTCTACCACCTGAACTGTGCGGGCTGGTCCAGCCCAGTTGAGCATAGACTCAAGTTTTATATGCACTGGGACTGATGGACCTGTACTGGTCCTGTGTGCACCTGACCACCTGTGGAGATAGACAACTTTTATTTGTTGAAATGGTATTTTACTCCGCTCTCAACAACATTTCGGTAAGGCAACGGCAAAGGCTCACTTATTTATGGATTTAAATGGTTTCACAAGTGGTAGTTTGGGTTAGTCACATGCTTTGCCGAAGGACACTCTTCTGTGACCATTGACTCCCTCGGGAATCGATCACATGACTTTCTAATAACGACTCCCACACCTCATGCCGTAATGTAGCTACGGCGGACAATTTTTAAAGGCCCGGTACCTGCCAAAAGTGAACAAAAGCGTTTGTTTAAATACATTTACCGTTAGTACTATGGAAATTTCTGTGAAGGTGACAATCTGTTATTCTACGATCGGTCCAAGTGTTAGTCGCTGGCAGAAATACGAATTTTAAAATGAGGTAAAAAGTTGCCAGGTCGCACTATCTTTTGTTTACATATTGCCTGATTTTAAAGTTATTTTTTCTACCAGCGAGTAACAAAAAGTTTTCTACTTTAAGAAGAGAAAGGCTGTCTACCGAAGTTAATATCTGTCACCTTTTACCGAACAATCTCGAGTTTTAACGACCGTGATGAAGGGTCCTTTTGAAGGTATTGGGGGTGAAAATGTTGCTAACCAGCATTTTCTCCTTTTTTTTCCACAATGGTTTCTATCTCAACAAAGACAGAAATCATAATTTGAGCTACAGTCAATATGTCGTCTGCCAATGCTTTCAGTTTGGTAGAGTAGATTTTTTTTTTTTTTTCAGTAAAGAGATAACCCTTTGCCACACAATCCCGACTTTTAACGACAAAGCCCGCTTTTGAAAACATTGCGGGACCAGCATTTCTTCCTGTTCCCACAAAGTTTTCCACCCTTCCCAAATCAAATTTCAATATTTAAGCCACATTAATTTTGTCATCTGCAAATGCTTCAATTCGGCCAAGTCTAAAACTTTGTCGTTTGGTAAAAAGCTTAACAGAACCGATAAATTCATTATGAGTTTTAGCTATTGGTACGCTTCGAAATCTGTGAGCATTCGGTGAGAAGGGAGGAGTGGGGTGGTGGAGGACTTGGGTTATAAAAACTTATAAAAGATATATCGGTATATTTGTGGTAGTGAATTTTAAATGATTTTAAAAACTATTTGTCAACAATGCGGATAAAAGATTTCAGTATTACCTTGTATATAATCTATTGTTTACGATACGATATCGGATTTAAACGACTGCTTAACCCTTTCCCAAACGTCTAGTTTTGGACTGGTCCAAATTGAAAGAGTTTGCAAACGACAATTTTAAATGAAAATGAAAATGGCAGAAAGTTATCAAAAAGGGTAGAAAACGCTGTGGGAAAAGGAGAAATTGCTCGTTACGAGCAATTTCTCCTTTTCCCACAGTGTTTTCAAAAGACTTCTACTGCAGACAAGTGAAAACCAGGGCTTGTTTGGGAAAGGGTTAAAAAAGCACGCACCCCCTCTTTCACCCCCGTACACAACTCTCTCAAATTGCCACAGACCAATTTTGAAAATATTGCGAAAGAAAACCGAGCAATTTTGTAATGAGCAATCTCTCCTTTTCCCACATTTTTTACGTGTAGATTTGTATTAGACCGTACGTATTCTAATTTTACAAGGGTGTTTTCAAAACAGTCTGCCACAGATTTGTCTGAAGTGTAAAGGAGTCGGTACAAAGGTTTTAACCCTTTACCACACAATCCCGAGTTTTAACGACCCTGGGGAAGAAGCCTTTGGAAAACATTGTGGGAAAAGGAGAAAATGCAGGTAACCAGCATTTTCTCCTTTTCCCACAATGTTTTCTAACCTATCAAAGACAAATTTCATTATTTGAGCCATATTTGAATTGTGGTCAGCAAATGCTTTGAATTTGGACAAGTCCACATTTTTTTCGTGTCGTAAGGAGTTAATCCATTCCTTAAGTTAACACCCTAAGTTAAGATTCTAAATTCTTTATAGATAAAAATTAACTTTTAACTAACCTTTCCCACGTTTTTGACGAGCCTTAGTAGGGACGCTATAGATAAAATGAGAAAAGTTAAAAGTGATGATAATCAGCATTTTCTCCTTTGCACGCAATGTTTATCTTCTCTTTCTGAATTCAATCTCATCATTCGAGCCGAATTTACTTTGTCGTCAAATGCTTTCAATAAAGATTCCAAGTTTTTTCCCGTCTTATAAAGGATGTAGGCCTATACATGACTTTCATATCGCATCTAATATGAACTATTGCAAATCAGAAATATTCAGATTACATATAAACCAGTGAATAGCGCGAGCAATAGCTGCTCTTTCTATGATGTTTAACTCCTGACCATACAGTTACGAGTTTTAACGACCATGACGTCGACTCTGATCCTTCTGAAAACATTGCGGGAAAAGGAGAAAATGCTGGTAACCAGCATTTTCTCCTTTTCCCACAATGTTTTCTCCTCTATCAAAGACAGAAATCATCATTTAAGCTACAACTGATATGCTGTCTGCAAATGCTTTGAATTTGGTCGAGTCCAAAGTTTTGTCTTTTGGTAATGTGTTAATGACCCAACACCTGCACACGATTTGTTTTGTCATCTTGGAGTAGAATACAGGTTTAACATCTGGACAAGAGGAGATATTACTGGTGATGGAAATTTCTATTTCTTTACGTTTTTCCTTGTATTCAAGTATTAAGTCTTGACCATAGGACAATATTTTAGACTGGTCCAAATTGAAAGCATTTGCAGACGACAAATTAAACTGACTCAAAATCTGAAATTTGCCTTTGGAGGAATAGAAAAGATTTTGGGGAATGGAGAAACTTCTGGTTACCATCATTTTCTCCTCTTTCTCATGATCTGTTTTCATGGGGCTTTTTCCTCAAGATCGTTGAAACGTCTGATTGTGTGGTAAACAGTAAAAAAGAAGTCGTGAATCATAATTCTTTGACAAGGAATAATTTGAAAATCGTGTCTGCTGCAAATTGATTTCATAAAGTTTCCATATAAAATACTCTATATGCATGTACTAGATACTGTGCTCTTTCGTCCGCTGTTGTTACCGTTCTCTTTTGAAGAGTGAAAAAATCTTGTCATAATCTCATTATCACTGAAATATGAGTCTACCCACCCCATCTTGTTACAGCTTTTGAAATCATTGTGGTAAAACGGGCAACCTGTTTGTTACAAACTTCATTTCTGCGCCCAAAATATTTGAACCATGCTCTGGCAAAAGAGTGTTTACTGCACTTCTGTGAGCTTTACACCAAGCAAGTCATCACATAATTACGGAGCCATAACATCCATTCTGGCACACAACCGCCTCATTCATGATGTAGACCGGTCCTTGGACACGCAGGAAATTTACAAAAGGTAAAAAGTTTCACTAAATGTCAGCCTGCGCTGACTGCGCAGGTATACATGGGTCAACACTTTTTGCAAAAAACATTAAACCCTTTTTTTCGTAGAACATGACTCATTTACATATTATTTAAAGGATACATTTTCGTTTTTTTCCGTTTTTTTTTTTTTTTTAAATCTCTTTTTAAGCCAACTTAATGTTGTCTTGAATCAAAGGGCATCTAAAACATTATGACACAATATTTTAGAATTTTGTTGCTTCTTAGGGTACCTTTAGACCAATTTGACCGGACGAATTCAAAAAATCGGAAACAAAAGTCGCTCTAGTGTATCCATGTGTTTAAGTTAATTTCTTGTCTCTCTCTCTATCTCTGTCTGTCTGTCTGTCTGTCTCTCTCTCTCTCTCTTTTACACACACACGCACACACATGCGCGCACACAAACAAATCGTTTAACTATTCATGTTGAAGGAAAAAAAAAATGTTAATACAGGTAGTCAGTTAAAAATCAATATTATATATATAGGATGGTTGAGATTTTGAATAGATAGACCTACATTTGCATATCCCAAACTAATTACATGGTACATGAGCCTTGTTCTGGCAAAAGGGGGTTTAATGCATCTCCGTGATGCATTGTACCAAGCAAAAAGTGTCGACCCATATTAGGCTGTGCAATCTGTGTTGGCTGACCTGGGCCGAAACCTTTTGCTTTCGGTCAATTTTATGCATAACTTTGAAATTACAATATTTTAGGTTTTTATCATTGGCTAGAAATTTTCATTTGACTCATTCAGCAGGTTGAGGTTTAATAAACATTGTGTAACAAGATCAGCCCTTTACCACACGATTACGAGTTTTAACGACCCGGAACAGGAGGGCTACTAAAAACATTGTGGGAAAAGAAGAAAATGCTGGTAACCAGCATTTTCTTCTTTTTCCACAATGTTTTCTATCCTTTCACAAACCACGTTAAAACATCATTTTGTGTTTTAACAAGTTAAGTATCCATTTCCGAAATGTTAACTGTAATTAACAGTCTACAATACAAATATTGTCCTGGATTAAAGGCCGTATTCACAGTGCTTGGCTGTGTCGAAATTGTTCTCATATTTGTACTCTCTGCCAGACGACAAAAAGAATTTTAAACTTGAAAACATTTGCAGACGACAAACTAAACGTGGTTCGATTGATGGGATTTGTCTCAGTCTTAAGAAAAGAAAATATTGTGGGAAAAGGAAAACGAAATGCTGATATCTGGGTAATGGACAAAACATTGTGGTAAAGGGAGAAAATGCTGGTTACCACTAATTTCTCCTTTTTCCACAATGTTTTCAAAAGCATTCTTCCTCAACGGTCATTAAAGCTCGGAATCGTGTGTGTAAGCTCTATTCTAGATTCGAAGATAAGCCATCTGATTGGTCGAGACAAATCTTTCCAGCCAATCAGATGACTACAGTAGGTTTAGAATAGAAACACATTAATACTTTGAATTTTAGTTAAATCCGGCCCTAGGTGATATACGAAATCTAATATAAATATATATATGAGCCACGCTCTGACATAAGGGATCTTAATGCATCTCCGTGACGCATCATACTAAGCAAGAAATCACATAGTTAGGTATCCATAAAATCCATTATGTATAACAACCAACTGAATCATGAAATAGACTAGTCCCTCGACATACATAAAATTGACCAATTAGCGAAAAGTTTCGGCCCAGGTCAGCCTGCGCGGACTGCGCAGGCTGACCTGGGTCGATACTTTTCGCAGATACATTGAGCCCCCTTTTCATACAGTATGGCTCATATATAGGCTGATGAAACGAACTCATCTCTACCTTGTCATTTACATACAAATGAAGCGGGAACTCTCTCAGAGTTTATGTATAGGCATGCGTCAGTATATTACTGTGCAAAAATAACCTGTATATATTCTGTACGCATCTCCGTAAATGTGTCTGCCTGCTCTATCACACTTTAACCTGTTAACCCACAAGCTGTTTTCAGATAAACCACATTAATACAACATGAGAAAGAAGAGAAATACTTAAAGGAAAGGGAACCGACGAATAAATGTATAAACTTATTGAGATAAAATAGATCTATCTTTAAACTGTCGAACCACTGTCAATCAACCATCCCTTGTACATGCTGCATTCACACACTTGTCTATTTAAGATGTTACAAAGTGCTTCAACTACTCATGCCTTGGTCAACGTTCAAGTGGGCAATACAAAACAATAATAAACAAGAGAAGTATCCCACATATTATAATCGATCATGTTCATAATAGTGGTTCATTTCTTTCTTTCTTTCTTTCTTTCTATCTTTCTATCTATATATTCCGTATTTCTCAATTCACCCTTTATCCTTCCTCATATCACCATGTAAGGTAAGAATAATGTAACATTCCTGTCTAATTCGGCTCCTTTGTACTTCATTTTCGGTTTTATTCATTTATCTTTAAATTCTGTAGCACAAAAGTGAATGCAGTCATCATATAGGTACACGAAAGAAAATCAAGAAAAGGCTGTTTTTTTACAGAGACATGAGGGAGATCACCAGAAATTTTATCATTTATTTGAGATAGGGCCACGAGAGAAGTGCGATTAAATATTTATATGATATAAGTTCAAGAGAGAACTGCTATCATTTGTATCATAGAAGTTCAGGAAAGAAATCTGATTACTTACACGAGAGAAATTCACGAGAGAAATGCTATCATTTACATGAAGCGAGAAAAAAGTCATCATGTACATGAGAAAAGTTCACGAGAGAAATGCTACAATCTACATGAGAGAAGTTTACCAGAGAAATGCTATCATTTACATGAGAGAAGTTCATACGAAAAAAGCCATTATTTACATGAAAAAAAAAAAAAAAAAAAAACTATCGTTTACACGATAGAAGTTCATGAGAGATGCCATCATTTACACGAGAAAAGTTCATGAGAGAAATGCTATGATTTACATTAGAGAACTTCACTAGAGAAAACCCATCATTTACATGAGTGAAGTTCGCGAGAGAAATGCTATAATTACATGAGAGAAGTTCATTAAAAACGTCAGTATTTACATGAGATAAATACTAACTTTTACATGACGGAAGTTCACGAGAGAAGTCATCATTTACATGAGAGAAGTTCACGAGAGAAATGCTATAATTTTCATTTTCATAAGAGAAGTTCACAACAGAAAGGCTATTATTTACACGAGAGAAATGCTATCGTTTACAATAGAGGAGTTCGTGAATAGAAGGAGTTCACCCGAAATCTGATCATATTTATATGTAAGAAGTTAACAATATTGATACATTGGCGCAACTTCCTTGAATTAAAGAAAATCATCTGTTTGCATGTAGAATTATCATATGAAAAAGTGTAAAAGCCTTGTAAATGAAGAAATTAACCCTGCGTTTTATCACCCTTTAGGCTGCTAAGAGCGGCTCACTGAACTTTTTCGGACAGTGTAGACGTGCAGTCTGATCTTGGACCTACACAGTCCGATAAGGTGATATTTTCCTCCAATAGAAAAGAAAAAAAAAAAAAAAAAAATCATTATTTGGGTTTTTAATATCGGCTTGAAAGTTTCATCTAACTTATTTAGAAGGATACGGGTGAAGGCAAATGTTTACAGTATTTCAGTTGCAAAAAAAACCCCCTTTTTACTTCAACAATGGTTGTAAGAAGATATAGTACATAATCTGATTGTCACTCCAGTGTTTTGTTTTGCACAACGCCCCGTCATGCAGTATACCATGTTTTTCACAGCATGCTGTCCACAACGTGCTCAACGAAATTCAGATTAAGATTTCTTTATTCTGTAAATAAGGTCACCGGCCCATTCTACATAACATAGATACTATCTACGAGAGAGAGAGGTGACCACTTGATGGAAGTGATGGAAGACACCCCCCCACTTTTCTTCAACATTGATTTCTTATTGCCGGCATGTCGTGGCCACGGTCATTTTGAATTTTCGAGTTTCCCCATAGACTTCCATCTAATGGCTGATTTTGCCAATTATCTTCTCCCCCGGGATCTATCATGTATCGATTTAGCGCCCCCCTGTAATTGACTTTATTCTGTTTTCACGTATTTTGAATGTCGTAAACCATCTAGAATACAAATAAGATAATGAAATCTCTCTGATGCATTTAAGTCTTCTCAAGTTTTACAACAGATTTCCATTAGTGGGCTTGTTAGATGCTGTAAATATGTCTCAGTGACTCGTAACAAGATTTGTATTGCTCCAGAGGTTATGAATTGTAAAATTGTGAGCTAATATCGGCTTTCAATCGTTGGGCCAGTAAATTTTCCTGTGTGAAGTAGCTTTATTTTTTGTTCAAAGACGCATATTGTAAAAAAAAAAAAGCATATTTTACAAGAAGCTATCTTTTTATCTTCAATTTGTAGGCTTTTTAAAGATTTCACTTTGAAATCACACGTAAAACAGCCGTGCCTACACATGTATGTACATTAACCCTTCATGTAAAACAGATCTTATTATTATACTGCAAAGAATTTTCTCCCGATCTGATTAGATAATAAGCTCCGGAAATCTATTTCTGTACACAGGCAGCTCCCAGGAAATAGTACAGTATCCCCGTCGGGAGCCTCGGAGACACTTATAGACACTTCAACGCAAAATCCAAGATGGCGACGTTAAATCGAAGCCAGTCGCACACAAGACAAATATACTTTAACATTACTTGTTTCCCTTGATGGTTGTCATTAAAGTGGAAAGAATGGATTATCTTTGAAAATAAATGAGAATGGTTAAATACATTGTCATTTCTAAAATAAAAAGATTTACATGGGGTTAAATCGAGCCATTCCCTTCGTCATGTAAACAAATCGTAAAGTGTCAAAAGTCATGCAATGTAGCTTTAAAAATGATAAAAATAAACTAATGATTGTTTGCAAGCAACTAATAGTCGTCTGCTGTTTCCAACAAAGTCAAAGAATGAATAATTACATATCATGACGTTGTTTAAGTCCATAGTTAAATGAAAGTAAGTCGAATCGCAGCGATTTCAGTGCACCAAACTGCACGTTTTACAGTTTTTAGTGACGTCAGTTTTCAGCGACTTCAGTTTTCATTGTGTTTGGGGCACTCAAAAGGGAAATTCGATTTTGTAAGCGCACTCGATTTGTGAAACTATAAAACGGAAATTTCACTAAATAATAACCTCTGAATGGTAAAACTTTGCAGTATAATGAACTCGTTGTTCGGTGAGAGCACTTTGAAACTTGTTCACGCCTTCGGCTTGAGGAGACATGATTTCCCACAGCCAAGAACAATTTTCCAAGTGCCCTGGCACCTGACCGTACAACTTATAATGCCCCACTTAGCGTTCTATTTAACCACCCCAAGTTTTGGTAAGACCCTACAGATTACCTTTTTCGTCGCCAAAAGTGATATAAAAGCTCCTTACCAAACGACAAAATTTTGGACTTAACCAATTTGAAAGCATTTGCAGCCGACAAATTTAATGTTGCTGAAATGAGGATTTCTTTGAAAGGCTAGAAAACATTGTGGAAAGCGGAGAAAATGCCGGCTATCAGCACATATCTCTTAAGTCTAGTATCAGTAGTAAAGCTTTATAACAGTTTCCGATTGAAGCATGCCGGTATAGGAGGCATGCTGTAGCAAAAGGGGGTTTAATGCATCTACGTGATGCATTTTACCTAGGCATCTCATAATGATGGATCCATAAAATCAATTTTGTATCACAACCGACAGAATGATAAGGTAGACCGGTCCTTTGATATGCAGAAAACTGACCGATAGCAAAAAATAACGATTCAGGTCAACCTGCGCGTACTGCGCAGGCTGATCTGAATCGATACTGTGTTTGCAGATGCATCAAGTCCCCTTTTCATAGCGCATGTCTCATAGGTATTCATTGACCTCTCACAAGGTTTTTGAAAAAGTATGCAAGTCTTTTATAATTCTAAACGTAAATTCATTTGATTAAAAATCAACCAGTGAGAAGAAACGTCAGAATTTGAATTCATCTGAGCTAAAAAGGATAGGGAATTGACAAACTGCAGTTTAGAATAGAATCAAGTAATTGTAATTGGAAACATTTGGGTTTGATAATGTTGTTCAATAAAGTTAATCCCTTCAATGTACATAATTTCATTTTTCCTGTCTTTCACTGAACTATGTCACTAAACCGAAAATTCTTGATTGATTATTGATCTTTTTGTGTCCCGAAAATAATTGTTTTCTAAAATTTTAAGGAGTTTGGATACCGTGTTAAGATAGCAAGTCGCTTAGAGTGTCTTGTTGTTGTTTTAATTTTCATCAAATCTAATAAATCGTTTAAAAGATATGACGAGAGAGAGAGAGAGAGAGAGAGAGAGGCGGATCGCACACGACTTTTTACGCCTAGCACCAGACCAATTTCAAAGCATTGTTACAAAAAGAAATCGCAACAAGCATTTTTACACGGATTTTCAAAATTGTGTCTTGCGAGCCTGTTTCAGAGTGTAATGAGTTATCCAGTATGAATAAATATTTAGCCGACTTTCAAGTAAATGATCAACTGCTTTATATAATCTCATTCTACCATTGAACTGAGTTAATTAATACACAGAGAACCCGGGTCGATGTCTACTCGCGTGTGCGTGCGCCGGAAGTCAGTTGCAATTCTCGGCTTCCGGTGTTTAGGAAGATGTAACCATGGTTACCACTTAGCATCGGAGGGGATGAGATATCAGCTAGGAAATCGCGGCACTAAAACTGACTTGACTACAAAAATCACTTCATTTAGCAATGATTTATTATCAAATCGATGGTGAAAATGACATTTTAACTGGAAAGTTGAACGACGATAATGGTAGTTAGCGTACTCAAACAGCTTCGTAACTAGCAATTGGGTAACATTAACTGAGAGACAGCGACAGGGGTTAAAAAGCGACATGTTTGTTTATCGGTGGATCTGTGGGAGTTAAGTACATAATGGTGTTTTGTGAAATATCAGATCAAACTGGTTGATCGGCAAGGCAGCAAAAAAATTATATTTTGTCGCCGATACATTCCTAGTGTATAACTATCCTTTGTCATTGCACTTGCTCAGTTGACGGATTTTGTACTTATATATTCTACTCCTCCGGTAAACCAAAATTTATAGAATCTTTCATGAATGAAGAGGATCATGGCCTAATCATAAACACGTCCTCGTGGCCTAAACACAAAAACACCCTTGCAGCCTGAATATATTGAAACCCTTGCGACCTAACCATATTTACACCCTCGCGGCCTGAACATAAACACATCCTCGCAGCCTGAATACTAGCACACCCTTGCAGCATGAACATAAAAACATCTTCGCTTCCTGAACACAAATACATCCTTGCAACCTGAAAGTAGGCTATACGTACCCTCGACATGAACACATACACGCGGTCTGAACATATAGGCCTACATACTCTCGCGCCAAGAACATAGACACATATTTGTGGCGTGAACATAGACACGTCCTCGCGGCCTCAAAATAAACACACACTCGTGGCGTGAACATAAACACATGCTCGCGGCCTGAACATAAACGCACACACACGCAGCCTGAACATATATAATGTAGTGAACTGATTTTTCCTGCTTCCAAAGACACTGGCAATAAATGTGACGTAGGCATTATGGTCCCTCCTGTTTTCGAAAAGACTGAAATTAAACAAGCAAAGTGGTGTTCCTGAACCTTGCTTAAAAAAGACTGATAGTTTACTCGCTGTATGTATTGTGGTATTCCCTGCATGCCACCCAGCGTGGAGCGTTGATATTTTAACTATTGCATCATGTAAGCGTACTTTGTTGACGTTATTCAAATAGTGTTCATATAGTCAAAGATGGCGCGACACCGTATGACATTTATAGCTTTTTTGAAAACATCTCCATGATAGGAACCACAAGGGCTAGAACTTTGATGTTTTGTATGTAACATTATCTAATGGTCCTTTTTCATACAATGTCTTTAAGTTACACCTCATGAGTCACAATGGCCTTGACAAATTTTTTAATATATAGCTAAATAAACAGACGACAGTCTTCTTGCCTTCCATGGTCTTTTTTATCAAAACAAAATTGGACAGAATTTACTCATACCTTCCTTTTAACAAGACTGTCCAAATGATGTTTATGTAGATGCACACAGGGAAAGTGTCACTGTTCTTCCTGCCTGGTTGGGGCAGCAAGGCCTGTTTTTGTTCCTGTATTTTTTTCATTAGCATCAGCATCATCCAATAGTTTATATATCGATCGAACTTGTTAAAATTATGTCCTCGGGATCAAAGACGGCCTTTTATTCAATCAGGGACTGCTCCTGCAAAAGGGAATAAGTAAAATATGTCCATTTGTATACAGCATATTTATGGGCTTCCAAACTTTGTCCGTGATGTCAGGCATTGGCATTATTTGCATATTTGCACTTATGAATTGTTGTGAAAGGACCACAATAGTTCAGTTGTTCAAATTTTTTTCATTATTTTGTATTCAACACAACTGGTGGTAGGTGCGCTTTACTTCTTAAAATGTTCCCGGGTCCAAAAACAATGAGTAAGTGTATCTATTGGGTTACAAACCTCTAAAAGGACGCTTTTTGACTTTTCGGGATTTCTGGTTTTTTTTTCCACAAGAAAGGTGTTGAATGTAGAAAGATATCGAAACCACCATAGCGAATCATTTATCAAACTATTGGACATATTTTTTTTTGTTGATACAAACTTTCTTTGTTAATTTTGGGCCGGAACGTATGACGAATCCTAACTTGGAACATTATATTAGTATCTCGTGTCAAGTACATAGAATGGAAATTCACTCGCGGTTATACATTTATTCTGAAGTTCTATATGTAACTGCTGTTTTTTGCTTTACAGAAACATAAAACATAAAACGAATCAGCGAGAAAAGAAATTTTACACATTTCTTTGATATACGAGGGGTGTTAAAAAAGTATCCGGAAATGTGTCATAACTTTTCATATAATTGAGCCATGCTCTGTGAAAGGGGCATAATGCATCTGCGAAAAGTATCGACCCAGGTCAGCCTGCGCAATCCGCGCAGGCTGACCTTGGCCGAAACTTTTCGCTATTGGTCATTTTTTCGTATGTCCAAGGACCACTCTACATCATGGTTCAGTCGGTTGTTAGACAAAATGGACTTTATGGATCCATTATTATGAGATTACCTGCTTGGTAACATGTATTACGGAGATGCATTAAGCCCCCTTTTGCTAGAGCATAGCTCATGTGATTTCGACTTCAATGCAGTCCTGGTCCCGCGACAGGATGTGTGATAACGGTGTTGACCTGCCTATTTATGTCAGGCAACTGATCCGCTAAATGCCACAGGATGATACAAAGTCATGTTTTGGCAAGTGGGGTATGTTTATCGTGTAAAGGAGGATATTCCACGACACTGTAACATTTAAATGTGGAAGAAAGATAAGTGCTTTTATGGGTTTGTTTGCACTGCTCAACGCTACCTGGCGTTGCTGTAGCGACTAGAGAGTTCGTATCGGTTTGTTTGTATAGTTTTAAAGCCTTTTTCAACAATATTTCGGTTACATCAGGGCGGAAACTGCAACCATCAATGTTTTCCGAGAGTTTCTTTCACCAGTACTTCGCACAATATTATTCCCAAGCGAATGGCTGCTTTCCCACATAACCATCGTCGAAACAACCACCCCTGGTGAAAGAGGAATGGATCCTTTCGCAATGGTTATCATCAATTCTGGATAAAAAAACTGCCAAGCTGGGCTTTCGTGACGCCCTTGTTTCAAGCCTTGATCATTACCGACTGAGCTATTCGGCTGCACGCAATTAGCATCTGTGTACTTCGGACAAAGTTGTCTGTTGTACTATATATAAAATAATATCAAAATATCTTTGTTTTTTAGGAAAATCTACGTTTTTGTATGTTATTAAAAATGTAATTGCATTTTTCTCCGGATGCTTTTTTGCATTCCGCCATACAGTATTATCTCGTCCCTACGACATAGTGTTGGGGGCTCCATGAGATAATCATCCAGTGAAAATGTGACACTTTATGAAGTTTGTTTCACTTGATGATAACCTGGTATAGACGTGCCTTTGAGACAAATACTAGTATATGAGCCATGCTCTGTGTAAATGGGGTTTAATGCATCTGCAAAAAGTATCGACCCATGTCAGCATGCGCAGTCCGCACAGGCTGACATGGTTCGATACTTTTTGCTATTTATAAATTTTCAGAATGTCCAAGGAAAATTCTACGTCTCGATTCAGCCGGTTGTTAGACAAGATGATTTTTTGGGGTCCATAATTATGTGACAGTTTGTTTGGTATATCACGGAGATGCATTAAATCCCATTTTGCCAGAGCATGGTACATATATATATTGGGAAGACGATTATGTAGATCTTTTTATCTCATAGAAACGGCCCATTATGTCGTGGAACGGACCATTATGTCGTGGAAACGGACCGTTATGTCGTGGAACGGACCATTCTGTCGTGAAATGGTCCCTTCTGTGTAGCGTAAGCTTTCCAGAAGGTAACTAACAGTTATCCAGTGCATTTTACGTACTCAAAACATTCAGCGGACATAGCTTTGAACAAAGTTAAGAATAAAAGTACTACGAACGTAACCAAGTGACGTTTTTTTATGAGTTCCTATGCAAATTTATGTAAAACGGAGTCCATATCTATATAACTGAATAATGATATTCTTCAGGCTATTTCGTTAAGCAGTGACGCACACTATCCTCTGTTACAAATTTTTAGCTTACGACTTTAAGACTTCTGATAAAAATACAAAACTCTCATGACTTATGGTTTAATACATAGATACAAATGAAAACAATGTGGCGAATAGAAAGGTTTAAGATATTTTTTTCCTTTCTCCTCATTTTCTTTTAATCATAATTCGTCTACTGCAAGTTAAAAAAGTCGACTGTAGTAGGCAATGCGTTAGATAATGTCTTTTTCATGTTTAAATGTTGAGATATATCTCATCGATCCCATATTTTGCTTGTTTACTTCTTTACCAAACGACAAAATTTTAGACTCATGCAATTTGAAAGCGTTTGCAGACGACAAATCAAATGGGACTCAAATGACTGGATTTTTTCCATGAAAGGTTAGAAAACATTGTCGGGAAAGGAGAAAATGCTGGTTACCAGCATTTTCTCCTTTTCCAACAATGTTTTCAGCATCCCGTCTTTCTCATTGTTGTTAAAATTCGGGATGGTGTGGCAAAGGGTTAAACTAAAATATGATGTTATGACGGGACAATATGAAAATGTCTTAACTCTTTGCCAAACGACAACGTTTTTGATTGGTCCAAATTGAAAGCATTTGCAGACGACAATTTAAATGTTACTAAAATGATTGAATTTGTGCTGAAAGAATGGAAAACACTGTGGGAAAAGGAGAAAATTCTAGCTACCGGCATTTTCTCCTTTTCCACAATATTTTCAAAATGCTTCTTTCCAAGGGTCGTTAAAACCAATGACTTTTCTGGTAAAGGGTTGATCACTGTCTTCGACCAATAGTGATGTATCATGAATCATTATGAAGAGAATATTTTACTATTCATTTTCATATTTTGTATTGCTTACATGTGCTTCAGAATCTATTCAAATGAAAACATGCTTTCATATCGTTCATATTTTTTTTCTTGCAATAAGACGAAAAAAGGGTAAATCTGTTCGTATATTTATTGTTTATTATACGATATCCAGAGGCGCACGGTTGAATAAACCAACGGTTGGATAAATAAAAGTTATTACACGGGTGCTGAGGGCAGGAGAGCGATTTTGGTCCGAAACCTCTAGGGCTTCAACTTGAGCTTGCGACTGACGAACTGAATTTTCAGCGTTTTTTCAGTTTTATCGCGGCGGCTAGTACACCTATCCATGCTTTAATGGAGTTTCTTTTATATACCTAAGTGTTTTGCCCAACATTTTTTCCAAGCCAATTGCTCCCTCGACGCATAAAGTTCGTCGAAACAATACCTAGATGTAAGACAGGAAAGAATCCTATTGCAATGACAATAAATAATTTTCAAATTTGGCCGAGCTTTGAATCGAACTATCGACCGCTGGGCTTCAAGTGCAGCGCCTGCGATTAAAAAAAAGAAAGAAAAAATAGATAAACAAACTTGATTTCACGCTCAGCTAAGTCAACATTCTGACTTAAACTTTCATTCATACTTTAGTTAGTCAAATTAAAACACGACTTGGATATAATGAGAAGTATTAACCCCTAAGCTGCTAATCGCGACTCACTGACCTTTTGCGGACAGTGTCGATCAAGATCAGACTGCACAGAACGTGCAGTCTGATCTTTGATCTACACTGTCCGATACGGTATTTTCTTTCGGGTGAAATCGACTTTGAAACCGCAATGTTTGGACCTAAAGTATTAACACTTTACCGCACAATGCTGCCTTTTGACGCCCCTGGGAAAGAAGCCTTTTGAAAACATTGTGGGAAAAGGAGAAAATGCTGGTAACCAGCATTTTCTCCTTTTCCCACAATGTTTTCTACCCCATCAAAGAAAAGTTGCACCATTTGATCCACACTGAAATTGTCGTCTACAAATGCTTTCAATTTGGACAAGGCTAAAACTTTGTCGTCTGGTAAAGTATTAAGTAGAAATCTGCGTTTCATTTATTTAGCAGCTTAAGTGTTAAAGAAAAGAGACGATAATGAACCAATAACCAAATGACAAAATTTTAGACGTGTTCAAAATGAAAGCCTGTGTCGATCGTGTTTGCTCTTTGCCAATTTTCTGCCTGTCAAAGGATCAATCTATCACATAATTCAGTCGCTTGTTAAACAAAATGGACTGTATGGATCCATAATTATGTGATGACTTGTTTGGTGTAATGGATCACAGAGATGCATTGAAACCCCTCTTTTCCAGAGCGTACCTTAACTCTTTCGGCGCCAAATAAACAAACTCGGCTTTTTTTGATGGCTGTAAATGGAATCTACTGAGTCTCCGGAAGATTTTTATCACATAGGCTTGACCAAACAAGCGGAAGGTATAGATCAAAGATCAGACTGCACGTTCTGTGCAGTCTGATCTTGATCTATCCCGTCCGCAAAAGTCCCTGTTTTCGCCTAGTGCGCTGAAAGGGTTAAATACATTGTCATTTGGTATACATCGCTGAAAGAAAAAAAAAAAAGGTATTTGAGCCATGCTTTGTGAAAAGGGGGCTTAATGCACCTGCGTAATGCATTATAGCAAGCAAGACATCACTTAATTATGGATCCATAAAATCCATTTTGACAAACAACCGTCTGAGCCATAAGGTAGAACTATCCTTTGGCATGCGGAAAAGTTAAAGATAGCGAAAATTTTCGGCCCATGTCAGCCTGCGCGGACTGTGCAGGCTGACATGTGTCGATACTTTTCGCAAATGCATTAAGCCCCCTTTTCATAGAGCATGACTCTTTTTTTTTTTTTTTTTTTATACATCAAGCCCCACTTTTCAAGACAGAAGTGTTCATGATATCGTAAGATTTGGATTTTTGTTTTTCTTGCTTGCCGAGGGTGGATAGGATACGATTGATTGCGACAGGAATGTTTGGTCATGAACTGTTTGTTCCATCCACGATATGATTCAAACACTTATCGGACCCTATCAGTTTCGTGTCCGGAAATTTGTATAGCTCTTAACGCCGTTATCAAGTCAAATAGTTAAACACATTTTCTTCTGCAGACGAACTTTTTTTTTTTGTCTAGCTACAGAACGTTTTTGTTAAATATCGTGGCTGAAGGAGAAATGTTTGATAACGAGCAATGCTCTGTTAAAACGGAGATTAATGTACCTGCAAAAAGTGTTGACCCAGGTCAGTCTGCGCGTACGCGCAGGCTGACCTGGGTCAATACTTTTTGCCATTTGTCAATTTTCTGCATGTCAAAGGGCCATCATACCTCATGAATCAGTCGGTTGTTATACAAAAAATGGATTTTATGGATCTTGTGCGATGATTCACTCGGTTTGATGCGCTCAATTGTTTTAACACATGTTCGTGTACTAGATCTTTATTAAGGCTGATTATCTATACTTTACAAGCAAAGTTTCAAAGTCATCTGCTTTAATTAGCTTTGATTCGGAAGGATTAAGAGTGTACGCCGAGACCGTAGTGCTTGTCTTAGGCCTCCTTCCTGTTGTACACACATAATCTAATCGCACAACAATCACATATCTTCAACTTTTTCGCCGCCTCATAAGTTAGTTCGACATTTTTCAATATTTGAATCGTTCAAATTCACTTTAAATGACACGACATTTTTTGCTGTCTGATCTTGATCTGCACCAACAACATTAGCTACTTATAACCGTGAAAGACCACACGAACGCAATAGTTAGTTATAAACTTAATGTTACACAAATGGCCCGATAATGTCTGGATTGAAATGTGGCTTTTATTGCAAGCCCAAGATAACAGTGAATGCGGGAAAACATGGTTGGATAGTCATTCCTAGCTCACTGCTGCAGAACATTGTTTCTACGATGATTACGTGGGAAAACAGGCAGTGGCTCAGAAACAATTTTGTGCAAAGTGCTGCTGAAAGAAACTTCAGAAAAGCACGATAGGAGCGCTGGTCGTCACGAAGTAATGTTGAAAAAAAAGAAAAGATAAAAAATGAAATAAAGAAATAAATGTATCTTTAAAAAAAACCAACAACAACCGATGTAGATTAAAGATGACGCGTCGAAATTTTCTTATGCAAATTAGAACGATTTCAATTTAAATATTGTAGTTTAATTAACAGTCAAGTAACTTCCGCCCATCCCCCCAACACACACACAAAAGAAGAAATGGTGAAAAGCATCCATGTAATGATACCATGTATACTTATTTCTTTGATGTGAATTTTTGAAATAAATTAATTTTGAAAAACAATTTCAGATGACGCGTCGTAATTTTCTTATGCAAATTATAATTCAATAAAAAGCATCTGTAAGCCCGACTTCTACCGTCTTTTATGTCAAAATAATAAATGAAAAATGCGAGCGATCAAATATAGCTTTACAATTCAATGGAAGAGCATTTAATTCAAACCGTGATAAGAAATCAATATTCCTATAAAGCTGCTCCATCTTAAAACCGGGACTTCGAGACCCGGGGTATCAACTTGTCTTTATTTGGTCTTTTACCCCTGTAAAGGCTTCCGTGAGTGTACTCTTGAACAAGGCATTGCAGAACCCAGCGGATTGTAGTGGTGCAACTCAGAAAATATGAATACATGTAAATGAAATGTTGCCGCGATGCAATGAAAAACGATTATAAACTGGTTTTAAAACCATACAAACCATTTTATGAAAAATAATCTTAGGTAAAGCATGTTTGTCTGTTCGTTCGTCTATTCGTCCGTCGGTTGATCTGTTCGTCTTTTTGCCACTTCTGCTTATGCGACCACTATCACTCCATATACGGAAGTACATTGAAAAGAACTTTTTTTGTTCTGCAGAAAATAATTATTGTGAAATATCAAGCCTTGGGCTGTAAACCCGACTCATTGAGCTTGACAGTGTAGATCAAGATCAGACTGCACATATCGTGCAGTCTGGTCTGGGATCTACATAGTCCGATTCGGTTAAAAATAAAAGCTTTAAAGTAAAACACTTAGTTGCCTGCTATTGACTGGAAATGTTTATTTCGTGTAGCAGTCTAAGGGTTAACCGAGTGTTTCTGCGGTGAATCTTCCCCTGTTTAATCTTTTATACTTTGCTTTATGAGCGAAGCTCTGGGAAATACAGGTTCATTATGCATTATACCAAGAAAGTCGTCGCATAAGATGTATCCATTTTGTCCAATAATCGACTCAATCATCAGGTGGAATGGCCCTTTGACAAGCACAAAAAATTACCACCTGCAAAAAGTTTCGGCCCAGGTCAGCCTGCACGGACTGCGCAGGCTGAGCTGGGTCGATATTTTTTGACAACGCATTTTCACAGAGCATGGCTCAATTGTAAATATGCAATATAGTTGCAGCCTGGTGAAACAAGTATAAAGTAGTTTGTGAATGTTGACCAGAGCTATTCGTACCTAATGGTTTACTATTCAACAAAGGGGCCCCTTTTTACACGACATTAAGGACTGGCATATTAAAAAATCTGCTTCAACTCATTACCTCCAGAAACCAATTAGCAGCAGACGACTTTGTACATAACTTTGTAAAAATTCATGTTAAAATTGAATAATTAGAACGAATTTTACGTCTTATACATGAATAACGGCAAAAAGTAATAGAGCTTGTCATTAGCAGTTTCTCTTTATCCATTTTTAATAATAATAATAATAGTAATAACGTTCTGGTAAGGACTCGAATAAACTTATACAAATGGCAATGGGGTAAGAGTCACCCACAACATTGTCCATTCATGTTATGACAGCCAAGTATGGTAAAATGAGACGCTTTGAGCACAATATAAAGATGTAAGGCACTATACATCAATTTATCATCAGGGTCCGTATTCACCAACCATTCTTAAGAACATTATTAGTCTTATTCACAAGAATTTTTTGAATTTTAAAGTAACACAATATCTGATTGGCTATACCATGTGCTTCTGCGTTCATTTCTAAACGTAGAATAAAACAAAGAATATTATGAGGAATGGGGTGAGCCCCGGTAGCGCAGGCGGTATCGTACAGGACTTGAGAACATAGGTCGTTCGAATCCCCAGCTCGGCCAATTTCTTCCCGATTATTGATGATAGTTATTGCGACAGGATTCTATCCTCTCTCACCGCTGATCATTGTTTCGACATTGTTCCTTGTGTGGGAAAGTAGTCGGTGGCTTCAGAAGAACATTGTGCGAAGTTCTGCTAACAGACACTCAAGGAAAGCATTGCGCAGTCCGCTCTGATGTTTCTGAAATAATGTTGAAAATAGCATCAATCAATCAATCAACCAGTCAGTCAGTCAGTCATTTAGTCAACAAGAATGGTTGGTGAATACGGGTCAATAGTGTACGGATAGAACCTAAACCTCGTAAAATAGAGGTTTTCGGTTCCAAGCCAGTGATATGCGTTGTCAGCCTTAGGGAACTACATGTACACACTTGGTGGCGCAAGCTCTGGCAAGGTTTCCAGGAAGCAATTATAGAGAGTGACTGATATAAATTGTATGAAATTGTTTCATAATCGATGTAAGATGAATTAGCTTGAACTATTACCTGGAATTTACCTATAAGAAAAGGAAATACTACTCTATTAGTTACTTTGAAACAGCCTTTATGGGAAAAAAAATATATTTTCAATATTGCCGTTTTCAAGAGGTTAGAAGCATTTTATTTCTCTAGCATGTTTTCCTCCAACCATAATTTTATACAAGTATACATATGAAATAATATAATAATAATAATAATAATAAATGATGATGATGATGATCATGATGATGATCATGATGATGATCATGATGGTGATGATGATCATTATACGACCTTCATTCGACCATGATTTAGTTTGTCGTCTGCAAGTGATTTTTGTTTGATTTTTGTCGTCTTGTAAAGAATTACAGCATTGAATTTATAATCCGACTATCTTGAAACCGATTCCCGCTGTGAAGAGACCTAATAGAGAGCTGTGGCTGTAAGGTGTAATGATTGATTGAATTAAGCGACTTTGTTCAATATTTGTTTTAATGATAAGTATTTGTTCATGTTTTCAACCGCTCTTCTACAAACATGATTTAATCTTGCTCATTATTGTCAAAACTTGTAAGGACGCTTCAACCCTTGACCAAAAAGTCAACTGATTGATGACCCCGAGGAGTGAAGCTTTTGCAAACATTGGGAGAAAAGGAGAAAATGCTGGTAACCTGCATTTTTTCCTTTTTCTCACAATGTTTTCTACTATTTCAAAGACAAATCCAATCATTTGAATAACATTTGAAATGTCGTTTCCATGTGTTTAACTTTACCAAACGACAAAGTTTGAAAGTTGTCCAAACTGAAAGCATTTGCAGACGACAAATTAAATACTGCACAAAGGTTGAGATTTGTCTTTGATAGGCTAGAAAACATTGTGTGAAACGGAGAAAATGTTGGTCACAATTATTTTCTCATTTATTAAAATCTTTTCAAAAGCCCTCTTTACCAGTGTCGTTACAAGTCGGGATTGTGTGGGAAAGAATTAATCTTTATGAGTTTTAAGTTTTTTCGTTTGGTAAAGTGTTACAAATGTAAAGCACATAAATAAAACGTAAGGCTTACGCCGCCATACTTGACAAAATATGTACTGTATGGAGAGTACAGACTACGATCAGACTGTACAAGCGGACAATATGAGGTCCACACCCTCCGCTTCTCTATTAAAGGTTTGTCGCCCCCCCCCCCCCCCAAAAAAAAAAAAAAAAAAAGATGTCAATATACGTAGCGACGTAGCGAACATTTTTTGTGTGATAGTCAAAGAAACGAGATTCAGAATGATAAGGATTAAGTAGGAATTTCTAAACACCATTTTGTCTTTAAACTGACTGCTTACCCCACATAGGTATGGCGTTAAGGGTATCTATTTGCACGTTGAAATTATACTTCTATGTCACATATTATGTGACGGAAACCATGATATACTGAGAACGATAGTTTGCATGTCATTGTTCTCTCTCTCTCTCTCTCTCCCTAGGTACACACACCACGCACTTTCAGGCCAATAATAAAAACCCAAACGTTGCTATTTCAAAGTTAGGTTTTGGGGGAAATTATCTCTTCATCGGACAGAGTCGATCCAAGATCAGACTGAAGTCTGATCTTGATCTACTCTTCTGCTAAAGGTGAATGAGTCACACTCAGCAGCTTAAGGGTTAAGCAAGTTTATAATGAGTTCCAAAAGAGGGCCGACATCAGGTTGATGAGATTCACACGTACATGTACTTAGAAAGCAACTGTTTAAGGCAAATGCGTTTTGAATATTCCTAGCTAGACTTGAAATGGGTGTTTATCATCTATGACGGGCCCCGACAATTACCAGACGACAAAATTATATCCAAATTAATAACATCTGCAGACGACTAAATGTAACTCATATGATAGGATTTGTCCTTTACAGGATAGGAAACATTGTGGGAAGCATTTTCTTCGTTTCCCTGCAGGTTTTCAAAAGGTTTCTTCAGGTTTGTTAAAAGACGGGTTAGCAGCATTTTCCCTCTTTTTAGCTCGCCTGGGATTTGTCCAAACGGAGCTACTGGACTACCAAATGATTTTTGATCTTATTTTTAAACTGCAGATCTGTGCCAGGCAATAATTCAGCATGGGTATATGACGAACTATTTCTACAGTCACCGACCTGTCGAAGTAAACGACTCTTTAATACTAGAACTAACCAGTCGAGTGCTTGATGACCGGCCAGCCAAAGATCACATGGCTTGTGACGTCAATATTGTGACACTTCCTTCGCGCAGAATACTTATCCACTTCCTGTCTTTAGAAATCTCTTACGATGAAAAGGAAGTTGACAGGTAAGATTAAAGTCAGGGTAAGAGACATAAAATGTCGACAACTGTTAGTCGGGCGGAAGGCACTGTGATCACACGTAGTCCTAGTTATCCTGGGCCTGAGTGTGATAAATGAGCAACTTGACCCGACTAACAAATTCAAATCTCAGTACGACCATCTCTCATAGAAGATTGATGATAGTCATTACGACAAGATTCACTCATCTCTGAAAGCGACAAGAGACATTTGAAAAAAAGTGTTCAGTGCTGTACCGGTTAAAGAAATACAAGGAACGCAAGAACAGGTGCACTGACCACTGTGATATAGCGGAAGTAATGTTGAACGCTGCGTCACCGAACAAATACTATGTTAACCCTTTCCCAAACAAGCCCTGGTTTTCACGTGTCTGCAGTACAAGTCTTTTGAAAACACTGTGGGAAAAGGAGAAATTGCTCGTAACGAGCAATTTCTCCTTTTCCCACAGTGTTTTCTACCCTTTTTGACAACTTTCTGTCATTTTCATCAAATTTAAAATTGTCGTCTGCAAACTCTTTGAATTTGGACCAGTCCAAAATTTGTCGTTTGGGAAAGGGTTAAACAGAGATTTTATGATGATTTTAGCATGAACTGATTGTCCGAAACAGGGGAAAAAAACACCGAAAAGATTCCTAAAAGAACAATTGATAATTTGAAATGCAAACTCTAATTTGATGTTGTCATTACATGTATTTATTCGACGCCATCTTTAAAAAAAAAAGTTTTCTCCCTCTACATTACCTTCAGCAAGCCATTACATAATTATGGGCCCCTAAAGTCCCTTTTTGTTTAACAACCGACTGAAACATAATGTAGAATGGTCCTTTGACATATAGAAATTTAAAGATAGCAAAAAGTCTCGGCCCATGTCAGCCTGCGCAGTCCTCGCAGGCTGACATGGGTCGATACTTTTTGCAGATGCATTAAGCCCTCCTTTTCAAAGAACACGACTCCAATACGGTCATTGTAAAAGATGTAAAACTAAATGTTGTTTCAGACTCCATGTTTATGACTATAAAGCGAATGGCGAGGATGTAAGACTGACACCGAGCCAGGGACTGTATGGTATATACGACTCGTACTACCGCGGACTTCAGGATTACAGGTCGACGGGAAATCGACTGAAACTCGATTACCAAGGAAGGCCAACTCTGGCCTACGATGGATTTAAGATACTCATTACATCCTTTCGAGGTACACAATCAAAATTTGATTTTATTATCATATGCAGATACAGAACAAAACAAATTTCATATTAAGGGCCCAATAGCGATAAAAATGCAACGCAGATGTTAAAATGCATTTAAAATTAAATCATACCATTTAAAAGCATGGAAAATATTGTGAATATTGTGAAGATAACATTCTGTTACTGTATGGTCAGTCCAAATGTAAGTCGCTGGCAGAAAAATGAATTTTAGAATCAGGCAAAAAGTGAACAAAAGATAGAGTGACCTGGCAACCTAGTTTTGAAATTAATTTTTCTGTCATCGACTATACTTGAACCCACAGTACAATAACAGATTGTCATGTTCACAATGATTTCCATACTTTAAAATGGTATGATTTAAATTTACATGCATTTTAACACACGCCCTGTTTACTTTTGTCAGCTATTGTTACTTTAACTGAAGTACATAACAGTTCGTTACAATACAACACGCAATAATGACGGTTACAAACGAAGAAATGAAATGTAAAATTGCTTTTATTTTCCTGTTATCCTAATACGAAATACTTAAACCCTTTAGTAATACCTACATGTAATTTTCTTTTATCTTGTAGATGTTGAACAAATTGAAGATTTTACTTAAAAAATCTTTTTAGAGTTTATAGACATTTTAGGGAAAAGATGACGTTGCTTGCAGAAATCAATTGCTTCCCTTTCCTCTTTCTCAAGACTGGTAACTTGCAAATGCATAATAACACGTTTTTATGTAGTTACGCGTTAAAATACGTATTGTTTTCTTCTTTGAAAAATATGATGCTGTGCTGTAAATGAGAATTACTGGTTCGATCCCCGCTGGCAGCGCTAAGAATGTCCCTGGGTAAGGCACTGCAGAGCCACAAGTCTTACTATGTGATATCCAGCGAGACAAAAAAAAAAAATGAGATGTGGTCATGAAAAATCTAGTTAACTTAAAACTGCGCAGAACACCGTTCAGACAAAGGCAAAACTTTAATAAAATATTCAGAGCTAATACAAGCAAGTTATCTTTTTTGCCAACTTACTTCTAAAACTATAGTGAGGAATGTCGATTTCTGTTTGCATAGATTCACGTGGAGATTGTGGACGTGGGTTTTTCCGATGTTTACGTAAAAATATCTGTATCCCTGCAAGTCTGTGGTGCGACGGATACCAAAACTGTGGCATGGGTGATAACAGCGATGAAGCGACCTGTGATCTTGCTCCGGAAAACGAATGGAAGCCGATAGGTATTTCGCCAAACTTTGTTGTATTTGTCAGTTTTTTTTTTTTTGTAAAATTCCTTCGTTATTGTAAGGCAGTTTTTTTGCTGTTTTCTTCAGATAGTGTAGATCAAGATCAGACTGCACAGGGCGTCAATTACTCATGTAACTGTCATGAACCGGTCAGCGAAGGTTCGCCGACTTTTCACCGAACGGTCTCAACAAATCGCAGAACAATCGCCGAATATGCGGCGAATAATTGCGGACTAATTGCCGCACAATCGCTGACTAGTTGCAAACCTTATCGCCGATTGCTCGGCGATCATGTCTGTACTCCATATATGGGCATAGATTAGTTGCAGCGGTCTCATCAGTTGCAAACCAAATCGCCGATAAATCAGTCGCAGGGCGGTCACATCGCAATCGCAAGCTTTGAGTAAGCCTAGCTTAACACTTGAAAGCCAAGTATATATGTATAGTATTTATCATTGTGTTACACGAGATTTTGATTCACGGTAAAAAATCCAAACAGACTATTGTAATAAGATTTTGTGTTAATGCAATATTTACAGTATTTTCCTTTCGCATGTCTACATGTTATTGTATGCTGTTATGGGGTATATTTAATATTAATGCAGCTTTTACTCGACTGTCAATGGAGCGAAGCACGATCTAAGTCTACAAACTCGGACAAATAAGATAACAACAGCTTACACGAAATCTCGGACATTGTAGATTTAGATCAGGTTGCACTTTCGCTGTCGCCTTTCTCGTGATCCACGACTTCTACATAAGCTGCTATTTCGTCTGTGACACACAGGCGCTTGATCTTTGACAAGTTTCAGCCTCTGTAACCTAATATATGAGACAAGGTGTCGAACTATTTTACCTACAGAACACCACACAGAGTCAATTGCCAGTGCTTTCACACATTTCTAAACTAGAATGGAAAACGTCGTTACTTTTATCGTGCTGCGCGATAATTTATCCGAATATGGTGCACAGAACGAAACAAATGGATTAATATTATGGGAGTAATAAAAATCGAAATTTCGGAAGCGGGCAAGGTTTTTCTTCCCACCGTAAGACAGATATTTTAATACCGCATTGAGTATATTGAACGAATATAATTGTTCAATGAAATTTGAATACTAACTTTGAAATAACGGCGTGATGTTGAAAAAGGTTTAGCCTAAGCAGATTCGTATAAAATTGCTCTTTGGCCGAATATGGAAAAAGAGAAATTTTGGTCAAGTGGCAGCATTTTTTGATTTAGTAAACTGTTTTTAACCCTTTTAAAGACAAATACAAGCATTTAAGTAGGAGATAAATTTTCGTCTGCAGATTCTTTCAATATGGACAAGTCTAAAATTTTGCATTCTGCTACAGAGTCATGTCTTTACATTTCAGACGGTACGGTAACGGCAGTGCTCGCAGCAGTGTTATCTAGCGCTGTGTTCATCATTTCTATGGCGGTGATGGCGTTGGTTGTATTAAGGATAAGTAAACGGTAAATATTATATAGGTGCTGCTCTGCCGACCCGACTCTTTTCTTTAAACTTGCTCTATTTCCAGAGATTGTCAAAAAATTCTCGTTTCTTAGATCAACAACTTGGACTACTACCTGAAAACCTAACTATTGTCGGCTCCCTGATCTGTGTAGTTCTAAAGGTTGACCCGTTTCGCCATGGAACCTATACTGTGAACGGCCAACGTTTTACCCCCTACTTTACTGTATCCCACAACTTCACTTATTACCTTTTGAAAACATTTTCTTTTGCATCTTGTTCCGGAACGCTTCATAGCCTGTAGAATTATTGGATTGATTAATAGTTACACTGAAACGTTGTGTAAATGCTACTATATGTTTTTGTGACAAATCTTTCCTACCTAGTGGTTCAGCTGATGCTTGATACATCTTTATTTGGCTGCCAGTAGATAACTGTTGTAACCTGATGTGTTTGTGCTGTTAAAGCAACTGCATTCCATGACATGGCGTATCGCAAGGACAAGGAAGAGGTGACTGGGGATAAGAAAAGTGAACCAAAGTATAGACTTTGACTGGTCGACCTTGCACGTGTTTTGTTGTAACTTGATGAGATTTAATAATCAATAAAACATATTTTTCGTCTTTTGAAGCCATAATTGCAATTTTAGACTCATTGTTTTTCTTTTTTCTGATTTCAGTCAAATACTCAACACCAGTATTACTGTAGAATACAAAAGAAGAAAGTCATCAAAGCGCCAGCTTTCCAATGGCGAAACGCTCAATAGACTTTATGCCCCGCCTTCATATGAAGTTGTCATAGAAATGGACGAAGACCCTCCACCGTATCACTGGGTAAATGGCAGAGCTGAAACAGACAGTGACGAGGATGACCAAAATCTGTCAGAAAACGGGAGTCACTTTCCTGAGGATGTTTCAGAAAATGTAGATATCACTGAAACTAGTAATAATTTAAAAGAAAATACCAAAACAAGTACGTCGACTGTTGTAGCATGTGATGTACATGGAAATCACGTCACTGAATCAGAAATAGAGCCCGGATGTCTTTCTGAAAGAACAAACAGCCAATCAGACTTTTTAGCTCAAACAAAATATCGTTTATGTTCAGCCAGCCAATCAAACGGTTCTTTAAAAAGGACAGCATCGATCCGTGGCAAAAATTTAGAATCAGATATTGAAATATTGTCGTCAGACAGCGAGTCTCCAAAAGATGTCAACCGAAACAGTAAAACCAGATCTAACGGGAATGCAATCATTCCAGAACAAGCTGTCAGAGTTCTAGAAAATACAAAAGCAACAGATCATGTCAAAGTAACGTATCAACGATCCCCGTCCAACAGAAAATCCAACACTGTAGAATTTGTAGACAGTGATTGAAATTTTCTGATTTCTTTCCAATACGGTGAAAATTTTAAACTTGTCGTATTGAAGGACCTTGCAGACGATTTATAAAACATGGGTCAAATGATGACACCGCTATTTGAAACGATAGAAAACATTATGGGAAAAGGAGAAAATTAGAATTTTCTCCTTTCTCACTAAAATTCCCAATTTTTTGTTCACCAGGGTCGTAAAACGAAGGTTTGTTTGTCAAAGACTTAACTAGTTATGATAAATCCAAAGGCAATTTTAGTGGATTTTGTGGACAACTTGAATCAAGATTAGCCTGTTGAAACCATGCAGTTTGATTTTGAATCTACAATATTTAATATTTTGTGTAACACTGTCACCGAACAAAATCATTTTCTAGAAATTGGAATATCTCGGGTTTACTGACAGAATATATTCAGTTGTGTAACTAATTGCTTGAAAAGATAGAATCCTTGTTTCTATGAAGTACAGTGTTCATTACGATAACGATAATATCGACCTGGGCATGCACTCCCTGCCAATCTTTCCTTAAATACGTGTAGCATTCTAATCGAGGCACACTCTGGCAAAAGGGGGCTTAATGCATCTCCATGATGCGTTGTACCGATCAAGCCATCACATAATTATGGAACCATAGTAGCCACTTTTTTTAACAACCGACTTAATCATGAGGTAGCATGGTCCTTCAACATGCAGAAAATTGACTAATAGTGAAAAGTTTCGTCCCAGGTCAGATTGCGCAGGCTGACCTTAGTCGATACTTATCGCTGATGCATTAAGCCCCTTTTTCAGAGAGCATGGGTTCAGTTATAAGTTTAGAAAGTATCAAAGATGGTTTAAAAAAATTGGAAATGACAATGTTTTGAATTTTAAATTATGCTTGAGAATCAGAATGAGAACTCAATTAGAATGTTGGATGAATATGGCTCAAGGGTGCTATTTATCGATGGTCTTATGAAAATGAATAACTTGCCATAAATTTTTGTTTTTTTCTACGATTAATTTGATGTACGTGTTTTAGTATATTTGTATTGTAAACATGTGGGCGGCGCTTTGGCAAAAGGGGATTCAACGAGTCTTAGTAATGCATTATACCGAGCAAGTCATCACATAATTATGGATCCACACATCCATCGGTGTAAAAACCAGCTGAGCCAAGAATGGTCCTTGTGCATGCAGAAAATGTGTCTTCTTGTAGAGGAGCCATGCTCTGGCGAAAGGGGGCTTAATACATCTCCGTTATGCATGATACTAATCAAGCCATCATATAATTATGGATCCCCACGTCCATTGGTGTAAAAACCAGCTGAACCAAGTGGTAGAATGGTCCTTGTGTATACAGAAATTTTGACTCCTTGTAGATGAGCCACGCTGTGGTAAATAGGGGCTTAATGCATCTCCGTTATGCATGATAGCAATCAAGCCATCACTCAGTTATGGATCCTTTATAGCCATTTTTTTAAACAACCGACTCAATCATAAGATAGACTGGTCCTTGGACACACAGAAAATTGACCAAAAGCGAAATGTTTCGGCCCAGGTCAGCCTGCGCGGACTGCGCAGGCTGACCTGGGCTGAAACTTTTCGCAGATGCATCAATCCCCCTTTTCACGGATCATGGCTCAACTGCATTAAACACCATTTCGCAAAGGATGATTATGTATAACTGAGCGTGTATCTTGTCTACAAGCTTTCAATAAACATTTGTTCTGCTCATTGTATTCTAATTATTGTACGGCAAAACTTACGTCTGTTTTTTGCTAAAGATATCGCACGAAAAACGAAAATTGTCTGAGCGCTGTCGGCCAGTCTTGGAGTTCAGAAAGAGAACAACAGTGAGAAAGATTGATGAATATACGTCCTGTTCCTTAACTACCGTATTAACTTCATCCAGCACCAATGACTTTTACAGGTTTTTTAGTTGTTCATTGCATGTGTCATAATTCAGTTAATGTACCGAGTGACATCTTCGCAAGCCAAGGTGACGATCACTACGTGGATCTTACCCCTTGGCTGATCGAGTTGAAATTTGTTAGCTTCGCGATACGTGTAATCATTGGTTGCAGTCAGGATTTAAAGCACCAATCAAATAGCGCGTTACATTTGCTATCCAACATAAGCAGAACGTAAATAAAAATGGCGACCACAGGAGAAAGTTATAGGATATGCTTTGAATCATTACCCAAAAAATACAGAGGAACAATATTTTCTTCAACATTCACTGTCACAAATCAATTAAATGAAGTTTTAGGATATATCCCAACACCAGATGATGGACTGTCAAAGTACGTGTGTGGCTTTTGCTTCGCGAAACTTAACAAGATTTCGAAAATAGATTTTGACTTGATAAATCGTCTGTTAAGTTTGCTATCTGAAAAGCAGTCAATTGTTGGCGAATAACGGAGAAAGCATGCTGAACAAACTATCATTGGACCAAATCTTAGTTGCCAATTGTCAAGGACCCCCGTTAAAACAACAACATCGAAGCGCTTGAGTGAGTAATAGCTCAACACCTACAAAGGTAAAAAAGCCTTTAGCCATATTTAACAAAATGCCGAAAGAGTTATGTTACGCGACGTTTGATTGTTTTTCGATGACGTAAATCTAGGGGTGATAACAATTAAAATCCAGTCGGTGGTGCGTCGCCGTGCTAACAAATTTCGACTCGATCAGTCAAAGGGTAAGATCCACGTAGTGATCGTCACCTTGGCTTGCGATGTTTTTAAAAGCTTTCATTTTCAGATCGTTAAAACTCGGGATTATGTGGTAAAGGGTTAAGTTTGTCATTATTATTATCAAGAAGTCTGAATATTATCTGAAGCATTTATGAATGCTGAATTATGAGTACGGACTCTGTTAACTCTGTACCAAACACCTGGATTCTAACAGCTCTGAAGAGAAAGCTTTTCGAAAACAATGAAGGAAAAGGAGAAAATTCTTTTAACTAGCGCTTTATCCTTTTCCAAAAACGTTGTTTGCCCCATCTTAGACAAAAAATCCACCAGATTTTTTACATTTAACCCTTTACCAAACATCAAACTTTTAGACCGATCCAAACCGAAAGCATTTGCAAACGACAAAATAAATGTTAATGAAAAATTGAAGTTAATTTTGGGAAGGGCAGAAAACTCTGTGGGAAAAGGAGAAAATGCTGGTTACCAGCATTTTCTCCTTTTCCCACAATGTTTTCAAAAGGCTTCTTTCTCAGAGTCGTTAAAAGTCGGGATTGTGTGGTAAAGGATTAAATTCATTGTCTGCAAATACTTTCATCTTTGACGAGTATAGAATTTTGTCGTCTTGTACAGAGGTACGTATGAACTCTGTTTAGCGTGAACTGATTTAAAGATGAACTAAAGTTTTCTTAAGCACGTGTTTGGATTTGTTACAAGAATATTGTGAAGAATATCGATTGAATAATTACTAATTGCGCTTATTTTGATACAAATAAAGGTTACACCGCCATTTTGTTGTCTTTGTGTTTATGTGGCATTGTCTTATTTATTGGATCCGAGCACGCAGAGTTATTTAGTGCAAAGGCCAATTTTCTATCAGGGCACATAAAGAATAAGAACACTGCATGCGGATGCCAACGATCGGATGCGGTTGCTTGAATTTCAATGAAAACTCACAGTCGAAAAGGAGGCATAACTGTGTCAAAAATACCTTAATGGTATGGGCTCCCCTTTTGAAAGTGAAGAACTTGTCCAAGTTTGAAGTAAATATCTTCAGCAATGACAGAGATATTACAAAATGCCAAAGGTTTTGAAAATGTCAAAGTTTTTGAACGATGACGACGACGCAGGCGACGACGCCAGGGCTTCGACAATACCTCCACGTCGTCTTCGAAAACAGCCGAACTTATGAAGATATTTTCCCTGTAATACAACGAGCGATGTAAGTAACTTTTGTGGACAGTGTAGATCAAGATCAGACCATAGTTAAAAAGAACACGATGTCCGACCCTAGATTTAATTTGACCAAATCTTACCGTTCTTTGAGGTGGTATCGTATTTAAAGGCCCCCCAAAATATTGAATTTATATATCTAGCACCGTTTCCTCGTCTCTTTTTTTTTTTTTGTGTACAGCACACCTATTTTGAAAACTCTTCGGGAAAAGAAGACAAACAAATCCAGCGCCTTCCTAGCTGAATCGTGTAGACGTGAAATTTGTCAACATAAGGTTACATAATGTTATCCCATTGGCAATATTACAACTGACAAATAAGTATAGACAAAAGATAATATTTAATTACACGTAGACTATGCAGAATCCTGTATAACAAAAGAGATAAAAATGAACCATGCTCTGGCAAAAAGAGGTTTAATGTATCTTCGTGATGCATTATACCGAGCAAGTCATCACATAATCATGAATCCATCAAATCCTTTTTGTCTAACAATCGACTGAATCACAAAGTAGAATGGTCCTTGGACATACAGAGAATTGACAAACAGCAAAAGGTTTGTGTGGACCGCGAAGGCTGACATGGTTGTTACTCTTTGCGGATGCATTAAGCCCCTTTTTTTCACAGAGCATGGCTCAAATATAAATATTGTAAAGGACCTCTGCGGCTCAGTGGGTCAGTTAATATATCATACTCAGTCAAGAGACCCTGGTTCGATCCAAGCTGGGAGCGCTCGTCACCATGAGCCGCCTTTGGAAGGCACTGTAGAGTCCAGACCCAGTAATGACATGAATAAGTAAAGCTATGATAGAACTGAAACACTGTTGAAAGCCAGACAATATTCCGGAAGCCGAATATAACGCTGAAGAGATGTTTCATATATTTTTACCACACCTTCCCGTGTTTTTACGATCTTTGGGAAATTGGTGTTTTCAAATATCGTTGGAAAGGGGCAGACGGTATTAACCAATATTTTTTCATGTTCGAATAATATTTTCTGCCTTGTCAAAGAGGATTTCCAACTAATCAATTGCACCTAACTGCCGCTTGCAAATGCTTTCATCTTCAACAAGTGTTGTCGACTGGCAAACAGTTCCTCCTTTAATCTGTAACCTCGCTCTGCTAGTTGTTCATTTAATTATACTGTAGTAAAGAGCTGATATATAATTATATATATATTTTTAAAATTGTTTGATTTTTTAAATTTTTGTTCCTGGGAAAATCATTTTGAAAACCGTTGTAAACGTCATCGAGTTCTACCAAGGTCCATATTCAACAACCGTTCTAAAACCAGCGTAATCCCAAAACACAATTTTGCCTCACCTAATCAGAATCATGGTCGTGCAACTTCAGAATTCAAATTCACCGACCATTCTAGATAGCCTTCTTCTCTTTTTTGATCTCGTTATTCATGAAATCCAACCTCTCTGTTCTTTCTTTATTCCAGGAAGCTTAGGTGGCTTGTAAGTGTTCTTCTGCTTCTTCATGTCTCTTCCTTTCATCGACACTTTACTTCCCGTCCTTGAGAATTACATAATTACCTCTCGGGAACACTAATGCATTAACTACTGCACCATCTACCACCACAACGACTGCACATGTCATTTTCCTTATAAACATGTATTTAAAATCTATTTAATAGTATCATCAAGAATTAGTCCTTATTTGATCAACATGTCTATTGCTGCTATCGCAGGCAATACATCTATAGATAACATGATTAACAGATCAAATGGGTTGTATTCTTCTTGCTCTTCTGGATGGGCTATTGTATGGGTCTGCAAGGGACCCTAGTGGAAAGTTTCATAAATAAGTACAGCACACAGACACACTGCTATGCTTCCTACTATTGGTGCACTTTTGTTGTCCTCATGGTGATGGACACTATTTTTTGTGTATCACTAGCGCTCTATAATACAGATAGTGAGGTCGAGCGGCCTTTGTGATGCTTACAGGATTTGTGATGTTTTCGAGGTTTGTGGGGTTTTCAGGTTACCTGTACTACTATTATTAAATCTTTATGCTGGCGTATCCATGTGTGATAAAATCCTGGGTCAGTTGCTGCTGAATGAACACAGTCCTTAGGTAAATCTTGTATATCTGCGTAATCATTACGTTTTCATATATACAAGCTATTTGTCAAGAAATCCTGGTTCATTTGTTGCTCTGGTAACCCAGCCCTAAGATGGATGGTGCAAGTTTACGTAATCTTTAATTCTTTATACTTCTTTTTTTTTTTTTTCAGCGCCGACTTGCAGAGGTTGAACTTGCTTTGTTGGAGTTCCTTCTATTTTTATATCTTTCTTGGGAGGCACCGTTATTTAATTCTTCTTACCACTCCATATTACTGGAAGTTAACTTGACTTCTTGCGTATATCAACGTATTCTGATAACTTTCTATGTGTCCTGGTAAAGCAAGAGGGTCATTTACGGCGGTCGCGACATCAGCAATGAATGCTTTTGTGTATGAAATGCTGTTCCACTTCCGATTTTATCTCTTCTTGTTTGTGACTGTGAACAGAAGTCCTGATGGATTCATCTATTCTTCGCATGCTGGCTCTTGTGAAACCTGAAAAATTATCTCGAACAAATGAGACAAATGTCTCAAGTCAGTTACTGTCCAGGCTAAGTGTCCACTTGTATGATACTCGTACACCTCCAAGTCCATCACCATTTAAATATAGCTTGTGTCTCCAGTCTGTATTTTGGGTTTACGTTGAACTCATTGCATATTCTTTCCTACGTTCCTCCATCGTAACTGTTGTTGAAAGCGTCCCTACTCGTATCTTTAGGCAATAGTATATCCATTTCAAATAACATTCTTCTGGTTTTATAGCAAATAACGAACAGAAACAGACACAAAATCATTGCTTCAGCTTTTATGTGATTATTCAAATGTACTCCACAACCTGCAGTGGCACACCATTATATTGCATTGCAAAATTCAGTTGATTTTGTTAAAACATTAGCCGGTGTTTATCCCAGTAATTTATAGTACTAACGGATGTGCCATGTGGTAATATGTAATTTTCAAATATATTAGGAAAATTAACGTCGAATTTTTTTTGCCATCGGATTTTATTACTATTTTCTGTTTAATGATATCTTTTTTTTTTTTGTAATTAACCTCCACTTGGATAGTGTGCGTCCTGGTCATATTTAGTCTTTCAGCATTGTATTTTTGTTTAATTTTACAATTTTACAATTCTATTCTTTCCCTATATAGATAAAACGATGTATCATAATGTTTCAAATACTGATAAGACAACTTACTTACAGCAGTGCATTGACTACAACGATGGGAACAATCCCCATTTTCTGTTCCTTATATGCACTGATAATAAAGAACAGCAGTCCGTTCGATACACACCAATTTCAAAGCTTGTCAATATGATGGTGAGAATCATGAGAGAATATAAAACTTCTACCAAACCCAAACTGATGCCCCTCTCTGAGGATATGCTCTTTACAACTGAGCTAACGGACCACTCTGTGTGACCAAGTGTTACATGAACCAACAAAAAGCCCTTGTTGGTTTTATGACAGTTAACTTCCCTTAATATTCAGTAAGCAAAACCTTCAAGTGCTGCTCGCCTTTAGGCTTTGCCTATATTCATATAATGATAGTATTTTGAGCAAACATGTCTAAAATCTTTGCGAGCATTTAACTTTGGCAAAGGCAAATTTGGCTCTTTTCGAAATGGTTTCGCTGATGTATGAGCAGTACAAAATTGATACAATATTTAGATAATTAATAATTAATATTTGTGACCTACATTTCACAAATCGTTGCAACCCGCTGCACAAGTATTACATCACCTCATTTGTAAATATTTACTCAGTCAGAGGGTAGGGTAACTTCCGGTGTACGTGTACCCACTTGGATCAACTGCCTTTCGTTTTGACAATCGGAGATCAGCTGATAGAGTCTCGGCTCTTAAAGTGCCCAGAGATATGTCTGGCAGGTTTTGCAAATCAAGAAGAATATAACAATGAAATTAAAGAACTCCGTCTACATTAAATTGTGGTTTGTAATGTTAAGCATGAAATCCCATTTGTTTTAAATCAAATGTTGTAAAAATAACAAAAACAAAGCGAGTACTTTGGCAATATTGCTTTCGAATGAAAAGAAAGTAGATCCGGCTGAAAATGTATGTGACGTTACAGTAGTCGGTGATGTCTCGATGAACACCTCTATACTTGCTTTTTGATTTTTGTAAACAAATGCGTCATTTCCGGTTATTTCTGTTACGTTCTTAAATCCTTCAGTTTCCATGCGTATAACTACACGAGCATCTTTAAGCTTTCTTACGTTCACGGAAACAGTGTCCGTCGTAGAGTTGTAGTGAAAACTCAAGATGGTCGACCTGTAATGAATTCCTATCAAGGAATTACCTGTCGTATTAGGTATTTGTGAAGGGTGAACGAGAAGTCTGTTCGGCTCGAGCCGTATCCCTCCGTAACCAAAAATTATACTTTGTAAGAGCCCACCAGCCGCTGTGATGAAATTGACGCAGCCGCCAGTTGATGTATTCGTGACAGGTCTTTCCGAAAAAACCTAAAAGTAAATGATAATGATAATAAATTCCCAGTAGCGCTCTTGTACTTTTTTCAACCAGCTCTTTTTTGTGTCCAACAAAAATTCCTAGTAGCGCACTTGTACTTTTTTTTTTAACCAGCTCGTTTTTGTTTTCAATAATAATTCCCAATGGTGCTCTTGTACTTTTTTCAACCAGCTCGTGTTTGTGTTCAACAACAATTTCTTATAGCGCAATTGCACTTTTTTTTCAACCAGCTCGGTTTTGTGTTCAACAATACTTCCTAAGAGTGCTCTTGTACATTTTTTTTTTTAAAATCAGCTCATTTTTGTGTTCAACAACAATTCCTAATGGTGCTCTTTCACATTTTGTAACCAGCTCGTTTTTGTGTTTTATAATTCCCAATGGCAATCTTATACTTTTTTTTTCAACCGCCTCGTTTTGTATTCAACAACATTTCCGAACAGCGCTGTCGTACTTTTTTTCGACCGGCTCGTTTTTGTGTTTAACAACATTTTCTATTATCGCTCATGTATTTCTTTAACCAGCTCGTTGTTGTATTCAACTATAATGCCCAATGGCGCTCTTGTACTTATTTCAACCAGCTCGTTTTTGTGTTCAATAATAATTCACAATGGCACTCTTGTACTTTTATTCAACAACATTTCCGAACAGCGCTGTCGTACTTTTCTTTCAACGGGCTCTTTTTTTATTCATCAACAATTCCTAATAGTGCTGTCGTACTTTTTTCAACATAATTGGCTCAGTAGTTAATTCTGGCAGCCCCCGGTTCAACTCTCACTCGAGACGCTAAGTTTTGCACGGGAGCGTCCTTAGTCCAGACACTTCAGAGCTTTGTACTGGTGAAAGCAAGGAAACACGCTCAAAAGTGAACTATCGCCGTGATATAACTGTGATAGTGTGTAAAGCAGCGTAAACATCAATCAATCAATCAACCAATCAACATGATGTAAATGTGTATATACCTTGAAAGGTTCGTTTATGTTCCTCAGCATCATTTTAAAGGTGTCGTGGGCTCGATCCTGGTACCCAAGTTCCAACCAGCCCACCGTATGCATCGACCAAGTACCGGTGTCCGGGCCCTCTGGGTTTGTAATCTTCGGGACAGAAACAGATTGAAAGATAACAAAATAATCTCATCAACATGAAAACGTGTACATTGTATCTGGTGTTATGTGCATGTACCTCTTTCTCAAAGGACTGCATTTTTGATAAGACCAAACTGAAAGCATTTGCAAACGACAAATTAAATCTTACGCAAATAGTGAAATGTTTCTTTGAAAAGAAGGGCAAAATAGATGTTGGATGAGGGAAAATACTGTTTACAAGCTGGTTATCAGCATTTTCTCCCTCTTCCACAAAGTTCTCAGAAGCCATCTTACTGAAAAAGGTCGTTAAAACATGAGATCGTTTGGTGATGGGTTATATTAAAAACCCATTTAACTCCCTGCCAGAAAAAATCTTTACTGATCCACATTGACAACAGCAATGTCGGAGACGACAAATGAAATAGGACTGAAATGATAGGATGTATCTCTGAAAGAGCAGAATGAATGAGGGAAAAAGGAGATATGAACGAGATTTTTGGTCCCTCTGATATTTGTATACCCTAGGATCGCCAGTATTTGTGAGAATATCTACTCATCTATTTCTTTGATATAATATTGGCGTGCAACACACGAAAAGGGGCCTTCGGACATATGCGTAAAAGTGTGTCCTACCAGATCAGCCTGTGCAGTCTGTAACTAATCCGAGACGACACTTCCCGTTTTTGTTTGATTTTCTGTTTCTCGAAAGTCTACTGTATGACAAAATCTCATGTAGTCGTAAAGTGCCATCTCGGATTAGCCTGCGCGGACAGCCCTCTCGGGGCACCTCCCATATGGGCAACCGGTAGCCATAATAGATGCGCTGGCTAATCCGAGACGACACTTTACGCAAATGTCCAAATGTCTCATTTCACGTTGCGGGTACATATTATATATACTCATACATGAAGCAAATCCACTCTTCTTAAAGGCTAGTCGTAAGAAGTGATACATTTCATTCGTAGAGCGCTACAGCTGACAAAGATGCTGAAAGGCGCAATTTCGTTATTTTTGTCACAGTCACGTTTTACGAGTAAAAAGTAGTCTGCTGGAAGGCGAAAAGAAGTTATTTGTCCGAAGTAATGTTTAATTTGCAAACAAAACTGAAAAAAAAAATATAGACTGCTCACATTTTCATAAAGTTCAAGGTCATTCAGTCTCACGTCACGTGACATTGGCATCATCAGAGGATATCCTAATAACACCACATCAGATTGCTTAATTTGGTCTGCATCAAGACATGTGGAAGAAACAACAAATAGATCATATACGTGTATAATCATGTGTAAACAATCTGCAAAGCTCCAGGTAAGGGAGGGGGGTTATCAAATTCTAAACACTTTTTTCCCCACTTAAACCTTTGTTGTGGGTACTCGTCTAGACGAGGCAATTCTAATGTGTATGCATTTGTTTTAGTGAAGAAACCAAATAAGTATTTATCTTTGAGCCCAAAATCACTCTAATCTGTATCTGCAATTAAAATCTCACATTTGCGAACAGTGTAAACAGTTCAAACATATTTTACTCCCTGCAATTTATAAAAGTATCATACAAACACAACAGAAAAGTAGATGCGCCATGCTATGTGAAAACAGGGCTTAATGCATCTGCGAACTGTATCGGCTCAGGTCAGCCTGCGCAGTCCGCGCAGGCTGACCTGGGCCGAAACTTTTCGCTATTGGTCAATTTTCTGTATGTCCAAGGAACAGTCTACCTCATGATTAAGTCGGTTTAACCCTTTACCGCACATGCCGCCTTTAAACGCCCTGAGGAAAGAAGCCTTTTGAAAACATTGTGGGAAAAGGAGAAAATGCTGGTAACCAGCATTTTCTCCTTTTCCCACAATGTTTTCTATCCTATCAATAGAAAACTGCACATTGAAATTTCGTCTGCAAATGCTTTCAATTTCGACAAAGCTAAAGTTTTGTCGTCTGGTAAAGGGTTAAAAAAAGTGGCTATTATAGGTCAATAATGACGTGATGGCTTGATTGCTATCATGGATCACGGAGTTGCATTGTGCCTAGTTTTGCCAGAACGCGGCTCAAATATAAAGCAGGCAAATGTTTTAAGTTAAAATTTAGAGAAATTGGTTACAATTCTTCTGAAGGGGTCCTGCGTGGCTCAGTGGTAAAGCGTGGGACTCGTAACCTGGAGGCCCCGGGTTCGAGCCCTGCCTAATCCGCTGGGTTTTTCGTGAGTGTGTCCTTGGGCAAGACACTTCAGACCTCTAGCCTAGTACTGGTAAAACCCAGGAAATACATGAATATGTGAGCTGTCGCCGTGATATGACTGAAATAATATTGAAAGCGGCGTAAAACACCATTCAATCAATCAATACAATTCTTCTGATTTACAATCAGATATAGACGATCATTTATGCCATCCTTGGAATCGACACAACACGGTTTAATGGGCAGTAGGAATAAGCAAATAACTGTAATAACAAATAAGTGAGCCATGCTTTGTGAAAAGGGGGTTAGTGCATATGCAAAAAATATTGGCAGACTGCGCAGGCTGACCCGGGTCGAAACATCTTGCTACCGGCTAATTTTTCTCCGTGTCAAAGTCTGCCCCATGATTCAGTCGAATGCTCCTTTGGCCAGAGCGATGCTCAAACAATCAAGTTTAATTCTTCACCAGATGACTATAATTATCTTAGATTGATACATATTGCAAACAGTTTTAGATGACACATTTGTGGCTCGCTGAATGGTGGGGTTTTGTTTAATAAACATTGAGGGACAATGAGGAAATGCAGGTCACCAGCTTTTTTTCAGTTTCCAACAACGTTTTCCATAGTATTCTCCCTGAACAACCTGAATAGCTGAAGTGGGAGATTATGATACTTGTTAACGACAAACCTCGGGTCGCTTGAGGGCGTGGGTTTAATTGCCACGGCTGGCCATCTAGAATTACTAGTCTTTCAGTTGATATGTTAAACCTAGTTGCCCCTGTACACTGAGCACGTTAAAGAATCAGGAATAACTAAGAATGAGTTTCGTCCTGTACACTGTATCTTATACACTAACCGTTATATAATTAACAGCCCTCTCTGGGCGCCTCCCATATGGGCAACCGGTAGCCATAATAGATCCGTCAAAAATCAATCCGTCAAAAATCAATCAGTCAGTATTTTCCCGCAGATCGTTAAGACACCAAATTGTTTGGAACAGGGTTCATCAAATGTCAATTTCTTGTGAAATATAAATGAGCCATGCTCTGTGAAAAGGGGGCTTAATGCATTTGCAAAAAATTTCGACCCAGGTCAGTCTGCTAATCTGCGCAGGCTGACCTTGGTCGAAACATTTCGCTATTGGTCCATTTTCTGTATGTCAAAGGGCCAGTATACATGTAACTCATAATTTAGTCGTTGTCATACAACTTTGACTTTATGGATCCACGAATATGTAATGACTTGCTTGGTATAATGCATCACAGAGATGCATCAAAACCGCTTTTTGCCAGTGCATGTCTCATACATGTGGTCAAATTTATTACCACCTGCAGACAACCTTTTTTGCCAAATTGCAAAAAGCCACTTTGGAAAACATTGCGGCAAAGGACAGATGCTCCAAACGAAACAAAATCGAGACTTTTACATGACAAAAGAAAATTCCCCTAGAGGTTAAAAGCTGAGATCTTACTATCTCATTCTAGTGTGCATAGTTTGCATATCAAAGTTTATCATCATGCGAACTGTCATGAAGCTAGTTCATAGACTATTGAAGGTCTCACCGTTTCCTTGTTTTCTACTCTTAGTAACAGCGACTTTGACAAGCTTAAATCTGGGGATGGGGAGGTGGGAAAGCATTTATCCTGTCACCTCCTATAAATTCCGTCGTATAACAGGGGGTCATATAAACTTGGTGATATACGGTCACTTGACCACGTGACTAGGTTTATTATGTCAGTTGACCACGTGATCAAGGTTTATTAGGCCAGTTGGTCATGTGACCAGCCGGAACTCCTTTTTTAGGTAGCGCGATACGAAATCAATATTTTAAAGTAAAATTATCGCTTAAAATTCGATGCACATATTGGCCCAGTTCACGACGAAACTCTAGGGTAGATATCCGAGAACGCGGTAAACTGATGAGCATGCGCACCTATTATGTTCTCCTGAACGGCTAACTAGAGTCTAGAGTCAAAACAAACATGGCTGGCATGGACGTATTATACCCGGTTGTTTTCAACATTTTGGATCTTTTTATGGACAGTTCGGAGAAAGAAATGGTAGAGCACAGCTCCACTTACAACAATTTTATGACACTAGCGTTACAAGGTAACAGACGTGAGTACGTACCTAAAGTCAGAGGATATTGTGAAAATATTTTTCCAAACTTCATCGAGGAAGATTTTTTGACACATTATCGCGTGTCAAAAAACGTTTTTCAGAGGCTTGTTATCGATCTACAACTACATTTGACAAAGAATTATGGAGGGACTGAACAGTTGGTACCGGAGAAACAGATTCTAGTGTTTCTGTGTTACATGTGCAATCAGGAATCGATGCGAGAGGTCGGCCACTATTTCGGGATTGGGAAATCGACAGTGCATGGAGTGGTTCGTCGTGTTAGGAGGGCATTTGTGCACAAATATTTACGAGTAAGTTTCTTTTGTGAAAATTATTAGCACACACGCATGTTCCCGTTTTAATACCAAATTAAAAAGTTGTTTGGGCAAAAGATATCCTCAATAGAGGTTGAGGCATATCTGTTATTTTTGTGATCTGGAGTCCTGCATAGCGCAGTCGTAAAGATTTGAATTTGTGACCTGTGTACCTTGGGTTCGATCCTCAATCAAGGCACTGGGTATTTTGCGGGAGTGTCCTTGAATATGTCATTTCAGGGTACTAGCCTTATACATATACTGGTTAAAAGCAGGACATGCATAAATGATCTGTTGCCTTGATAACACTATGTATTGTAAGGGGCTGAAAGGAACATTTAATAGATCAATATTTTTTATTGCTATGTTGTGTAATGTCTTCAGAATAACTAACCAGCAGCTGGTAGGCCAAAGATTAATATACTATTACTATTTAATCATTTGGGCCTTGAACCCCCACCCTTTATTTTTCTTGAAATAGAAATCACTTTATTCAATAAAATAGCAGAAAAGTGATTAGTTAACCTTCTACCACACAATCCCAACTTTTAACAACCTTAAGGAAGAAGGCTTTTTGAAAAATATAATGGGAAGAGGAGAAAATGCCATAAAGCAGCATTGTCTAATTTTCCCACAATGTTTCCTACCCCATTTAGGATAAAGTGCTTCATCTGAGGCACAATGAATTTGTTGTCTGAAATTTGTTGGTTGGTTAACCCTTTCCCAAACAAGCCCTGGTTTTCATGTGTCTGCAGTACAAGTCTTTTGAAAACACTGTGGGAAAAGGAGAAATTGCTCATAATGAGCAATTTTTCCTTTTCCCCACAGTGTTTTCTACCCATTTTGAGACTTTTCTGCCATTTTCATCCAATTTAAAATTGTCGTCTGCAAACTCTTTCAATTTGGACCGGTCCAAAATTTGTCGTTTGGGAAAGGGTTAAGAGTTAAGCCAAAGTAGCTTCTGATTTTTGTCTTGGTGAATTGATTCTAGACAAAGAATGGTAAGTACATTTAGTGCACAAGTATTTACATGTGTATTGCAGCTAATTAGCTTCCCAGATTTCCATGAGCAACAAGTGATTGCAGCCTGTTTCCAGCGCCAATGCAGATTACCAGGCATCATTGGCATATTAGATGGTACTCACATCAGACTAGCTTCAATGATAGGGGGAGACACAGACTACATAAACAGAAAAGGGTTCCCTTCGATGCAGCTACAGGTTGTAATCATGTTCACTTTCTAACTAAGTACTTGGAACAGTTGAAATTAATATTTACCAAGAGAGTTTTGCAGTCTCAGTCAGTTCCTGAAATTATTTTCTTCCTCTGGTACATATTTTCAGAAAAACTGTTATAATGTTAAGAGTGATAAGATTGATTGATTGAATGATTGCATGGTGTTGAACACCGTATCCAACATTAAATCAGTTATATGGCACCAGCCAGTGCACCTATCCATGCTTTGCTGAAGTTTCTTATACCAGTGCTATGCACAATATTCTTCACAAGCCACTGGCTGCTTTCACACGTAACCATTGTCCAAACAATGATCGTTGGTGAGAGAGGAATGAATCCTGTCGCAATGACTGTCGACTGAGCTACCAGGGCTGGACAGGAGTGAAAAGAGAAAGACATGGTGATCATATGAATTCTCTCTCTCTCTGTCTCTCTATATATATATTGCACTCTCCAGTCTTGGTAATAAATTTATTTTCTATGTACCAATAAAAATATTATTTTAATGAACATGTAGGTGGAATCTTGAATAAACATTCATGAGCAAAGGATAAAGCAAACATATTCCAATCAAATGCTCCTCTCACCATGTACTGAATGTACTTTGTACAAACCTCAAAAGGGTGTTTCAAGGGAAAGGGTAAACTTATGTTTGACTATATATATATTTCAGGTCGTCTGTGATGACAAACTTGTCATAAGACATGCATATGCTGGATGGCCTGGTTGTACTCATGATGCAAGAGTATTGAGAAATTCTTCACTGGGAGCAATGGTTGAGACAGGAGAGGGTATTGCACCCAACATGTATCTCATAGGTGATAGTGCCTATCCTTTAACAGAAAACCTGATGACTCCATTTAAAGACAATGGGCGACTTAATTTTGATCAACGTACATTTAACAGAGCTCTTTCTGCATGTCGACAAAGTGTTGAGCGGTGCATTGGTCATATGAAGGGCCGATTCCGTAGAATAAGGGAAATAACACTACACCAACCTGAGGAGATTGTGGAAACAATAATGTCTGCTTGCATTTTAAGCAATATGTGCGTATTGGAAGATGCAGATATTGACCAGTTTGTAATTCTGGACCAAGACAATCATCCAAATTTGTATCAGAATATTTACAATAATCGCCAAGCTGGTATTCAAAAACGATTGCAGCTGATGAACAATTTGTGAAAAGTATTTATCTATGTTTGAACTTACGAAGCAGTCAGTCCGTCATTGTCAATATTAGTCATGTGCTCAAAATTGGCTGTAAAGGTAAATGATGAAAAAACAAATAAAAATGTACTTGTATATTGATTCATATTAGCATTTGTAACGCATTATTTCAAACAAACTTGTCTTATAAACTTAGATAACTAAGGTCTTTTGTAAAATTCATTTTCCATATACCTTCCACAGGCAAACCCCATCCTTTGGGTCATATTTATTTGGTTATCTGGAAATGCTTTAAGTCTAGTCAAGTCTATAAATTTTGTTGTTTGGTAAAAAGTCGAACGAATAAATCTCCGTTAAATTTGCACTAACGTGACATCGATTTCGTACATTGCCAGCCTGTTTGATGTGCAGCCTGAAATTTGCCCAAATTGTCAATTTTTACTTTGTTTACAGCTGAACACAGACCAGGCTGCATACCAATTCAGTCTTATCAATGCCTTTTTCACTATTTATGGAACAAGGAAATGTATAAACTGGTCATAGTTCAAGTTAATTGAGCCATGCTCTGGCAAAAGGAGACTTAATGCATCTCCGTGATGCATGATACCAAGCAAGTCGTCACATAATTCTTGATCAATAAAACCCTGTTTGTACAGATGAATAAAAAAACAAATGGCCTGGTTGTCAATTGATAGCTTCAATTGTTTATTTTTTTTTTTCAAAAATAACAAGAACAAAGGTAATACATATTTCTTCATAATGAGCATATTTAGCTTTTTCAGTAATCTTTAGTATGATATCCTATTAGATCAATGCCAATCTGCACAACCATTTATTTCTTTTTTATGCCGATACTTTACATGTGGTGGAATTGATGAAATATTTGGCTTAACTGTTATTTAAGGTAGTACAATCCTAATCATTTTTTTTTTATTATGGTCTATCAGATGATCTTTAAGTTTTTTTTAGCAGAATCGAGCTTTAATTAGATGCCGATTGATCAGCATCTACTGGAAGCTAGAAATTGCACAATAATTTTAAAGATCTTCTCTCAGTCTATGATTATAAAATGATCAGGATTGTATTACGTTAACAGATCTGTATTTGCAGTAGAAGTGTTTTGAAAATATTATGGAAAAAGAATAAATAGCTAAGAATGAGCCATTTCTCCTTTTAGCACAATGTTTTATATCCTCTCAGACCAAATGAGTTACATGTATTTGAATTACTGTTGGCAGATGCTTCAGGGTGGCAAAGTCTGACATTTGATGTTTGGTAAAGAGTTTACCCATTACCAGATATCAAATCATAGACTGGTCCAAATGGAAAGTATTTGCAGACAACTATTTCAAACAAAGGAATTTATGCCAGAAAGGGTAGAAAACATTGTGGGGAAAGGAAGAAGTGCTGGTTACAAGCATTTCCTTCTTTTTTCACAATGTTTATAAAAGTTGCTTTTCTCAGGGTTGTTAAAACTTACGATCGTCTGGTAAAGGGGTAAATACCCAAGTAGAATTTTATAACATTTATATGGTGTGCATGTGAAAAGAAAACTTGTCACTGAATGTGATTTAACCCTTTACCAAACTACAAAATTTTAGATCAGTTCAAATGGAGAGCAGTTGCAGACGACAAAATAGATGTTACAAAAAATTTGAAATTTGTTTCAGGAAGGGTAGAAAACATTGTGGGAAAAGGAGAAAATGCTGTTACCAGCATTTTCTCCTTTTCCCACAACGTTTTCAAGACGCTTCTTTCTCAGGGTCGTTAAAATTGTGTGGTAAAGGGTTAATACCTATGTCAGCAATTTCACAGTAAAAGGGAATTTCACAAAAAAAAAATTGAATTCTTAAGAGGAGACATTTCGTGAACCACGTGTGATAGACAGTTGAGAATTGCATTTTGCACAACTTCAATTCCAAGTCAAAAAGTGGGCATAATTTTGTCAAAAATATTTCTAGAGTCATCTGCCCTTGTCACATGGGTTGCCCTTTTGATAGTGAACATATGTTCCAACTTTCAAGTTGATATCTTGAGTGGGAGATATTACAAAATGTCAAAGTTTTTACACGGACGACAACAACAACTGGGCTATGACAATGACTTGACTTTTTCATAGAAAACAGTCGAGCTAAAAATGTATAAGTATTTCTTGATACAAATTTATAAAGAAGACAAAAACATTTGTGCAGGTATTTCTTCATACAAAATAAGTAACAAGGCAAGAACATGACACTGACCATTGGCCAGTTGAGCAATGAAAAAAAAAAAGTAAACTCCAGTTGTAATGACAGTTTATCACTATATATTCAATTTCAAGCCATACAAGAATCAAAGGAATCCAATGAACAGTTTGGTAAAGAAGGTTTTCAAAGATTTAACTATGCTAATTGTGGCTGCTAGAGTGCCATATTTCTTTAAATTTGACCTAGAGACCTAGTTTATGACCCTATGTGACCCAATTTCAAACTCATCCGAAATTTCATGAAGTTTATACAGGTGACTAAATTCTAGACCATTCTACAGTTTATTGAAGTTCAAAAGCGTTTTTCCTCTCAGGCTGTACAGATGTATCTTTGAATGGCTACTTTTTCCTAACTGTTCATCTGATTTCTTTCAAATTCCATAGGATTCAAGCTTTGAAAGTTTCAAAAAAATCCTACCGAAAATGTGGGCCTTATCGTGTAAACAAGATAAAGAATATGGACATACTGATGAAAGAAACAGTGCCATGACATTAGCTCTTCCTACCGTTGACCAGTAGAGCTTGAAATAAAATTTTATGACCAATGTCTTGCATAAATGTTCATATCAGTAAATACATTCCATCATACACTGGTACATGCATATGAGTAAACACAGTCCGTCATATCAACACACACACATAGGTGCATTTGCAGACCTTTGTGCCTCATATGTTGCTACTGTTTGCTAAGGTCAAAAGTGCATGTATATGGAGCAAAGGATTAATGTGCTCTTATCAGTCTACACTATTAGAGGGAAGACTTGGTAATCAGATCAACATTCATATTTTTAGCTAATTTCAGTCTCTGTTTTACCATTTGTAAAAACCACATCAATTCTTAGATTGCTTGGCAAACTGTGCAGTTCAAGCACAGGCAGCTCCTGCATTCAGATATGTCAATAGGATCTGCTCAGTTTGCACATTAACATTTTGAAGAATTAGCTTTAAAATTTTAACTGCTAGGAATATATAGACTTGCAAGTCCATACTTTTGAACTTCAACATCAAAGTAAATTATAAAAACAAACTATAGCCTGTTATTAATTATTAACAAGAAATAACGTATATCGGGTTTTTTTCGCGGGAAGGAAATTTTCGCTATTTTCGCGAGTGGGACATTCTCGTGAAAATTATATTCGCTAAATATTCCATACAATCTAAAAATCCTTCCTTTCATACGAAACATCAAGAGAAAAATTTTCTTCACTTAGACACACTTGTTTATTGTCAACTGAATAGACCAGTAATAATGTTCCTCTTCGTGCAAAGTGGCTAACAGATCTTTACAATCATTTAAAGGAAAAGACCAACATTGTAAGAAATGGCTTTGAAAATGCTGGTATCTTGAAACAATGAAAAAATTGACTTAACACAACGATCCATATATGATGTATAGGGAGAGTTTGTCATTAGATACCGGCATTCATTATACTGAAGTTTGAGCAAAGCTGTTTCCCTTAGTTTCCTAGTGTCCATTTGTAGTCGAGCGAAAGAACTATGAATTGTAAATAAATAAACTGACTAGGAAATTCCTTAGTCTAAGGTTTGAATAAATCTTTCTTTTTTTTTATGTATATACCATGTATATACTATATATTATGTATATACATGACTATCAAGGTAAATCTTGTGATTCTAGCTTTTTTCCCCCATTTTGCAGTGCACTAATACATCAGGTATGTAATACCAGACAAACCGATAAGTATTTTTCTCGGATTTGACGCTATCATATATTTACGATTCCGTGAAACATAGAAATATACCAATGAATACGTGAAAGTAAAATAAGTGAAAAATTGATTTTGACTGAACTTGCGAAAATTTTGGGATGCGAAAAAACCCGATATAAGGTATAAGAAAAGAACAAGATGTATTCAAAAACATATACACCTCCCTATTTTTCCTGTATGTATTATGTGACAATCATTATTCACCCTTTTTCCTGATATGCCATTTCTAGACTTTTCCAGATTGACAGCAGCTTAACCCTTTACCACATGAAAAAATGTTAGACTTGTCCAAATTGAAAGCATTTGCAGACAACAATGTCAGAGTGGCTCAAATAATATGGTATTTCTTTGACGGGTAGAAAACATTGTGGGAAAAGGAGAAAATGCTGGTCTCCAGTATTTTCTCCTTTTCCCACAATGTTTTCAAAAGGCTTCATCCTCAGGGTCGTTAAAACTCGGGATTGTGTGGTAAAGGGTTAAGGAAGGCATCAAACTATTGCAAATGAAAATATCATTTTGAGATGGGTAGATATTGCTCAGTATCAGAACTCTTTTGCTGCCAAGTTTGAAGTAAATATCATAAATAAAAACTGATATTGAGAAATGATGAAACAGACACTGACACAAAGACTTCGACAATAGCTTGACATTTTCTTTAATGACAGCTGAATTAAAAATGAAAATTATCAGTTTGTGTTGAATGTGGCATGGGGCACTGAACCTTGTAATTTATTAACTCTCTACCATACAAGAAAATTTTAGTCTGGTCCAAATTGACAGCATTTGCAGATGACAAAGGTTGTCCAGATGGCAAAAGTTCTCTTTGATAAGGTAAAAGACATTGTGCGAAAATGCTGGTTACCAGCATAATCTCATTTTTCCACAATGCTTTCAAAAGCTTCCTTCCTCAGGGTCATTAAAAGTCGGGATTGTGTGGTAAAGGATTAATGATTCCCCTCATACCTATATGAGTCTTATGCATTTGACAACAACTGAAAACCAAATCAGGCCACTGTTGTGGGAGCTGCCTGATTAGGGTCTACTTAGTTTTTCCAAATCAAGATACAAATATCAAGTCATATTGTTGAATTTGGCAATGAAATTCCTTACTGAATGTTGCAGATTACTAATATATTAGTATGCAAAGAAGGGAAAGATTTGTATGAATAGTAAACAGGGAAAGGCACAGTAAAATAAGCATGCATCCCCACTTCAGTCAAAAGGGATGTCTATCTATGCACTACTATTATCTTTTGTGAGAGGTAATTAACTCTCTACCAAACGACAAAATTTTAGACTGGTCCAAACTGAAAACATTTGCAGACAAGAAAATAAATGTTACTGAAAACTTGGGAAAAAGAGAAGATGCCGGTTGCCATCATTTTCTCCTTTTCCTACAATGTTATCAAAAGCCTTCTTTCTCAGGATTGTTAAAAGTCAGGATTGTTTGCTAAAGGGTTTACTTATCATCCGATCTTGCATGAAAAGAAGGAAGGAAAATGAAGAATTAAGCAAAACAAGCAAGTTCTTCTCTTTCCACAATGTTCTCTTCCCTTCCATTGAAATCATAAACTCTTAATTTGGATTTGTTGTCTGAAAAAAAAAAAAAAAATCAATTTAGAAGCGTCAAAATTTCAACATTTGGTAATTGGTCAATACATCAGTTGCTTAACTCTTTACCAAACAAAAAAAATTTAGACTGGTCCAAACTGAAAGCATTTGCAGATGACAAAATAAATGTGACTCAAAATTTCAAATTTGTTTTGCAAAGGATAGAAAACATTGTGGGCAAAGGTGAAAATGCTGGTTCCCAGCATTTTCTCCTTTTCCACAATGTTTTTAAAAGGCTTCTTTCTCAGGGTCGTTTAAAGTCGGGATTAAGTGTTAAAGGGTTAAGCAATGTTACATGTTCAAAGTCACGACGGCTACGAAAATGGTACCTTCAAATTTTCCTAGATTTTAAAATGATTTCTTTTGAAATTTATAAATTTTCTAAACCATGTCATTAATTATACTCAACAAACTACATTTCCCAGACTTTTTGGTCTATCCTTTCTGACTGCTAACCCCTAAAACGGTCCAGTGTTAGTTATATGTAACAAAATGAATTTCACAGATTTTTTGGTCTACCCTGTCTGACCACTAACCCCTAAAATAGGTCTGATGAATCACAGAAATACCACCGAAACATTACTATCTTTTATTATTGACTTCAGATAAGTGATACAAGTATGCAGTATTTTTCTTTCTTACATTTTTTTAACATGCCTAATCAAAGTATTAATCATTATTGAGAAGAATGTTGTTAACATACACTGATCATGGATTTACACAGAGAACAATCACTGAAACACTCACATGACTGGTCTGTTACAGACTGAAATACTAGATCTTGAATGCACCAATCTAGACTAAAGATTGATCAGTATGACATTATCACATATTTATTATTTCTTTTGATGATAAACACACATAAAAATAATTGTCTAATTAATCTAGCCTGATAATGTGTTAACAGCAGAGTCGCAATGGCTGCAGATTTTCTAATTGGGTGATTTTTAATTTCATCTGCCAAATATAACATGAGGGCCATTGTCCCTAAAGTGCTCACCTGAGTAAAGTCATCTATGCTTGATATAGCTGAAGTGATTCTGGTTTACATGATGTAAAACAGATAAAGGTAAGTGACCTCCTTTTGGACCAGACATGACCCAATTTCCAAATTGTCCAAGATATCAAAACAAACATTCCCACTAAGTTTCATGAGTATCAGGCTAAAAATGTGACCTCTACAGTGCACACAAGCTTTTTGTAAAATTAGGCAGTGACCTACTTTTTGACCCCAACATGACCCAATTTCAAACGTGTCAGAGATATCACCAAGATAAAATTTTTTACCCAGTTTCATAAGTTCTGGCTGGAAATGTGGCCTCTAGAGTGCTCATAAGGTTTTTCTAAAATTGATCCCAGTGACCTATTTTTGGGCCCAACATGACCCGGTCTCAAACATGTCCGAGACATCATGAAGAATAGCATTCTGACCAAGTTTCGTAAGTACTGGACTAAAAATGTGGCCTCTAGAGTGCACATAAGGCTTTTCTAAAATTTGATATGGAGACCTACTATTTGACTCAATTTCAAACTTGTACGAGTTCTCATCAAGACAAACATTCTAATCAAGTTTCATGAGTATTGGACTAAAATTGTGGCCTCTGAAGTGTGCACAAGTTTTTTCTTAATTTTGACGTGGTAACCTACTTTTTTGACCAGACATGGCCCAATTTCGAAATTTTCTGAGATATTATCAAGAAAAACATTCTGTCCAAGTTTCATGAGTATATGACTAAAAATGCAGCCTCTAGAGTGCACACAAGGGAAATGTTGGCGGCTGGATGACAGACGACACACAGCGGACAAAGTAAGATTACAAAAGCTCACTTGGAGCACTTTTTGCTCAGGTGAGCTAAAAATGTGGGCATTTCGGTGATTCATCAGACCTCATAAAAATGGTCCAGTGTTAAGTCTTTAATCCTTCTTTGTCTGGACAGCATTTTGAAAAATATCCAGAAATCTGTCCAATCTGGCCATTTTGGCATCATGCTGTGATTTTATCTCGCCTATCAGTTTTTCATTTGATTCATTTATCACAGTGATCACTTTGTCTGTTGAGTTGACTTTCCTCTTTCTACCACCAGTCTGAAGGGTTTTCTTATCAGCTACATCTTTGTTGTTTTTACCAGAAGAATCCATAGAAAATGCAGGTTCAGTCGATGCCTTGTGCCCATATACCTCATGGAAAGTATCGAAGTATTTCCAGTCGACACGTTCATTCCCACTTTTACTGTTTGCATCGATCACTTCCTTGTATTTTTTCTTTAATGCTTTCCATTTATTAATAACCTGCACCTTTGTAACCACTACCCCATTCTTATTCAACTCATCTACAATCCTGTCCCACAGTTGTTCGTGATTTTTGGATTTACAAAAGAGTGTGTCCTGAGCCAGCCTTAAATGTATCATCATTTCCTCCTCCTCCTTTTTCCACATTTTGGCAATCTGAAAACAAAAGAACACGCATTACAAATACACTTCAATATTTTTAGGCTTGTTCCTACTTCTGTACTTTCTCATTTTTAAGTCTACTGGCTGAAAACCAGAAGAGCTTATGTCATGGCGTGGTTTCTGTTGTCTGTCCGTCCATTTGTCTTTTTCTTGTTTACGCAATAAAGTCTGCAGATTTTTGTGAAACTTGCAGTTTGTTTATAGCATTAATAGCTTGAACCCTAGTGATTTAAAAAAAATCTGACAATCAGTATCAGAAAAGTAGCCATTTAAATTTGAAAATTTCCATTTCTAGTTTACACAATTAACTTCGCATATTTCATCCAATTCTTTTCAAACTTGCAAAGATTACCTGTACCATCAAAGGATTGAACTCTATTAAAAAATGTGGAAAATCGATATATCAGTTTAGGAAAGGCAGCCATTTGATGACTTGGTGTTGTTTACTCCACACAGTCCACAATATAAATCACATTTCTTTGAAACTTGCAGGGATTGTTTGATACAATGAGTACTGAAACCCTATCAAAAGTTGGCTTGATTCCAAAAAATTGGTTTTAAGAAATTGTGCCTTAGCTTTTTTCACTATTTGTTCAATTCACCATGCCTGCTTACGCTGTTTTAGTGGGTTCACACTCTGCAGCAACACCCCCCCTTCTTTTTTTGTGCGTCTCTTTTTGCATTATGAATTTATCATAAGCAAAATCACTGCAAGCACAGCATTTCAGGCCCCCAAGAGCCTCTAGTTTTTTTTTTTCAATTACCTGTGTGACAACAATTTTGAGCAGTCTATATAGAACCATAATCATTACAAAAGTCACATGACATATAAATGACAAAGGATTGGCAATCCAAGCAACAGATGCTGCCTGTTGTGATGAACTATAATGTAAATTTCAAACCTTTCCCAGTTCTCTGATCTACATCTTTACACAAAAAAAGGAATATATGGAAGAATCACCTTTTGCTCTGGACTTTGAATGTTGTTGTTGTTATCTTTCACATTCTGGTCTTGACACTGGAAGTCTTTTTGACAAATACTTTCGGCTGCAAGAAGATCATAATGAAAAAGATAATGAAACAGCAGACCATTCCTTGCTATCTAGAGCATACAATAACTCTTTGCATACTAACTTCATTCAACTTTTCATGGTTTTTTCAAAGAGTTTGAACCAGATTAGGCCCACCAATGTTCTCAGCCTGATTGAGATCTGTACTGTTCGACATATGATTTTGTTCGTAGCAAAATCAGATCCAGACAAACTGCTTAGTCTTTGACCCGGCATCTACTTGGGGTACTTACACCTGCAACTGCTAAATAAATTGAATAGATATTTCCAGCCTACAGTAAAATCCACAAGTTCTCGGCATATCTAACGATGTGGATTAAAGGCCAGACTTTATTCTGTGCAGTCTGATCTTGATGTATACTGCCCACAAAAGTGCATCGTGGATGAATATCCACTAAATTTGGTTACTTGCTTGATTATAGACAATTGAAATACACAAGCCTTAGCTTAACTCTTCACCAAACAACAAAATTTTCGACTGGTCCAAAGTGAAACCAGTTACAGACGACTAAATAAATGTGATTGAAAACTTGAAATTCATTTTGGGAAGGATAGAAAACATTGTGGGAAAAGGAGAAAATGCTTGTTACCAGCATTTTCTCCTTTTCCCACAGTGTTTTCAAAAGGCTTCTTTCTCAGGGTCGTTAAAAGTTGGGATTGTGTGCTAAAGGGTTAAACTGTAGCTTTACAATGATTTTGCTGGTAAACAATCTTTTCACGCCAAGCAAAGTGACCACGTATATGATTATAATGACCTTACTTGTTATTCTATCCGGGGCCATCTTATTGGTTTTACTAAGCCCAAGGTCCCTTGCGACTGTTTCATATGCCTTCTGTCTCACCCTTGGATCTGAAATGATAAGAAAAAAAAAGTCAAATAACTATGCATATGTATGTATAAGATGATCTAATGAAAGACTTGTGTCCAATTTCTTAAATCCTTACTCTCTCTGTATATTCTTTCATATGCCTTTGTAAACAAAGCCAATTCTGATCAGACAGCTTCATACAGGAACAGGTTTTAGATTATGGTCATCTTTGTTCACTTAAAGTGAAATAGTTAAGATTTTCTAATTACTATTAGTACATTGTGTAAAAATAGAACTGACTGATGCACATAGAAAGAGGAGACTTTAATGAAAATCAATGGTATTGTTGGTGCAAAATGATTCCACTGCTGAAGCAAAATAAATGTTCTTCTGTTCTGACCCTACCAATGTCTCGTGTGAATGGCAGTTTAGACTCAAATGTTTACAGTCACTTTTTTAGCAGTAGATATAATCTGTTAATCCTGTACCAAACAATCCTGACTCTGAAGAAGAAAGCTTTTGGAAACATTGTAGAGAAAGGAGAAAAAAGCTGGTAGGCAGCATTTTCTACTTTTCTCACAATGTTTTCTACCCTTTCCAAGATATATTTCATGAGACACATCTGATTGCAAATGTTTTCACCTTGGATTAGGTTAGAATTTTGTCATTTTGTAAAGAGTTGATAAGCAATGTTATCTACTACATTTAGCAATATACGGAAATACTGAAATTAACCATTAAAATTGTTTAGGCTTGGTGTATATACATATGAGCCATGCTCTGTGAAAAGTAGGCTTAATACATTTGCAAAAAGTATCTACCCAAGTCAGCCTGTGCAGTTCACACAGGGCGACTTGGGTCGAAACTTTTCGCAATAGGGAAATTTTCTGTATGTCCAGATACAAGTCTACCTCATGATTAAGTTGATAGTTAAAAAAAAAGGGGGGCTACTATGGATCCATAATTATGTTATGGGTTGATTGGTATGATGCATCATAGAGATGCATTAAGCCCCCTTTTTCCAGTGCATGGCTCAAATGTTGTCGTCTTGAGTCAAGTGACCGAGATCCAATATGTAACATACCATCTGAATTCAAGGACTCCAGAAAACTTGGGGGAGCGCTGATGGAGTACTGCTGCCCATCAAAGCTAACGAGGAAAGATCTGCAAGTATAAAAAATACACCATTTACTTCACAAGTTAACAACAACAACTTCATTAGGAATAAACATGATTGTATTTTCATTTCAAAAAGTCCTAGCAAACAGTGAAACTTCTATATATTCAATATCATTATGAGCAAATGGCGAGTTCTTTCAATTTGTAGGGGAAGAAGTGTGGTTGGTACAGGATTTGACCCCAGATTCTGTATTTACAGGGCAAGTGCTCTACTAAGCTACCCGGACCGCTTGGCATCCCTGCAACTGTTTAACACTACTGAACAGACCATTGTAAGACAGCTGCAGAAAACTTTTGATCAGGATCTATGCACTTTGCAAAGCAAAGGGTAGACCATTCTCTTTCTCTGTCCGTATAATTATTGAATATTCCTTGTGTTCGCATTAAATTTACGAGGCTCCCGTAAGAACTGTCGTGTAAGAATTTAGATCAACTATTTTTGCCTCGAAAATGATCAACATAATTCTTGGGGTTTTCAGTTCACTTTGCCGTCAATAAATTCCATGCATTTCGGTTAAGTATAAACTATTACCCTGACAAAAGGGTCGTACCTGAGGCCTTTATTTACAATTTATCTGCAGATGTTGCCATTCTGCATGCAACGTACTTCGGAAGATGCATAAATTCATTTTAGAACATGTCTGAATAAATATATTTTAGAAGTCCACTTGATTTCCCGTAGTTTTACCACGCATTTAACAAATGTGCAAACTAACAAACAAATAAAATGATAGAAAACGTTTTCGGTCTCTTCACTTACATCTTGCTTTCCGCCATTTTGGAACTCGAGAAACTCTAGGCTGCAGCAGGGTTGATAAGAGTCGAGTTCAAAAGGTCAAATTACGTCACTCGAGCGGAAACTCTACCCGTTCAGGAGAAACTCCACTGACTATAGTCGAAACCCGAGTGCGTCGTGAACTAGGCCATTGATTTTTCTTATTATTTAAAATAAAACAGAATTCTTCGCCACAGCATTCTCCCAAGGTCTTACGTCACGTTTATGACGTAGTCAATATAATTTATGACGTCATTATTGCAGCTGCATACTCAAAGTGCTTTACACAGTTCGCCATTTGTGTGTTTATTTCCTAGTGAGAAAGATGTCAATACGTACTTTAATTTCGAGCGAAGTATTCTATCTAGTCGGATTTAGGATTGTTTACAAATGAGAAACAGGATAGACAGAATAGTGTCGTGGATTGTGGAATTATACAATAACATAGTGTCTTTGATTTCAAGAAAGTTTGTCATGCTCGGCTTCGGAATTTTATGGTATCAGTACCGTAAGATATTGAATAGGAGGTACGGTCTTTATATCAATGTTTGTTTTTTGTTTTGTTTTGTTCTTGCAGAGTGCGTGACAGGATAAATAGAATAGATGGTTGGTGTCTTGGATGGGTTAAGTTTATCGGGCTCGGCTCCGAAATTTATCCGGTTCGCCTTCGGCTCACCAGATAAATTCCTCCGCCTTGCCCGATAAACTTAACCCATCCAAGACACCAACCATCTATTCTCTATTTATCCTGTCACCTCCTATAAATTCCGTCGTATAACAGGGGGTCATATAAACTTGGTGATATACGGTCACTTGACCACGTGACTGGGTTTATTATGTCAGTTGGTCACGTGATCAAGGTTTATTAGGCTAGTTGGTCATGTGACCAGCCGGAACTCCTTTTTTAGGTGCCGGTACACGAAATCCATATTTCACAGTAAAATTATCGCTTAAAATTCGATGCACATGTTGAATTTTCTTATTATTTAAAATAAATTATAATTCTCCGCCACAACATTCTTCCGAGGGTTTACGTCACGTTTATGACGTAGTCAATATTATTCATGACGTCATTATTACAGCTGCATACCAAAAGCGCTTTGCTCAGTTCGCCATACAAGTGTGTTTTTTTCATAGTGTGAAAGATGTCAATACGTGCCTTAATTTCGAGCGAAATATTCTATCTAGTCGGATTTATGTTTGTAAATGTGTAACAGGATAAACAGAATAGTGTCGTGGAAAATTTGAAGAATAGACAGTAGTGTCTTTGATTCCAGGAAATTTTGTCAGGCTCGGCTCGGGAATTTTATGGTATCAGTACCATAAGATATTGAATAAAAGGTACAGTCTTTGTATCATGTCTGTTTTTTTGTTTTGTTCATTTACAGTGCGTGACAGGATAAATAGAATAGATGGTTGGTGTCTTGGATGGTTTAAGTTTATCGGGCTCGGCTCCGGAATTTATCCGGTTCACCTTCGGCTCACCAGATAAATTCCTCCGCCTTGCCCGATAAACTTAACCCATCCAAGACACCATCCATCTATTCTCTATATATATTGTCTTTTTTTTTCCCAAATTCAAGAGATAGAATATCTCAAGATAGGCACAGACGGACAGACCTGTGGTCAGACAGAGGGTAAACCTATTGTCCCTTCCGGTGATACTGATAGGCGAACTATAAAGGAAGAGTTGTTCTACACATACTGGACAAATTGAATCCTTCATACTGTGGATGATATAGAAGTCGATCGTCAAACAAAATTACAAGATCATTCGCCGTGTTGTTGAAGTCTCTTAACTCGGTCTGGAGAGAAGCATTCAAGGTTCTGAAAGTAAAAGTACAATAGATTTGGAAAGTTGAGCGGCCATGTTCAGCTTAACACCAGATCTTACTCTACATGCCATAATTATTTACATTTACCAAAACTTAAATTTTTGTCCAGATTGTCAATCTGAACATGTTGGTAATGTGAACATCTGAAAATTGGATCTAGCTGAAACGATGCACAACAAAATAACGATCAACCTTCTTGGTATGTATGCACTAACCATGCTTAAGAAAATTCTTATTTGCATTCTCAAGAATTTGCTAAATTTAAAAGTAACACAACTTCTGATTGGCTAAACCAAATGTTTTAGCCATGCAGAAGTTGTGTTACTTTCTAAGTCTAAAATTAGACCATTAATGTTCTTTAGAATTGTTGGTGAATACGAACCCAATTATATGGGAAACAATCTACAAAAGCTATCTCTTCTGCACTATAGTTCAAGTGCGAGCCCTAATTGATACAGATACAAACAGTGTCATACAAAATAAACAGATGAAGAACGACGATAAACTTACAGATGAAATTTGTCGACGATATACTGCGGTAACTGGAGACTCAGTTTAGCATTGTAGTTTGTATATACAGAATTATCGATATTGTAATGGTACTCGTCAGGACCCATAACTCCTGCAAATATTTGTACACAATTTTGTATTCAGCTGTGATTCTGAAGATTGTATGTAGAATTTTCTATATGTAGCGTATTTATCAGGATCCATACATTTGTACAAAAGTTGTATTGAAAAGTTTTTCAGTTCTGTTGCTTTATTTCACTTTAGGTACCTGCTTAACATTATTGTACTTTAGTCTGGATTACCTGCCCCTACCACTACGTTATAGGGTCAGGCAAAGCGCAATAATGGCGGCCTCCATGGCGACCCCGAGCTTAGCATTAAATGCTTTCCTGTTTTTCTCAATTTCATGTGATCCAGTTTGATCAGTGAATAAAATGAGATCAATTTTGTACAAAATATAAATTACCGAATCTAAAATATGCTTTTGGGACATGGTATAAATATAAATTCGACGATGAATCATTTTAAAACTAGCCCTGTTTTCGGACCTTATATCGGTCCATTGAAATTTCGGATACTTTAAGCATTTTTGATACGTAGTTTTTCTCGCTAAATAAGAACGACAATTAAAAAAACTAACTGCCATTACTTTTTTGCAACCGATCTGTTTTCAGTTCAGTCTCTAGTAGGATTTGATCAAGTGAAATAACAATAATCTGTTACTTCTGCATATTACAAACGGGGCCGCCATTATTGCGCTTTGCCTGACGTACTTTTGGAGTACGGTGGGGTACGAGACTAATTGTACTTGTTTTTCGAAAAATATGTATTCACAGTTTGCCCCAAGGGGTAGGTAACATTTCATTGATTTATTGCACTGTATGTATCTATATTGTAGTGGTATTTGTCAGGGACTAATATAACTCCGGCAAAGTATGTGTAGATAGTTTTCTCCCATGATACAAAATTAAATGTATTAAATTCATTGTATTACGCAGGCTGTCATACAGTAGATCGATACATTTTGCAAATTCATAACCCCTTCCTTTTCACAGGGCATTACTCAAAAATCTACATAGGACATCCTGCACGGATTGCGCAGGCTGATAATAGTCAACAGTTTTTGCAGATGCCCTAAAACACCTTTTCACAGAAAATGGCTGATATACATGTGTACAATTTTGCATCAAGATTAGCAATTTCAGCAATTTATTGCACCGCTTGTTCTAAAGTGGAAGAAAGATTGTTAAATTCTAGCACGAAACCTAAAAATACATAAAAGTGCTACATATCACTTTAAAGGAATTACTATTGGTACAATTTCCCTTATCACACTTCTGTATCTTTGCAAACCTATTGTCGACTGAATTCAGTGATAAATATTTTAGAAGTTTAGTATGATTAACAGAATTTAAATAACTTCCTCCGAGTTTTCTTGGGCGACCACCAAATAGTGCATATCGCCTCAATTAAAGTTAAATTACCCAAGATTTCAACATTGTTAGGCCCCGTTCTGTTTGCCCGGCTCTGCCAAAACCTAGCAATCTCCAGAGCCAATTCGAACCCTCTTTGTGAGGTCACCATCGTGACGTCATCATTGGCATAGAGGTATTGGCGCAGACTATAGGAGATATCTGCATTGATGTGGATTTCAAATCGTGACATCTGGCCCGCCCATTTCGGCGTCGCTTCAATACCTGTTTGAATGAATCAGTGAATAAATTGATAGCATAGAATTATTAAAGTTATCAACTGTTGTTTTTGTCATCAGTACTTTATAACTCTTAGGCTGCTAAGCGTGATTCAAGGACCTTTTGCGGACAGTGTAGATCAAGACCAGGTTGCACAGAAAGTGCAGTTTGATCTTGGACCTACACTGTCCGATATCTTAAGAAGATATTTTTCCCTTAAAATAACATTGAAATGGCAACATTTAGGCTTTTACTATCGGCTTGAAAGTTTCGTTTAACTTATTTAGCATGTTAAGGGTTAACTTATCTGAATTGCACTATACTTATATTACACTTTCGAGGAGTAAATTTATAGAAGTAAATATTTGTGACTTTAATAAGTAAAGAAATAATGATGCTTACTATATATAGTGGAAACGCTGTTGTCTAAACCATAAATGTTTGTGAACATCATTTAAAGCACTAATGAAAAAAAAAAAAAAAAAATGCTTTTACATGCCTTTGTGCATGAGAGTTTTACATTGTCCATCCATTACAAGGATTTTTTCATTACTAGGATTTTTTCATGGTAGGCTGTTGCAAACCAGTTTCAGGAGGCGATGAGTTTACAAAGACGAGTCTTACGACGAGTCTTACCTGTTGTTGCTTGTTCCCAGGGAAACTTTGCCCCCTCGTAACCCGCTTCCATTGAATTTTGCTTTACCTGTTTTAAAACACGTGTTCGTGAACTTATCATTTGGCGTCCCATGTCTGGATGTAGTAACATTATTGGCGGCATCATCCACGTGTCCATGTCCCAGAACACGTGACCTGCGTAATCATTGTGGCCGCCACCTGGCATTTCCGGTACTAGTAAACCACCACGTGATAAGCCTCCTGATTTAAAATGTATAATGAAAAATGTGACGAATAACATTACTAATCGTCACCCAAAAGGAAAACAGAACCGAATAATACTTGTTGAAAATTGTTAATACCTAGATCCGAATTAGCAAACCATGCAAGGAAGTTTTCTTATCTCTTTACCTGATTACAGATATTAGACTTGTCCATTTTGAAAGCATTTGACGATGACAAATTAAATGTGGCTCAATACGGAATTAATTTTTCACCGAAAAAAAAAAAAAAAAAATGAAAAAGAAGAAAATGCTGATTACCAGCATTTTCTTTTTTCCCTAGTGCATAGGTTATATGCCAGCTAACAATGGCTGGATGAATCGTACACGGTAGGTTTTATTGAGTAAACGTATATCATTTTGAAATTCGCTGCATCGATTGCCGCCTTGAAAAGTAGTCCGGTTTTGTACCCAGAATGCCCAAATTAGATGTATTTAAAAAATGTCACCGAGCAGAAGATAATGACTTCACATCCAATCACTGTGTTCGTCAGGAAAAAAAAAAACAAAGAGATGAGTACTCTTCTATTCTTGTCAGAGTGATCTCCCGTCTGTAGTAGTTTTCGCCAAAAATGAATTTGCGTAACTGAATGCGTTTGATTTCGACCCACTTCTTGGTATAATGAAATCGAATGAATAAACAATATAGACAGGAACGCCTGCATGAACCTATTGGATGACTGTCCACAGAGAGAGGTGTCAGGGACGCCTTTGGCAAGGAAAAAATTATATAACAAGCGGACATGTGAAAGACACAGTACATCGAAATAGGGTACATCGAGAGTGGTCATGTTTTTTTCTTCTCTCAGTTAAAAAGGATTTTTATCGTTTCTATGAGTTCATAAGGTACAGAGGGAAAGATAAAAGATATATATACATGACAGTAGTATAGATAAAGCTCGATCTAGGCCAAGCCCTCATTATGCACCAATGCACCCTTAACACGTTAAACATGCCTTAAGTGTCCCAGCCCCCCCCCCCCATTAAGAATTATGTTAACCCAAGCTTATGCATAACAAACCCACTTAACCAATCAACCCACGCTTAAAACAAACCAACAAGCTTATGCATAACAAACCCACTTAACCAATCAACCCATGCTTAAAACAAACCAACAAGCTTATGCATAACAAACCCACTTAACCAATCAACCCACGCTTAAAACAAACCAACAAGCTTATGCATAACAAACCCACTTAACCAATCAACCCACGCTTAAAACAAACCAACAAGCTTATGCATAACAAACCCACTTATCCTTTTCCCTCCCCCCTTAACCAATCCCTCCTCGCTTAACACACATGACCACCATTAACAATTTTATGTAACATTAACATGCTCATAAAATTATCATGCTCATAAACTTATCACCCACATAAAACTTACGCAAAACCACTTGACTAGCTTCATAAAGAAAAATGGTTTAACCTCTATATTAATCGTTTTTGCTTAAATTCAAATTTTATTTTTTTAAAAAAATTTTTGATTTACCTTAATTTACCAAGTCATCGCATCAAGCTAACCAATGCATTAACTAACCAACAAAACCTTACATCAAACAATTGCTTAACCTTTTACCTTCCCCATCAACCAACGCATGACGCATCAAGCTAACCAATGCATTAACTAACCAACAAAACCTTACATCAAACAATTGCTTGACCTTTTACCTTCCCCATCAACCAATGCATGACACATCAACCAACCAGTTTCTTAGCTAACCAACAAACCCTTACATCAAACAATTGCTTAACCTTTTACCTTCCCCACCAACCAACGCATGACACATCAACCAACCAGTTTCTTAGCTAACCAACAAACCCTTACATCAGTTTATTGCTTAACATTTTATCCACCCATTAAACAGCACATCATGCTATGGCTAACCGGCTTATGAGTTAGTGGGTGGCTTAAGATTTTAATAAAAATTTTAAAAAAATTTTTAAAAATAAAAAATAAATTTTTTTAAAAAACTTTTTTTGTTGCATGCATGTGTTAATAAAAAAAAATGAATTTATCTTATATTCTTTCTTTTGTTATATTATAAAAAATGTGTGTTTTAAACAAACTTACCAGAGACTTTAAATTAAAGTTAAAACAAACCATAAAAGAAAAACATGATTTTTATTTAAATTCAAATGGATTAATGTATAAGAAAAAGTTACCTTTATCAAAAGATGATGTAAATTATGAAACTGTTTTAACTAAGCTAGGTTCAAAATTATATTATATATTTAGTAAATCAAAAAAAGAGATTGAAGAAAGAGAAACAGAATGGTTAAAATTAGGTGTATTTATTGATTGGTTTTATGAAGAAAAAGGTATTTATATGACATCTTTTAAATCATTTTGTTTTAATAAAAATAAAAATGATATTTTATATAGATATCGTTATTATGTTGAAGCTTTAGCTGATGGTGGTACCGCTTTTAAAGATGAAGATAAACACCGTAAAATACGTTTTATGGTTTATGAACAAACAACATTTGATGAAGAAGATGAAGAAGAGGAAGAAGAGGAAGAAGATGAAGAAGAGGAAGAACCAAGAGAGTTAAATGAGTATGAACAAGAGATGTTAGATGATTATAATCGTCAAGCTGAACAAGAAGCAAGACAGGAAGCTTATGAACTTGAACAAGATGCAGCACGTTTAAGACAAGTTCTTAAAAATGCTCCTAAAAAAACTTTTTATGAAGAAAAATGTGTTATTTGTCTTGAAGAAAAACCAGATATACTTTTTTGCAATTGTGGGCATCTGTGCTTATGCGCAAATTGTGATGATTCAAACGAAAATTCAAACAAATGTCCAGTTTGCAAAACCGATAGCGATATCAATAGTAAATTATAACTTTTTTTTAAATATTTAACCTTTTTACCAGGTTAAATATTTTTACAAGTCCAACTCTATCAGTATTGTCAAATATGCATTTTTAGCATTAGGGTTAGTTGTCCTTGTTATAAAGTTTATAACATCACATTGATCTATTACTAAAGGTTGTGGAAAAACTATACAACTACAACCTTCTCCTTTCTTTTTTACTATGGAGTAGTCTACCTGTTCAACTCCATTTACTACTATATTGACTTTTACCTTTTCTTTTAGAATACCTGTTCCCTTAACAACCATTAAAGTTCCTCTTAAAATTCTACCAGGAGCAGCCATACAATAACCTCCTAACCCATGGCTTTCTCCGGCGCTTCCATTACCAAAAGCAAACTCATGATTACCATCTGCTAATGCACATTGTTCCTCGGCATACACGCTTATAATAGGTTTAGGACCTATGAGAGAAGGAAGTGATACTTTTTCATCCACGTAAGATTTTGTTGCTAAATCTCTTTCTTCTACAGGTGCCGCAGCATTTTTTATAGTAAAGCCTTGAAGGTCTATGTTGGATATTGCTGTAAAACTTCCATCAGGATTTTTTACAATAGCACCACCATTATCAACATAATTTTTATTGGCAGCCGCATCACGGTCTGTAGGATTTGGCAGTCCAGTAATTGGGTGAGTGTTCATATCTATTTTACCAGCTGCTAAGAAAGTCCCATATCGGTTTTTTGTTAAAGCATTATTACCTGTATTTTTTGCTTCAATAGCGGTATCCACGTAAAACTTATTTGCAACTTGTTGACTTTCTATAGGTGAACCAACATTGTTAATCCTCCATCCACCCATAGAAATGTCTCCACTTGCTGTATAACCATCAGCTCCATAAACAAAAGCACTATTAGCAGCATCTACATATTTTTTAGTAGCAGCTTCACTCGGCTCCTCAGGGTCAGCTATATTTTTTATTTTATTAAAACCCATGTTTAAATACCCCACCATATGATATCCTCCATTTTCATCTAACAGCCCTGAGTTGGCATCAACATAACTCTTAGTGGCAACATCCTGAGGATTTACTGGATTACTAACCCTCGTTAATGTGAAATTTATTACCTAAACCCAACTCTTTAAGAATGTACAAACATAAATGACCACAAAATACTTCCCCTGCATGTTGTAATTGATCAGTATTGTAGTGTATTGACCTTTTTAAATAATCTATAATTTCAATAGGTGGTTGAATACCATAACTATCAAAATAAATTTTAGTTTTATCATCTTTAAATCATGCAACCCAATGAGTACCTGGACAGCTGGTATCATCAAGATTTAATATACCACATTCTTTATTTTTTACTTTTTTAGGTAGGGTATCTCTTAAAAATATTCCTCTAAAATTTTTTATTTTTACTTTTTCTTCGGCATCCTCAAGTTCAAAATTGCTTAAAGGTTTATTTGGTAAAGTTATATTATCAATTAAAATATTTTGCATTTTTATATATTTAAATATTTACAATAGCGCTATTATCAATCCATGAATTAAGCTCATCAGAATAACCTTTCCACTTTACAAGAGATTTATTTTTTCCTTTTTTAATAACCTTTTCTATCCTATACAGCTCTTGACTTGTTTTTTGTAGTTCAGGTTCATAAAAGGCACCTTTTATTTCTTCTCCATTTAAATCTTCAATTTTATATGTTACAGGTGATGTATGTTTTACTTCTGAAACTGTAAAAACCTCTTCAGTCCATCTTGTGGTATAACCTTTTTCAAAAGTCTTTTTCTTTTTACTTATCCTTACTTTGTCTCCAACAGAAATCTTTGGTTCAATATCCTCCCTTATAATCAGGATACAATGTTCTCCAAACTTTATTTTCATTCTTCTTCTTACTTGCTTCAGTTGGTGTCATCTTAATAGAAGAATGCCTTGTGCTATTATATTCTTTAACAAGATTTGGTAACACGTTAATATAAACATTTGTTGAGTGAGCAGAGAAATACTTCCACATTTTTTCTTTCATTGTTCTAATCCATCTCTCAACAACGCTTGATTTTTCCTCGTTTTCAGTGGAGTATAATTCAATCAAGTCTTTAACATCTTTGTTATAAAACTCTTTACCTTTATCCACCCACATTTTTTCAGGTTTTCTTTCCTTAAAAATACTCTTCAATGCAACAGAAACAGATTTTCCTGTTTTATCTTTTAATGGTATCAGCCACCCGTATTTTGAAAAGATGTCAATGACAGCAAGAAGATATTTTATACAACGATTAAGTTTAGAAAATGCTTGCATATCTACTAAATCTGCAGCCCATATCCTATCAATACCATTTACTCTAACTCTTCTTTTCTTAAACTTTCTTTTTACAGGTTTGTGTAATTCTTCTGCTAGCGTTATATTTTGGTCATTTTTTTTTAAATTCCCATTCCAAATTTTTTCTTGGTTCCTATCAATGAGGAAACCAATCCTCTTTCCATTCTTTCCTTAATAGTAGGATTATAAATACCTTTTAACTCTTTAAGCATATTAGCATCACAAACAGAATTTCTTGTAGCTGTATCATCATGTTTAAGATAACAGATATCATGATGATATGCTGCTTTGTCAACACGATTTACAGGCTTTGACCATTCTTTAGGTGTTAAATCAGGATTTAATCTTTTCTTTAACTTAGTACCTGGACCAGTAAAATTATGCCCAGGTAAATGCATTTCAACAGGTAAGTTATTGATTGCTTTGTTTAACAATGATCCACCTTCTTGTTGCTTAATAAATTGTGTTTTAGTTGTACCACAATTAATACATTTTCCTCGCATCATATTTTTACCATTTTTACTTACATAACATTCTATATCAGTAGTATCAGTCTTTTTTTTACATTTAACACAATACATTTTTTATATTAAAATAAAATTTTTAATATAAAATGGACATTGTTAATTTATCATGGAATGAAGCTTTAGCAAAAAGATTTAACCACCCCCTTTTACCAAGAAGTATTAGAGGTCTGATAGTTGGTAAATCAGGATGTGGTAAAACTACCCTTTTACTTAACCTTTTGTTACGTCCCGATTGGTTAGATTATAACAACTTATGCGTTTCTGGTAAAAGTTTGTTTCAACCAGAATATCGCATACTTAAAAAAGCCTTTGAAGAAAAAATACCAAAAGAATACATACTAAGGTTGTTTTCACTTAAAAATGAAGTTCAAAACCGTGACATTTGACCTACAGCATTAGTTGAAGAATGGAGTAAAACAATTAAAGAAAAATCTGATATCAATTGTGAATTTTTTGAATATGCTAGTGATGTTCCTGACCCAAGAGATTTAAATGGCCAAAACAAAAATTTAATGATTTTTGATGATTTACTTTTAGAAAGACAAAACAAATGTGAAAGCTATTATGTAAGAGGTAGACATAGTAACGCTGATTGTTTTTATCTATCCCAAAATTATTTTAGATTGCCCCGCCAAACTATTAGAGAAAATGCTAATTTTATTTGCTTGTTTAGACAAGACTTAAAAAATCTTAATCATATTTTTAGTGATCATGTAGGTGATGATATGTCAAAAACTGAGTTTGTTAATTTTTGTAAAAATTGTTGGGAAAGACCTCATGGTTTTGTCATAATCGATTTAACCAATAACAAATACAATGGTAAGTAGAGAAATGGATTTGACAACTTCTATATACCACAAAACTACCACAACTATTATTAAAAAAATTTGTTTAAAAATATATCTTAAGCAAAAAAAAAAAAGATATATTTTACACATATAACAACCTTTTTTAGTAATATAAAAATGGAAGAATTACTTGAAAAAATAGTAAAAAATACTGACCATAAAACATCATTTCAAATTATAGTAAGTGACAACAAAACAAGTTTTAAAACAAGATTTAACCCACCACTTAAATTAGAGCAAGATAAAGAATATGAAATAGCATTGGTTAATCTTGAAACTTACTATTCATTTCCAAATATTACCGAAAATAACGGTACCTTTGTTTATTCTCCTGATGGTGGTGCCACATGGAATAAAATAAAAATACCTGAAGGTTCCTATGATTTAGTTGATATCAACTATTATATACAACAAGAAATGAGGAAAAAAGGTGATTATGACCAATTTAATGAAGAATATTATATTACCTTATCAGCAAACACTAATACCTTAAAATCAGTTTTAATTCTTGAAAATGGATATCAGGTAGATTTTAATTATGAAAACAGTATTGGAAAGGTATTAGGATTTAGCAGAGCAAAATATGTTCGAGGGTTTCATGAATCAGAAAATTTAGTTAATATCTTAAGTATTAATAGCTTACTAGTTACCATTGATTTAATTTCAGGAAGTTATGTTAATGGTTCACAAAGAAATACAATTTACAGCTTTTTTCCAAATGTATCATCAGGGTATAAAATAATAGAAAATCCAGTTAATCTGGTATACCTACCTTTAACGTTGAATGAAATACATGATTTAAAAGTTACGCTAACTGACCAAGATGGAAATATATTAAATTTAAGAGGAGAAACATTAACTATTAGATTTCATATAAGAGAATCACGTTAAATATAAAAATGACAAACTATATTAACGCTAAATTAAATATATCAGAAGGGCAAAAGGAAAAAAATTTACATGCTTTTAAAAACAAAAGCCCAGCAAGTATTCGTTTAAAGTATGAAGATTTACATGGTAACGATGTAATAGCATTAACCAAATCACAAGTAAATAAACTTACAAAAGCTTATAAAGGTGGAAAGGGAACCACGTTTAGAATGTCAACTAAACAACTTAAACATAACATGAAAGTAGAAGGTGGATTTTTACCTTTGTTAGCAGGATTAGCTTCATCAGTTCTACCCACATTAGCAAGGACTGTTTTACCTGCTTTGGGAGTTGGTGCGTTATCTGGTTTAGCATCAACAGGAGTTCAAAAAGCAATGGGTAACGGATTGTATCTTAAGAAAGGTGGTTGTATCTGTCAAGTTGAAACAGATGGTGAAGGTTTATATCTTAAACCATATAAAGGTAAAGGATTAGGTGCCGTTGGTGATGGATTGTATTTAAAACAAGGTGGAAAAATTTATGATGGAAAAGGTCTTCTTTTAGGACCTAATAGCCCATTTGCTAATATTCCTATATTAGGTGCAATATTGTAATATTAAAAATATGAATGTGCATAAATTTGGAAATAATAAACCTAAAATGGTTCAACCAAAAACTATTTTTTGGAAACCTGTAGAAGTTAAGCATCCAGCTAAAAAAGTTAATCCTGTTACTTGGGATGTTTTTACGCAACAACCTATTTTATTAAAACCAAATGAAACTAAAACAATTGTTTTAAATTTTGGTTTTATGATGAGTAGGGGTGTCGTTTTAATTTCTCTATCTTATGCTCTAAAAATTAAGCAATTTAGTTTAACAAATGAAGTTATTCCTGAGGATAATGATAATGTGGTTACCACAATTACAAACAACTCTGGTAACCTAGTAAAAATTGAGGAAAACACCTTTTTGTGTCGTCTTTACTATTCTATTTAAAAAAATAGTTGTAATTAATAAATGGAACTAAATGAAAAGATATATCCAAACTTATCAGAAGCACGAAATATACCAAATGCACCAAGACTAGAAGCAGTAATTTTAAGTGATGACAATGGGCAATCCTTTAGGCTACAAAAAATATCAGAAATTCAAACATTTTTAGAAAATGAAGTTAAGGTTAGAGAACAACTAGCTAAAAAGTATTTAAAGATTAGTAAGACAGTAGACAATGTAGAGGCAGGATTAACGGTGGCAGCCCTTGGTGCTGGAGGAGGAGGTATTGCTTTACTATCTACCATTGTAGCAATTCCAGCAACAATAGCATTAGAGGTTAGTGCATTGGTTATTGGTATTACAACATTAGTTGGTAAATTTATGGTTAGAAGAACCAGAACAAAATCAGAAAAACATCTTCAGATTAAAATGTTGGCAGATTCAAAGTTAAATACGATACATACACATATATCTAAGGCTATCGCTGACAACAAAATAGAACATTCAGAATTTACTTTAATTATGGATGAATTGGAAAAATACAAACAAATGAAGGAAGAGATACGTGTTAAGTCAAAGAAAAAAAGCAAGCTGGAGGAACAGGAGAGTTTAATAGAGAAGGGGAAACAGGAAGCACGGGAGGAATTCAGGAGACTAGTAGAAAGAAACAATGGAACCCATTAAGAATAAAACTAAAACCGCCTAAGTTTAAATTTTCTTGCACATGTGAGATAGATAATACTAATTAAAAAAATTTTTTACTTAAAAAAATATGTCATTTTTAAAGATAAAAGACCCTGTGAAAAGGGACCAAATAGTAAAAGAATATCTCGCAACAAAGAAAAAAAATTAGTGATAACCAACTTGCAGAAAGAACGGGTGAAATCGAATAACAAACAGGCCTTTCAAAGTTTTTTAAACCTATTACAGAAACTCAAAAAGCCAAAACAAAGGAGATTACAGAAGGACTAAAACCAATTAAAGAGGGGATTGAACTGTTACCTAAAGAGTTACCTAATCCAGCACTATCAATTCCTGAAGAGGAAGGACTTACATTATTAGATAAAAAATATAATAGAATGTTAAGTATTAATAATGAAAAAATGGATGAAACATTTGGTATTGAAAAAATTGGTAATAATTATTATATGGGTGATAAAATGGTTGATTACGATGGTGAATATATTATTATTGGTGGAAAGAGATACACATCAACAGATGGATTATGGAAACTTATTACATCTAAAAATCTCCCTTCTAGAGAAGAGTATAATGAAAATGATAAAGTTATGTATGATGAAATACTAAAGGCTACCAATGTTATGTATCATGGTAATAATCCAAACAACCCCAACCCAAAAAGCAGCAAGGGGGATAAATGGAAGAAACTGATTGGACCTCTTTGGAGAAGTGTTAAAAAATCAAAAGAATATGAAGGAGATGGAAATACCATTATCCCATCTGACCCTAACGCACTATTAGAAAGATTAGACCTCTTAATGGCAAGTAAAAAAGCTGGTAATACAGGTGTAAGAAATGAGCTTGTAAGTATTTGTGATGAATTAAAAAGACAACGTGTATTAAATACAAAAACTTATAAAAAATTAATGTCAATACTATAAAATGATTACATCACAAAAGAGAGGATTTAAAAGAAATTATGCTTATGGTGGTGCTGGAATATTTGATACCTTAGCTAATTTTCTTACAAGGCTTTTTACAAGCAGCGCAGCTAAACAAATTGCAAGCTCTGCAGTTGATGTTGGTAAAAGTGTGGCTAAGGAAGGAGCAAAGAAAGCATTAGAGGTTGGAAAGAGTGCTGCGGTTGATGCAGGTAAAAAGTTAGTTCAAAAGGCTTTAACACCAAAATCTAAAAAGATTATAGAAAAATATACTCAAAAGCCTACTGTAACTCAACCCACAACACAAAATGTTAACGCTTTAATAGATGGTAGCGCCATTGCAATACAAGATTTAGTTAAGAAGTTAAATAGTAAGGGTTCCGGAGTTAAAGTATTATGAAAAACGAATTTAAGTTAAGCAAATTATAACATTAAATAAAAAAAGAATGTCAAAGCTAAAATTTAAAGTAACTAAATATGAAAAATACAATACAAAAAGGGTTGGTATCCTTTTTGCTAACTTTAAACTTAATGAAGATTGTGAAATTCTTGAAGTTACCAATACAAATTATGATTATAAAAAGGTTGTTGTAAAATTGTCTCCTGAAAAAGCTGATATCATTAAGGAATTTGAAGAAGATGTAAATCAATATTTAGAAAAAAATGATATACCTGAGGTAACCATTCTTTACGGAAATAGAATTTATCCTAAAATGAGAAAAAAGCTTTCTGAAAAAGAACTTAAAAACATTAAACTTAAGGGTGTGTGTGTAAATGATGAAAACAAATCATTCCCTCAACTATGGGTAGAATATTAAAAAAACAAAACACAATTATAATTTTGACTTAAAAATTATAATTGTATATAATAAAATGGATATTTTAAATATGAAAGCACCAATTTTAAAAGATGAAAGAATATGAATATTATGAGTATGAACCTATTACAGGGACTAATTTAAACAACCCTGGAGGAAATATTAGGATTGACATTGAAACTCAAGATATTTTTTATCACCCTTCCGAGTCATATTTAGAAATTGTAGGTGAATTAGTAAAAGAAAATGGTAACGTTTATACTCCAGCTGGGGCAAATGCTGATAATGTTACCTTAATAAACAATGGGTTGATGTTTCTGTTTAAAAATATTAGATATCAACTTAGTGGGCAAGAGATAGAAAGTATTAATTATCCTGGTGAGACTACAACAATGCTAGGGTTGTTAAAATACCCCGATGACTTTTCTAAATCACAAGGGTTAAACCAGCTGTGGTATAAGGATACAAATAATGCCATTGCAGGTAATACTGGTTTTGAAATAAGAAGAAATTATATTTTTAGTTCAAATCCAGTTGGAACCTTTAGTTTTAGGATACCATTGAAACATATATTTGGTTTTTGTGAAGATTACAATAAAATTTTATATGGTATGAAACAAACTTTAACCTTAACAAGACATTATAATGATGACGCAATTTATACACCTGCTACTGTTGCAGCTGCAGGTGGTAATCCTGCTAGACATGAAAATGGTAGAGTTAATTTACTAAAGGTATCTTGGTTTATGCCACATGTAGAGCCAGAAGATGGTAATAGGTTGGAACTTTATAAATTTATTGAAAAGAAAGAAAGATTTCCAGTTGGATATAGAATGATACAAAGCGACTCTATTGCGGTTCCACAATCAACAAGTTTTACTTGGAGGCTATCAGCTAAATCATCACCTGAAGTACCTCGTTTTTTAATTGTTGGTTTTCAAGATGGAAGAAATGACAGCCAAGAACATAACCCAGCTATATTTGACAACTTAAGAGTTAAAAATATTTATGTAATGTTAGGTTCAAAAAAATATCCAATATATGATTATAATATAAATTTTACTACTAATCAAATTAGTAGAATATATGGTGAAGCTGCTTCATTTAGAAAAAAGTTTTTTAACATGGATGAATTAGTATCAAACCCAAATATAACTCCTTCAGATTACAAAACCCTTTATCCTTTGTTTGTGTTTGACGTATCAAAACAGAGTGAAAGGTTAAAGTATTCTGTAACTGATATTCATATTAAAACAACATTTGCTGTAAATGCCCCTGCAGATGCTGTAGCATTTGCGGTTTTACTTAGTGACAGGATAATTAAATTTCAAAGTGATGGAAATAAAATGAGTGTAGTGTATTAAGTAATTTTTATTTCAAATAAAAAATATGCTAAAGATTGCTGATTTTAAAAAAAATTTTAACAGATAACAATATTAAGTTTTATTCCTATTGGAACAAGAAAAAGTATATTGATGTTTTAAAAGAGCATGGGTTATTCCCTGAGGAAGCAATACCACTTAAGAAAACACCTAATTATGATAGATTAAAAGATATAAGTAAAAATCCAAAAAAAGTAACATTAAAAAATGTTGAAACTGATGAAGTAATTGATTTTCCATCAATTTACAAAGCTAGTAAGTTTATAGATCGTTGTCCACAAACAATTGAAAACTGGAATGGTAGAGTATGGAATGATAAATATAAGATTGACATTCTCTAATTTTATTATTTTTAAAATGAAATAATAAAATTTAAAAATTTGACTTAAGAAAAGATTTTTTATATTAAAAAAATATGGAAACCCATTTTGATTTATACACAGTTGATGGATTAAGGGCTTTAGCAAGAAATAGAGGATTAAAGGGTTATTCACGTTTAAGGAGAGCAGAATTAATTCAATTTTTAAATTTAGGAGGTAGCCCTATATTAGATACAAAAGTTAAAAATATAAATGCTCCAATATTACAACCAGCAATAGCTCAACCATTACCATCTACATCAAGTCAAAGTCAAACTATTTCAATTAATGATTTGATAAAAGATTTAGAAAATGTTAGAGTGGTACAACCTAGTATATCACCTGAACTTAATGCTTTAAAAAAGAAGATAAAAGATATATATAGTAAAGTAGAGCAAATTAATATAAAATTAAGTAAATCTGCTTTAAAAAATTATGCTGAAGAACATAAAATAGAAGGGATACCAGTTGCTACACCGCAAGAGTTTTTAGATTTGACACGACCATCAATCATAAAAATTTTAAAAAATAAGCATGGGGTTAAAGTAAAAATAAATCTTCAATGTATCATGAAAAGAGGAGAAGGTAAAGATGAAGAAAGAGTAAAAGCAAATTTTTCTTCTGATGTAAATGAGATTATTGTATTAGGAACCAATGTAGAAGATATATACTTTGATATGATTGAAAGAATTTTAGAAAATTATGTTAATTTTTTGAAAAAGGGTAGTGGGTGGGTATTTCATAGTGTGGTTCATTTAAAAGTGCATACCGTTATTTATGAACCATTAAATGCTGGTGGGTGGATGCCTTTACCTGATTGGATTGCTAACAAAAAGGCATGTATTAATATGAAAAGTGAGAATGATGAATGTTTTACAGATTGTATTTTAAGGCATTTAAATCCAACAAATAGTCATCCTGAAAGAGTTGATGGTGATTTAAAATCTAAGAAAAATAGCTTAAATATGAAAGGAATTAAATATCCTGTTTCTTTACTTGATATAGATAAGTTTGAAAGACAAAATCCAAAAATTAGTGTTAATGTTTATATGTATGATGATAAGAAAAAAATCAAACGAATTAGAGTTATAAAAAGTTTAAGAGAGAAAATCATGTAAATTTACTTTATATTGAAGATGGTGAAAAATCGCATTATGTTTTAATAAAAAATTTAAAAGCTTTAATGAGAGAACAAGTATCTGGTAATCATAATGTTGAGTATTGTATGCTTTGTAATGGTCATTTTGGAAGTAAAAAACTTTTAGAAAAGCATATGAAACGTTGTGTAGATTATGATGGAGTTGATTTAATAATGCCTAACCCTGAAAAGCCTGAAGAAGTCATAAAAGAATTTGAAAATTATTGTAGAAAAATAATGGTACCTTTTATTATAGTTGCTGATTTTGAATGCTTGTTGGAACCTATAGAAAATATAAGTCAAGAAGAAAGTAATACAATTAAAACACAAAAGCATATACCTATTAGTTATAAGTATTTAATTTGTAGTTTTGATAGAAATGTTTTAAAACCGGTATTAAGAGGATATGTTGGTAGAGATGCAGAAAAAAAAATTATAGATAAATTAACTAAGGATGTTAAACAACTTCATGATGAATATTATAAAAACACTGTAAAAATTAAAATAACAGAAGATGAAGTTAGGAAACATAAAAATGAAGTAAAATGTTGGATATGTGGTGGTAAATTTACTCATGAAAATTATAAAGTAAGAGACCATTGTCATTTTACTGGTAAGTATCGTGGTGCCGCACATAATGAATGTAATCTTAAAGCAAAAATTCCAAATTTTATCCCTGTTTTTTTTCATAATTTAAGTGGTTATGATGCACATATTTTTATTAACTATCTTGGTAAAACTAATGGACGTATTGATTGCTTACCAAACAGTGAAGAAAAATACATTAGTTTTAGTAAGTATGTTATGGTGGGGAAGAAAAAATACTTAAAATTAAGATTTCTTGATAGTTTTAAATTTTTACCACAGAGTTTAGATAAACTTTCAAAACATTTAAAAGATGAAGATTTTAAAAATTTATTAGAACGTAACTATACAAAAGACCAAGTACAATTACTGAGAAGAAAGGGGGTTTTTCCATATGAATGGTGAGATTCTTTTGATAAGTTAGAAGAAACACAACTACCACCTAAAGAAGCATTTTATTCAAGTTTAAACAATGAACATATTAGCGATGAAGATTATGAACATGCTTTAAAAGTTTGGAAAGAATTTGATATGAAAACATTTAGGGATTATGAAGTAGATGTTTTACTTTTAGCTGATATTATTGAAAACTTTAGATTTTCTAGTCTTGAAAATTTTGGTTTAGACCCTGCTTGGTATTATACTTTGCCAGGATATGGATATGATGTAATGCTTAAAGAAAGTAAGATAAAACTAGAACTACTAACAGACCGAAATAAACTTTACTTTATTGAAAACATTAAAAGGGGTGGCGTAAGCATGTGTAGTAAAAGATATGCAAAGGCTAACAATAAATATATGAAAGATTATGACCCATCTAAACCTTCTAAATATTTGTTTTATATTGATAAAAACAGTCTTTATCTTTGGGCTATGACTAAACCTTTACCTGTAGGTGATTTTGAATGGATGACTAGAGAAGAATTAGATAATTGGGAAAATTACCCATGCTTTTTAGAGGTTGATTTAGAGTATCCAGAAGAATTACATGATGAACATAGTGATATGCCTCTAGCAGCAGAACGATTAAAAATAGGAAAAGTAGAAAAATTAATTCCAAACTTAAATGATAAAGAAAAATATACACTTCATTATGAAGCTTTAAAAACTTACTTACGCTTAGGATTAAAAATTAAAAAAATACATGAAGGAATTAAATTTAAAGAAAGTAGTGATATTAAAGAATATATTGATATGTGTGTAAAATTAAGAACAGATGCAAAAAAAGACAAAAATAATTTTTTAGAACAATTATTTAAGTTAATGATGAACGCTGTTTTTGGTAAAACTATGGAAAACATAAGAAACAGAGTAAATATAGAATTAGTTAATGGTGAAAATTGCGAACGTTTTAAAAAGCTAGCTGCAAAACATAACTATCATGATCATACTATATTTTCTTCAGATTTAGTTGCTGTTCATATGAAAAAATTAGAGTTATTATATGATAAGCCTATTTATTTAGGTACAAGTATACTAGATATTAGTAAAACAACAATGTTATTAGATTATTATGAACATTTTAAGAAAATATATGGTAAAAAAGTAAGAATGTTATATACTGATACAGATAGTTTTATACTAGAAATAGAAACTGAAGATTTGTATGAAGATATGAAAAAAGATGCTGATATAATGTATGATTTTAGTGACTACCCACCCAACCATCCATTATATAGTGAAAAAAATAGAAATGTACCAGGTATGTTTAAGGATGAATTAAAAGGGGATATCATGACTGAATTTGTAAGTGTAGGTGCAAAAACATATTGTTGTAAAAAACTAACATTAAAAAGAGGAAAGGAAACAAAAGAAAATCCTAATCCAAAAGCAATTTTAGATGAAAATGGTAAATTTATATATGAAGATAAAGAAAATGATACAGAAATCAAAAGATGTAAGGGGGTAAAAAAGTCTGTTATTAAAAATGAAATAAGATTTAAAACTTATAAGGATTGTTTAGATACAGGAAAGGATTATTATACAAATATGGGTGGAATAAGAAGTTATCTTCATCAATTAAACACTGTGATGATAAACAAAAGAGCATTAAGTTTTGAAGATGATAAAAGGTATATACTTTTGGATGGAAAGTATGATACTTTAGCAAGGGGGCATCATAGGATTCCAGAATTAAATGAAGAAGAAAGAAAAATGTATGAAGCACAGGGGGCAAGACCAAAAACATATTAAAATATTTAACCAAATAAAAAGGTTAAATATTATTTTTACCTTAATAATATAATGCTCTTAATATAAAAAGCTCATGTTTAGATAATTTTTTTTCTTCCTCTTTTACTAAATGATGAAGATAAATGGTTGGTTGGTGTGTCATGCGTTGGTTGATGGGGAAGGTAAAAGGTTAAGCAATTGTTTGATGTAAGGTTTTGTTGGTTAGTTAATGCATTGGTTAGCTTGATGCGTCATGCGTTGGTTGATGGGGAAGGTAAAAGGTTAAGCAATTGTTTGATGTAAGGTTTTGTTGGTTAGTTAATGCATTGGTTAGCTTGATGCGATGACTTGGTAAATTAAGGTAAATCAAAAAATTTTTTAAAAAAATAAAATTTGAATTTAAGCAAAAACGATTAATATAGAGGTTAAACCATTTTTCTTTATGAAGCTAGTCAAGTGGTTTTGCGTAAGTTTTATGTGGGTGATAAGTTTATGAGCATGATAATTTTATGAGCATGTTAATGTTACATAAAATTGTTAACGGTGGTCATGTGTGTTAAGCGAGGAGGGATTGGTTAAGGGGGGAGGGAAAAGGATAAGTGGGTTTGTTATGCATAAGCTTGTTGGTTTGTTTTAAGCGTGGGTTGATTGGTTAAGTGGGTTTGTTATGCATAAGCTTGTTGGTTTGTTTTAAGCGTGGGTTGATTTTTTAAGAGTGACATCCCTTGGTTAGTTTGTTTATTTTCTGCTCGAAGAATTTTTGTGATAAAAACTGAAATTCCTGTCCGTCATTATTGCTGTATACAATTGAAATTTCACATAGCTGTGCAGAGAGTACTTTTCTAGCGGCAGAGACTGGTATTGATAGTGATGAACTTGAAATAGTGATATTTTTTCGGTTTTCTTATTTTTCCTTTGTGTGAGTGTGATCGGCGAAACATGTCGCACCTACATACAGTACACGAGTCACGTCAAAATTTCTTTTAAGGAGGCCCGTCATGGGTGTTTCGATCCAACAATGGCGCATCACTATCGGTTGCTTTGTGCATTTAAAAGCCAGAAAGTTCAGCAATACATTTTCATCAAAGCACGGACTTGTCTCTTTTTCTGTATCATTAAGTTTAAGATTATTCCTGTTTCTACTACTGGTTGCAGAGGGGATTGAAATTAACCCTGGTCCCAGGACAAAGGGAGGTAATAACGATGACAGATCGAGCCGAGCTACACGCGTAAAAGGTGGAGGAAGAGGTCTAGAATTATCAAATGTTCCCAATGTTGAAAACAGCGAAACCATTGAATCTTTAGACATTGGCAGTCGAAATCAGCGAGAAAATATAGAGCAGCCGACTATTAATCAGTATTTAACAGCTTCATCTCAGACATCGTCTCAGCCAGCATTGGTTAGAAACAGCAAGAAAACTCAAAAGCCAACTACAATGAAAAAAAGTGAACATGAGTATGAAACTGAATTCGAAAGCGACAGTGACATGGATTTTCAAACAAGTGATGAAGGAAATATCCCTGGAACAGCTAGAACAGCTACTTCAGCTACTTCAAACATACCACTAGAGATTTTACTGGACATACAAAAAAGTGTTAAAAGAGTAGAAAAAAGGTTTGACAAAATAGAAAAAAACATGAAAGATTTAAAGAAAGAAAATGAGGAACTGAAAAAACAAAATGGTCAATTAGTTGATAGAGTTAGTTCACTCCAGCGCAAAGTGGAAGACCTAAATAAAAGTAATGGTGATTTATTAAACAGACTGGATAATCTTGAAGGTCAATCTAGAAGACAAAATTTAAAGTTTTATAATATGAGTGAATCAGCTGGAGAAACTTGGGAGCAAACAGAGAAGAAAGTACGAGATTACATACAGAATGATTTGGGAATAGACAGCGGTTCACTATCAATAGAGCGAGCACACAGGCTTCCAGGCAAATTCAAACCCAGAGCAGTTCTTGTAAAATTCTCTTTTTACAAAGAAAAAGAGCGAGTGCTACAGAAATATCGGGAAGTAATGAGGTCAGTCCGATCTAGTGCATCCAACTCGACGAATAGTATTCGCGTAGGTGAGGATTTTACCGAACGCGTCAGAAAGCAGCGAGCAGTATTAATGCCATTTATGAGACAGGCTATAGACTCAGGGAAAAGAGCATACTTGAGGCATGATAAGTTGTGTATAGATGGCCAGACATTCATTTATGATGATACTCACAAAAATCTGGTACCCTTTCCAGAACGGGGATAGGGTGAAGGCCAAAGCTCAAATCCTAAGACTAAATCAGTGTCATATACGCTAGATATATGCAGTTGGAACATTCAGGGCCTTGAAAAATATGACAATGACAGTTTTCTTAAATCATTTTGTAACAAGTTTAACATTGTTAGTTTTTGTGAAACATGGGGGGTTGATTTAAAAGATTTTTCAAATTTTCTACCTGGGTATTCTACCTTTAACTGTATCAGACCTAGGAGAAAAGGGGCTAAAAGAGCCTCAGGTGGTGTTTGTGTTTTTGTAAAGGATGAGCTTTTCAGTTCTGGTCGTTTCATTCGCATATTTGATCATTTTAATGATTGTGTTGTTCTGTACTTTTCATGTAAATCTACATGTCACATTTCACATGATTTAATTCTATTTTTTACATATGTTTCTCCAGAATATTCACCTATATATAGTCACAATGATGGTAATGGTATTGAACTTTTATCTGAAAAGATGCAGGTAGTCGTATCTACTTATCCAGATGCTTATTTATTCATTGCTGGAGATTTGAATGCACGGGTTTAAGATTTCATCGATTACATACCCGACGACGATATTTCTCATATTTTTAGTGATGACATACAGTATCCATCCGATTATTTTAGACAGCCTAGAAGGTCGATGGATCATGCATATAATCATTTCGGATTGTCATTAATTGAGTTGTGTTGCACCTACAACATTCATATTCTAAACGGCCGCTTTCCAAGTGACGCGGCAGGCAACTTTACATGTATTGCAAATCAAGGTGCTAGTATCGTCGATTATATGTTATGTTCTTCAGAATTGTTTAATAATATTCCAAATTTTACTGTTTTGGATAATGATGATTCAGACCATTTTCCAATAGCTTGCAGTATAATATTACAAACTGAAGCCGAAAACAGTGTGGCATATGGCCATAAAATGAAATGTGAGTTATTTCCCTTTAAGCATTTTAAATGGAAACCAGAACACTTGGACAATTTCAAAGCTAGGTTTCATCAACTTTTTAACAGTTTTTGTCAAACTTTACCTGACAGTGCAACTGTTCTACCACTTCTTGATGTTTTTAATGGTATATTTGAACCTGCTGCTGATTGTATGAAAAGTACTGCTACTACCTTCAAAAGTTTTGATAGTTTCAATTCTGTATACAGGAGATCACATTGGTGGGATCGGGACTGTACAAATGCAAAACGTTTGAAAAAGAATTCATTGAAAAGATATAGGTTAACCGGTTATAGAGTCGATCTAGATTTGTATAAGAAAAAAAGAAATAGTTATAAACTTGTGTGTAGAACCAAAAAATTGCAAGCAATGACCAAAAGAAGAGCAAAACTTATTGACTGTCGAAATGACGCTAGAAAGTTCTGGTCTCTGTTGAAATCAGTAAATGATACATCAGAAAGTTCGGTCCCGGTTCCCCCGGTTGTTTTTCTCGATCATTTTAAATCCCTTTTGAACCCTATTTCTTCAGGGGAAATTCCCGATTCTTCTTTTCTCAATAATGTAGTTCAAAGGCATGATTGTCCTGGATTAAATAGGCCAATTACTGATCAAGAAATAGTCAGTAGCATAAAGTCATTAAATATTAATAAAGCTCCTGGACCTGATGGCATTTGTCTGGAAATGTATAAACATACTGTAAATGAGATTCTTCCTTTCCTATTTAAATTATTTAACGAAATATTTGACGTCTGTGACTTTCCGGAACAGTGGAGTAGAAGTATTATCTTGCCTATCCATAAGAAAGGGAACTTGAAGGATCCAGATAATTATCGTGGAATCTCTTTAATGGATTCAATCTGTAAAATTTTTATGCATGTTTTAAATACCAGACTTTCAGAGTGGTGTGATTTTAACAATGTTATCGATGAAGCCCAAGCCGGATTTCGGAAAAAGTATTCAACAATGGACAACATTTTTGTTCTAATGTCTTTAGTTCAAAAATATTTATCAAAAAAGCGGGGTAGATTTTACTGCATTTTTATTGATTTTTCTAAAGCTTTCGATAGTATTCGTCACGACAAACTTTGGGAATCTATGGAAAGAAAAGGAATTAGTGGAAATTATCTAAAGATTTTTAAATCATTATACAGTAAACTTAGGTCTTGTATTAAAGCAAATGGAAAAGTGACGGAGTACTTTGATTGCACAATCGGATCAAGACAAGGATGTGTTGCAAGTCCAAAACTGTTTTCAATCTTCATCAATGATCTAGTTGATTTAATGAATGAAGAATGTGGGCGGGGTATTTTTGTTACAAATGAAATAAATGATATTCATGAGAGTTTTAATGTTTGCAGATGATGTTTCCAGTTTTGCAGACACTGTCTTTCAGCTTCAAAAACAAATTAATTGTATCGAAAAATTTACAAAAGGGGTGGGGCTACAAGTAAATATTGAGAAAACAAAAATAATGGTATTCAGAAATGGAGGCGTTATTAAGAATGTCGAAAAATGGTTTTATGATAGGAAGAAAATTGAAACAGTTCCATTTTATAAATATCTGGGAGTTTATTTTACTAGTAAGTTATCTTGGTATAAGACACATCAAATGTTATCGTCACAAGCCCAAAAAGCAATGCATTGTGTTTTACGTTTACGTAAACATTTTGGCGATATAGAAATGAAAGACATGTTCTCAATTTTTGATGCTACTGTGAAACCAATATTATGTTATGGTTCCCAAATTTGGGGATACATGTATGTAGATAAAGTTGAAAAGGTCCATGCACAGTTTTGTAAAAAACTTTGCTATCTTTCGTATAATGCATGTGACCAACTAGCACTAGGAGAATGCGGGCGTCTACCTTTATGTACGACATATATACCAAACTGTATAAAATACTGGTTAAATATTTTGAAAATGAGTAGTTTACGTTATCCAAAGCAAAGCTATTTCATGTTGTTTCAATTAGATGAAGCTGGAAAATGTACGTGGGCAACATGTATTAAAAATATATTGTTTAGTTACGGGTTTGGACATGTCTGGATACTGCAGTATGTAGGTGACGAAAACCAATTTATGAAAATTTTTGGCCAAAGAATTAAGGATTGTTTTACACAAAAATGGCATGGATTCGTTAATGAATCATCTAAAACTTTGCACTATAAGTTTTTTAAATCTCTTTTAACTCCAGAAACATATCTAAATGTAGATATTAGTTATAGCCATAAAAGAATTTTATCAAATTTCCGCTGTTCTTCTCACTCTTTAATGATTGAACGTGGAAGACATTTATCTATCGACAGAAAATATAGATTTTGCCCAATTTGTGAAAAAAATAGTATCTATGTAATTGAAGATGAGTATTATTTTTTCTTTGAATGTCGAGTTTATGAAGAGTTAAGAAGAATTTATTTCGCTGAACGTTGGTTAAACAGTAGAAATAAAGATCTATTCTACTGGATTTTGGGATGTAAAACAAACAGTATTATAATCGCTGTCTCCAAATTCTTATATAGAGCTTTTAACTTGAGACAAGAGATCCTGAATGAATTATATTGAAAATATATATGTGTGTGTGTGGCGTGTGCGTGTGTGTGTAGCAGTTTTATGATTGGATTATCCATTTTGTATTTGTCATTCCTAGTTTGTTTGGAATTTCTATATGTTATGTTCATTTCATTTCTTTGGACTATCTATAAGTGGTTTCAGTGTTTTCAGTTCCTCATCTGAAAATAAGAGCCTACGTATTTTTTAGCATAGTCCAGTTTTCAGTTCTTTATCTGAAAACAAAAGTCTACGTATTTGTAGTTTAGTCCATTATTCTATGTGTGATTCCTGTCGCATACTTTTCTTTCTTTGTAATTTTCTTATGTGTTAGTCTGGTACATTGGGCTGGATAACTTTGATTTTTATTTTAATATGGCTACACATGTCTTGATATCTATAAAGTTGTGTCACTCCAGATATTTTGTATATATGTATCTGTAAAGTATTATGGGCCGGAGGCCTTTGATATTGAGTAAAATTATTGTATTGTATTGTATTGTTGATTGGTTAAGTGGGTTTGTTATGCATAAGCTTGTTGGTTTGTTTTAAGCGTGGGTTGATTGGTTAAGTGGGTTTGTTATGCATAAGCTTGGGTTAACATAATTCTTAATGGGGGGGGGGGGGGGGGCTGGGACACTTAAGGCATGTTTAACGTGTTAAGGGTGCATTAGTGCATAATGAGGGCTTGGCCTAGATCGAGCTTTATCTATACTACTCATGACCGTGAAAGGATATTGATGATATTATTAAAATAAGTGAGAAATGGACATTTTTTTTTCTTTTAGAAGACAAAGGAATATGAATGCAAGGTAAAGGCACCCTTTAGTAATCACTATATAGTCAATAGCCTTGAAGTAGTATATCAGTGATTGGACATAACTCTCGCCTTATACAAGAGTTGTACCGTTAATTGGACTGTGTATTAAGAATTAACTGGTCCCCGTTGTAGATATACATATTACAACTGGCACAGGCTATTGTGTCGTTCCTTTCCATTGGGCTACCTGTATATCACAGAATGGCCAATCAGAGCAGCTTACACATTTCCGCTTTGGCTGTATAGGTAACACTGCGATATTTTGCACAATTTGAAATTGATAACTGATACCAAAAAGAATATTAGCAGACAAATATTAAAAGGTGATACCAAAAATACAATTCACATACTCGTGACGTCAAATATATCGGAAAATCCGCGGCTCAGGAAGTGAGAGTGACCTCCCCTGAATCTCTAATTAGTCTCGCGACATGGCTGTTCTAAAAATAGACGGGCAGAATTCTGCCCGTTTTTAGTAGCCTATACCGATCCCTATATACAAGTGCTGTATCATGTGAGGTAACCAATCTATATTAAGAAGTAGTAGGTGACGCTTTGGGTTTATATAGAATCCGAATTGGATTGTTCAGTCCTGGTCGTGGATACGTAGCAAGACTGAAGAATTAAATACAACCCTCATATCACAGGAACTGACATTCATTTAAGAACGTTTATAACAGGAGTATATTTGCTCTTTATTGTTGCATGCATCGCCTTAGTTTTGAATTTGACCACGTCTGTGGTAAAACTTGCTTCTGATGGGCAACTATTGGATGTGTCAGCCAATTTGTGCATTATTGATCCAAGTATTGGTCAGAGTGCAAACCCAAAGAATTACATGTACCATTGGCAAGCTCTGACATCCTTCACATATGGATCATATTGTTCCCGTCTTCTTATGTTGTCAAGAGATATCGAATTAAATCCGGTGCCTTTTGGAGAAAGTGACAAAACTGAAATTATCAATACAATAAAGTTAAATGAAAGTAATATACGCACTAAATTACACGAGTTCAAAAGTGAAATCAAGAAAATGCAACAAGATGTGAAAGCTGTTAGGGGACTTTATAAAAGTATGGAAAACCGCCTAGATTAAATTGACGAGAAGCAGCGGACTTTAGATGAACGCTTGAAAAACTTAGAATATGGACAGGATCAATCAGAAGCATCTAAGGACATGTTACAGCTGGACATAGATGCAGTTCATGAGAATGGTGCCAAAAATACTGAAAACATTGAATATTTAGAATCAAACTTCGATAAAATGGAGTGAAAAATGATTAAATCAAACTTCAGAATATTCGGTTTCCCCGAAGTACAAAATAACAGTGAAGATCTAAAAAACCGCCTTATTACCGAGGCTTTAACTACCGCTACGACCAGAAATCAAGTGGGGCGATCATAATGTGACTGACGCATACAGGATTGGCAAACAGGTAAACAACCGCGACCATGTATTGTAAGGCTTATCTCATCGGATCTAAAATTTCAATTATTTTCTGAGAGATATACTTCGCCCTAAGAATATCAGATTAGCAAACGATCTTCTTTCAAGAGAACAGACCGCTTTACATGAGCTAAAACAAAAGGGTCAAACCGGCTACTTCTTCAAAGGGCAGCTGCGAGTTAGACTGAACACTAATCGAAGAATGTACGAACGGCAGCCGAGAAGGCAAGGTTCAAGTGAAAATCAAATAGACTTAAATGAAACTGTAAAAAGTACAAATGACATAAAAAATGCTTAGGAAAATGGCCAAAGCCCAGATAGTCAGTTGTCCACTGGATTTTGGAATATTGAAGGTTTAGACTCTAAGTTAAGATTTTCTTATTTTAAATCATATATTCAAACCTTCGACATTTGTGCCTTAGCAGAAAAGTAGAAAGAGAATAAAGATATGAGTAGACTATCAATGAACGGTTTTGAATATTTTTTCATGTCAGCAGTAAGAAATGCAAAATATGGTAGAGCGATGAGTGGCATGGTAGTATATGTGAAAAATGATATTGTCAAAATTCTTAAAAGAATACGTACAGAGTTCAGTGCTGGTATAATATTCAAAATTCAGAAGGGTGTATACAATTTAGAGGAAGATTTGATAGTTGTTTTTACTTATCTGTCACACAAAACTCACCGTTCTGTAACGACAAACCGTCAAAAAACATATTCTTTCTTGAAGAGGAATATCCTTGAAAACCGACTTTCCTAATTTGTTCATTTATGTTATTGGGCGACTTAAATGCCATAATGGGGGAGTTAAATGAATATTTTAATGTTACAAGCAATATTGCTCAGCTAGAAATATACAATGATTTCTTTTCAAGCCCATTTAAAGAAGAAAAGAAATCATGTGATAAAATTATTAATATGATTGGAAAACACTTGATTGATCTTTGTAAACTTTATTCATTATATATACTAAATGGGCGACATGGTAGTGATAATAATATTGGTCACTATACCTATTTATCTGTAAATGGTTGTAGCGTTATAGATTACCGCCTAATTTCGTTAGGATGTTTCAGTTTTATCCAAGATTTCTGTGTTGAAGAGCGGGCAGAATCACAGCATCTGCCATTAAGAGTTAGTACAAAAACGTACATATCACATAATAAAGTAAACAAAAGTAACGTCGCTAATAGTTCAACCTATTTTCAGAATCCCAGAGTTCAAAAGAGACGAATTTATTCAAGAAACAAAAGGGATTTTCAATACCGAAGTCAAACAATTTTTTTCGATATGATAGATGATCCAATTAAAAGTATGGACTTGATTATTGACAGTTTTAATGATAAGTTATACGAAATTGGTCAAAGTCACAAAATTCAAAGTGTTACAAGAAATAACGTTAGATCCTTAAAATAGTTCGACCATCAATGTAGGTACTTAAAACGTTGTAAATATCTTTAGACAGTTTTTTAGATTTGCTAGTTAAAACTTTTAATCGCATCTTTATAAACGACAAGTATCCTCAAAAATGGGAAGAATTAATAATTGTGCCATTACCTAAAAGGGGTGAGTTGAATAATGTAAATAATTATCGCGGTATTTCACCGCAAAGTGTGCCTAGCAAAATATCCTGTGGAGTTATAGTTTCGAGACTAAACTTCTATGTTGAACGTCATAAAATTATATCTGAAACCAGACTGGTTTTAAAGCTGGTTATTCAACAACTGATAATGCTTTCGCTTTAAGTTCAGTTATAAACCAAATAGTATCTAAGAAAAGACGAAAATTATATGTGGCTTTCATAGACTTTGAGAAATGTTTTGACTCTATTGACAGATCCATTTTATGACAAATTCTCAGAAATAAAGGTATTAAAGGTCGTTTGTATAATGCAATTAAAATATGTATCGCAGTGTCAAATCATGTGTGAGATGTAACAACACGAGAACAGATTTATAGATAGGTTAATTGGTGATAAGCAAGGGTATACAGCGGGTCCTCTCCTCTGCTCGCTTTTTTTAGATGATTTTTAAAGGATTCTTAGTAATTCTAATATTCACGGGATTCAGTTACATCCAGATATTGCCGAAATAATATTATTAATGTTCGCCGATGATGTGGCATTGATGTCTTAAACAATAAACGGGCTTCAGTCCGAATTAAATGTTCTATCTGATTTCTGTAAAGAATGTAAGCTGAAAGTCAACGTTGGAAAAACTAAAGTAGTAGTCTTTAACAAGGGCAGTCAACTTTCAAGAACTGAAAGGCGGTCCTATAATAACCAGGAATTGGAAATTGTCCCAAGTTTTTGCTATGTAGGTCTAACACTCACTCAAAAGTTGTCTTTTAATGTCATGGTCAGTGAGCTTTGTGTAAAAGGTAAGCGTGTATTAAATGCAGTTTTACGTTCCTTGTATCAGTGTAGAGTATTACAAAGAAATATGTTTTTCAAAGTATGTGACACGAAAATTTGTTCGCAGTTATATTATGGTGCTGAAATTTGGGGTATGGAAATCTATGAAGAACTTGAACGATGTCAATATTATGCATGTAAACGTTTTATGTGTGCAAAACAAAATACTCCAAACTACTTTGTTTTAGGCGAATGCAAACGTTTCCCTATGTATATTTTAACAAAGAAAAGATGTATATCATATTGGTTAAAAATTCTTAAAATGGAAGAAGCTAGATATGTCAAAAATTGTTATAACATGATGATCCTTGATGACCAGAATGGCAAAGAAAACTGGGTGGCATATGTACGTAAATGTTTACAGGAAACTGGATTTGGATTCATTTGGAATAATAAGGAAGTAGAAAACGACAAACTCTTCCTTGCAAATTTTGTTAATCGTTTAAAGGAGATATTTATACAAAAATGGCATGAAACTGTCATCATACGTACAACATAAGCATAATTTTGAATACGCGTATTACCTAGATGTTTTAAATATCAAAAAGTACAGGTCTTGCTTTGTCGATCTCAAATCCTCTTGTCATAAATTAGCAATTGATTGCGGAAGACACAGTAAACTTTCTCGAGAAAATAGGGTATGTAAATTCTGCAAAAGTAATGACATCGAAGACGAATATCATTTTCTGATGAAATGTGACTTTTATGAAGATCTTAGAAAATTGCACTGACCCGAAAAGTTCCTTAGACATACTAACAGATTTAAATTTAATTTGTTAATGTCAAGTAAAAACGAAACCGTAATTAAATCTGTTGTTACATTTCTTATAGCCGCATTTGGAAGACGCAATCAACATTTCCATGAGTGATATTAATTATGTAAATGCAAAAAAAGGTTAAAATTGTTTTCGCTTACAGACATTGTGAAGGCTGATGCTTTGTCTTTCGTTTCGACAAAGGATTTCCTAGTCACAGAGTTTTTAAGATTAAAAATTCTTTGTAAACTTTATTAAGTAAATCTATGATTGTATGCTATATTCTCTAATCCAGGTGATCATTTGGGTATTTTATAGGAATAAGAATTATACATCATGTGATTTAGAAGCTTCATGTAGAGAAATATTAGATGTACCCTATTAAATTGTCTTGTAAAATGTATACTGCTTTGTAATTTTGCATGAACCGGAGGCCTAAAAGCAAATAAAGATAGTGTATTGTACTGTATTGACACCACCGCAACCTACCCGGTGATAAACCAAAGTACGGCGTAATAGGATCATCTTGTGTCGGTAAAGAACAAAGTATGTTGTAAGTGGCGGCAATCACGTTCTTTGACAATTCGGGGTTTCCGGATATGTCAACACGACCTTCTGTCCAGACTTTATGCCAAGCCTTTAAATACAAAAGAACCATACTCTGGCAAAAGTGGGCTTAATGCATATCCGTGATGCTTTGTATCAAGCGAGTCATCGCATAACTATGGATCCATACAATTCATTTTTATCTGACAATCGACTGAATCATGGGGTAGAATGGTCCGTTGACATGCGGAAAATTTACAATTAGCAAGAAGGTCCGATCCATGTCAGCCTGCGCGGACTGCGCAGGTTGATATGGGCCGATACTCTTGGAAGACGCATTAAACCCCCTTTTCACAGAGCATGACTCAAATTTTATTAGAGCGACCAATAATTCGAAACCATCTGATAAGTGGAAGTGTTTGCTGGAACGTACATGCAAGTCTTTAGAAAACTCCAAGCAATATGCGCATATACTTTGCTAGATTCTACATTCTTAAGCCATTTCTAATCCTAAAGCTTCATCGCCGAGCCATCGCTTCCTTTATGGTTCTGATCATTTCGAAATTCTGAATGAAGCCCGTGAAATTTGGAATCCATCGACTGTCACAACACCTGAATAAGAGCACTTTCTTCTTCAATATTTCAGTCCACGTTTTTTTTTTCAAGAATAACGTAATTTATTAAAACCATAGATTTACGTTGCTTGCTTACTTGCAACGTTTATAAGTGTATAAGTAGGCTAAATGGCGAGTGACGTAAGAGAAATACAATTTTCATTTTTTGATAAAGGCCGTCGGCCGAAATACTGAAAACAAAAGAGTGCTGTAATTTATGTGTTATATTGTACTATGATTTCAACAAAAATTACTTCTCGGTGTGATATTCTATTTCATAGACCGACTGTGACCAGAGCTCCGGATAAGAGCTAGTGATGGTATTCTAAATCCGTTATTTCTCTTCCAAACCCTATTTTATGGGTACTCATTAGAGTCTCGGGGATTCCAATGGGTACCCATAACGTAGGGTTTAGTGCAGAATAATTAATATTTTAAATTTTGAAATCAAAATCACTCCCTCTGTCTGGAGCTCTTAGTGACTGTTGTATCTTTGAAAATACAATTACCACCTGCTGACCATGATTTTTTTCGTCTCGCGTCAGACCGCCTTAGAAAACATAGCACTTGACCAAAACGAAATTATTTGAGCCGTGATCTGGCAAAAGGGGAGGGGGTGGGTTAAGGCTTCTCCGTCATGCAGTCATGCATTATACCACGCAAGACTTCACATAATTATGGATTCATAAAATCCATTTTGACAAACAACCGACTGAATTATGAGTTAGAATTATAGAAGTATATAGAAGTATTCATGTATTTAACTAGTTCTCATGTATCCCTACCTCATATATAAGGTAGTTTTCAAAATCGTCACATTAAAACTTGATCAAGAGGTAATTAACTAACTCTTTATTAACGACAAAAAGTTAAACTGGTCCAAATTGAAAGCATTTGCAAGCGACAAATTCTAATGTTGCTCAAATAATGGTCTCCGATTTGATACAATAAAAACCATTGCGGGTAAAGGAGAAATGCAGGTTACCAGAATCTTTTTTTTCTTTTCACACGATGCTTTCAAGAGTCTTCTTCTTTAAGGTCGATAAAACTCGGTACTGTGTGGTAAAGGGTTAATCGTGAATTACAGAAAGGGTAATAGGCACTTTAAAGGTGTATGGTTCTTACACATGTATACCTACATCTTTGTGTGTTTGCAGCAAAGAATCGGAATCCTCCAAAGCTTTATCAAAATTGTCCAGAGCATCTTTTTGTTGCATGCTGTGAGACGCAATGAAAACATACAGTTTTGATTCCTCGCCTTGTTGTAGTCCAATTTCCGTCGGAAGTGACGTATAGTAAACGTGCAGCTCAAATGCCTCGGTATTATTTACTTCTGTTTCCTTTGTCCTACCATGATAATACCTAAAACTAGTGAACAAAAGTAACAAAAAGTTAGATTTAACTCAAATTTCTCTTTTTTATTGATTGTTGATTGTGTGACATTACAGGAAGTGGAACGCCAAGATATCTGTCTTTGCTGATTGTCATATCAACCTCTTTTAACAATCTGCGCTTTACCAAACACTGAAATGTTCGTTTGGATTCTTTATTGGTAAATCTGATCAGGATTCCACATGTGTTTGTACAAAATCATGTGCACTTACTTTAAACCCACGCCATCAGGGGTTTCCGTCAGGGCTGTTTGGTTGATCGTGAAGAAATCCCTGGATTCAGGTCCCTGATTAGACACCACTTTGACTGTGATACTTTCAGTACTGTTTCCTTTCCGATCCAGTTGTATAGTTGTGACGAGCAGACGTGTTAAAGTTCTGTGTGCTGAATACGTAACTACCACAGTATATGAGGGTTTTTCGATCTTCTGTTTAAAAAGACCTGGGTAACATACAATGGAAGATCAAATCTGTGGCAGAGCGGCAGCTGGGCCATATTTTATCAATGAATGAAGAAAGAAGGAACAAACGAAAGCGTGAGGGAAAAACAGATGGAAGGAGAAAGTTAGGAAGGAAATACGGACGAAGAACAATCAAAATGAAACAACTGTATGGTGAAGTGGGGACATCGACCGTCTTTTCCATATTCAGGCTGACGGAAAGAAAATACATAATCCTAAGCTTATTCCTTTCAGATGCAAATTCGTTGAAGACGACTTAGAAAACATCAGAGGTCCAGGGAAGTGGTGGCATTCGAATCCTAACAATGGGAAACATTACTGATTTTTCCCTTAAATCTAGGTTGTAAGTGTCCATTACAAGAATAAATCCTATGGTCCGTATCTTTCAAATTCGAGATAAATTCGGCTCTGCTCGAAGAAATGAACGCTATATATGCCGCCATGACACCGGAAGTCTATGTCATAAATGCACGGATATCAAAGACAGACGCTTCCTGTGCAATAATTGATTCAGTCATGATGACGATTAAGAATTTCAGATAAGGTTATTGTCAGTCTCCAAAGGATTTGGTGCCGGTAACCAACGAACTGAGTTGTTATATTCATAAGCTCATAGTATTTACGAACCGTTATACATATCGAGGACATAAGTCCTATTGATGTCATCTTCTTTTGCGACGTCAATACTGACGTAGGCAGGTATCCTGGCTCTGCTACTTTTGTCTTCATAGCCATTGAAGAGGCCATTCATATAGACAGTATCAGAGAGGACGTTTGTGGCTACGTGTCCGTTACCGATTGGAGGATGAAAACGTTCGTCATCCGGAAGACTGAAAACAATACGAAAGATGCACGTTTGTGTAAGCTACTTATAGTGTGTCACTGCCTCCTTTAATTCATAACCTTCTAAATTCCAGCCAACAGTAAGTAACCCAAAATCACATTTTCAAAGTTATTTCTAAGGAAAAATATCTTCTTATCGGACAGTGTAGATCCGAGATCAAATTACACGTTCTGTGCAGTCTGATCTTGGATCTACACTGTTCGCAAAAGTGTCTTAAGTCGCGCTTAGCAGCCTAAGGGTTAAGAAACCTTATTTGGTATACATAGCTTGAAACTTCGGGTCGTTGGTTGTCCGATTCCGCAGCTCAACCAAATTTCTCATGGCTGGTGAAAGGTATTGAGACAGGATTCATTTCTCTTTCACCGCTGAACATTGTGTCCACGACGTTTATGTGAAAAAATATCAGTCAGTGGCTTGGAAAAAAGTGTTATGCGAAGCACTAGTGACACATACTCTATAGACGAGTATGGGTAGGTGTACTGGCCGCCATGAAAACTTCATTTAACACAAACCAACTAGCCAATCAACCCTGTTAAGATACAAGCAGCCTGTATGGATGTGCCGAGGATCCAATTGCGTAGACGCAACCACAATTATAAGAAATGAATGATAATGTCACTTTAACCCTTTCCCGTACAATGACGCCTTTTAACGTCCCTGGGAAAGAATCCTTTTGAAAACATTGTGGGAAAAGGAGAAAATGCCGGTAGCCAGCATTTTCTCCTTTTCCCACAATGTTTCCTACCCTATCTAAGAAAAATTGTACCACATTGAAATTGTCGTCTGCAAATGCTTTCAATTGTCCAGGCTAAAATTTTGTCGTCTGGTAAAAGGTTAACACGAATCTGAAATAATGTTATCAAAATATGGGATGACACAATGGTTTATACTTACTAATTGGATTCTAATTCATAATCCTGTAGCTGAAATCCCGCCAAGGAACTCGTCAGAAGACACAACTTTGAGATCCATGCTAACAAAGAGAATGTTCTCATTTTCTGTATTTGTTCTAGTCCGAGTTATTTCTGGTTCTTTACTGTTTAATTGGTTACTCACCACATAAAACAGATTTACAGCTGACGGATTTAAAGATACGTGGTAACTTTTTAAAAATATCTACAATATTTACAAGAATTACAAATGATTGCAAATGTCAAAACACCGTGACAAAAAGAGAAATTGCTCTTTACGGGCTTTTGTCAAAATGTTTTGAAAGGTGCTTTACTACCAGACGTACAATTTCGTGCACAGAAAAATAACCAACAGTTCTCTTCCCTCTATTAGGACTAATGACAGTTCAAACTTCTCTTTAACACTGTACCCACAATTTCGAGTTTTTAAGACCCTGATAAAGAGACTTTTTTTTTTAAAAACATTGTGAGAAAAGAAAAAAAAAAGAAAAATTCTGCAACCAGCTTTTTCTCCCATTCCCTCAATGTTTTCTACTTTTCCATAACCAAACATCCAGTTTCGAGTCACGTTTATTTTGTCGTCTGCAAATGCTTTCAATTTGAACTGCAGTCTAAAATTTTATCGTTTGGTAAAGAGTTACCCCTTATCCTGCGAAATAAGTGAAATGAAACTTTCAAGGCGATATGTAAGAAGCCATTTTTTTTTCTATCATCAAAGTTATTTCTAGGGAATAATTTCTCCTTAACGGACAGTGTAGATCTAAGATCAGACTGCACGTGCAGTCTGATCTTGATCTACACTGTCCGCAAAAGGTAAGTAAGTTGCGCTTATCAGCCTAAGGGTTAAAGGATATCTAGGTTCACAGTGAAACGTTTTTCTCCTGTCAAGGTGCTGTACCAGATATTTGGGTCGCTACTAACATCGAAGTTACAGTGCAATTTCCGCTCACTTAACTTATCCACTGCCAATGGCAACTTTAGTGGCTTTTGCGGACGGTGTAGATCAAGATCAGACTGCACAAACGTGCAGTCTGATCTTGGATCAACATCGTCCGCTACACGATGCTAAGCTTTCACCAAGTACAATAGTAATATATTTTTAGACCTCGAAAAAAAGTGGCACTTTTTTAGTGGCTGGTGAAAGAGTTATCTAGGACACTAAGACGGAGGTATGGGTAAATTGCTGGTTTGTTTGGTATTTAACCTTTTTTTCAACATTATTTCAGTTATATTGCCAGTGTACGTATTCATGCTTTCCACGAGTTTCTTTTTTAACCCTTAAACTGCGAAATAAATGAAACGAAATTTTTCACTCAACAGTAAAAACCCAAATATTGATGTTTCAAGGTTGATTTCACGGGAAAGAAAATACCGTATCGGACAGTGTAGATCAAAGATCATACTGCATGTTCTGTGCAGCCTGATCTTGATCTACACTGTCCGAAAAAGATCAGTAAGTTGCGTTTAGTAGCCTAAGGGTTAAGTACATCGGACAAAACTCTTTCTGAACTACTACTGGCTGCTATCCGCCATACATGTATACGTCGTAGAAATACGTACATGTCGTAGAAACAATGTTCAAAGTTATTCGAAGTGTTCAAAGGTTAAAGATATTGTTTCAAATGGATGAATATTATAGCGGATAAAACATTTTTTTAGGTTGAAATCCATTCAGCAAACCTCGGGTGATCCGGTGATCAAGTCCCTCGTTTGTATCACGTAGCGTGATATTCACCTACACGGTACATTTCTTCGCCGGAAGTACATCGTTTTACCGTTATTAAAATTGTAAGGCTCCTCTTAAAAAGAAAACATGAGTAACAATTTTCTATCGATATCTTTCGAAGGATATTTCCGTCGGCAAATAGTTTGTACATTCAGTTTTTAGCGTGGTTTATCAGTTCCGTTGAGAGCTTTCACCGACAGATCGATAGATGTGAATAACTTCACCGTGGGTGTTCATGTCGTTGCTAAGCTATTTACATTGGCGCCGCCATGTTCAAGATCATGTAATTGGTTGTTCAAAATGGTAACCTCCTTTAAACACATGAGGTTAGATGTAGACACGGAATCGGCAGAGTTGTGACGAGTGTTGCCTCGCGTATGTTGCGGGTACAAGGTTCGTCTCACTGAGGGTTTTTTAGCGGACGGCCAGTATACTCAATGGGAAATTTTATCCCGTTTTTTTGTTGAGTTTGTGTAACGTTGGAATGAACTGTTTTGTGTGGATAATTCGGTGTAGCTGAATGTGCTGACTTTTGACCTACTTTTTGGTACTGATAACAAATGAATAAATAGAAGTTTTCAGTTGGTCAAAAATGTAGCCATGTTTATTTCAAGGGACCCTGCCTATTTGCTGGCAAATTTATGCCGTCTATCTTTTTTAAAGTTATTTCTTTTCTATGCTGCCTCAGTAAAGCGTCCCCGTCTGGCTGTTCTAAACCGGTGTTTACTTGTTTATATGGCTATGTTTAGACATGTATATACGAGCCGTGCTCTGTGAAAAGGGGCTAAATGCATCTGCGAAAAGTTTCGACCCATTTCAGCCTGCGCAGTCCGCGCAGGCTGACGTGGGCCGAAACTTTTCGCTATTGGTCAATTTTCTGTGTGTCCAAAGACCAGTGTACCTCATGGTTCAGTTGGTTGTTAGATAACATGGATTTTATGGATCCATAGTTATGTAATGACTTGCTTGGCATCATGGATCACGGAGATGTATTAAGCCCCCTTTTGCCAGAGTATGGCTCATACTTATTCGTAAATTTTCACCAGAATACCCATCATCGAAACTATTTTAGCATCAGAACTATTTTATTGAAAATAACTACAAAATGACCGATTAACTAGGCGTAAAGTACGATTATCTAAAACTTGCCTATACTGTAGGAACATTTTCGGTTATCTCCCTTAGGTAGTGAAACGCATATTGGAAAATAGTTTGGCCGTTTGTTATACAAACCAAATAGCTCATTTGGTCATGGACAACCCTTGAAGCGCCTGACACTGATACAGTTGCTTTTGCGGCCAGTGTAGATCAAGATCAGACTGCACAAAACGTGCAGTCTGATCTTTGATCGCCACTGTCCGCTGAAACAGTAAAGACAAAAGGCTCAGTTGGTAACTGACGGGGCTCAACCCTTAAAGCGTCTTTCACTAATCTAGTTGCCTTTGCGGCCAGTGTGTATCAAAATCAGAGTGCACAAAACAAGCAGTCTGATCTTTGATCTACACTGTCAGTAATAGTGTCAATTGTTAAACTAGATATATTTCAGGGATGCATAATTATGCGATAGGTTGCTTAGTATAGTGCATTACGGATATGTATTAAGCCCCCTTTTGCCAGAGCATGACTCATTAATATATCTTCTTCACATATACAGGTCTCTCCTAATTTTGACAATGAACAAAAGGTTAACTTGGACAATGAACAAAAGGAAAAGAAATCTGCAGATTTCGGATCAAAGGTCAATTACATACTTACAGCTGTATTTTGTATTTCCGGGTTGATGGGAAATTCGTAAATAAAGAAAATAACCCCTTTCCTTCTTAACGTTACCAAACCCTTATCCTGCTAAATAAAAGAAATGAAACTTTCAAGCCGATAAGAAAAGGTAATAAAAAATTAAAAAAAAGAAAAATTCCTGTTTCAAAGGTAATTTTCGAGGAGAGATATCTCCTTATCGGACAGTGTAGATCCAAGATCAGACTGCACGCTCTGTGCAGTCTGATCTTGATCTATGCTGTCCGCAAAAGGTCAATAAGTTGCACTTAGCAGCCTAAGGGCTAAGTTTTTGGCACAATGATGAGATCGTCAAAATTCGATACTCTTCGTCATCCTTCGTTATTTTGCCAATCTTATCCTACCACCAAAAGTATAACTGGGCCAGACACTGGCACTAAGATGTTCATTGCATCTCCGTGATGCATTATACCAAGCAAGTAATCCCATAGTTATGGATCCATGAAATCTGTTTTGTCGAAAAACCAACTGAATTTTGAGGTAGAATGGTCCGTGGTCACTCAGAAATTTTACCAAGAGCAAAAAGTTTCGGCGCAGGTCAGCCTGCGCGGACTGCGCAGGCTGACCTGGGCCGATACTTTTGCAGATGCACGAAACACTCCCTCCTTTTTCACAGAGCATTCTTCTATCATGTTTTATTATTCCGATGAAATATTGACAAATTGGAAACGAAAATGATAGAATAATATAATTTTACGAAATTGTGTTCCCTACACAGATGGTTTTAAAATCTTTGTGGGAGAAGGGTACCGTATTTTTTTCCTTATGGTCATCAGTTCATAGTTATTAGTTTTTCTTTGTCCCGTGTGTCATACTGATCAGCTTTAGTGCATACTGTGACAAGAGTAAAATTTGCTCCTTACGAGAAATTTCTTCCTCGACCACATTGCCTCTAACTCTTTTAGCAAACGACACAATTTTAGGCTCGTCCAAATTAAAATCATTTGCAGATAACAAAATCAGTCAAGCTGAAGGGATGAATTTCGTCTTTGAAATGGTAGAAAACATTGTGGGGAAAGGAGAAAATGCTGGTAACCAGCATGTTCTCCTTTTTCCGCAATGTTTTCAAAGGCTTTCTTCTTCAGGGTCGTTAAAACACGGTAATTGTGTGCTAAATGGTTAAGGTACAACAAAACTTGTCTCCTTTTGTTTGTGATGCTAATCCGGAAATGATAACTTCACTTACAAGATGTATGTTGTTGATCCTACCGCCTGCCAGGCGACATTCAATGCGCATTTGCGGACAGTGTAGATCAAGATCAGCCAACACAGAATGTGCATTCTGATCTTGAATCTACACTGTCTTATACGGTGACGTTGTTTCCTGGGAAGAGCATTTTGAAATACCTTGATTTGGGTTTTCACAGTCAGCTGAAAATTTTCATCTTAACCCTTTTCCTGCTAAATAAGTGAAATTATATTTTTCGCCGACAATAAAAACTAAAATTCTGTTATTTCAAAAGTATTTTGGGGGAAGGATGTCTCCTTATCGGACAGAGTAGATCAAAGAACAGACTGCACGTCCTGTGCAGTCTGATCTTGATCTTCACTGTCTGCAAAAGGTCCTTGAGTCGTGCTTAGCAGCCCAAAGGTCAATATATCCAGCAGTTAAAGATTGTATCAAAGGACAAAATTATAGACTTGTCTGAATCCCAAGCATTTGAAGACATGTGGCTCAAATAATGGACTTCGTCTTTGAAAGGTTCGAAAACATTGTGGAAAAGGGAGAAAATGCTGGTTACCAGCATTTTCTCCCTTTCCCACAACGTTTTCAAAGGCCTTCTCTCTCAGGGTCGTTAAAACTCGGGATTTTGTGGTAAAGCGTTAAGCCTTATCTTATTTCAAGTGGTTTAAACTTGGACCGGTGTACAGGGTTTACTATTGTTGTTTGTCATGTAATCTAATACCTCCTGCAGTTGGCTTTTGGAGCAAACCACTTTTGTAAACATTGTGGTTAGGGGGAAAGTTGTTGGTAAAAAGAAATTTACCCCATTGATCGAAACGTTTTCACGCACGTGTATTCATGTAAAATACACTATATTCATGTCAGATTTTACATATTTTACAAAGCTGTGTTCAAAGTTGCGTCTGTTGCAAATTTATTTCAAGAGGAAATTAATTTGTTCATTATGATACAATAGGTCCTTTACGTCAATGAAGTGAATAGACATTGTATATCATACTACAGCAAAAATGAAAGGCAGGCTACATAAATGTGCAACCATGCGAACAGTTGAAGAGTGAGTCAAATTCATATTGTAATTTAGCGGGGTACCATCAAATATACTTTAAATTTGTTGTTAATTACTGATTAGAATCTCACAAAATTTTGGATAATTTGTTGATTAAATATTAATTGTTAAACTGATATAACTGTTTTATAGAGGCATTCAATAGGTTTACTTTTAGACCCAGAAAGTTCAGTCGGTGTTTCTTTTTAAATTAGTACGATTAGATGAGCCATTTTCTGACAAAAGGGGGCTTAATGCATCTCATTTATGCATTATACCAAGCAAGACCTCACATAATTAAGGATCCATAAAATTCATTATATCTAACAACTGACTGTATCATAAGATAGACTGGTCCTTTGACATACAGAAAATTGACTGCGCAGGCTGACCTGAATCGATACTTTTCGCAGATGCATTGAGCTCCCTTTTCACAGAGCATGGTCCATATAAAAGTTGTCGTGTTTGTGGCATTTGTCGAAACCAATGCCACTATGAGTTCAATGCGGTATTTCGAAATTCATGTATCGTTGTTTGTGCAAAACCGAAGGAAGTAAACCAAATTAAACTATATTTTTCTAAGACAAATAACTGTTTCGATAGCACTCAGATATATAATTAACAAAGGCGTATTGAAATAAACTGGATTGGGCCATCGATCATGGGAATACTTCTTTTTCTTTTATTGAAAATATCTATACCCGCTATGGCCTTCTATTGGCGCAATGATACACACAACCTTTGTCTCCTGACCGTGTTCGTCCCAAAACCAGTTCGTCCTTGGGCTAGTTCGTCCATTGGCTTGTTCGCTCGGGCTTTTTCGTCCCACATAATTGTTTGTTTAATTTTCACATTATTAATTCCACACAATGGCTCCTTTGACAAATGCCACTCCAGTGCTTTCGACCCTGAAAATGCTAAAAATGTGCTCATTCCGATTTCTAGCCTGGGTCTGGGCGATAATAATCTTTTGACCCATAAGATGCTTAGTGCGGCTCGCCGACCTTTTGCGGACAGTGTAGATCAAGATCAGACTGCACAGAACGTGCAGTCTGATCTTGGATCTACACTTTCCGAATAGGAGATATTTTTCTCTGAAAATAAGTTTGAAATACCATTTTTTCGGGTTTTTACTGTCGATTTGAAGGTTTTATTTCACTTATTTAGCAGGATACGTGTTAATCGCTTTTTCATGGTGTCCTTACACGATCTATACAGATTTGTTTTCAAATATGATGATCAGTTCCGTAATTATAACGGACTATCATTAAAAGTCATTTTTGACAAAGTAACGTCAGAATGATATAAAAGGAAGAGATGATAAGACTGGAATTCTGACTAAGAATTTCAGAAAATTTTAACCTTGTCCAAATTGAAAGCGTTTGAAACGACAATTTCAATGTGGCTCAAATGGGGAAAATTTTCTTTTATAGGGTAGAAAACATTGTGGGAAAAGGAGAAAATGCTGGTTACCAGCATTTTCTCCTTTTCCCACAATGTCTTCAAAAGGCTTCTTTCCCAGGGTCGTTAAAAGGCGGCATTGTGTCGTAAAGGGTTTTAAATACTGTACCTTATTTTTAACTTGTATAATAACTGAAGTGATTTGTCCAAAAATAGATTTTGTAGCAATGGGTTAGAATTGTAACTATGACCCTTTCCAATTGTGGTAAAGGGAGAAAAGGGAGAAAATGCTGGTTTCCAGCATTTTCTCCTTTTCCCGAAATGTTGTCTAAAATTTAAAGGCAGCAAATTATTTTTCCCGTATCTTTTTCAAAAGCTCTTCTCCCCCAATGTCGTTAAACCTCGAGATTCTTTAGTAAAGGGTTAACAAAGAGATTGAATTATCATTATAGTATTATTACAGTGTAACTTCATCACAACAGAGCGTTAAAAGTAACACGTAAGTTACTTCGACCTCGACCTTTATATATGACCTTCGGCTGCCAGATGTGACTTTCATTTCATTCTTTACCGAACGACGAAATGTTAGACAAATCCAATTTGGAGCCATTTGCAGACGAAAAATCGAAGTCGGCTTAAATTATGGGAATTGTCGGTGAAGGATAGAAAGCACTGTGGGAAAAGGAGAAGATGCTGGTAACCAGCATTTTCTCTTTTTCCCACGTTTTCTACCCTTTCAATGACGAATACCATAACTTGAGCCAAACTTGATTTTTCTTCTGCAAAATGTTGTCAACATTTCGTCGTTTAATGAAGGGTTGAAAGTAAGGTCACCTTTCTTCTGTACTTATAATGTAGCGATATCCATTTCATTTACTTCTACACACGAGTTTTTGAGTCATGCAGCAGATCTCACAAATTATGCGTTTTCTACAATGTTTTAGGTAACTATATACAAGCCCATATATTAATTATCCACATTTTACGGGGATTTTTTTCAGTCGTGTGCTGCAGAGATTGTTTTAGGCGACATTAAGATAATAATTATGAGCCATGCTCTGCGAAAAAGTATAATGTACCTGCAAAAACTATCGACTCATGTCAGCCTGCGCAATGCGCGCAGGCTGACATGGGTCGAAAGTTTTTGCTATCGGTCAATCTTCCGCATGGCCAAGGACATTCTACCTCAGGATCCAATCGCTTTTTACACAAAATGGATTTTATGGATCCGCATAATTATGTAATAACTTGCTTAGTAAAAGGCATCACGGAGATGCATTAAACCCCCTTCTGCCAGAGCACAGCTAATATAATATACCACACAATCCCGAAATTTAAGGACACTGTGAATATACCACACAATCCCGAAATTTAACCCTTTCCCAAACAAGCCCTGGTTTTCTGTCTGCAGTACAAGTCTTTTGAAAACACTGTGGGAAAAGGAGAAATTGTTCGTAACGAGCAATTTCTCCTTTCCCCACAGTGTTTTTTACCCTTTTTGAGTTCTTTCTGTCATTTTCATCAAATTTAAAACTGTCGTCTGCAAACTCTTTAAATTTGGACCAGTCCAAAATTTGTCGTTTGGGAAAGGGTTAAGGACACTGTGAATATACCACACAATCCCGAAATTTAAGGACACTGTGAAAGAAGCCTGTTGAAAACATTGTGGAAAAAGGAGACAATGCTAGTAGCCAGCATTTTCTCCTTTTTCCCACAATGTTGTCTTTTTCCTAAAAATCAAATCCCACCATCTGAGCCACATTTAATTTATGTCCTGAAAATGCTTTGGATTTGGACAAGTCCAAACTTTTGTGATGTGGTGAAGTGTTAACCCTTAAACCGCTTAAGCCTTAAGCTGCTAATCGCGACCCACTGACCTTTTTCGAACAGTGTAGATCAAGATCAGACTGCACAGAACGTGCAGTCTGATCTTTGATCTACACTGTCCGATACGGTATTTTCTTTCCGATGGAATCAACTTTGAAACCGCAATGTTTCGGCTTTTAATATTGAGTAGAAATTTGCGTTTCATTTATTCAGAAGTGAAACATAATTTTTCAGATGTGAAGGAAAAAAAAAAGCTGAAATATTGAAACTCCATAGCTGTCTAGGCATGAATGTTTTAAAAAGTGTCGTAAAAACTGTACATGGAAAGAAGAAATTGGGTGAAAAAAGCTGTTGGTCATTTTCCAACAGTACTTTGCGGCCGGGAATAAAAACTGTATTGTTAGTATAACAAAGAAAAGTCGATGACAACGGGTTAAAGAAGTGCTACGGGTCGAGTTTCCTTGGGCAAGGCCCAAATCTCCCAAAGTCGGAACAATGAAAAGGCTCGATTATGTGAGCTGTTAAAAGCTGCATTCATAAACACCATTCATTCACAGATACAAGCAAAACAAAAACCGTTATTTTGCGAACAATCACTTTTCCAATAGAAAATAACTTTAAACTGATCCCCATTTTGATACCTAACACTGCTCCAATAATAGTAACATCAAAAAGCATCTGCGTCAGGCGAAGCATCGCAACCACTTATGTATATGTCGATAAATCTATTCAAAGTACCAAAATAATCTATATAACGAAAGTAGAACCAGACTGTGTTAGGGAAATACCGAAATACGCTTAGTATAGACAGTATTGAATATCGTACAGTTTCGCTGAAACTATCCCAATATGGAAATACCGAGCTCTATTTGGAAAGAAGATCGAATTGATTGCGTCTCGGAGAACTCCTGTAGTATTGAACTGTTTATGTATTGACTTGTGTGAAAGCTGAACGTGCAAATAGGAATATGTGGGAGAGAAAGGGTATCTTTGTTTCACTTAGATTTGTAAAGTAAATCGGTGCAGTGCGGGCTAATTATGGATATATGTAAGTTGTGTTCTTCTACTATCTAAACGTGATGTTTGCCCGTACAGTGACTAATATATAAAATGGAGATTCTCAGTTAGTACAATAGATGCAGGTATTGTAATTTCAAAACTGTTTTTTGTCAGAATATCTTGGGGGACAAAAAGCGGACAATGAAGATCCAAGATTAGACTGCACGTTTTGTGCAGTCTGATCTTGATCTACACTGTCCGTAAAAGTCTAGGTCAGTGCAACAGGGTTTAAAGACTTACCGCCTGCAGACAACTTTTTTTTGCCTTGCAGCGTCCTGGTTTTGAAAACATCACAGTACAAGGAGAAGTTGCCCGTTACGCGCAATTTCTTCCTTTGTCACATTTGTATGTTAATTAGCCACGTTGTGGCAAAAGGGGGCTTAATGCATCTCCGTGATCCATGATACCAATCAAGCCATCACATAATTATGGATCCATAATAACCACTTTTTTTAACAACCGACTGAATCATGAGGTAGACTGATCCTTGGACATAAACAAAATTGAAAAAAATAGTAAAAAAAGTTTCGGCCCAGGTCAGCCTGCGCGGACTGCGCAGGCTGACCTGGATCGATACTTTTCGCAAATGTATTAAGCCCCCCTTTTCACAGAGCATGGCTCAAATTCATTTTGATCATCCATAATTGACAAAAATGCGTTCAAAATCGTTTTCTGCAATTATATGGACAAACAGTAGTATAATATTTAATTACGCGCACTTGTGCGAAATCACCTAAGTGTGGGTTTTTGAAATGTGTTTAATTTTACTTGACAACACACAACTAAATGCGCGAACACGAACTTTTTTCTTTTTTTACTCCGCTTCAATTGATAACTTTGGAAAGTATTCAAGCGAAAAGTGCTATTGCATTTCTCAAAAGGAGCTGCTCGTTTTCGCGCTATAATTTCCAAATCGTTGCAAGTCTTTTTGTTTTTCTTTCTTTTTTTTTTTTCATTTCCTCTATATGTTTGTACTTTTTGAAATACGATATTGAGATCGATCGGTCTAAAATAGTCTGCAAAAATGGATTGACCGTTTGGCACAAAGAACTTTTAGATATTTACATATCAGTTAACAAGGATCCTAATTAGTCAAAATGACTGTGGTAGAATTTATATGCCTATACTGGTTATACTTGGAGAGAGCAGATAACTGTTGTTGAATCACAGCAATGTTCCCCCCCCCTTCTCTCTCTCCCTCTCTCTCTCCCTCCCATCCAACGAGCCACAAATCTGTATACCAACAAACCCACCCCAAAATAATTTATCGAAATATTCATCTTGCACGTCTTTGTTCAATGCAACAATCTTACCAACACCAGAATTAATCAACTTAAAAAGTCAGTATCATGGTTATAGCCAACTTACCACAATCATTATCATGGTCGCATTTTAGCTTACCAAAATCATTATTATGGGCAAAACGAGCTTACCAAAATCCTTATCATGGTTGCAGCCAACTTGCCATAGTCAGTATCATGGGTGCAACCAACAAACCAAACCCAATAGAATGTATGCAACCAACCTGCCAAAGTCAGTATCATGGATGCAACAAACTTTACAAAGTCTGTATCATCGGTGCAACCAACTTACCAGAGTCAGAAGGCAATAGAATAGTTGCAATCAAGTTGCCAAAGCCAGAAGCATGAGTGCAACCAACTTGTCAGAGTCAATATCATGGTTACAACCAACTTACCAAAGTCAGTATAATTGTACAACCAACTTACCAAAGCAAGTATCATGGTTGCAAGCAACTTGCCAGAGTCAGTATCATGGAATCACCATACAAAAATCATCAACATGGTTGCAACCAAACTTAAGAAAATCAGTGCCATGGTTACATTTCTTACATTTAATACTATGTGAAAAGTAGCTTGGTAGCAGTGATGCACTAATTAATATTTACTTTGTTTTTCAAACTATTTTGGAAAATACATGATGTTTAGACCTTTACAATGCTTTACGTCACTGTAAATGTATTTAGTAGGCAATAGAGCAGGATCAGATTGCACCTGCACATACGTGCAGTATGACCCTTGTGAACACATTTCTCTTATTTTTTTATTGTATTATCTGTCTGATCAATATACTCCCACACTAAATGCCTATCAACTGCACACCGCTTCACATTTAGTGCAAATCATTACAGACTGTGCTTTGTGAAACGATTTCACGTTAACCTTTATCATGCTAAATAACAGAAATGAAACTTTCAAGTCAATAGTAAATACCCAAATTTTCCTATTTCAACGGTATTTTTGGAGGAAAGATATCTACATATCGAACAGTGAAGATCCAATATCAGACTTCACGTTCTGTGCAGTCTGATCTTGAATTAGATGTCTGCAAAAGGTCAATGAGTTGTGCTTAGCTGCCGAAGGTTTGTGATTCTTCGCAGATTTTGTGGCCATGTGTATATATCGCGTCACCCTGACCTTCATTAATCCTTAACCCATTACCAGACGACAAAATTTTGACCGTGTCCAAATTGAAAGCAATTGCAGACGACAAAATAAATGTAACATAAATGATAATTTATGTCTTTGATAGAGTAGAAAACATTGTGGGAAAAGGAGAAAATGCTGGTTACCAGCATTTTCTCCTTTTTCCACAATGTTTTCAAAAGGCTTCTTTTCCAGACGCGTCAAAAGGAGTCATTGTGTGGGAATGGGTTAACCTGCTAAATTAGTGAAATGAAACTTTCAAGCCAATAGTAAAACCCCAAATTTTGCCATTTCAAAGGAAATTTTGAGAAAAAAAGTCTCCTCATCGGACAGTATAGATCCAAAATCAGACTGCACGTTCTGTGCAGTCTGATCTTTATCTATGCCGGTTGTCACGACCTAGTGTATGAATACATTCATTTCGTACAATAACAGCTAATTTGACAGTGTTTCGAAAAACAAAATCATCGTGTTTCTTGCTGCACACAAAGCCTATATATATATATCTCTCCGGTGATCGTTGTTTTGACGATGGTTATGTTGGAAAGCAGCCGGTTGCTTAGGAAGAAACTCCAGGAAAGCATGGATAATAAAGAAAGTTTTGAATGGGTTAACTATTTGTTTCAGCCAATCCGAAACTGCGTTTCATGGCTATTCAGAAATTTCTTACATTTAAGAATTAGGATGCAATTAGAATGATTGGTGAATACAGCCCCCGCGCTGGATGGATCCGGCGACTGCACACTGCCCGAAAGCGGCGTAAAATACTAAAGAAATAACCAATTCTACCTCTCGATCACAAACTATTCCCATTTAGACTTTGATCTCAAAAAGGAAATAAACCTACACGTGTAAATCTACCAGGATTTTTATCGTATTTAATGGTTCTATTTTGCATTTAACTCTTTCACTGACCATGACGATTTTGAGAGCTTTTGCTGACGTGGGAACATCCAAGATCAGACTGCACTGTAGGTGCAGTCTTATCTTGGATCTACATTGTCGGCTTACTGATGATAAACCTGGACGAGAATCAAATTCAATCGCAGTGGAAATCTACCTTTAACCCTTTCCCAAACAAGCCCTGGTTTCACGTGTCTGCAGTACAAGTCTTTTGAAAACACTGTAGGAAAAGGAGAAATTGCTCGTAACGAGCAATTTCTCCTTTTCCCACAGTGTTTTTAACCTTTTTGGAGAACTTTCTGTCATTTTCATCAAATTTAAAATTGTCGTCTGCAAACTCTTTCAGTTTGGACCAGTCTAAAATTCATCGTTTGGGAAAGGGTTAAACCTAAAAGAAAAATCCCTCGAGATTATTACGTTCACAGTGAAACAGTTAACCCTTAGGCTGCTAAGCACGACTCGGGGCGCTTTTGCGGACAACGTAGATAAAGATCAGACTGGACAAAACGTGCAGTCTGATCTTTGATCTACACTGTCCGATATAGTATTTTCTTTCCTGTGAAATCAACTTTAAACTTTGTTTTGGGTTCTACTATCGAGTGGAAATCTTTTTGTCATTTCGCAGTATAAAGGTATATACAAAATGCAATGTAATACCTATGCTTTCCCTTTCTCTTGAAAGAGATAGTTGGTCTTGAAATCCATATAGGTGTACCCATCAGCTTAAATTACTTTTGTAGATTGTGAAGACTAATCAAAGATCAGCCTGTACACAATGCGCGATCTGGTTTCAGTCTACACTGCCGCCATGTCTTGAAAAAGTCATGAAATTTCAACGTGTGTGTAATTGCTTATCATTGACAAAACGTCTCCTTATAATGTTTTTTTTTTCTTTGGTTTTGAAATTAGAAAAAAGTGTAGTACGAGATAAAACCATATTTTTGTGAGTCAATTCATTCTGCACTTACAAAACCAAGCGGACTTTTCATACAATGAATTACAAAACTGCCAAGCTAATCTGACCTTGAGCACACAGGAAAAGGATGCACTTAACCTTTATGCTGTTGAGCGCGACTTGCTGACCTTTTGCGGACAGTGTAGACCAAGATCAGACTGCACAGAACGTGCAGTCTGATCTTCGATCAACACTGTCCGATAAGGAGATATTTTTCTCCAAATAGTAAGTTGGAAATAACATTATTCAGGTTTTTACTATTGACTTCTTAGTTTTATTTAATTTATTTAACATGATAAGGTTTAAACGTTGGATATCTTTTTCTCATGTTTACATCTTTATTCCTTTACCAAAAAACCCCAGTTTTTTAACGAACCTGAGATGGAAGGCTTTAGAATACATCGTAGGAAAAAGAAAATGCTGGTAACCAGCATTTTCTCCTTTTCCCACAATATTTTCTTCCATTTCCAACACAGAGTTCATCATTTGAGGCACATTTAACCCTTATCCTGCTGAATAAAAGAAACTTTCAAGCCGATAGTATAAGCCCAAAACTTTCCTGTTTCAAAGGGATTTTTGGAGGGAAGATATCTCCTTATCGGACAGTGTAGATCAAAGATCAGACTGCACTTTCTGTGCAGTCTGATCTTGATCTACGCTGTCCGCAAAAGGTCAGTGAGTCGTGATAAGTAGCCTAAGGGTTAAACAGTTAAGGGTCTGTTCATAAAGACGTGACGACAAAAATGTTTTGTTCAACACTCAGATTGCTAAATAAACCAAACAGACATTTTCAATTTAGAAATAAAACCCCTAAACAGTTACAGTTTCTCGGCCGCTCTTGTCCAGCATATCAAAGCAAAGCGAACAGTGTAGATAGAAAATCAGGCTGCACGTTCTGTGCCATTTGATCTTAATATGCACTTACCGCACAGGCAACTTGAGTTGTGAAAGGGGCGTAACTCTTTACCAGACGACAAACTTTTACACTTGTTCAATTTGAAAGCATTTGCAGACGACAAATAAATATGATTCAGAAATTAAAATTCGTTTCTGAAATGTAAGAAAACATTATGGAAAGAGGAGAAAATGCTGGTTACCAGCATTTTCTTTCTTTTCCCAGAATGTTTTCAAGAGCCCTTTTCTTCGGGGTCGTTAAAAGTCGGGATTGTGTGGTAAAGGATTGAAGGATCAATATCAAAAACTCCGGTTTTTCATTAAGATTTTTGTACTTTTTATGGACATTAAACTGTAACCTTTATCATGCTGGATATATATGCTGGTATATATGAGTCATACTCTGGCAAAAGGGGGTTTAATGCATCTCCGTGATGCACTATACTAAGCAAGTCATCACATAATTATGGATCCATAAAATTCATTTTGTCTAATAACCGGCTGAATCCTGGGACAGAATGGTAATTTACCAAAAGCAAAAAGTTTCGACACAGGTCAGCCTGCGCGGACTGCGCAGGCTGACCTGTCTCGATACGCTTTGCAGATGCATTAAAATCGTTTTTACAGAGCATGACGCGAATCGATTACTAATTCAACACTAGATTTAACAATAAATCTTCACGGCATTTGATCGGAAGGGAAGGCGAGGGCGTATGGCTGAAAAAAAAAAAGTAGCGGGGAATGCAGAGATAAAATCAGATTACATTAAGGTGCTGACTGATTTTGTCTGCACTCTACGTTTCCCATATTTAAGATCGTGTGCAGTATTATAGGGACTAACTCAAGCAAACTAGTACGTTGATTTTTCGAAAGATTACCCAGCAGAAGGTTTTGCAATACAATAAACTTTGAAATATTGCTTATTTCTGCCTAATATATATGAACCATGCTCTGTGAAAAGGGGGCTTAATGCATCTGCAAAAAGTATCGATTCAGGTTAGCCTGCGCAGTCCACGCAGGCTGACCTGGGCCGAAACTTTTCGCTATTTGTCAATTTTCTGCATGTCCAAGGAACAGGCTAGCTCAAAATTAAGTCGGTTGTTAAAAAATGTGACTATTATGGATCCATAAGTATGCGATTACTAGCTTGGTATCTTGGATCACGCAGATGCATTAAGCCCCCTTTTGCCAGAGCATGGCTCATATATTTCAATTGTAGGATCTCATAAAATGTAATTTCTCATTTTAAGGTAGACCGACTGGGCGGCATGGGATATTTTTTTTTTTTCATTGCGGAAAGGGGCGTGATTTTGTGTCAGTTTTAACATTTTATTACATTTTATTTTTAATTCAAAGTATGCTAAGGTTAGCATTTGATCAACAGAGTCGGGAAACCGTATCTCAGGGATAGAGTGCCGGCCATTCGTACAATAGGTTTTGGCTTGAATCACGTGAGGAGCGGACCTGACCTATGGAACTGTCCATGTTTTGGTACGGGTATTGGGTGTGTTTGGGTGTTTGCTTGTTAAAACAACAAGAAACTTTAACAACCATATGGCTATACGGTGTTTAACGCCGTTTTCAACATTATTTCAGTTACATCGCGGCGGCCAGTGCACCAATCCATTCTTTCCTAGAGTTTCTCTGACCAGCACTCTGCCCGAGCCACTGGCTGCTATCCCACATAACCATCGTCGAAACAATGGTCAGCTGTGAGAGAGGAATGAATCCTGTCGCAAAAAAACTTTAATAAAGGTGATTAACATAATTAGACTCGGAAATTTCTTCTATAACTCTTTACCAAACGACAAAAATGTAGACTGGTCCAAATTGAAAGCATTTGCAGACGACAAGTGAAAAGTGAATCAAATGATCTAAATTGTCTTAGATAGGGTAGAAAACATTGTGGGAAAAGGAGAAAATGCTGGTTACCAGCATTTTCTCCTTTTCCTACAATGTTTTCAAAAGGCTTCTTCCTCAGTGTCGTTAAAACACGGGATTTTGTGGTAAAGGGTTAATCTTTATTAAAGTTAGATTTTGACAAAAAAAGAGGGTGTTTTTTTTTCTATAGGAAGATTTAAGAGACGTTCATTAAGAAAAAACTGCATCCTTAGTGTGGTGAAAAAGAAAAAAAAAAATGACACAAATGCACTGAAAGAAAACATATCTTGTCATTGTTGATTGAAACGTGCGACTGTCTAATGACTATCAACTGAGCTGTCTACGAAATTAACTAATTAGCGAGTTTAATATAAATTTGAGCAGTGCTCTGGGTAAAAGACGTTTCATGCCTCCTTGTAACCCATTATACATAATAAGTTATAGCATAGTCCTTGGGCAAGACACTTCAGAGCCCTAGCCTAGTACTGAATAAAATAAATGAATAAGGGAGGTGTCGCCGTAATACGACGAAATACCCAATTAGTTGAGAATGAACGTACGCTTGAAAAAAGAAAGTTAACATGAAATTATCAAGTGTCATCTTTCGACGGCTAACATTTTTGCATCTTGTTATACTTTTCACGGAATTTTACCCTGACTCAAAGTGCATATAAAGGATGTAATTATTGATGCGGTCCTGTTGATTTCAAATATTCGTAAAACCCTGTTTAACTCTTTACCACACAATCCCGACTTTTGACGTCCCTAAAAAGGAAGCCTTTGAAAGCATTGTGGGATAAGGAGAAAATGCTGGTAACCAGCATTTTCTCCTTTTTCCACAATGTTTTCTACTCGTCCCATAGCAAATTTCAATTCGTAAGTCACATTTAATTTGTCGTCTGCAAATGCTTTCAATTTGGACTAGTCTAAAATTTTGTCGTTTGGTAAAGAGTTAAGTTTACCACCTGCCGTCTTAGTTTAAACATATTTTATTCGACAGAATTACAATATACATGTACATGAACAATACAATTACATTAGATTGACAAAGAATAATCCTGCAGAAATGGATTGGAACGAAAGCAAAGCTTATATAGTTCCTCTCCAATTTCCGGTCATTGCATGTATAAAGTATGATATTTTAAGTTTAAGAAAACAGAGCAGTGAGAAAAAAAAAATATATATATATATATAGGGAAAGAGGTGGTGTGCAGGAGTGGAGTGTTTGACCTTTTGGTGAAGAATTAATATAATATGAGAGGCCATAAGTAGAGACAATAAAAGCATTACAACCTGACTGTCACTACTACGTAAGTGTTTACTTGTACAGTTTATAAAGATGAAGATAAAAATGATACACCACGAGTGTCCCCTGCCAGTTTCCGCAGCAGAATATTATATTGTCCCTTGGAAACAGAGCAACACAAAGAAACCAAGAGACAACAAACTAAAGAGCAAATCTTCCACTTGCACGGATATAATTATGCACTGCTGCAAATACTGTTTCATTATCATGCAGGCTAAGATTCTCATCCCCATATAAGATGACACGAAGGGAGACTCTTACAATATCATTAATATTAGAATACAAAATATTTCTTAAGTCATTATAATTTGGACATTTTAGAAAATAGTGTTCAGTTGTTTCAACTGATCCGCATCTACAAAGTGACGATTGTACCAAGTTTTTCATGTATAGATGATGATTAAGAGAACTACATCTGTTACGCAATCTAGCATCTAAATTGATGCCGTCTTACCACATTTTAAAGGGTCAGTATTGTTTTCATTATCTCAGGAGCTAGCCTGGTTTAGTGGTTAAACCGGTGGACTATTTGTAACTCGGAAATCCGGGTTCGTATACCAATTGCGGTGCTGATTTGATGGGAGTGTCCTTTAGAGCCCTGATTACAAATAAAACCGAAGAAAGCCAGGAAATACGTGAGCTATCCACGTGGTTTAACTGAAATACTGCTGAAATCTGTGTTAAATCTTCAATTCTCGACCTTGAGGAAAAAGCTTATGTAAACATTGAGGGAAAAATAGAAAATGCAAGTTCCCAGCATTGTCTACTCTACTTTTCCCACAATGTTTCATTCATTTTCAAAGACAAATCTCATCAGCTGGCCTATGTCTGCAAATGTTTGCAGTTTGAACGAGTCTTAAATATTGTCTTTGGTTAACATTTAAACATCATTCAATCACAAGAAATCTGTCCAGAGCCGGAGATAAAACCTCGGACATTCAGGACTGACCATTGATAGCATTTCCCTTTTAGTCATTCTGCACTATGTTATACAGTATCGTCACGATATCAAACATCGGACCTTCGGGGCCCGTTTTCACCAACCATTCTTGAGAACATTCTTAGTCTTATTCTCAAGAAATTTCCAAATTTGAAAGTAATACAACTTTTGATTGGTTAAACCAAATAGTTTAGCCAATCAGACATTTCGTTACTTTCTAAATCTAAGAATGGAACTAAGAATGGTTGGTGAATCCTGGCCCTAGATTGACTGTTGATAGGAATACTTTGTCGTTCTTCACAATATGATACAGTGTTATCAAGAGATCAAACCTTTGATCTTTAGAATGCACGATTCATGTCGTATCCCTTTAGTCATTTTTCACGATGTGATAAAGTACAGTGATCTCACCAAACGTTATACTGCCTAATTCACCCTTGGATTACCGCGCGTGATCATGGATATATAATGCGGACAATGTAGGCCATGATCAGACTGAACATAGGTATAGTATGATCTAAGTTTACACTCTCCAGGTCTCTGAAGAGTGCTTTCAGTCCCGTAACCCCTTTTTAAATTCATACCACACAATCCCGAGTTTTAACAACCATGAAAGAGAAGGCATTTGAAAACATTGTGGGAAAGGGAGAAAATGCTGGTAACCATCGCCATTTAAGCAAAATTTAATTTGTCGTCTGCAAATTCTTTCAATTTGGTTCAGTCCAAAATTTTGTCGTCTGGTAAAGAGTTTAAAGCCAGTAACGAAATCTGTTTAAAATTAGTCCACGATTTAACTTCGGCAGTAAACAACTGAACCTGTCACTGGTCTAAAACTGTATACTTAGTGAGTATACGTGACTAAAGTAGGTCGTAATGAATTGGGTTTCCGTGGATTGATGGTAGTCATCGCGACAGGATTCATTCCTCTCTCACCGCTGACCATTATTTCGACGATGGTTATATGGGAAAGCAGCCAGTGGCTTGGAAAGTATATTGTGCGGAGTACTGGTGAAAGAAACGCCAGCAAGGCATGGATAGGTGCATTGGCCGCTGTGATGTAACTGAAATAATGTCGCAAACGGCGTTAAACACCATACAATCAATCAATCAATCAATTCGGTAGGGTAAAATTAAATGTATTACAAGGTCCTGTTGTACAGATATACAAGCTGATCGTGCTCTACAATGTTTGCAAATGCAAAAGCAACTTAAGCCTCTTCCAGTGCTTGAAAAAGGACTTTTCAGAGTCTATAATCTCGAAAATGTTAAAAATACATGTGTGATTAATCACCGAATTTAGTAATGTGATAGCTGGCAAACCAGAAGCAGAAAGACAAATGCAAGAAAAAAGAAATATCTTTAAAAAAAATAGACGGCGTAAATTTGCCCGCAAATAGGCAGGGGCCCTTAAAATAAACATGTCTGTACTTTTGACCAATCACAAATTTCTATTTATTCATTTCTAATCAGTACCAAAAAGTAGGTCAAAAGACAGCACATTCAAAAAATCAGTGCGCCACATAGACTCTAAACCGTTTACCGCACAATGCCGCCTTCTAACAACCCTGGGAAAGACACCTTTTAAAAACATTGTGGGAAAAGGAGAAAATGCTGGTAACCAGCATTTTCTCCTTTTCTCACAATGTTTTCTACCCTATCAAATAAAAATTGCACCATTTGAGCCAAATTGAAATTATCGTCTGCAAATGCTTTCAATTTGGACAGGGCTAAAATTTTGTCGTCTTGTTAAAGTGTCAAGGTATGTTCACATTTCGTCCTTGAATTTTCGCAAATGTTTGTGGGAATGTCACTTGATCAAAAACACGCGACGATCGTATTCAAATAAGTACGGTGACGTCATAGACGGAGTTACCGATTGCAAAAAGACCAACCCCTTCTTGGCAAAATCTGCACCTTTTTACAGCATTTTACCCTTCAGTCTATGTTTAACAAGGAAAAGCACACGTGTATTTTTGAGAATATATCAGTGTTAAACAAAAAACGAGAATAACAATAATAATAGTTATAATGATTCGTAGCAAAAAAAGGTAAAAGCAGTGAGCTAATATCGCTAGCACACGCAATGAAAGTTTACTTTTTCTGACACCTTTCAAACGTATATCGCTACTTTAAATATAGAAATACACACCATTTTATCTCGGACAAGTTTGAAGTTGGGTCATGTTGAGTCATAAAGCAGGTCACTGGGCCAAATCTTAAAAAAAGCTTGTGTGAAACCTAGAGGCCACATTTTCATCCTGATACTAATGAAACTAGGTCAGATTTTTTGTTTTGATGATATCTCGGAGAAGTTCGAAATTGGGTCATGTCAGGTTAAAAAGTAGGGTCACTTGGATAAATCTTAGAAAAACCTTGTCTGCACTCTAGAGGCGACATTTTCAGCCGGTTACTTATGAAACTTGGTCAGAATCTTTGTCTTCGGAATATCTTGGACAAAATTGGGTTACATTGGGTCAAAAGTTAGGTAACTGGGCCAAATCTTAGAAAAACCTTATGTGCACCATAAGGGTCACATTTTCAGCCCGATACTCTTGAAACTTGGTCAGAATGTTTGTCTTGATGATATCTTGGACAAGTTCGAAATTTGGCTAGGTCAGGTCCAAAAGTAGGTCACTTACACTCATGTGTTTTACATCACTAAAACCAGGATCTCTTCAGCTTTATCAGCTGTAGATGACCTTACTCAGGTGAGCGCGTTAGGGCCAATCGCCCTCTTGTATCATACATAGGACTGTTGTTTTATTTCGGACTCGTAATAATTCAGTGCTTTCTGATCCACCGAAGTAAGGCTTCCCTACCTGCTTTCTATTTGGGGATAAACGACTAAGCTTCTTTATTCGGCAGACATCTGTGATGTCATCAGAATGTTAGTTAGGTACCCATAGTGTACACATGTTCCATTCCAAAGTTTTAACTGAGAACGTATGCAAAGTTGCCTTTGAGACATCACCATACTCAGTAGTATCGCTGACAGCCAGTTGCCTGTTGTTATGGATGACGTTCTTCGCTAGATATTGGAATAGATATCGCATCGTCATACTCCATGATCTCCCCTCTTGCGAGTTATCTCCCTTCGCGGAAACATTTAATTAATTAATAAACATGAGGTCGTTTAGTTGACAAATTGTCTTTTTCCATCGGCTTTTTCCAAGTCCCAAGCAAAACTAAGAACGAGCTTGGGCGCTGCTCCACGCGAAGCGTCTAACGTCGCAAATTTTGGCAATTTTTCATCCCTAGTCTACCTAATGACCTAAATCTAGTAAAATATATCATCACAAAGTAAAGACAGCCACTTTATCGTGCATTTCGATTATTTCGATGCCCAGATTACTCATATACGATATTGTCCGAGATTTGTTAATATTTCTGATGTCGGCGTGCTCATGTACCCCTACACGAGGTTGCTTCTTCAACGATAGCATGAATATCAGTTTAACCCTTATCCGGCTACATAAGTGAAACGAAACTTTTAAGCCGGTAGTTAAAAGCGAATTTTTACTATTCAAAGATATTTCTTGGGGGGGGGGGGGCATATTTTTTTATTGAACAGTGTAGATTCTCTGCAGTCTGATCTTGATCTACACTGTCCGCAAGAGGTGCTTGAGTCGCGACTAGCAGCCTAAGGGTTAATACTTTATTCTTGACCAGTGTGAGCTGTGATTATTATTGTAGAATCGGTGTAAAAGTTGGCACTAAAAGTGTGGACTTTTTAGGACAGAAATACCGGTTATCTACGAACTGTCCGGACAACCCTCTTAGTTCAGCCAATCAGAGAAGTCGTTCTAAAAGTTGTCCGCTTCAATCTTTAAAAGTCTAGTACTCTCTTCGTTTAATTTTTCTTCGGCTTTTCTTTAAACAATGTGAAAAATTACTACATTCTGTGAAATAAGTAAATATCGGTACAAGTTAACAAATGCTGGTTACCAGCATTTTCTCTTTTTCCGCACAATGTTTTCCATCCTTCCGAGGCAGATCCCAATAGTTAACACACATTTAACTTGTCGTCTTCAAATGCTTTTAATATGAAAAATTCAATACTCTTTCCGTCTGGTAAAGAGTTAAATCTAGATTTCACTGAAATATTTACGAGCTATGCTCTGGCATAAGGGGTTATGATGAATCTCTTTGATGCACGATATCAAACAAGCCAATACATAACTTTGGATCCATTAAACCTATTTAATTTAACAACTGACTGAATAATGGGGCAGAGTCGACCTTTGACATGCAGAAAATTGACCAATAGCAAAAAAGTATCGACTCCGGTCAGCCTGCCTCGAGTCAATACTTTTATGTCGATGCATTAAACGCCCTTTTCGCGGAGCATGGATCATATTTAAATTCTTCGTATTTTTTTCCCCCAGCTTTCCAATGATTCTCATCCCGGAAGAAAAGTTTCTACGGCAAGTCTCTAGGTGCGTGTGCGCGCGAGCTGAATATTGAATTCAGAAGCACGGTTCACCTATTTTAACACTTAAGCTGCTTATCGCGATTCACTGACCTTTTGCGGACAGTGTAGATCAAGATCAGACTGCACAGAACGTGCAGTCTGATCTTGAATTTACACTGTCCGATAAGGGGATATTTTCGCCCAGAAACTAAGTTTGAAATAACACTATTCGGGTTTTTACTATCAGCTTGAAAGTCCTATTTAACTTATTTTGCAGGATAAGAGTTGAGGGGATGGGTAGAGATGTTTAACTTATTTAATATGTAACTCTTATCATTATTATGCAACGAAAAGTGCTTTGCGGACAGAGAAGACTAAGATCAGACTGCAGAGAATCTGCAGTTCGATCTGTAATTCACGCTGTATTTTGAGAAATGCTATGGTCAGTTACTACAGGACGGTTATGTCTCCCAATTGACAGTAAGTTCGATTCACTTGAAGGTCTCACATTTCATCCTTTGCCTTACAAAGACAAATTTTTGCGTTGCTGCCGTACAAAACTTTAGAAAACATCGGGGTGATAGAGGCAAATGCTTGTAGCAACCAATTGCTTCTGCTATCATAGTATTTTTCATACTGAATGATGAAAGAATAAATTTTACTTTCCCTCAAATGTTTTGCCTTGTATGTTATATAGGCAGATCTAAAATTAGCCTGTAAGCTTATGGGTTTAGCTTGCACACAGTTTGATATCGGCTGATAGTTGTGAATATGGTTTGGTCTAGGTAAGAACGAACGGAGGACTCTACGCAATGAGTTACTGATAACAGGACAGGGAAAAATTGGAGCGTACCCTTAGTGTGTGTTAAACTTGGTGTGGCCTCGCCTCTGTATAAGTAACACAGTGTCAGTTTGTATATTTATTTATTTGTTTGCATGTTTGATTCAAAAGGGAAGAAACGGAGTGATTAAATGGATATGTGATATTTTGAAACGATATTTAAGCTATGAGTTGTTCCTAGTGAAGTGTGCATGGTACGCCGTTACCGAGGTCGCGAATTCGAGTATAAAGAAAGATACCGTTCAAGATGGTGGTGACCAGTGGGTCGCCGGAGCATCAGGCTAAAAGCCCGGAACCCTACGGAGGGGTTTCAAGCCCCGGGGTGCCTAAAGAAAATGGAGAGGGACAGGCTCAGATGGACTTTGACCCCCTTAACACTGTGATAGTGGTGCATAAAAAGGAGCCGGGGACAGCCGGGGGTAAACGTGTGGTGTTTAAAAGTTTGCTCAAACAAAAATCTTTATTGAAATGTGGACGGATAGAGAAAAATAGACCGGTCAAAAGGTAAGTGTACTTGATTTAACCCTTAACCACACAATCCAAACTTTTGACGACCCTTACAAAAAAAAAAAACTTTTTAAAACATTTTGGAAAAAGGAGAAAATGCTAGTAACCAGCATTTTCTCCTTTTTCCAAAATGTTTTCTACCCTTTCATAGACAAATTTTCACCATTTGAGCCATGTTATATTTGCCGTCTGATAATGCTTTGGATTTGGAGAAGTCCAAAAGTCTTTCGTTTGGTAAAACGTTAATTGTTCATGTAACTCATTCCCTTCAGAAACCAATTTGCAGCAGACGAGTTTGAAAACGTCCTTGTAAAAATAGCGACAATTAACATGAAATATGATTTAATACAAGAAAACGGGTGAAAATATTGTGGCAGCTGGAGGAATTGCTCGCTACGAACAATTTCCCCTTTTATCACAATGTTTTCGACGTTGGTGTGCCGCAAGTCAGAAAGTTGTCGGCAAGCAGGAATGAGATAACTCTTGGGCTGCTAAGCGCGACTCAAGGACCTTTTGCGGACAATGTAGATTAAGATCAGACTGCACAGAACGTGCAGTCTGACCTTGGATTTACACTGTCCAGTAAGGGGACATCTTTCCCCAAAATATACCTTTTAAATAACAAAATCTTGATTTTAACTATCGGCTTAAAATTTTAATTTCACTTACTTTGCAGGATAAGGGTTAACCCTTCAACAGCTAATTTGATTAAATAATTTCCTTCACCGTTGTAAAACCGAGAAAAATTTGTGATTTTAAATCTTTTTAGCTGACAAATACTTACTGTATCGGACGATGTAAATCCAAGATCAGACTGCACGTTCTGTGCAGCCTGATCTTGATCTAAACTGTCCGCAAAAGAGCAGTGGAACGTGTTTAGCAGCCGAAGGGTTCAGCTTATCAGCTGATATAAAGGTAAATAAGTGATATTTAACTGTCATATATTAACCGTTTGGCCAGAAAACTTTGTTGTTTCTGTCGATGGTATAGATAAAGATCAGACCGCATAAAACGTACAGTCTGATCTTGTAGCTACATTACCCGACACGGTTAGATTATCTTTCTGGCGAAAATAGCTTTGATGTCGCAAGGTTTGGGTTTTACTGTTGGCTGTTTAACCCTTTACTACACAATGACGAGGTAGAGACCTTTTGAAAACATCGTAGGGAAAGGAGAAAATGCTGGTAACCAGCATTTTCTCCTTTTCCTACAGTGTTTTCTACCCCTTCAGAGCTTAAATCCACAAGTTGAAGTATACTTCATTTGTCGTCTGCAACTTCTTTCAGTTTGGACCAGTCTGAAATTTTGTCGTCTGGTAAAGAGTTAATGACTTTATTGTAGTTTGATGGTGTATTAAGAAAACCAAGGGCCTAATTGACATTTGTGGGCTGTTATCCTTTTAAAATTTCGATAGTGCGTATACCCTGATAGTTCGAATGATCCATAGTCCTCCTCGAGGTCGATTTTACCTTACGTTATGGCAGATACAAACATGTATTTTCGATGAATTCGACATGATGATTGGTTCATTTTCTTTTTTTTTTTCGACCGAGCCCATTAGCCTGGTTACGTAAAGGGCTTGCAATACAGGGGTTGTTGAGTTCGAGCAAGACCGGGCCCCTTTCGAGAATTGATTGTAGTTATTGCTTGCTCTCTCTCTCTCTCTCTCTGCTGAATATTGCTTGGTATATTCGTATGTGGGAAAGCAGCTAATTTTTTGGGGGGAAATAATTTCATGCAATGTACTGTTGAAACTAAAAAAATTGCATAGATAGGCTCTTGCTATCGTGGTATGACTGAAATAATGTTGAAAACGGCATTCATCACCAAACAAAACAAAACCCACTTCATTCAGGTTGGACATATCTCACAGTGGTATGTGATCGGCAGGTCGAAAGCTGTGGGGTTCTAGGTAGGCGTTGAGAATGGTATGGCGTAACAGATATCCTCTGTATATTGTGAAATCCCGGCTGGTCGTTAGCTTATATAAACTAAAATAATACCGTGCTCTTGATGAAACTTGAAATGTGCCTCCGAAAATGTAGAAAACTTTGTGGGAAAAGAGAAAAATTCTGTTTACCAGCATTTTCTCCTTTTCCGACAAAGTTTTTAAAAACCTATTTTATAAAGGTCATTTAACTATTAATTGTTTGGTAAAGGGTTCACGCCGTTAATGTATGGGCCATGCTCTGTGAAAAGGGGGTTTAGTGTATCTGCAAAAAAGTGTCGATACTGTTTGCCTGTGGTAAATGTTCTGCATGTCTGAGGAGCATGCCACCTCATGGTCCAGCCGGTTGTTAAACAAAATGGATTTTATGAATCCATTATTATGTGATGACTTGCTTTTGTATAATGCATCAATTTATGAGCCGCGCTCTGTGAAAAGGGGGGCTTAATGCATCTGCGAACAGTATCGACCCAGGTCAGCCTGCGCAGTCCGCGCAGGCTGACCTGGGCCGAAACTTTTCGCTATTAGTCAATTTTCTGCATGTACAGGGACCGTTCTACCCAAGGATTGAGTCGGTTGTTAATGATTGATTGATTGATTGTATGGTGTTTAACGCCGTTTTCAACATTATTTCGCGGCGGTCAGTGCACCTATCCATGCTTTCCTGGAGTTTCCTTTACCAGTACTCCGCACAATATTCTTTCCAAGCCACTGGCTGCTTTCCCACATAACCATCGTCGAAACAATGGTCAGCGGTGAGAGAGGAATGGATCCTGTCGCGATGACTATCATCAATCCTCGGAAAGAAATTGGCCAAGCCGGGGATCGAACCAGCGACCTCCTGTTCTCAAGTCCTGTACGCTACCGACTGAGCTATGGGGGCTTGGCGAGTCGGTTTTTGAAAAAAAACTGGCTATAATGGATCCATAATTATGTGATGGCTTGATTGGTATTATGCATCACAGATATGCATTAAGCCCCTTTTGCCAGATCCTTATTTTTTTTTTTTTGCCAGAGCATGGCCTATATCTCTATTTTTCTGGGCTTTATTTGACCAGTGTTACACATAACAGAATTTCCTAGTGAAAAAAAAAAAGTAACCATTGTATTTTGCGGTCGGAAAGGAATAAATCCTGTCGCAATGAATTTCATCAATCCAAGATGACAGCAATTGCCAAGCCTGGACTCAAGCTTACAACCCATGGTTGTGCTACTGGCGATCTGACCGGACTCGTTAGAAGATTGCAAGTAGAATGCTTCAACAATTTTTTCGTTATACACTACTAAATACCGGTTGTTGGAATATTACGATAATTTCGATAGAAATTTCTCCTGTGCTTTACAACCGTGCAAAAGAAGGTTATAAGCATTTTATCCTTTTCTCACAATGTTTTTTCAAAGGCAAATTCAACCATTTGAGCCACGTCGGAAGGTCTAAAATTTGCCCTATAGTGAAGATTTAACTCCAAAACTTTAGGACAAATGTAGCAGCAATTCTGGATATCCTATCCCTGCTACACCTTTTTATGGGAAAATCCGCATCCTGATTTGCTTAACCCTTTCCCAAACGACAAATTATGGACTGGCCCAAGCTGAAAGGGTTTGCAGACGACAAATTTAAATTTGATGAAAATGGCAGAAAGTTCTCAAAAAGGGTAGAAAACACTGTGGGAAAAGGAGAAATTGCTCGTTACGAGCAATTTCTCCTTTTCCCACAGTGTTTTCAAAAGACTTGTACTGCAGACACGTGAAAACCAGGGCTTGTTTGGGAAAGGCTTAAAAAGAAAATTTATAATCTATATCAATACATGACCAGCACTTTTGTTTTTATGACATCCTTTACACTTACATCGTCTTTCATGCGAGTGTCTTTGGGCAAGACACTTCAAAGCCTAGCCTAGTACTTGTGAAATCCTGGACCTACATAAATATTGTGAGATATTGCCGTGGTATGACTTAAACAATGTTGTAATCGGCGTGAAATAAATAAATAAATAAATAAATAAATAAATAAATCAGTCCATCCATCCATCCATCCACCCATCTATCCATCTATCCATTCATCCATCCCTCCCTCCCTGTGACCCACCCGCCTTCGTACCAACCAACCAACCAACCAACCAACCAACCGACCGACCGACCGCTCTACCGACCGACCGACTGATCGATCGATCGATCGATCGATCGATCGATGCTATGAGTATAACGTGAATGTATTGAATTTGACATTTTCAGTCAGGAAAAAAGACCAAAACATTGCATTTTTAACGTTTTTAGCTCCACTGGCCGAAGGCCAGCGGGCTTATGTCATGGCCCGGTGTCCGTCGTGCGTCCGTGCGTCCGTCCGTCCGTCCGTGCGTCAGTCCGTCCGTCCGTCCGTGCGTTAACTTTTATTTCAAACATCTTCTTCTCTGAAACTACCCAACCAATTTTCATGAAACTTCACAGAAATGATCCTGCCATGGTCCTCTTCAGAATTTCTTGAAAGAATTTGATTCCTTCAAAAACTCTGGTTGCCATGGCCACAAAACTGAAAAATATTGGAAATCTTTAAAAATCTTCTTGTCTGAAACCATAAGGCATAGGGCTACCAAATTTGGCATGTAGCTTTATGTAGTAGACCTCTATCATGTTTCTTCAAATTATAGCCCTGGGGTCAAAATTGGCTCTGCCCCAGGGGTCACAAATTTTACATAGGCTTATATAGAGAAAACTTTACAAATCTTCCTGTACCTAGCCATAAGGCCTAGAGCTACCAAATTTTCCATGTAGCTTTATCTAGTGGGCCTCTACCAAGTGGACCAAAATTTTAGCCCTGGGGTCAAAATTGGTCCCGTCACAGGGGTCACAAGTTTTACATGGGCTTACATAGTGACAACTTAAGAAATCTTCCTGTACCTAGCCATTAGGCCTAGAGCTACCAAATTTTGCATTTAGCTTGATCTAGTGGGGGGTCTACCAAAAGTGCCCAAATTACAGTCCTTGGGTCAATTTGGCCTGATGCGGGGGGGGGGGGATTCACAAGATTTACATGGGCTTATATAGGGAAAACTTTTAAATCTTGGTGTACATAGCCATAAGGCTTAGGGCTACCACATTTTGCATAATTAAAGCATTATCTAGCGGACAACTACAAAGAGGGCCCAAGTTACAGCCCTAGGATCAAGTTTGGCCCTGCACCAGGGGTCACAATTTTTACATGGGTTTATGGAGTGAAAACTTCAGAAACCGTCTTGTTACTAGCCATAAGGCTAAGAACTCCCAAATTTGGCATGTTATTCTTCTAATACACATATTCCCCATTTAGTCCGACTGTAGCCCTGGGGTCAAAGTTTTATAAGGGCTTATACAGTGAAGACTTCTCGACAATCTTCTTGTTTCTAACCATAAAGCATAGGACTAACAAATCTGGCATGTTTTGAGCCTTGGGATCAAAATTTGTCCCACTCCTGTGTTCACAAATTTTAGATAGGCTTACTTAATGAAAACTTAAGATGTCTTTTTTTATCCTTACTGTAAGGCCTAGGGCTATAAAAATTTGGCATGCCGATTCATATTGTAGACTTCTACCAAGATTGTTCCATCTTTTTCATTGAAACCACTCTTCCAATTTTGACCAAACTTTACAGATATCTTCTTGCCATGATGTTCTTCAGAATGTCTTCAAAGATTTAAGTTCTGTTAAAAGCTATGGTTACTATGGCTACAAAACTGAAAAGTATTGAAAAACCTTTAAAAATCTTTTCCAAAAGCTTGTATTTACTAACGTCATTGTAGCTCATGAAAAAGATACTGCTCTTTAGCTCCACAGGCCCAAGGCCATCAAGCTTATCGTCTCTGAAACTGCTTCACCCAATAAGTCACAAGCTTTACATAGGCTAATATAGTGAGAACTTAAAAGGTCTTCTTGTTCCTTACCTTGAGTTACAGCTGTAATATTGTATGACTGTAATCTAAGTAACCTCTTCCAAAGTTATTCAAGTTATGTCAAAATTAGTCCTATCTCATGGGTCATAAGCATCTGCTTATAGCATGAAAATTCAAAATGTCTTTTTGCTCCTAACCGCAAACCCAAGGGCTACCAAATCTGGATCACTTTTGATTTTTTTTTTTTTTTTTTTTAAATTAGCCTTGTATCAAGGGTCTTATGTTTTACAGAGGCTTCATATGAACGAAACTTGAAAATCACCTTATTTATAACCATACAGCATAGACTTGTATTATTCTGGCATGTGGCTTTATCTTGTGGACCTCTACCAGGGTTCAAGTAATTATAGCTCTGGGATCAAAAATGGCTTTGCCCTGCGGGTCTCAACTTTCACATGGGCTTTTACAGAGAAAACTTTGTAAGTCTTCATTTTGAAACCATTTGGCTCAGAATTGAAATGTTTAGTATTTATGGTTTATATTTATAAGCCAGTGGAGCGATACAGGGCCATCATGGCCCTCTTTTTTTTTGAGGGGGCGGGGGGGGGGGGGGGGGTAGGAGTATCTTGAAAAGTAATGGCATATAGTGCAGATCCAACGGCAGACTGTGCGAGTTGTGCAAAATTATCTCCAACTACACTGCCTGCAAAGGCAATTATGGCTACCACTCTTTCAGGATGAACTTTGTTTGGCCAAATGACGAAATATTTTTGGAATTTCTATGACTTATACTGCAGCTAAAATCTCGTTTTGCTGCATGCTTTGAAAAATACTAGGTTATGTGTACACTTGACCCTTTACTACACAGTCCCGAGTTTTAACGACCCTAACCAAGTAGGCTTTTGAAAACATTATGGAAAAAGGACAAAATGCTGCTAACCAGCATTTTGTCTTTTTTCCACTAAGTTTTCTATTTATTCATGGGCAAATACTATCATTTTACATACATTTGAATTCTTATCTTTAATGTCTTTCAATATGGACAAGTCTAAGTTTCGGTTTGTGACAAAGAGTCAAAGGGAGACGTATGTATTTTGGCCAAAACTTGGAGGTCTTTTTCCTATGAGCTTCCCTCTGGCAAAAGGGGGCTTAATGTATCTCCGTTGTGCATTATACCAAGCAAGTCATCATACTATTATAGATCCCCAATAGTCACTTTTTTAACCCTTTTCCAAACGACAAATTTTGGACTGGTCAAAATTGAAAGAGTTTGCAGACGATAATTTTAAATTTGATGAAAATGGCGGAAAGGTTTCAAAAAGGGTAGAAAACACTGTGGGAAAAGGAGAAATTGCTCGTTACGAGCAATTTCTCCTTTTCCTACAGTGTTTTCAAAAGACTTGTACTGCAGACACGTGAAAACCAGGACTTGTTTGGGAAAGGGTTAAATAATCGACTTAACCACGAGATAGGCCCGCCCGGGTAGCTCAGTGGTGAGCGTGTCGGACTCGTGACCTGGTGGTTGCGAGTTCGATACCCGGTTGAGGCAAACTTTCTTTCCGGCGATTTTTCGCCTCTCACCTCTGATGCATGTGAGAAAAGTAGTCAGTGGCTTTGGAAAGAAAGTTTTGTCAGTACTGGTGTAAGAAAGCCAGGAAACACATGGATGCGTCACTGACCGCCATGATATGACCTGAGCTGTTAAAATGGCGTTAAACTCCAATACAAACCAAACCAAATCATGAGGTAGACTGATCCCTGGACATACAGAAAATTGACCAATAGCGAAACGTTTCGGCCCAGGTCAGGCTACGCGGACTGCGCAGGCTGACTAGGGTCAATACTTTTCTCAGATGCATTCAACCTCTTTTTCACAGAGCTCAATATATGAACCCTTTCCAAACTGTAAAAGCCATGTGAAAACATTGAGGGAAGAGGAGAAAATGACGGAAACCAACAATTTACCATTTTCTACAATGACTTCTACCGTTTCACAGACAAATTCCACCATTGGGGTCGCTTTTAATTGTCGTCTGCAAATGTTTTCAGTTTAGAAAAGTCTAAAATTTTGTCTTCTGTTATAGAGTGATGTCCACACTACAACAGCTACCCAACGACTTTTCTGGAAGTTTTCGCTTGCATTTAGAGTTGTATGGAACGCGTATAACCCTTTACCTCACAATCCCGACTTTTAACGACCTTGAAGAAGACGCCTTTTGAAAACATTGTGGGAAAAGGAGAAAATGCTGGTAACCAGCATTTTCTCCTTTTCCCACAATGTTTTCTACTCTTCCCAAAATAAATTTCAATTTTTGAGTCACATTTATTTTGTCGTCTGCAAAAGCTTTGAATTTGGACTGGTCTAAAATTTTGTCGTTTGGTAAAGAGTTAAAACCTTAAAACGGATACGTGGTGTTTGGCATAAAAGTCATTGAATACGAATGTGTGTGTATCTAAACACTGATTATTAAATGATATTACGGAACTTTATGCAGATAAAAAGCTGAATAAGAACACTGAAAAACAGAAATTCCATCTGTTGACAAAATAGCTATAGCTTACTTTAGGTTCTTTGATTTTGAGGAGAGGACTATTTTTTGGCGGAATAATGCAACCTCAACGTGAACAAAAAGGTGGTTCTAAGTAAAATCGGTATTGATAAAAACATTCCAAATTTAAACCGACGTATTTGATTAGTGGATAAATTCTGTCTCAACCAATCAAATGACTAGTCAAGGAAATCAGAATTAGGACGTTAAACGTTTCGGCAAATCAAATCCCTTGACGCAGAATTTAGAACTACAACAATATTTATTCGCGATAACGAATAAGACCATAACAATTTTAGTAAGTAATATTCGACGAGGCAACTTTAAATAAACATCAATCAAAGTAAAACAATATCCTAGTGAGAGAAGAATGCCAGTTGCAGTTATGTAACCCCGCTGCTGCCCTGGGCGACTGAAAAAGCTTTTGTGGATGGTAAAATCAAAATTAAACTGAACAGAAGGTGCAGTCTAATCTGGAATCTACATCGATCACCTCTTTGAATTAGGAATTATGACTACAAAGTCCCTTCATTTGCATACAAATTATATCTTAAAGCCTCGGGAAAAAGTTCAATATGTTGGAGCCATGCTCTATGGAAGGGGCAAAAAGTATCGACTCAGGTCAGCCTGCGCAGTCCGCACAAGCTGATCTGTGTCGAACCCGTTTGCTTTTGGTAAATCTTCTGCATGTCCAAGGACCATTCTAGCTCATAATTCAGCTGGCTGTGAGACAAAATGGATTTTATGGATCCATAATTATTTGAAATTGGCCAGAGTATGGCTTATTTATTTGGCAGCAAACGAGTTAAAACCCTAAACCAAACTATCCTGTAGTTTTACGAATCATCTACTGGAACGAATGAATGAATGAATGAATGAAGTGTCCTTGCTCTTAAATAGCAATTTTTCGTCTGCCACTCTCTTATTTTGAAAATTGTATTTGTATAAAATTTTGTTGACTAATGTGGGTCCGTATACACTAGCCATTCTTAAGAATATTCTTAGTCCTATGCTGAAGAATTTTCTAGATTTGAAAGTAACACAACATCTGATTGGCTAAAGCAAATGGTTTAGCCAATCAGAAGTTGTGTTACTCCAAATTTAGAAAATCCTTGAGAATTAGACAAAGAATATTCTTAAGAATGGTTGGTGAATACGGACCCTGTTGTTCGTTAACTGCTGTTTTGTGTCTAGACAAAACAACACGTTTTACACGAGTCACCAAGAGGTTAATTCGGTCTAGTTTAGATAACGATACTGGTATTTAACCCTTTACCGCACAATGCCGCCTTTTGAAGACCCTGGGAAAGAGGCCCTTTGAAAACATTGTGGGAAAAGGAGAAAATGCTGGTAACCAGCATTTTCTCCTTTTCCCACAATGTTTTCTACCCTATCAAGAGAAAATAGCATCATTTAAGCCACATTGAAATTGTCTTCTCCAAATGCTGTCAGTTTCGACAAGGCTAAAATTTTGTCGTCTGATAAAGGGTTAACCCTCAAATTGATAAATAAATGAAGCGAAAACTGCCACTCAGTAGTGGGGAAAAATATTTCGATTTTAAAGTTGATTTCACCGGAAAGAAAACACCGTATCGGACAGTGTAGATCTAACATCAGACTGCACGTTTTGTGCAGTCTGATCTTGATCTACACTGTCCGCAAAAGGCCAGTAAGTCGCGCTCAGCAGCTAAAGGGTTAACCCTCATGCGGATTTACCCTTTACCAAATGGTACCGTCTTTCACCATCTGGAATAACAAAGCCTTTGAAAACATTGTGGTAAAAGGAGAAAATGCTGGTAACAAGCGTTTTCTTCTATCATCCACAATATTTCCCACTCTTTCAAAGACAAATTCTATAATTTGGATCACATCTAATTTATAATCATCAAACGCTTTCAGTCTCAATTTAAGTTCCAATATTTGTCGTCTTGTAAAGAGTTAACCCTTTCCCAAACGACAAATTTTGGACTGGTCCAAATTGAAAGAGTTTGCAGACGACAATTTTAAATTTGATGAAAATGGCAGAAAGTTATCAAAAAGGGTAGAAAACACTGTGGGAAAAGGAGAAATTGCTCATTACGAGCAATTTCTCCTTTTCCCACAGTGTTTTCAAAAGACTTGTACTGCAGACACGTGAAAACCAGGGCTTGTTTGGGAAAGGGTTAAGAAATACTGTAGAGGCCTTTGCATTAAAAAACACACAAAACATTGTGAAAAGTGGAGAAATTACTTGATAATACTATTTTTAGAGTTGTTTAGATGTCTTTTCGAGCCCTCCAGTGACATGTATTTCTTCAACTTTGTACATTGAGCATCATAATGGCCGGAAAATTTGCGTTTAGAGTATAGAGTCAATATTCGCCTCAAATTCATCACCCCCACGATGTTTCATCTTGTTTTGTCCTGTTACGGTAACACTGTTGTTGTATTCTTTGATCATTTTAATCTTGTCGAAAAAACTCTAACCCTTTACAAAATTAATCTCTTGTTTCAACGACACCGGGGAAGATGGTTTTTGAAAGAAAAAAAGATGAGGAAAAAAAGGAGAAAATGGTGATAATCGGCATTTTGTCCTTTTCCCACAATGTTTTCGACTCCTTTTAAAAATAAATTGCAGTATTTGAGGCACAAAATTGTCTCGTCTGCAAGTGCCTTGAGTTTGGATGGTCTAAAATGTTGTCGTCTGATATAGTTCAGTCACAGCGTTAAGTTAAGGCAGGCGTAATGGTTAACAGCTCAGTCTGTCATATCCATAAAAAAATAATATGAGCGGTGCTGTGGCTAAAGGGGGTTTAACTCTTTAACCCTTTCCCAAACGACAAATTTTGGACTGGTCCAAATTGAAAGAGTTTGCAGACGACAATTTTGAATTTGATGAAAATGGCAGAGAGTTCTCAAAAAGGGTAGAAAACACTGTGGGAAAAGGAGAAATTGCTCGTTACGAGCAATTTCTCCTTTTCTCACAGTGTTTTCAAAAGACTCGTACTGCAGACACGTGAAAACCAGGGCTTGTTTGGGAAAGGGTTAACACACAACCCCGAGTTTTAATGACCCTGGAAGAGAACGCTTTTGAAAACATGGATAAAGGAGAAAATGCTTTTCTCCTTCTCCCACAATGTTTTCTACCCTTTCAGAGACAAAATTCATCATTTTAGCTACATTTAATTTGTCGTCTACAAATTCTTTCAGTTTGAGCTAGCCTAAAATCTTATCGTTTGGCAAAGAGTTAATGCATCTCCGTAATTCATTATACCAAGCAAGTCATATTATAATTATGAATCCATATATTCCATTTTTGTATAACAACCGGCTGAGATTGATAGGTCCTTGGACATGCAAAAAATTTAATAATGCAAAAAGTTCCGAGCCAGATCAGCCTGCATGGACTGCGCAGGCTGACATGAATCGATGCTTTTTTGAAGATGCATTAAATCCCCTTAACACGGAGCATGGCTCATATATTTTTAAACAAAAAAAAAAAAATATCAAACTTAACCAAGCCACATTTTAAAGTTTGACCTCCTTTTATTCTATCGTTTATAGGAAAATAACTATCGCATTTTCATTTGAAAGGTAGTTTTGTCACTCAGTGTCTGAGGCTTTATTCCTTTCAATGATTCACATGTTTTTGCGAACGAACAACCAATTCTCTTGGCTCCTTGGAGGATGGATAGTAGTCCAGTAACCATACCTAACGCACGATGACGTTGAACGTCATTGAAACGTCTCATATTTTGACGTCTTTAAGCGTGAATCTTTTACCACAAGACAAAATTTTAGACTTTTCTTAATCCAAAGCATCTGCAGACAACAAATTAAATTTGGCTCTTCTTGAGGAATTTGTCCTTGATAGGGTATAATACATTGTGAGAAAAGGAGAAAATGCTGGTTACCAGCATTTTCTCCTTTTCACACAATGTTTTCAAAACTCTTTTTTCTCAAGGTCGTCAGAAGCTGTGTGGTAAAGGGTTAAGGGAACACGAAAGCTGGGGTTTGTTGGGACTGTGTTGCAGTTTCGAACGACGACAAGAAAGTGAAACTTGGATAGATTATCTTCGGGAATTTGATTAAAATTCATAATTGCACGTGAATGTAACGGCAGATAGTTAATAGGAAATATTTTATATATCATATAGACGATCATGTGATTTGTTTAAAATTCATCTCATACATACCCGTTAGACATACATTTATTGAATACTAAGTAATTTGATAAGGTCGTAAGTTTCTATTTTGTTGTAAAAACCCATCAAAGTACGGCTCGTTTGTAGCTGCTCTGCTGGACGCTGTGACCTGTTTATTTAGACTTCACATCCGTTACATTGCTATCAAACTTTGTACTTGTCCCTATCCTGATGAAGACGTTAATCGAAACGTGGACAGACATATAGTAATTATGAAAACACGTGTCGTTTTGGACTTACTCCGTGTTAGACCCTGTTTATGCAAGGCTTCGCGCGTTACAGTATGTTCAGCCGGTACAAAGTACGAGGGGTGTTCAATAAATACGCGGAATGGTACTGCCATTTCCATAATTTTCAAGTAAGCTGGCTGAAACTTTAATATAATCAAGGCTTATGTATATAGGATATATACTACCAATAATTTCCTCGCTTGCTTGTATCCAATATTGTTGTAACTTCGTGTACATGTATATACTACTGATATTTATACTTAAAAATGTGAACAGAGAATGAATTTCATTCAAGAATTCAAAGTGTAGCAACATTTTTCCGCGTGTTAATTGAACACCCCTGGTATTAGGGTACTTCGTGCTCGTAAAACGTCATGTTTCTGTGCGGGTGAAAATAAAGTCCCCTTCTATATCATACAAGTATAATAATATGTAATAAATTCAAAGTTCAATACTTTCGATTTTTAAGGATACGAGTAAGACAGACAGGTATGTTTACATTATGCATTATCCACCGTAAAGGCATTTCTAAGTTCTTAAATAAGACATTCGCATACAAAGTGCTATTTACGGAATTATGTCACGTAAACTACACCTACATGTACAAATATCGCTCGGTACTTCATTTGGGCTGGAATATCAAATTTACCAAATCCAAACATCAAATGCCCCAGAAAAATACATATGAGATATGATTCGGCAAAAGGGGGTTTATTGCATTTCGGTAATGTATTATACCAAGCAAGCCATCACTTAATGATAGATTCATGAAATCAGTTTATGTCTAACAACAGACTGAGTAATGAGGTATACTGGTCGTTTGATATGCTGAAAATTGACCAATAGCGAAAAGTTTCGACCAAGGTCAGCCTGCGCGGATTGCGCAGGCTGACCTGGGTCGATACTTTTGCAGACGCATTAAGCCCCCTTTTCACAAGAGCATGGCTCAATCATAGGGGAATGGTATGACTCTTTTCTGACAACATTAAACTCGTCCATAATTGAAAGAATTTGCAGACGACAATAATCGTGAATGTTGCTCAAATGATGGAATTTTTCTGGTTTTCAGACTTTCGCCCTTTCCGACGTTGTTTTCAAACGCATTCTTCCTAAGGCATAAAACCACGTGACTGTTTGATAATGAGTTAATATAAAAGTGACCTTTTTTCTGTCCGTGAGCGTGACCTATGTTACAGAACATTACTTGAATGCCGGTTACTGTCTTATCCTGTTTCATTTCAACGACACGGGTTAACCCTTTACCACACAATGCCGACTTTAAACGACCCTTAGGAAGAAGCCTTTTGAAAACATTGTGGGAAAAGGAGAAAATGCTGGTAACCAATTCTGGTTTTCTACCCTATCAAAGAAAAAACGCATCATTTGAGCCACATTGAAATTGTCGTCTGCAAATGCTTTGAATTTGGACGGGTCTAAAATTTTGTCGTCTGCTAAAGGGTTAACTCTATCGCTGCCAACTGAGTAAGTTCATTTTCTTTTTTTGATTTCTAAATGTAAATTTCCGATGAAACTGAAGATAGTTTTGGTCATAGTTTAGTGTCAACAAACGAGCGGTATAGATCCAAGACCAGACAGCACATTGTCTGCAGTCTGATCTTGATTTACACCATCTGCAAATGTAATGCAGGTCCCCGTCAGCAGAGAAAGTGTTCAAGTTTCACCGTTTGAGTTTTTGCCATAATATTTTAGCCATGCTCTGGCAAAAGGAGGCTTAATGCATCTCCGTAATGCATGATACCAAGCAGGTCATCACATAATTATGGATCCATAAAATCCATTATGCGTAACAACCGACTGTATCATAACGTAGACTGGTCCTTTGACATACAAAAAAATTGACCAACAGTGAAAAGTTTCGGCCCAGGTTAGCCTGCGCGGACTGCGCAGGCTGACCCGAGTCGATACTTTTCGCAGATGCATTAAGCCCCCTTTTTACAGAGCATGGTTCTTTTTTTTTCCGAACATGGTCACATGCTGTGTATTCTAAATTTGTTACCTCATTATAATCGCATCAAAATTACCTTACCCAACCAGGATTTTGCAGGTATAGTTTGAGGTTTTTTTTTTTCTAAAATTGTCGTTGCAGATTTTCAGTCTTTTTTAATCATATAGCTTGTAATTTTATATGTTTTTGTCACCCTTTACCAAACAATCCCGTGTTTCACGACCCCATAGAAAAAGAAAAAGTTGTTTTTCTTTTTAAACATTGAATGAAACGGGAAAAATGCTGGTCAATAACATTTGAGCCATGTTCTGTGAAAAGGAGGCTTAATGCATCTGCGAAAAGTATGGACCCAGGTCAGCCTGCGCAGTTCGCGCAGGCTGACCTGGGCCAAAACTTTTCGCTATTAGTCAATTTTCTGTATGTCCAAGGACCAGTTTACCTAATAATTGAGCCGGTTGTTAAAAAAAAGTGGCTATTATGAATTCATGATTATTTGATGGCTTGATTGGTACCATGCATCACGGATATGCATAAGCCCCTTTTTGTCGGAGCGTGGCTCATTTTCTTCTTTTCCCACAGTATTTTTCTACCCTTTCTAAGACAAGACTTAGTGCCTCCGTTTTAGCAACATTCAAGGTGTGGTCTGCACGTAAAATTAGGGTACATGCTTTTTCTGATACAGCGAATACTATCACAAATTACTATTGTTCATCAACCGTGTTGGAATCGTGGTGGGAAAAGGAGGAATTGCTTGTTAAATGAGCAGATTTTAAGCTATTTCTGAGGGCGGTGTAGAAAGCTGATATTTTGTGAGGAAAAACCATAAGGAACTTACTGTTTACCCGTTGCTTTGGGAAAAAAATGATGAAAAAAAATTGGACTCAAACCCAGGACCTTCAAAACCATAATTTACCACCCTACTACTAAGGTTTGGAGCTAGCTGACATTTCTCTGTGTTAAGAGTGTATTTATCCCTGTTATGCAATAACCACTATGCCTTAACTAACGGAAAGGGTAATTTTACAATACAGACAAAAAAAAAATGCTGTAATTCCCCGTGTTTTCAACATGTATTTCTATCCTTGTTTCAATTTCAAGGCTATCTTTGTACACGGATGAAAATTAACAGTCTTTGTTAAGATTTCTATACAATTTGCGTAACTAAATATGGTTTAAAGCAATTGCTTTTTTTAATACATTTGTTTTCCAAAGTCATCAAATTTAGAGTCGTGACGAAGTCCTCTTTGAACAGTAATAGGTTTATGTTTTTGAAATATGTTAGAATAATTTTTTTATTTTCTGGCTATCTTTACATCACATTGTTTTGACGACGTTTATGTTGAAAAGTAGTCTGTGACTTTAAAAGAGTACTGTACAAAGAAAAAGAAATAGAGAAAATACAGGAACGCATGCTAGGTACACTAATCGCGTGATGTAACAGAAACAATTGCGTCAAGATAAAATCCTGACTATTGTACTACCCTTACACGCAGGCGCGAGGTTTTTGACAACCTCGGTCTGCAACACCCCCGCCCCCCCTCCCCCCCCCCCATAAACTTATGTATAAGCCAGTGTCCAAATGTATTACCTGCCGAAGACCACCCAGAGTCAATTGGCAGTATTTTTCACGTATTTCCAAACTCGAGTGGAAAGCGTCGTCACTTTTATCGTGTTATGCGATAATTTATTTCCAATCTAGTGCACACAACGCAACAAATAAAAGAATATCAAGAGAGTAATAAAGGTCTAAAATTTGGAAGCAGACAAGTTTTTGTCTTTCCACTGTGAAGTGGAAATTTCAGCTCAAACATAACGGGTACCCTAGCGCATTTCTTAATGAGGACCTCACCACAACTTAATCTTCTATTTTCTTCCAAACACGCAAACTGCTAAAAGATGGTCACATACAGGGCACATGGACCTCGGATGGTGTCATCATCGTGAAGGGAAAGGACGATCGTAAAAGGCGCATCGAAACGCAGAGTAACTTAGACGCTCTCAAAGTAAACCTCGGAATCAATACCTTAGCATGAGGTAGCGGCTTACTATTTTGCACAGTATAGTTGATTGTAATACTATACAATAATCTGTTGATCACTAGCGATATAAACTAGTACTTGTGTACACAAACTCAAAAAGTCAGTCTTTGTTTGTGAGATGAATGTACCTTAACCCTTTACCAAAAGACACAATTTTAGACTGGAGCTAATTGAAAGCATTTGCAGACGACACATGCTGCTAGATTGATCATTTCTCTCTCTGGCAAGGAAAAAACGTTGCGGAAAAATAAGATAATGCTGATTACCAGCATTGTCACTTTTTCCTTCAATGTTTTGAAAGGCTTTCTTCTTGAGGGTCGAGATTGTATGGTAGTGAGTGAAATGTATTTGTATGACATTGAAACATATCCCTTATCAACCATGTTTCTAAGATTGCCTACTTTTTTGTCCCTTGAAAGCATTTCGGAAAGAAACGGGTTGTTAGCAACGAAGCATTTTTTTCTTTTTCACGTCTACATTCTGCGTAAATCGTAGACCGCATTATAAACAAAGTCAGACTATTCTACTTAGAGAAAACATCGTAGTATAGCGGATAGCGTAGATCCAAGATCGGACTGCACATTCTGTGCGGCCTGATCTAAACCTGCTCTGGCCGCAATTACAACAAAAGTTATGTTTGGCGCTGTGGAGGTTGAGAGAGTCTATCATTGCTACCTGTTTCCTTACAGCTTATTATTTTCATGCTTAATACCAGTACAAATGAACTTCTTTTGTAACTTGTACTCCATACTTACCATGTTCGAAAAGTTCTGTAAGGTTCATTAGATTTTCATTAAGAAAATGTAAATGGTTAGAGACCCTATTCCTATTTCTACCCCCATAAAAAGCTTTCAGTTATAGTGTTTCGCTAAGGAAAAAGCAAATGAGGTTTACCTTTTTCCCATAGTTTATTTTAATTCTGGAAAAAGTAATCTTAGACGTCTATTACACAGTTATGCTGTAGGTATTCCTAGGTTGACCCTCGGGCTGCTAAGCGCTAAGCGCGACTTAACGACCGTCTGCGGACGGTGTAGGTCGGGATCAGACTGCATAGAATGTGCAGTCTGATCTCGAATCTGCCCTGTCCGTTAAGGAGTTACTTTCCTAAAAAAAAAAAAACCCTGATTTGGCAATATTTGGGTTTATACTCTCCTCCCGAAAGTTTCGTCTATCTTATTCAGCAGGAAAAGGGTTAGCACAAGGTATTATTAACATTAGAACTTATATCCATTTTTTTGGACAAATCACACCTCCCACTTGTCTCAGTTTTTTTTTTTTGTGTGTGTACATTTTCGTGCTGAAGGCCAAGCGCACATTAATGGCGTGGAGACCCAGTATGATTTGTATATATGTATAACTGTATTTCTATACTTGTATTTGTAAATGTGTCCATGTATCAGTTTGGATGTGCATGCATGTGTGCAAGACATGTAACTGCAGAAACTTTTGTACTGTATATATAAGTGTACGTCTGGCCCTAAGTGTACATATGTGTCAGCGTGTCCATATTACTCGTCTATACATATGTGTGTGTGTGTGTGTGTGTGTGTGTGTGTGTGTGTGTGAAAAAGAGAGTTCCACGTCATACTACTTGTCAAATGCATTTTAAACCCACCATTTCCTGCTCCATGGTAAACCTCTCTAAGTCTTGATGTACTCTCTTTGAAAGTTATATTTTTTTCCTCACGTAAATATATGAGATCTCCACGTTTGTTCATTGACCTAAAAAGGTATACTGAAAACCCACAACACCTAGGCTCGATCATAAAGTACAAGTCTATGATCAGTACTATTACGATTTCTTTAAACTTGCTTCTTGTTTCTATTTTCTGTTTTTGCTGCAATGGTAGATTGATTTCTTTAAATTTGCTTCTTGTTTCTATTTTCTGTTTTTACTGCAGTGGTAGATTGATGGCGACTTCGGCTCCCGCACTCATTCCTAATTGTTTTCCAGCACATCTCATCCTGGCTATAGTGGCCCTATGTATATCTGTATGCAGATACCACCCTCCTTGATGATTTGCTTACTACGTAATCCCCAGCCGCGTCGCCAGGATATACAAACCTCACCATTTTATACATATATCACAATTACCGACACTAGCTTTTCCCTTCAATTCCTTACATTGATTTACTTACCCTTTTTATATATACTTACCTCTGGTGATGTGCATCCTAACCCAGGTATGGATCCTGGAGCATCCGATACTTCTACTTCTTCAACTACATCGTATTGTGAATTACTCAAATCGGGCATCAGTGTTATGCATCTAAACATACAGAGCCTGAGACCAAAACTAGACATTTTGCAAGTCGAAACCCAACCTTACGACATTGTTGTCTTAACAGAAACGTGGCTAAATCCCTCCGTATCAAATGCCGATCTGTTTATTAGAAATTTTCGATGTCCTTTCCGCTGTGATCGAAAGGGTCGAATTGGCGGTGGCGTATCTATTTACGTTCGAGACAGCATTTACGCCGAACAAAGACACGATTTGTCCATTGAAGGAGTAGAGGCACTCTGGGTTGAACTGAAGTTGGGAAAAAATAAAATCTTACTAGGTGGATTCTACCGTCCTCCTGACTCGAACAATGACAAATGGCTCTTGATGGAACAGAGTCTCGACCAAGCATTCGACCAATTGTATGACAATATAATCGTCACTGGAGACTTTAACATGAATTTCCTCTCTCAGGCTTCAGTTAAAATAAAAAATCTCATCGCATCATACAGTGCACAACAACTGATTGACACACCGACTCACTTTACAGAAACATCAAGCTCGCTTATCGATCTTATTTTTGTTAAAAATAAGAATCACGTCATTTCAAGCTTCGTTGCCGACCCATTTATCCCTGAACTTACCCGCTTCCATTGCCCAGTCGTTGCTGTCCTGAAGTTTGACAAACCTAAATTTAAGTCGTTCAAACGTCACATCTGGCTTTATGACAAGGGTAACTACGATGAATATAGAAATAAACTACGAAACGTAGACTGGGACTCGCTTACAGATGACAATGACCCTGATAAAACTATACAAAATATTACTGACAAGATTATTTCAGTCGCCTCTGAAACCATTCCCAACAAAACAATCACTGTAAGACCAAACGATATTCCGTGGATGAACAGTGAAATACGCAAACTTATTAGAATACGCAAAAGATTACATAAAGAAGCCAAACGGCAAAACACTGTTGAAACATGGTCAAAGTTTAGAGAAGCGCGAAATACTGTAACAAAACATATACGCAAAGCTAAATTAAACTACCAAAATAAATTAGTTGAAATAATCAATTCGTCCAATACCTCACCAAAGACATGGTTCAAAGTCGCTAAACAACTAACACAAAAGCAAACAACATGCACCATTCCAACTCTTTATGACAACTACACAGAGGCATCTACAGACATATCCAAAGCGGAACTTTTGAATTCGTATTTTTCTAGACAATCGACACTTGACGATCACGATCAGCAACTACCACACAACATACCATTTAACGAATCTACCTTGTCGCATCTCACTATTACTCCATTTGACGTAAAAGATGTAATTTCTCTCACTGATTCCTCTAAGGCCAGTGGTCCTGACTTTGTTAGTCCAAAACTTCTCTGTGAAGGGTCCACAGAATTATGTACTGTCTTATCACACCTATTTAATACACTTCTTGCCTTATCTTACTTCCCCAGTGCTTGGAAACTAGCAAATGTTACACCTATATTTAAAAAGGGTGATCCATCCAAGCCTTGTAACTATCGACCAATTTCTCTGCTTAGTTGTCTTGGTAAATTATTTGAAAGATGTGTCCACAAATATTTATACAACTACCTGAATGACAACAAACTTTTGACATAGTATCAGTCAGGATTTATCAAAGGTGACTCTACCACTAACCAATTAATTTTTATTTATGATGACGTAAACCGAGCTTTGGACGAAGGACTTGAGGTCCGCGCCGTGTTCTGTGACATCTCCAAAGCGTTTGATCGAGTGTGGCACAGAGGTCTCCTCCACAAACTGTCTTCGCTTGGTATCTGTGGACCTCTCCTCAAATGGTTTTCTTCTTACTTAACATTACGGAAACAACGTGTTGTCTGCTGTAACGTTTCGTCAACTTGGTCTATTATCAATGCTGGCGTCCCCCAGGGCTCCATTTTAGGGCCTTTATTATTCCTAATTTACATAAACGACATAGTGTCCCAAATCAACACTAACGTTCGTCTCTTTTCCGACGATACCAGTTTGTATGTAATTGTGGAAACACCTGATCAGGCAGCTACAGCTCTTAACACAGACCTTGAAGCTATTCATTGCTGGCCTAAAACCTGGCTAGTTTCTTTTAACCCTTCAAAAACGGAGTCTATTATATTCTCAAGGAAAATAAGGAAACCTGAACACCCTTCTCTTTACATGAATAACGTGGCCATAAAAAATGTATCCTCACATACGCATCTTGGTGTTACTTTTTCTGAAGACCTGAACTGGTCAACCCATATATCCTTTATACTTAAAAAAGCTTGGCAGAGAATTGGAATGATGAAAACTGTCAAACATTTCTTAAATAGGTCTAGCCTCGAACGAATGTACTTTTTTTTATTCGACCTCTCTTAGAATATTCAGATGTCGTCTGGGATAACTGCACAGAAACCTTAAAACATGACATCGAGGCAGTACAAAACGAAGCAGCTAGAATTGTTACTGGTGCTACTAAATATTGTAACATCCAGAAACTCCTATACGATCTTAAGTGGGAAACACTAGCGGCAAGAAGACGTAAACATAGACTCATTTTGCTTTACAAAATGTTAAACGGTCTATCACCCACGTACCTGTCAAATCTTATCCCTGGGCGTGATCAAACCGATCCTGGAAGATACAACCTAAGCGGTATCAGGTGTGTAAACGCAAGGACCCAATCCTACAGCTCTTCTTTCTTACCTCGCACAATTCGGGAATGGAATACCTTGCCACTAAGTACAAGAAACGCTGCATCCTTATCACAGTTTAAATTAATACTAAACCGCACCTTACAAAAATCATCTCCATTACTTAATTTTGGGACACGCAAGGGACAGATCTTACATGCACGCTTACGCTTAGGATGTAGTTCTCTTAATCATGATCTCCACAGACGATCTCTAATCGATTCACCATTATGTTCTTGTGGCCAAATCGAAACTGTAGATCACTACCTTCTTTATTGTCCTAAGTATCAACAGCTACGTAATCAAATTTATTATGATATTCCATGTCCGCTTATCACCTCCAACCTATTAAATGGAAACGAACACCTTACGTTCGAACAAAACAAATACATATTTGCTTGTGTCCATAACTTTATTTTAGCGTCAAAAAGATTTTCTTCATAGGCTGGGTGTCCGGAGCCAGTCGTCATCTCAATCTCCATTGCTATGATCAAATAACATAAATCAACCTGTATATTTATTAGATTTTGTGAACTCCCAAGTGACGGGAGAAGAGAACAGGAAGTGGTTATCATTTATATATTTTTGTCTTTATTTTCGGCATTATATTTACTTTCTTTACTCTAAAGCTATGGCATCGCAACACGTGGTATTTTTTTAATAAGTATGAAAACATCTTTAGGAGAGGAATTAATATAAGTTATTCATAGCTTGTTTTCCAATCCTACCTATCAACCTTTGAATTTTGTTATACCATGTATCATTTCCTTTATTTTACATGTGTATTTGTATCAGCATAATAAATAAAGTTTAAACTAAGTGGAAATTTTGATACTGCAGTGAATAAATTGAATGAATCTGACTGGTCAATAAGATTTTAATATCAGCTTTCAAATAACATTTGACTCTGGATGATGTTCGACGGGTTATACTGTTGGATACTTTGTCTTGTAATTACATGTATAATTATATTAGTTTATAGGAGCCGATGTTTTTTTTTTTTCAAAATCCAAGTCCTGTGCCCTTACATCGCTAAATGAATATGAGCTAACACGGACTTTTTCCTGATTGAAAAGCCGATCCAGACATAAATGCAACTGTAATTCAACAGCAAAGGTATGATGTTTTGGGGTAATGGCCTTAAAATAGCGTACGGTTGATACATGATCACACTGCACGTTCTGTGCAGTCTGATCTTGCTCTACGCAGCATGCGAAAGTAACATACAGTGAAGGGGTTACATGACAGATAAAGGGAACCAGTCACTCCATTTCCACTTGTGATATTTACACGAACTCGTACACTCTGCATTGTTTACTCTTAGATAACTCGTACTAATTAGTTGACCAACCGAGAAACTATTCTTTAAGTTTGACTCTTTACCCAACAGCAGAATTTGAACTTGTCCAAATCAAAAGGTTTTCCAGATGGTATATATGTATATTAAATGTGACTTAAATTGTGGAATTTTTCTTTAAACCTTTACCAAACAATCCCAAGTTTTAACGACACTGCCTACGACAGCCTTTGAAAATATTGTGGGAAAGGGAGAAAACGCTGGTTACCAGCATTTTCTCCTTTTCTCACAGTGTTTTCTACTCTTCCGAAGACAAATTTCATTATTTTAGTCACATTTAATATGTTGTCTGCAAATGCTTTCAATCTGGACTTTCAGTTGTTCATTTTCCACAGTGTTTTCCTAAGGTGTTACCGTGTTAACTTCAGTTTCAACGTCGTATTTATATAGTGATGGGTTAGCAAGTTGCCACCTTAAACAAACTTTTAGCAGACAACTTTTAAAATAAGGCTTTAATGCATAAATATATGGGTCATGCTCTGGCAAAAGGGGGCTTAAATTATACCAAGCAAGTCATCGCATAATTATGGCATTATCCTCCACTAGGTGGCATTTTTTAAACACACACCTATCTGATTTGGGCATTCTGGACTACTTTTCAAGACGGCAACCGATGCAGCGAATTTTATAATGATATACTAGTATACGTGCACTCAATAAAACCTACCTAGTACGATTCATCCGGCCATACTTAGCTAGCATATAACCTATGCACCAGTCATTTATAAACATAGCATGGTTGGACATTATTTTTTTGTCAAAGTCTGTTGCACAAATCCCGGTTTTACCCATGTCTATATTTAAAAAAGAAGAATTGCAGTAAACAATGCTATTTTATAAAATTAAAATATTTTTCCCGTTTGATATTAAAATATATATATTTTTTTTTTAAAAACTGGAGCGAAAACCAGGCTTGATTTATAGTCAGACGTATTATTTGCAGCCACTTTCCGCTTGCTGGTTCATAGCGATAGTTTAGGCTCCGCGCATTAATATTTATCCTGTACAGGATAGTGATGCGTCATAGCAGACAGGTTAGTCTTCGACGAGTATGACATGCACAGACAACGACAATTATAGATCTATAAAATCCATTCTGTTTAACAACAGACTGAATCAAGAGGTAGAATGGTCCCTGGACGTGCAGAAAAATAACGAAAATCAAGACGTTTCGACCCCGGTCAACCTGCGCGAACTGCGTATGCTGACTTGAATCATTACTTTTTGCAGACGCATTTGGCCTCCTTTTCACAGAGAATGGCCCATTTGTTAAGACAACATTTTAGCAAAAGGAGAAATCTCTCGTTACGAGTCGTTTCTCCCTTTGCCACAATGTTTTCCAAAGTCGTCTACAGGAGGTTACATGTTAAAAGATACCGTCGAGGATACATGGATATTGTTTATTGCGCTTTTTACAGTAAATGTATTATACGACAGAATTTATCTTTATGTCTTTCCTGTACCACCTGTACTAGACTGGGACTCTGAGGTACCTTGTCCAAGGACATTCCCGCATGAAACAAATCTAGAGTATTGGGAAAAAAAAAAAAAAAAAAACATTTGAGCTATGCTCTGTGAAAAGGGGATCTGATGCATCTGTAAAATCTGTAAATCCAGGTAAGTCTGCGCAGTCTGTGCAGGCTGACCTTGGTCGAAACTTTCTGCTGTAAGTCAATTGTATGCGTATCAGAGGAGTAGTGTACCTCATAATTCAGTCGATTGTTAGACATAATGTACTTTATAGATCCATAATATTGTGGTTAATTGCTTGGTATAAAGCATCACGGATATGTAATAAAACCCTTTTTGCCAGAGCATGGCTCATTTCTTAATTGACCCCTTTCCCTTAACAAGCAATTCTTCATGGTGAACTGGGACAGAAAAGCTTTTAAAACCACTGGAATATGCATCGAAATGAGGACTGTAATTTTCCTATCGAGTTATTGATAACTTCTTATGGACTGGTTGATGTCGCAATTTACATCTCCCTTTCTTTGAGCCTAAATGCCCGTATATCATACGGGAGCACTGTCGAGCCCCGTTACACGGTGGTCAGGTGCGGGACTGAATACCCAGGGTTTGTTAGCTCGTCCGCGGCTGGGTCAAAGGTCTTTCTGAGGAAATAATCATTGTGATTATTTCGATCGTCTCTAACCGCTAAATTTAATTTTGGCCCTGTTCATGTGGGAAAGCAAAGAAAAACTCGGGCTTGGTTGGTAAGTGCTAAATTAGTGCCATCACATTTTTTTTTATTGTAAAAGAAAAAGATTTCAAACGTAAAAACAGACTTATTTGATCAGTCGTCTACAAACTGCTTTCAAAAGTCTAAAATTCTGTTTTCTGGAAAAGAGTTAGGGGTAGACTTTGTCAACTTGTATACATAACTTGTCGTTGATTTTGATGGTCTAAGTGTTTCTATTCCTTGTGACATGACAAGCTTAGATATAAAAGCATTCGTCGTCACAAATGATAACCCCAAACACCGGATATTATATTGAAATTTAAATCTGTGGCCAAAATTCAACAATAATATTTACATACAGTTCTAATTCTGAATACCAAGAGTAGCCACTCTGTTCGTCTTAGCCAGTCAGATGACGGTTAGTGTAACTACTCAGATCTGAAACTTACCTTCATAGTATTGGTGGGGACGATTCGTCGACGACGGTCAAAATGATAGTCGGTAGATCGGCCTAAAACAGTCTGAATTTATACCATAGTTTGCTGTCAGAAGCGTGACAAAACATTACAGAACATTGCAAACGTGACAAAAAAAATGGCAGTCGTAGCAAAATGCTTAGCAACTGCGGAAAAATGGGTACTAAACGCGACAGAATGAAAAAAGTCTCGACAAGACCGTCAGATACCGGGAACTCGTCCCACCACTGACCGTCTGTTTTAAGTATTTTGAGGCGGTGCAAGTTATTTTGTACTTCCACTCTTTATTGCCCAGTCCATTATATTACAATCTAGCAGTATTAGGAATCTCTTGTTTAAGTCGAGATGTTTACGTTTCCCAAATAGACACAAAATGGCTGCCAAACACGACAAATTCTGCAGTAGTTCGTTAGTTTTTTTCGAGATTTACAAGTTACAAACGACTTCTGAAAGCGTTTTAAGGAATGACACGTTTAACAATTAGTCCTTGGTCAAGTGTATTAGTAAAAGTATTTGCATTTCGCCACAATACAGATTAAACAGACAAAACAGAGAGTTGGTAACTTTTCGCATGGAAAATTCACATGGACTCGACATTACGGTGCAAAAGTAACGTCCAAATTTGAAAAGATGGGTCGTAAATGTCTCATTAGTGATAATAAACGGTCGCCGTGATATGACTGCAATGATGTACATACCAGCGTAAAAATACTAGTACCATTCAATTTCAATGCTTGCTGTAGAAAGTATATGAATTGGAACTCTTTCCTGCTATCTACGTCTTACCACGATAGCACATCCCATCATCCTTCCCCGGCCGTCCCCTCTCCTCCCGTCCCCGTCTCATAACGAGCCCATGGAGGTCTGAATAGTGACTCCCGTGGCAGCCAAACACGTAATACGAGGGTTGTTAATAAATTATCCGAATTTTGCCTTGTAAAAATTTATTTTTGAAGCAATCATGCTAAATTTTACATCCTTCTCTATCGGAGTTCAATCCACGCATGCCTATGCCTATTAGATATACTTCTCTCATAAAACGCGCTCGCAGTTGCCATCGAAAATGCCATGGTAACGTGTTCCCGGGTATTTATGATCCCTGATCAAAATGATGGAAATGTCCAATATGCTACAGGTCGATGTTGTTTTACAAGTCATCGGTGCATAGATATAAAAGAAAATTAAAACTATGGCTTAATGTAGAGTTTTGCATCTACTATTATCAAATCTGTTTTTGTTTGTTTGGTTGTTTGTTTAATGAATTACGAAGCTTTTGTCAAATGGAAGGCATAGAAAAAAGTTTATGATAGAAAGGTATCTATCGCAAGTTTAATTAAGGAATGAAGAGATTTTTTTTCATGGAAGTATGAAAAAAAAAACCTAATCACACTCTTTGAAACCGCTTCGCGGTTTCATACAAAAGTGTGACTAGTTTTTTTTTTTTTTTTTTCATACCTCCATGAAAAAAAAGAAAAGAAAATTCTCTTCATTCCTTATAATTTAATATTACAGACAACATACACCCACGGAAATAATTCAAACTGCATTCATTTTCTTTATTTTTAAAATTTAACGTTGGAGTTTCTAAAGCCCCTTCCACTCATATTTGTATGGCGCAAGAATACAATAGAGAAGCAGTTTTCAGATCCCCAATACTAACGTGTCCTGAAAATCAACCAATAAAACGAAAGTAAATTAACACGGCAGTGTGTAGGACCCGCAATGTGTAACCTTCACTCTGGGTAGAAGCATGGTGAATATTGCAGTGGGAATTCATGATGAGAATGTTTTCTCTCGTAACTTTTATTGTTGAATTGTTTTATTATTATTATTTTTTTTTCTTCTTCATTATTATTCAGGGCGAAAAAAAGCTAACTAATAAACTTGGGACTCTATATAAAATTCTTTAAAAAAAAATGTGGAATATTGTATACATGTTTGTTTACATTAGTTTGACAGCTAAAGTAGTTCCGGCACAACGTGATTTTTTTTTTCTGGAGCTATGAAAAAAAAAAAATTCAGCCAATCAGAACTCGCCAATATTCATGAAAACAATTTATATTAAATTATTAAACTCATGAAACTGTTTCACCTTTACCATATTTTATATACGCCGGAAACAGGATCGTTAGTGTACACAGATACGAGGCAAGTTTGTGAGGGGACTAACCTGTCTCACTGTCAAATGCAACTGTTACAGAGAATCGAACTGATGGCCTATTCTCTTGATGTTACCATAGTCCAATGAACTCGGTTAAAGAATGCTCTCTAACTCGTTATGAAACAACACATTTTTTATAGTTTTCCAAACTGAAAGCATTTGTAGACGCAAATTTAAATGTGACTTAAAAGATAATTTCTGTCTATGAAGTGGTAGAAAAAACATTGTGGGAAAAGGAGAAAATGCTGGTTACCAGCATTTTCTACTTTTGCACTATGTTTTCAAAAGTCTTTTTATTTACGATCGTTAAAACTGGGGATTGTTTGGCAAAGGGTTAAACCAGAGGTAGTAATGCAGTGGAAGAGCTTCAGCATGGGTCTGCTGTAAGTTAGGGTCAATTTTGAGGACTGAATGAAGGTCGGTATGAATTTTAGTATCGTGTTCGGTGCCCACATGGATTAGTACCTGCCTTGCATCGCATTCATAAGCATCTTGAAAGTCGGCAGACGCATGCATTAGTTCCTGCCTTGCATCGCAATCACATGCATCTTTAAAGTCGGTAGATCCTGTTTTGCAGAATTCGGATTTATGCTTCTACGAAAGCCTCTATTAGTCGCCTGGTTGAGGTAGGACGAGCAGATACTATTGCTTGAAGTATATTTCCCAAACATGTCCAATCATATTTACTCGTAAATCCGGGGATCGAGCTGGTCAGTCCATACATGGATTTGCTTCATTCGCGAGGTACTCAACTCAAAATTTTATTCATATTACAGGCCTCTGGCCCAATAATGTAATACATATTATATTGGTCCCTTAAGTCTTTACCAAACGACGAAATTTTCATTATTGTAAAACAAAATGAGGTAAACATGGATACATATTTTTTCATTGTGTCCATGATAGTCACTAGAGCTCATCAAATCATAGAAGTCAACAGTCATTGAGGGTACCAGCTCCTGTTCACGAGCATTGCAGTCCATGATATGCCTATAGCACAAGCTTATAGGCAAACATAAACACTCAGAACTTCATTTACGTGCCTGGCAGCCAAGGCAGTTTTTCTCAAACCTATGGAACATTCATTTTGCACTGGATGCTCATTCCAGTCCAAACCATGACTGATCAAGCCTGTCAATACAGACCGACACAAAATGTTTATTTCTCTGCCTCGGGTTCGCCTGTCTGTGACACTAAAACAGATTCTGCTGCTGGGCTTGCGTTGTAAGCCTTGTTCAGGTCCCCATCCCATGTGGATGATTGACGTTACTATGCGTCTGGTAGCGTTGTCAGAATCCTCCAACAACTTTCTGTGACACGCCAAGTATGCGGACATTTTCTCTTGGCTAGATCCTACTTAAGGTACACCGATTCCTTGATTACTTTCTCTAAGACCCCTGCTTACATGTTCGATGGCTATAGTTAGGTGTAATTCAGGAAGGAGAATAAATGAATTGGAGCCTTTTGTACTGTTTCTTTGAATATACCGAAAAGCCAACCACCTGCTTTTCGCGGAAATACCATTTCTCGGGCTCTCCCACGCAGTAGTCCGAATAATAAGGCGTTTAGGGTGCTTCTTTTCAAATTTGGACGATTAATGAGCACCATACCGTGTCAAGTCTATCGTGAATTTTCCATGCGAAAAGCTACCTACTTTCTGTTTCGTCGGTTTAATGTGTATTGCAGCGAAAGGCAAATAATTTTTATTGATACACATGACCAGGGACAAATCATTAGACGTTTTATTACCTAAAGTGCCTTTGGAAGTCGTTTGCAACTCGTAAATCTTAAAAAAAGAATAACATAAAAAAAAAAACGCAGTGTTTGGCAGCCACTTTGTGTCTATTTTGGGAATTGTGAACATCTCGAATGAAAGTTGAAATAAACCCTTTTCTTTTCTTTTGTTTAGTGTTTATATCAAATTGTATTTGAAACGAAGAATTACTGTATATGAAAGCGACAGGTATGTTCAAATTCTGGTTTTGTAGTCAACTAGTGAAAATACTGAGAGTTCAAACATGCACACGAAATCTGCGTGGAGATTTCCTCCGTGTTTTCGCGATCTTCTCTACCCGGATGCGACCCGTTAAAAAAATGAAATCGCATTCGAGGACAGTAATCAGTACTACCCCATGCGGAGCCCAAATGAAATGTAGCTGGATTGTTGTTAACCCCTAGGCTGCTAAACGCAACTCACTGACCTTTTCCGGATAGTGTAGATCCAAGATAAGACTGCACAGAACGTGCAGTCTGGTCTTGGATCTACACTGTCCGATAAGGCGATATTGTTCTCCAAAGAAGTAAGTTTGAAATATCATTATTTGGGTTGTTACTGTCGTCTTGAAGTTTTATTTAAGTTATTTAGTAGGATAAGGATTAAATGACGTGTACATGTATACTATCCATGAACATGTATGTACTGACTAGAACTGAACTTCAGTGATACGTGCCTACGATCGGTGGATATAAGGGTTACTTTGGTCACCCTTAACAAATTTCGAGGAGTATAGTACTAAACTAAATGACAAAAGTAATGAAGGTGCTCGCCATCAAATTGCAAGGACAATATCCCAATTCAGACTATCTGTACCTAGAAATCTGTCCACAAAGCACGGGGAAGTTTCTTTTTTTTTTGTTCTAACCGCAAACCGGATCTAACAAATAGTTGTACATTTTTATCAAACGCGAACAATATTTACCTTTGATCTCAACAAAAACAAATGCGTCATGTTCTGGCAAAAGGGGGCTTAATGCATCCCCGTAATCAAACCATCACATAATTATGGATCAATAAAAGCCACTTTTTTGAAGGCGCAATTTAATTATGAGGTACTGGCCCTTAAGCATACAAAAAATTGACCAGTAGCGAAAAGTTGCGGCCCAGCTGAGCAGGCTGACCTGAGTCGATGCATTAAGCCCCCTTTTCACAGAGCATGGTTCAAATTCTGTATGAGCCAACCATATTAACTCGACCTATTTCGGCGATTATAAATGAGCTATGCTCTGTGAACAGGGTGCTTAACGCACCTGCAAAAAGTATCGACCCAAGTCAGCCTGCGCAGTTGGGCGGCTTTTTGTCAATTTTCTATATAGTAAAGGACCAGTGTACCTCATGATTTGGTCGGTTGTTAAACAAAATGGATTTTATGGATCCATAATTATGTGATGACTTGCTTGGTACCATGGATCACAGAGGTGCATTAAGCCCCCTTTTGCCAGCCAGAGCATGACTCAAATACAATGACCTGAAATTCAGTCAGATTTACACTCCTATAGGGTTGACTGAGCGCACGGTATAGATCCAAGATCAGACTGCACGTTCTGTGCAGTCTGATCTTGATCTATGTCGTCCGTAAAGCCCTTGATTTCACCTTTGGAGCTGAAAAGCGCTAATATTGGAAGTGTGGATTATCCGCACCTTACAAGGATGTTGTTAATGTCGTCTGCTACAGTTTTTAGGATGTAATAAATTAGTCAATAAATTTGCCCTGCCCAAAATGTTTTTTTTTTTTCATTATAAAATTTTATGGGGTGCGACTTAATAAAAAAATGCGTTCGCGAACAATGTCGATTGAGATCAGACCGCGCAAAACCTTTTGCTTTTGCTAACATTGATGATTGAGATCAGACTGTACAAAAACTTTTTCTTTTGTGAACAATGTCGATTGAGATCAGACTGTACAAAAACTTTTTCTTTTGCGAACAATGTCGATAGAGATAAGACCCATTAGTTCTCAATCGGCTGCAATACTGCAGTATTTGGGTCCGACCTACTGACTGAAAAAGTTGATCGTTCTATTTTGGATTCTTTGATACTTTGATACTTTGCTTTTGCGAACAATGTCGATTGAGATCAGACAGCACAATAACCTTCGTTTATGCAAACAATGTCGCCATAGAGATCAGACAGCAGAAGAGCTTTTGCCTTCGCAAACAGTGTTGATAAAGATCAGACCGCACAAAAACTTTATAAACCCGTGAAGTCTGATCTCGAAATTACACTGTAGGATGCTATATGAGATGTTTTGACAAAAAATGAAATCAGTTCATCTTTTGAATAAATTAATTTAATGGATATTTCCACTTAACAGTAAAGATCATGATATAACAACATCGAAGAAATAATTTACAAGGTATCGGAAGGTTTTTATACCAGAATAGACTGCACAATCTGTGCAGGCCGATTCTGGATCTACACTTGCCACAAAAAAGCCTCTGGTGGCGTAATGCAGCCTAATGGTCGTTAATCGAATAAATCAAATTTCCAGTTTTGCTTATAGAAGTGAAAAGTTTTGCACGTTCAATCTATATTTATGCAGATGGGCGGGAAGGTCCTGGTATTTATATAGCTCATGATTAACAAATGTTTAAATACGTTCCTAAAATATATTAACTTCCTGTTATGTTAGCCAATAGGAAAGTGAGAAGGACCCGGGCCCGGTTTCATGAAAAAACTTAAGTCTCTCGTTTTGCCCAAATCCGTGAACAGACCCATTTTCCGACATAAGTTTTTAAGTTTGCAAGTTTTATTAATTCACTCAGCACATTTTACATTATGTGACATGAGGTAACAACAAGAACCGATATTATTAACAGGCTGTATGGTTTTTCACCTGCAAGATATTTGAGCCATGCTCTGTGAAAAGGGAGTTTAATGCATCTGCAAAAAGTATCGACCCAGGTCAGCCTGCGCAGTCCGCGCAGGCTGACCTGGGCCGAAACCTTTTGCTATTGGTCAATTTTCTGTATGTCCAAGATCCAGTTTACCTCATGATTCAGTCGTTTGTTAAAGGAAATGGACTCTGGATCAATGATGATGCTTGGTATCATGCATCGCGGATATGCATTAAGCCCCCTTTTGCAAGAGCATGGTTCATATAAAAAAGAAGTAGGAAAATAAACTTAACAGATACATACGTGAACAGATTTAGGGGAAGAAAGACTAATGTTGAATTCGTTATTTGAGACGCATTTCACTAACATTAATAGACTTTGGTGTCGTTCTCAGATCCTAAGTTGGCTTAACGTTTCAGGCTCAACTCAGCAAAATAAAGGAACTGAACTCAGTTAACAGACTCAAGGCCATAATTTTACAGAGGTTAGTTTCAGATATCGAACTCGACTTAAGTCGGAAAATGAGTCCGTTAGCGAATTTGAGCAAAATAAGAGATTTATGTTTTTTTCTTGAAACTGGGTCCAAAATTTCACCTATCTTTGGTATTTGAGTTTTCCCTCCCCTCGAATTTACGACACAATTCCATCATCGTGTCGCATTGTTTTTACGAGCAAATCTAGTCTTATAAAAAAAACATTGCAATGAATTCATAACTCTGCATGCAGTGCCATAGACGAAAACATATGCTTTTGCGAAGATCAAGCTCAGACTGTCTTAAACGTGCTGTTTGGTCTTTGGTCTATACCGATCGCTTGTCAAGTCAAGCCTCTTAGCCCTTAGACTGCTAAGCGCGACTCACTGACCTTTTGCGGACTGTGTAGATCAAGATCAGACTGCACAGAACGTGCAGTCTGATCTTTGATCTACACTGTTCGATAAAGAGATATCTTTCTCCAAAAAATAAGTTTGTAATAGCATTATTCATGTTTCTACTATGGCCTTGAAAGTTTCATTTGAGTTATTCAGCAGGGTAGGGGTTAAGATAAAAATCTTCCTAAGTGTAGGTGGATCATACTTTCAGCCGCCGAAAAGGGTCGCGTTTACATGAGCCATGCTCTGGCAAAAGGGGGTTAAATGCATATCCGTGTTGCAGTTATACCAGCAAGGCATCACATGATTATGGAACGATAAGATCCTATTTTGTCCAACAACCGACTGAATCATGAGGTAGCATGGTCCTTTGACATACAGAAAATTGACTATTATCAAAAAGTTCCGACCCATGTCAGCCTGCGCGGACTGTGCAGGCTGACATGGATCGATACTTTTTGCAGATGCATAAAACCCCTTTTCATACAGCATGGCTCATATATCTGGCGCTGAAAGAATTTAAGAGGCATACAACCAGATTTCTTTCCCCAAGTTTTTGAGAAAGTATATATATCAAGACTGTTAATTTTTCTGGGTTTTCTTTCGATTAAGACTGTTGATTGAATTAATGGTGTTCCACGCCGCTTTCAACATTATTTCGGTCATATCACGGCGACAGTTCATATATTCAAGTATGTCCTGGGTTTCACCAGTACTAGGCTAGGGCTCTGAAGTTAAGGACATTTCAACGGAAAACCTTGTGCTTCCAGTGATGCTCGAACCTGTGGCCTCCAGGTTACGAGTCCTACACTTTTACCATTGAGCCACGCAGGACTCCTTTCCCTAATTAAGAAACCAAGCAGCTCAGTATGGTGAGCTAGAGCGCTGCACGTGTTCCGAATAATCCGACATTTCAATAGAAACAGTTGCTGATGAATTTAAAGGATGTAGATTTCTTCATGCTCTCTGCTTTATGATTTTTTTTCTTTTTTTTTTTTAACTCTTTACCACACAATCCCGATATTTAACGACCCTGGGGGAGAAGCCTTTTGAAAACATTGTGGGAAAAGGAGAAAATGCTGGTAACCGGCATTTTCTCCTTTTCCCAAAATGTTTTCCAACTTATCAAAGACAAATTTCATCATTTTATCCTTACTTAAATTGTCGTCTGCAAATGTTCTCAGTTTTGACAAGTCTAAATTTTTGTCTTGTGGTAAAGAGTTAAAGGTGTTTTACACCGTTTTTTAAACAATACGTCAGTCATATCACGACGACAGCTCAGATATTCATGTCTTTCCTGGGTTTCACCAGTGCTAGGCTCGGACTCCGAAGTGTTATGCCAGACATGGATGGTATGCACCGTTAGAGAAAGAATCGGATACGAAGAAGTCCGGGTACAATACCCTAGCTCTTCTTCAAATCGACAGGCTTGTTCTTTTACGTACCTAGCATAAAACATTGATACATGAGTGAGGCTATCTGCAGGGTTCTTGGGGTCCTGCGTGGCTCTGTGGTAGTGTACGACTCGCAACCTCACTTGAAACACTGGGTTTTCCGTTGGAGTGTCCTTGGGCAAGACACCTCAGAGCTGGCGCCGTGATATGACTGAAATAATTTTTGAAAGCGGCGTAAAACACCATTCAATCAATTAACTGCATGGTCGTTACCAGTTCACCTTTAATTGGTCAGTCATGTTGTAATCATGTTATAAAGATGAATTTAAATTACATTTGACGATAAATAACAGCAGCAGCAAAAGTAAACTAAACTCCGATTTTATTTATTATGTTATTAAGAACGTCACTCATTATACAAAAATTGTATATAATGTAATTATATATGGGCCAGAGGCCTAAATACTTGAATAAAGATATATTGATATTGATATTGGTTAGGAAACACAAAGGTGTCTCTCAAAAACACCCACTCATATGCCGGAAATCAAGCCTAGGACCTTTGGATTGACAGCTCCGCATTTTACCTGGGAGAACCTTGACTCCTGTTGCTTACAAGTATATCAAATGTATAAAATTGGATATGATCTTTGTTCCTACCGTCCTGATAGAAGGCAGTTAAATGACGGCGTCACTTTCCCGAAATCGACACTAGATGGGGTTACGAATCTCGAAGTTTCAATTTCCTGAGCAGTTAGTCCCCCCAAAACCAACTCGAAAGCCGAAGCAAGAAAGGTGCTTTCAGAACAGTGCGATGCTTGTATTAGTATTCCAGTCAATCTTGAAGGTAACCTCCTGGCAACTAGATATACAGGACGATTGATGGTACCCCAGAGTGCTCACATTGTATTAACATGAAGTAGTCAAAGTGTAGTAGTTAGTTTAATTGTGAAGGACACGGCTCCCGTTTGCGAACCTTCACAGTTGCCCTATTGAGCGATCCAGAAACGCAGAGAAAATTTCCGTCCGTTATTACGTAAGCGTTTCAAGTATGCTGTTGCTATGACCTGGGTTATATACACAAGAGAGGACGAAAATTACGTTTTCAAAAGATTGAGACATATTTAACCCTTTACCACACAATCCCGACTTTTAACGACCCTAAGGAAGACGCCTAATGAAAACATTGTGGGAAAGGGAGAAAATGCTGGTATTTACTATATTTTCTGCCCTATTAAAGACATGTTCCATTATTTAAATCACATCTTAATCGTTGTCAGCAACTGCTTTAGATTTGGAGAAGTCTAATTTTTTATGGTTTGGTGAAGAGTTAAGGTTAATCTGAACTCAAAATACAGTCTGCACTCAAAACTGCATTCCGTTGTTGTGATGATGTATTTCTATAGCTTATCTGTCACTTATTACCGCCCATAGACGACTTTTGCACCACGCGGCAGGGAACTGTTGAAGATATTGTGACGAAAGCCAATTTTGGCTTTCGTCACAATATTTTCAAATGTATTCATGTGTATCATGTTGATTTTCACTACGTCGTCCAGGGGTTGTTATCAACGTTATCTGCAGAGACAATATTCAAACGAAGAGACCAGATTGTGTGTTTCTGTGTTTACTGCAATTAGACGGTGCCGGATTGTGCTAATTTCTACAGAAAACTTATTCTATATAGCGCCTTTTTCTGCAAACATTCAGTCCGACCTTCAATCTACACTGTCCGCTTTGTTGAGACATTCTGGATATAAAAAAATCTTAAAATTGCTGTTACAAGACCGAAAATGTGCGTCGAATTTATTTGGCATTTTAGTCTGTACAGAACGACAAAATTGCAAACTTGTTCGATTTGAAAGATTTGCACATTAAACTTTTACGTTTAAAAGGGTGGAAAACATTGTGGGAAAATGGTAGAATGGTTACCGGTATTTTTTTCCCCTTTTCCCACCATGTTTTCACAGGTTTTTCCACATTGTCGTTACAGCAAGGGATTTTGTGATAAATGGGTTAGGCTTTATCAGTAGATTTTAGTTCGGTGTATGTCATACCGCTGACTTTTCGCGACATTAAAAGGGTCCCTGATTCACTACTGTTCTTCCCCTATCTTTGCGCTCTGCTTCTATGAAATATATCTCTAATGACTCGAAAATCGCTCTAGAAAATTGCCTCTTACTCGATGACGCCATTTCTCCTCTAAAGCAACTGCCCGTGGAAAATCAGGCTCCTTCTGGATGTAAGATCAGTGATCCTTTGTGTTCTCAGGCATCAAAAGGTTCCCTAAATTGATGACAGTTTCTACGAAAAAAAGTTATCAAAACAGAAACACATTTTGAATATTCAGTCCTTCCATTTTTTTTTTTTCTGATAAACAATGCAGCCGAAGTTTTGAATATCAAATTTACAATTATGACTTCTTTTGTTGCATTGTACCAGACGCTTTGCGTCATGGTGTGACACCAGCGGTGCATAAGACATACCACTTGGTACTAAATATTGGTATTTCGAAAACTCACATTTTGAAATAAAATGATTCAGTTTCTGACTTGAACTGTTTACTGGCTTTAAGCAAAATTCTGTATAATTAAGTTAACACGTCACAGGTTCGCTGGCAAACACGGAGCTTGTCTTTCTATTCTCTACTCTAGTATGGATGTGTTTTGAAAATCCGTGAGATACAAGGAACTGTGTATTCGTTTTGAATGTTTCATGCCGTTTTAACCCCTAGAGTGCCGAATAAGCTGGGCAGGTATTTTCAGTCTGGAAATAAAACCCAAATAATTGCATTTGCAAGGTTGCTCTTGTCAAGAATATTTAGCCCCTTACCAGACGACAAATTTTAGCCCTGTCCAAATTTAAACCGTTTGCAGACGACAATTTCAGTGTGGCTCAAATGGTGCAGTTTTTCTTAAATAGGGTAAAAAACATTGTGGGAAAAGGAGAAAATGCTGGTTACCAGCATTTTCTCATTTTCCCACAATGTTTTCGAAAGGCTTCTTTTCGAGGGGCGTTAAAAGGTGGCATTGTGCGGTAAAGGTTTAAGCAAAGCGGACGCTGTATATCAAAGATCAGGGTCTGTATTCAGCAACCATTCTTAATATTCTTAAGTAGTCTTATACTGAAGATTTTTTTTTCTAAATTTGAAAGTAACACAACTTTTGATTGGCTAAACCATTTGGTTTAGCCAATCGGAAGATGTGTTACTTTCAAATTTAGAAAATTCTTGAGAATTACCCAAAGAATACTCTGAAGAATGGTTGGTGAATGCGGGACCCAGATTGCAATCTAATAATGATCCACACTGGCCTCAAAGGCAATTTAAGTTGTGAAAGGCGTCTTCAGGTTTAAACAGTATTTCAATTATACTACGACGACAGCAAACTTATCATGTTAGCTTACCATGCCTCTCCTGGGTTGTACCGGTTCTAGGTTGGGGCTCTGTAGTGCCTTGTCCTTGGACACGCCTATGCGTATTTATATGTTGAAAAACAAAATTGTTTCTCGGCTCAAGAGCACTGAGAAATCCGAGACTCTCTAAACTTTATTTCGGCATGATTGACGGCAGAATGTCAAATGAGGTGAATGACGATATGTCAGTTATGGATAATAACCCTGAAATGCTTTTTGGACCGGACCGGAATCACCCAAAGGAAGCTTTTTGTTATTATAATGGGAATTCAATCTTGCCTCACAACATTTACATCCTAGACGCGTTAAAAATGACCCATGCTCTGTGAAAAAGCGGGCTTATTGCATCTGCAAAAAGTATCGAGCCATGTCAATCTGCGCAGTCTACGCAGGCTGACATTGGTCGACACCTTTTTGCTATTTGTAAATTTTCTTCATGTCTAAGGACCGTTTTACCTTAGGATTCAGCTTGTTGTTAGACTAAATGGATTCCATTGGTACATAATCATGTGATGACTCGACTGGTATGATGCATCACGAAGATGCATAAAACTCCTTTTTCCCAGAGCATGGCTCAAATGATTAAAGTGGAGTAGGCAATAGTACAATAATTACGATAGATGATTGCGGTATCAAAATCCTTCGACTGCATTATTTTCAAATCGTCATCTCTGGTGTCCTTTTCGAGAAAGAGGAAACAGATCAGACCCCCAAGGTAGAATTTGATAGAAAACATTCTGGGAAAATGAGAACATGCTGATCGACTACTTTCTCCACCATGTTTTCGAATATATTTTTACTCATGGCCCTTTAAATACGGTATTGTAATCGGTTAAGTAGACAGCATTGATATCTTGTAGTACCGGTATTGATACCAAGGTCACTGTAACATTGGATTTACCCTTACCGTGTTAAACTTACTTTTTGATGCGTTTTTGAGCAGTGTAGATCAAGATTGGAATATGCCGTACGTCCTAGTCTGACTTTGGATCAATACTGGCAGCATTTTCGATAAATGGAAAAATTTGACACGGCAATTTTGTTTTAACTGCCGACTGAAAATAATATACATTGTATGGTGGCATTTTCTGCCACGAGATACGAGATAGCTATCATGATAATTTTAGAGAACTATCGCGATAAAACAAACTTTGCTGGAAATATTATCTAGATAACAAAAAGTTTCACGATAGAAATATCGCGAAATTTCAAACTGTTATCACGATTTTGTTTTACGCTCGTGCCCACAACTGACATTCACGGTATCTATAATTAGATATGGTTTCGGATCATCTTTGTCTCCTGTACAGTCAAAAACTTCCGAGTTCATCCAAATGGTGATTTTTCTATTTATAGATATCGAGAAACGGGTAGAACTATCGCGATAATTTTACCTCGATGTCAGCTTCGTGCACGAATGAGAAATAATCAACATAAAACTTTCAAGATAACAAAGTTTATCGTGATATTTTTTTCAGAAAACTTTTCACTATCTTGATAAAATTTCCAGGAAACTTCGAATTATCGTGAAAGTTTTCTAAAATTATCACGATAGCTATCTCGTATCTCGCGGCAGAAATATGCCACCATAACATTGCACTCAATTCGCACTGAAAGAGTTAACCCATTAATGTACAAGTGAGAGTTTACACGTCCCTGCACTTGACAACATTGTAAAAACATGGAGGAAAAAGAAGCAATTGCTTGCTACAAGCAATTGCTCCTTTTCCCACACTTGTTTCCATGCTGTTGAGGGGAAAAAAAAAAAGTTTTCCTATGTGTAACTTTTTATACAGTTGTAGATAGGTTTAAATATTGATTGTAGAGGACAGGGTTTAACTCTTATCCTGCTAAATAAATGTAACAAAACTTTCAAGCCGATAGTAAAAACCCGAATAATGTTATTTCGAACTCATTTTTGGAGTAAAATATCTCCTTATCGGACAGTGTAGATTCAAGATCAGACTGCACGTTCTGTGCAGTCTGATCTTGATCTACACTGTCCGCAAAAGGTCGGTGAGTCGCGCTTAGGAGCCTAAGCGTTAATAACCATGAATAATGATATTTATCTGCAGCGATAACGTATCCACCTTATTTGGTAATGTCTTCAATAATCTTCACCTTACTCTTAAGCAGACGACAATATTTTAGGCTTCGGTATTGAATATATTCGCAGACGGTGAATTAAAAAGTTGCTCTTGAAAATAATGTGATGTATTTTATAGGGCAAAGAAAACATTGCGGGAAAAGGAGAAAATGCTAATTACCAGCATTTTCTCCTTTTCCCACAATGTTTTCGGAAGCATTTAACTTCGAGGTTGATAAAACTACGATCCGTTTTGGTTTTATCTCTTTACCAAACAATCCCTGGTTTTCACGACTCTGAGAAAGAAGCCGTTTGAAAACATTGTTGGAAAAGGAGAAAATGCTGGTAACCAGCATTTTCTCCTTTTCCCACAATATTTTCTACTCTTCCTAAAACAAATTTTAATATTTTAGTTACATTAATATTGTCGTCTGCAAATGCTTTCAATTTGTACCAGTCTAAAGTTTTGTCGTTTGGTAAAGAGTTAAGGGTTAAATTGTCAAGTCTTGAAACAAATTTGTAGCGTAGGATATTGAAAATGCTCCTGTAAATTAGGGACAATCAATGTAGATTTATGTTTAATATTTTAATACACGTGAAAATATAGTAGCAAAAAGAGAAATCTCTCGTGCGAATAATTAATCATTTTTCTCGTTTTTTTTTTTTTCTTTTTTTAAATTGGTCTGCTTCATGACAAGAAAGTCGTCTTCCGTTAGTTATGTAATAAAATATATGAGCCATGCTTCGTGAAAACGGGGTTTAATGCATCTGCAAAAAGGATAAATCCAAATTAGACTGCTCAGTTCATGCAGGCTGACCTGGGTCAAAACTTCAAGTTGTGCTTTTGGTAAATTTTCTGCAGGACCAGTGTAAATCATGATTCCGTCGGTTGTTAGACAAAATGGATTTTTCGAGTATAATCCATAATTATTTGATGACTTGCTTGGTATAATGCATCACAGAGATGCATTAAACCCCCCTTTTGCCAGAGCATGGCTCATTTAAAACGGTTCAACATTTCCAGTCAATAACTTAAAGACAAAAATACATACATGTGTGCAGCACTTTCGCAAAAAAGAGGGTTTAATGCATCTCCGTAGTGCATCATACGAAGAAAGTCAGCACATAGACTAGACTGAAAAAGCGAAAGGTATAGATCCGAGATCAGACTGTACGTGTTGTGCAGTCGGATCTCGATCAATAGCGTTTGCATAAGCCTCTGTTTTCACCATTGCGCTGAAAGAGTCAATCCTCTACCATGCATTCCTGTGCTTGAATCATTCTTGGGGAAAAAGGCCTTTGAAAACATTGTGGAAAAAGTCGAAAATGTTGGCCAAAGACAAATCCTATCTTTTGAACAGTAGGTAAGTTGTCGTCTGCGAATGTTTCAACATGGATGAGTCCAAAATTTTGTCGTCTGAAGAATTATTAACTTTTATCCTGCGAAATAAATGAAACTTTCAAGCCGATAGAGAAAACCTAAATGTTGGTATTTCAGCGTTATGATGGATGGGGAAATATCTCATTATCTGACACTGTATATCCAAAATCAGACTGAACGTTAAGTGCAGTCTGATCTTGACTGATACTGTCCGCAAAAGGTCCGTTAGTCGCGCTTAGAAGACTTAGGGTAAACCCTTGCTAGACAACAAAATTAAACATCGGTCCTCATTAAAAGCAGTTGCACGTGACAAAAATTAAGTTGGTCTAAAATGATGGAATTTGGCTTTGGACGGGTTGAAAAACATTGAGGGGAAAAGAGGAAATGTTTGTAACCAGCATTTTTCCTTTTCCCACAATGTTATTAAGAAGACGTCTTCCTCAGGGTTGTTAAAACTCGAGATTTGTGGTAAAAGGTTTTAACCCTTTCCCAAATGACAAATTTTGGACTGGTCCAAACTGAAAGAGTTTGCAGACGACAATTTTAAATTTGATGAAAATGGCAGAAAGTTCTCAAAAAGGGTAGAAAACACTGTGCGAAAAGGAGAAATTGCTCGTTACGAGCAATTTCTCCTTTTCCCACAGTGTTTGCAAAACATAGTGTTTCAGCATAGCGGACAGTGTAGATCAAAGATCGCACTGCACTTCTTGTGCAGTGTGATCTTGATGTACACGGGCCGCAAAAGCAATTATGGTTGCGAAAGGCCCTTCAACCCTCTATAACACAATCCCGAGGTTTAACGAGCGCGAAGAAAAAGCCTTTTGAAAACATTCTGTGAAAAGGAGAAAATGCTGGTAACAAGTATTTTCTCCTCTTCCCATAATGTTTTCTATTCTTTCAAGAACTGAAATCATAATTTGGGTCACATTTAACTTGTCGTCTGCAAATGCTTTCAGTTTGGACAAATCTAAAATCTTGTCGTTTGGTAAAGAGTTAAGGCTTAAGAACGTCCAAGACACTCATTTCTGTGTAGTCAAGCAACACAACTTCAGTTAAGATACAGATAGGCTACATGGTAAAACTTGCACTCCCCCATAGGTGACAAATTTACCTGACAAAATGGGAAAAACAAAAGGAACAGCAGCTTGTTACAAACAACTTCTTCTCTCTTCACAATATTTTCAAAATAATAACAAGAAAATATCTTGAAAAAAAAAAAAAAAAATAGAGGGCATGAGAGATACTGGAATATGAATATTGAAACTCTTCTGTGGCTCAATATGAAGTGAAATAATGAAAATTAATTTTGCGAGAAATTTCCCCTTTTTCTTCACCGTTTTTCATTTTGTTATAGAATAAAAAAGGACCATTCTCAATGACTTTAAATTGTTATTGTATGAATCAAAGCCCCGGGGTATTGATTAACTATAGCAACGCTTGTAAATAGTGGTTTGATAAATGTGCGAGCATATATGCCAGCAGGGTCCCGCCGAATAGATATCTGACCAATCGCAAATTACCATCTATTCATTCGCAGCCAGTGGCTTGGGAAGAATGTTGTGCGAAACACTGGTAAAAAAAACTCCAGAGAAGCCAGGAAAGCATGAATACGTGCACTGGCCGCCGCGATATAACTGAAATAATATTAAAACCGTGCAATCAACCACCCAAGAACAATTCCTAATGGAACTGTAGCTACAGAACTACTGACATCTAAGCCGCTACTTATTCCCAGACTGCTGACTGATACTAGATGATCATACAGTTGTGGGATGTAGGTCCTAACGTGCTCTAGCCGTATTGAGAGAGAACTGTATATCAGGAAGTCCAGGTAAAATACCAAATCTTTTCTGGAAGAAATCGCATGGTTGTTTTACGTGCACAGTGTAAAGCAGTGAAAAGCACGAGGCTATCTCTAGATAGGATTGTAAACACGAAGCTCCTCCCGAAAATTAATTCCCATGCTGGGCTTCAAACGTAGGACCTTCACCTTTGGCAGCCAGGCGTTTCAACACTTCACCGCTCAACTGTTACCATGGTCAGTTTTCTGGAACGAGCAGCGGTTGCCATAATTGTGTGAAATTTTGTAGGCACGCACCCATTCTTATGAACCGCGTCTAGGTTGCCATGGAAACCATTCAGTTTCGCACAAGCCAAACTAATTTATTTATTTATTTATTTATTTTCCCACTTGAATATCAATGAATCTTGGATAGAGGCTGACTGCTAACGAGCACTGGCCCTTGGATTTTTTAGTGTGCGTAAAGGTGTTGATGCCGCACATGCGATTTCATTGGTCAGTTAAAGTACGAATCGATTAATTGAAATATTCATGGATTCTAGCTTTAGCCAGGAATGCTCGTATTTTCACATTCTACCGTCCTTCCACGGGCCGTTTGCAGATACCGATATATTTGTAATTCATCCAGTTGTAAATGGCCGTCAGAGGTCAACAGTACGCAGCTACTATAACCAGGGATCGTGCTGCAGCACATGTAACAAGACCAAAGCTAGGAAAACGTTCCGTGTCAAACAGCACATCTTTGTGGTCGACCTGACTTGGGATCGCGTTAAGTCTTGAATTTTCAGATTCTAATCATTCGACTAAGGGGGATTATGGGGTCTTTAATTTTTTTATTTTGTTGAACCCCTAGGCTGCTAAGAGCGACTCTGTGTAGATTAAGATCAGACTGCATAGAACGTGCAGTTTTATCTTAGATCTATATCGTCCGATAGGGATATATCTTTACAATAAAAATAACATTGAAATTGCAATATCCCTTTATTTCTACTGGCTGGAAATATTTATTTAACATATTCAGCAGGGTAAGGGTTAATTTGTAGAGGTTAACTGTCCTGGGTCAGTCCAAGAAGGAGAGCGCTCTTAACTCTTTACCAAACGACAAAATTTTGGACTGGACCAAATTTAAAGCATTTGCAGACGACAAGTTAAAAGTTGTTAAACTGACTATTTCTGTCTTTGATAGGGTAGAAAACATTGTGGGAAAAGGAGAAAATGCTGGTTACCAGCATTTTCTCCTTTTCCTACAATGTTTTCAAAAGCTTTCTTCCTTAGGGTCGTTAAAAGTCGGGATTGTTTGGTAAAGGGTTAACTATATTTCCCTGGCTTTCTCGCAATAAGATAAAACGGGGGGGGGGGGGGGGGGGGAGGGTGGCCTATTGCTCCATCTGTAGCTCACAAATGTTTTCATATGGACAAACGAATATTGGTTCACATCTGTAGAAAACAATGTGCTTGGAATTAAGATACACCGATCATAGTTTGAATTTTGCGGACATGTTTCAGTAAATGCATGCGGGGGATTTACTTTCTCGCACTTTTGCTGCTTCGTAAGAAAGAAAACCAAAACAATATTAAATTTTGATGAGATTGTTTTAGGTATAAATGATCATTTCCGTAAAAGCAGATCTTAAGGATGGCATTTTGTGAGTAAGGGGAATATGAAAATGCACCCTTCCGACGATGTATTTAATGATTTTTTTAAACAATTGCTTGATTTGATCAACAAGGAAAACCATGTTAGTAAATCTATATTAGCAAGTTTCTTCGGACTGATCAACACTTGAAATTCTTTAAACATCAACGTCGCGAGAGCGTGAACACAAGCCCACACTATTGTATAAGGGAGTAAACTCCTTTTTGCTTTATATCGATATTTTTATTACAGTTGTCGTCCTTTAGTAGTGCCACAAATACTTCACAAGAAGTTAGACCTGTGATACAGCAATGTGAAACAAATATTTTCTTTCTTCTTCCTTATCATTCACGTGGTGTAATAGTCTCACAGATTTATAGGCATTAAAGTTTTAATTTGATATTGAAATAGTCATTGAGTATCACGGAATAGGGGTCTATGAAGTAGGAGAGATGTGTCTCATTTTGCAGCGTCAGGACACTGATAACCTACTTCAGTTTAATCATTTGTCAACTTATCGAACGATCGTATATCTAGTGATACGGCCCCTGTTTTATTACGAAAGAAGAGAGTGTCATTTCTTGAAATAAATGCTATTATGTTAAGATTTTCTTTTTCGATAATTAATAATTATTAGATCGATGGATGTACAGAGATCTATTCCAAAACCTGGGATATATGGGATTTTCCAACTTTATGACGTATTTTTCTAAATTTAGTAACACTATAAGACGTCACACGATCTCGTGGTTTCCCTGACCAATCAAAGTAAAGGCAGTATTATCTCCCACTGACAGCTTTTCTCTTGTTTACTAGTACTGAAATCGTGACATACTTTGTCGAGATAATGTCTGATTCTGGAATTGACATCGACTTTTCCCAGCTGATGAGTGCAGAAGAAGCACAGCCCAATGGCAAATACTACGAACTGAAGAGTAATCCAGCCTCCCTAAGGTATTTATGAACGATTCATTTGTGATTTTTCAATGAAACATCAAGTACTATCCGTGTTAGGTCAAACCCGAAAAATGAGAACATCGTGTTGACTGTCAGTATTTTATCAATTTATGCTCTAAAGTTTGCTTCATTGTTATATATACTTCTGAGCTATGCTCATAACGACTAATATCTAAACGATTTTGATTGAAACAGTATATTTATTGACTGATGACTTTGAAAAATAGAAATATTTGACGACTCGGCTTCTGACCCAGTATAAGATTTCCTGGGAATTTGCTAAGGGGGAAGGGGGGGGGGGGAAGTGGGCGGTCCCTTAATCTAGATTACGATTTTATCAATATTTTAATGTCAAGATGTTAAGAAATTACTTGTAATAAATTTTCTCTTAACCTATATTTAAAATAGTATGACAAAGATGCGAAGAACAATAAGTATGTTATAATAGGAACAATAACTTGCATAAGAACAATAGATCTATTGCATTATTGCACCAGGCCATTGATGCAGTTCTGAATTTTAGAGAGCTGCACCTGTAAACATAATTGATCAAGCCATATTTTTAGCTCTCTGGCACCCGTTTGTCCTTTCGTCTGTCTGTCACTCTGTTTGTCTTTTTCTTGTTTAGCCGATAAAGTCCACATTTTCTTGTCAGATTGTCATGAAACTTGCACGGCAGTAGCTTTCTAAAGACATAGTTCAGTAGTTGATCAATAGATCCAAGATCAGACCGCTTATTCTGTATAATCTGATGCATATCTACACCACCGTTGGTGAACATTTTGAGCTCCACCACCTTGCCATCAGGAGAGTAAATAAGATAGACCAAAAATGAATAACAAGCCATATGTCAACAAGATTTCACACCTGTCGCTAGTGCACAAATGTTTGCAGTAAAATTTGAATTCGGGGTATGATGTAATGAGCAAACATCCAGGGCGAGAGGATTGTGATGCACCTGTTTTTTGTATCCACTCTGCTAAATAGATCTACCTGGTTACAGGCTGACCTCCAATTGACAGAAAATGACAAGCAATAAGCCTATATCATGTGCACATTACACTAGCTGATAGTGCCTTTTTGCGTTTTGTAATGGTTGTTTATAGAACATCTGGGCAGTCATGTCACATAATTTGTGTAGTCAGCAGAAAAAAAAGTCTGCATGTTTTTTCTTTGAAAAAGATTCCTTGCAGCCGAAATAAAAAGGAATGCATGAGATAATTAATGCCTTAGATCTAGTTTTATAGATAAATGGATTACTGATAAATAAAGAAAAGAAACAGCAAGGTTTAGAATTTATATAATTTTTTATATTGTTTATAGAGGGACAATAAAGTTAAGGGAATGACTTTTCACGCTTCTGCAGGTGTCTTTTGGAGAACTTTACGAAAAGAGGAGAAACTGCTTGCACAACATCAAAAAGCTGAAAAACAATAAAACCCTTCAAGTGCCTTTCAAAACTAGTTGCTTTGGTGGCTTGCGTAGATCAAGATCACACTAGGCAGAATGTTTGGTCTGATCTTTGATATAAAATCTGCACTGTTCAGTTCGGTGAGAAGGGTTCAACAAAAACAGCCTTGGTGTTGCATTTTTTTTTTGCTCTAACTTCATGACTTAACCCTTTACCACACCACAAAATTTTAGACCAGTCCAAATTCAAAGCATTAATTTGCAGGCGACAAAATAAATGTGACTCAAAAATTGAAATTTGTTTTCGGAAGGTAAGAAAATATTGTGGGAAAAGGAGAAAATGCTGGTTACCAGCATTTTCTCCTTCTCCTACAATGTTTTCAAAAGGCTTTTTGATCAGGGTCATTGAAACCCATGATTGTGTGGTAAAGAGTTAAGGGATATTCATATTCTTAATAATGAATATCTGCGATGTAGAAATGTGCAAATATGCAGCCGATCATTATCGGAAACATTTTCTAAAAAATAAGTATTCACTGTCTGATATTTTGGAAAATTAATGTTACAGACTGTCTGAATATTCAGAAAAACCTATTTTTTGGACTGTCAGGAGTAAGGACTCAAAATACATTATTTTTAAAAAATTTTGAATGTGTCCAAACTTTTAGGGTGTCATAAAACATTGGCGAATTACAATATTTTATGTATTTTTCAAATAACACTCTGTACAGTGTGTTTTATTACAGAATTTTTATCTTTTTACCACAAAATCCTGAGTCTTAACTACCATGACAGAGAAATCTTTTGAAAACTCTGTGAGAAAAGGAGAAAATGCCGGTGGCCAGCATTTTCTCCTTTACTCACAATGTAAAAAAGAAATCTCAACTTTCGCAAACAAATGAAATCAGTTGAGCCACATCTGTCATCTGCAAAATTTAATGCTTTTAGTTTGGACCAGTCTAAAATATTGTTGCATGGTAAAGAGTTTCCTCCATACTAAATGACAAAGTAACTTTGTTTCAGAATAGTTCAAATTAGAAGCATCTGCAGACAACAATAAGAATGCGACGCTAAAATTGAAATTCGTTTTGGAAGGGTAGAAAACATTGTTGGAAAAGGAGAAAATGCTGGTTACCAGCATTTTCTCCTTTACCAACAATGTTTTCTAAAGCTTTCTTTATCAGGGTCTTCAAAAGTCGGGATTCTGTGGTAAAGGGTTTACAGTCTAACCATCATGATCTGCCAGAGACTTTCTATGTAGCAGACAACTTTGAAAATGATTGTTGAAAAAGGGGAAATTATTCAGTGAGTTATTTTTCCTGTCCACAATATTTTTAGAAGTGTTCAAGTATCGAAGTGGGATGTTGTCAAAGTTTTCTGCTGTAAATTTATATATGGGGGTAATGAGTTAACCCTTTCCCATACAAGCCCTGGTTTTCACGTGTACAAGTCTTTTGAAAACACTGTGGGAAAAGGAGAAATTGCTCATAACGAGCAATTTCTCCTTTTCTCACAGTGTTTTCTACCCATTTTGAGAACTTCCTGCCATTTTCATCAAATTTAAAATTGTCGTCTGTAAACTCTTTCAATTTGGACCAGTCTTAAATTTATCGTTTGGGAAAGGGTTAAATAACCTTAGATAACTGAGTGTCAAATTTAACCTGTATAGACATGCTTTTGTTTCTTTTAAGTGGTCAAGTATCCTGTGTAATTGTAACAAATAAAAGCAGATGGGCTCTTCTTTTATCCTTTACTGAGATGGCTGTTGTTCTCTACCAAATACATAAAGAGAGCTCCAGATAGAAGGAGTGATTTTGATTTCAAAATTGAAAATATTAATCACTCTCCACTAAACCCTATGTTACAGGTACTCATTAGAATCGTCTCATCAAGACGATTCTAATGAGTACCCACAACATAGGGTTTGAAAGAGAAATAATGGAGTTAGAATACAAACACTCCCTCTTATCTGGAGGTCTGCATAAATGTACCAAATGAGTAATGCAACATAAGTGTAACAAATAAAACGGATCTCCTCTTTGTTTTATCCTTTCCGAAGATGGCTCTTGTTCTCTACCAAATATGTAATTGTACAAAGATGAGTAATCCTACATCACTGTAACAAATAAAACTGGATCTCCTCTTGTTTTATCCTTTAGTGGGATGACTGTTGTTCTCTGCCAAATTCTTTCTTAGGATTGCTGAATGTCAGTGCAACAAGATTGATTCTTCCTTCCTGACTGAATTTTGTTTCCATAAGGGTTGTATGGTAAAGAAGCCAGTAGCTTTGAAAGAATTTCGTTCAAAGAAGTTGTAAAGAAATCAAGGAAAGCAGTTTAAGTGGACTAGCTGCAGCAATATAGCTGAAACAATGTTGAAACAAGTGTTAAACCTTAGAGAGCCAAATAAACCCAACTATCTTTCCATTGGAGGAAAAACTGCCAGTAAGAGCAATGTCACAGGTTGCTATTGTCCAGAATGTCTTGGCACGTTTTGTGCAGTCTGATCTTGATCTACACTGGCTGCAAAGGCAACTATAGTCGTGAAAGATGCTTTAACCCTTTACCACACAATCCTGACTTTCAACAACCCTGAGGAAGAAGCCTTTTGAAAACATTGTGGGAAAAGGAGAAAATGCTGGTAACCACAATGATTTCTACTCATCCTAAAACAAAGTTCAATTGTTGAGTCACATTTATTTTGTCATCTGCAATCTTTCAATTTGGACTGGTCTAAAATTTTGTCGTTTGGTAAAGAGTTAATGGAAAAGATTTTTCCTTCTGGTTATGTGGAATTGTCAAGGTGCTTTTTTTTGGGACATGTCCGCCCAAAGAAAATGATTATAAAAAAAAGATATGATATGAAAAGTTTGTTCTTTGTGGCGATAGCCTTAAATGTAAAATATCTATGATGTAAGATGTTTATGTGAACTCCTTACCAAACGTGTATAATTTTGTCATTTGGTAAAGGGTTAAGAGGTTTACGCAAGTGGGTGTTAGATTAATCATAAAAGCCTGTTGTACTTGTACATGTTACATTAACCCTTTCCCAAACGATAAATTTTAGACTGGTCCAAATTGAAAGAGTTTGCAGACGACAATTTTAAATTTGATGAAAATGGCAGAAAGTTCTCAAAAAGGGTAGAAAACACTGTGGGAAAAGGAGAAATTGCTTGTTACGAGCAATTTCTCCTTTTCCCACAGTGTTTTCAAAAGACTTGTACTGCAGACACGTGAAAACCAGGGCTTGTTTGGGAAAGGGTTAATATCTATCTTTTTATCAGATAACAAAGTTTTTGACTTATGCAACTCTCTACCAAATGACAACATTTTAGAATGGTCCAGTTTGAAAGCATTAATTTTGCAGATGACCAGATGATTGTGACTCAAAAATAGAAATTCAGTAGTTGTAAATTACCTGTGGAAGGGTAGAAAACCTTTTGGGAAAAGGAAAAAATGCTGGTTGCCATGACATCAGAATGAGTTTTTATGTAAAATGAGTAAGGACAAACTGTTACAAGCTATTTTGTTGAAATGATATCCCCTGCCGAAAAAAGCCTTTTTTTTCATGACACAGCATTAAAAAATATATTTGCAGACTATCATAAGAAACACATAATATGAAGTTTCATAAATTTTTGTCAAGGATTTTAGAAAGATATCTGTCCAGGTGGACTGAGGAACGGACAAATGGACAGGCACACAACGCAAAAAATATATCCCTCTGCCTTTGGCGGGGGATAATTAATAATAATGACAACAAATGCCAAAGATTTCTTTCAAATTCTTTCGAAGAGTAGAGATTTGTTTATGAACAGGTTACCAAAAAATCCAGTTTTTTAATGACCAAAGGGAAGAAGGCTTATGAAAAAATGGTAGGATAGGAGAAAATTCTGGTTACCAGCATTTTCTCCCTTTTTTTCCCAAAATGTTTTCTACCCTTTCAGAAGAAATCCCTCCATTTGAGTTGAATTTGTTATGTTGTCTGCAAAAAATTTGGTAAACAGTTAAAGAAAAAAGGAAAGACTCTGGCTGTCATGTGACCTTATACAATCTTTTAAAATTATCTTGGGAACAGGACATTAATTCTCTTGCTTCCCTACTTTTTGGAACACCAAGGAGGGGTTTTATTGTTTCAGAGAGGGAGAGGTCTTTAGAAATACTCTATGGTCTCTCCAAAGATAGTTTTTGAATCACTCCAGGTCAAAATATCTTCATAAATAAACAAAATTCGGTTTTATGATTTATTTCCTCCTACTCTTTATCTTTAGACATACCGGATGCTCTCTCGAAAGATAGTTTTTGAAGCACTCCAGGTCAAATATCTTTATAAATTAACAAAATTCAGTTTTATGATTTATTTCCTCTTATTCTTTATCAAAAAATATTGCCTGTCAAATGGATGTGAATATCCATAACAAAACATGGATCATCACAATTATAATAAATATATAAAAAGCACGAAGGAAAAAGATGTAACTTTGTGACTATCAAATGCCGCTTTATCCATTGTGTTTTCACAATGTTTTGTTAGTATATCATCTAATCATCATGGCTGTTTTTCTTTTCAAGATATTCATCTGTTGTATCTTGTAAACATGATATATGAGCTCAAAATGGAGAATCACAAATTATCTGATCGTACTTAAAGCTCTCACTATTTATATAATTAAGAAATAATTTTCTCTCTATCATGGTTTACCATTCAATAGCCCGAGTGGTTTATTTAGTGCGCTTCATAACTCACAACCACTGTAGAAAGAAGATTATTTCGATTCGAACATGACCACTGCAACTCTTGATCAAAGGAAAACAAGTTCATACTTAGTACCGTAAAACGCTGTGTATACCACGCAGGCATGTATAACAGGCAGGCCTTTTTCAGCATCAAATCCGAGGAAAAAAGGTTGTTCGGATGTACAACACGCATCAAAAATTGACCAAAATATCGTAACACGTGAAGCTTATGTCGCTATCTTGAAAAATTGTAAATGGTGATACTTTATAAAAGGGAAATAACCATTTTTAATCAAAGTAGAAATGGTAATGATTCGATGTGTGCTTTATTTTGTGGCCGTGCTCGGGGGATTATAAAAACATGCCAGCTTATGGCATGTTGCAAATTCATACATTGAACTGACAACCATATCGAAGTTAATCTCCTATTTTCTCACCTCGATCGACAAATGTGACAGGTGTGAAATAAACATAGATCTATATGATGTAAATCACGGTTTTTGTAAAAAGTGGCGATAAATATATATATTTTTTAAATCATTCATTTCTTTCTGAATCATTATTTTACTCTTTCATAATTGTTCAATTTTAGCTATTACCAAAGAAAAAAAAAATATGAGACGAATCAGACGATAACAGTAAATCAATATTTATCATTCCGGGGTATGATCACCATTGCCAAAATGGCTGATAGAATCGGGAAATTACGAATCCTAATCCACAAATTAAGAATGTACAAATACATTTTAACAAAATTAAAACATAATGTTTTTTTTTTTTTTTAAATCGGTAAGAGTTGAAATGGGATGATGACGAAAGTTAAGGCTGTGGCAAGAGAGCTTTGGCCGTTTTGTACCTAACCCCCCCCCCCCCTTTGAACAGGTAACCTTTTTGATGTACGACCGATTTTCAAGGAGGAGAAAAGCATGGTTTTGCCTATTGTAGTGTATAACACGCAGTCCCCAGTTTGAAATTATTCAGAGCTGAAAAAAATGTGCGTGTTATATGCACCAAAACACGGTATTCAAAAGTGGATGCAGAATAATTCCCTTGAATAAACAAAGGCTGTTCCAGTTACCAACCATACCAAAACCAACTGCCCATTCGGTAAATATAAAAAATTCAATAAAACCTTAGGCATCAAACACAACAACAACAAAAAAAACCACACACTGTTTTACTATTTTATTTTCTGCCTTTAAACGACAAAGAAGAATGAATGTATGGTCAAGCATTAGAGTTGCAGTCGCTTCATATGCTCTGAATATTACTCCATCCACTCCAAATCTCATTGCAACACCGGCCAATTTTGATGTTTATCTTCAACATGAAAAGACACTTGATTTACACATGTACACTGGTAATATTTCAAAAAGTTCCATCGTTGTCAATTTTTATCAAAAACATTAAATATCAGTAAATCCTTGAGTTTTTCCTCCCCCCATTGATTTAGTAGCGGAAAACATTGATTTGTTTACGTCAAGTGACTTTCATTGATAAAATATCTGAGGGCGGAGACATAGAACAGCCAAGGGCAGCTTACTGTAGATAGAATGACGTCTTTTTATGTAGAATGATAATGATTTTACAATGCTTCCCTTGGACTGTGTTTTTAGAGCCAAATTCACATGTCATGTTTGAAGTTATATTGGAGTTTTTGAACTTTATTTTTGAAAAACTGAAGTGTATTTTATTACATGTATAGAGTCACCTCTTTGAGTACTGGCATTTTTATACAACACTTGCTTTAATGCATCTGAAGGCTGCAAGGTAAAACAATCAGAGTTCAAATTCCATATTCATTTTTGTTCAAAGAAGGTTTTAGATGGTACCATTTTTTAGCTGGCCCAGTTATCATTCAGTACTTTTCTTACTCTTGTCTAAGCATTGCTGTGGGATTCTGTTGGACAGGGAACTTGATACTCAAAAGTTGGAAGGTCCTTAATCCCTACTTGGTAGAACTCTTTCAGTCAGCTACTGTCTGTTTGTTGAGATCTGGGTGGAAGCTTTCAAAGAGACTGGCAAATGAAAATGTGCTAGAAAAGTGCCAGCCTCATGATCTAGTTCATCGGTGTGGTATTACATAAATGATATTGTTTCATTTTGGAAGAAAACAGTTGAAAGAGATGCTCATTTCTGATCAATTATGTGAAATGCATGTTCAACACGAAAGTATACCACAAACTTGACAAAGATATACTTGAAAAAATGAAGCTCGAGGATCAGTATCTTTATTTCGAGTGAGGTAGTGTCAAACACACTTACCAAGGCCTATGTTGTCATTGTCATCTGGTATAGAGTTAAAGTAAACATTCGGTGTATAAATAACTTATTCTATTAAAGTTTTGATTTAGGCAGATGAAGCAATGGTATAATAATTTAAAAAGTGTGCATACTGGCTTTACATCCTTGACAAAGAAGCTTACGCTAGGAAAAATGAAGGTTAACTTAGGTTCAGTATGACAACGACAGCTGTATTTCAAGAGATAATATCTTAGAAATAGTGGAAGTGTTGCATTCAAAACTTTGGATTTATCTTTTTCAAATATTTATTATAAACAACATTAAAAGATGTCTGCAACCTGATTTTCATTTTTTCCCGTATCAATCATTGAAAATTGGTGATAATGACTTTTATTTTGGAATACTGGAATACAGTTGATCAAACTTTAAGTTACTGATATATTGAAGCCAGCTAGTTTTAAATATCACCTCCGAGTTACCAGGTATTTGTAAAACTTGGATTAAACCTTTACCACACGACAAAATTTTAGACCCATCCGAATTGAAACCAGTTGCCTATGACAATTTCAATGTGGCTCAAATGATGCGACTTTTCTCTGATAGGGTAGAAAACATTGTGGGAAAAGGAGAAAATGCTGGTTACCAACATTTTCTCCTTTCCCACAATGTTTTCAAAAGGCTTCCTTTTTAGGGTCGTTAACAGTCGGGATTGTGTGGTAAAGGGTTAACCCACGCAATAACTTGGCCTTTCAAGAAATGAAATTGTCTGAGAAGATCCTTCAAGTTCATTTTCAACATTTTCTCATTCTAAAAATATGTCAAATTTTAAAGAATGGCTGCTATAAGTTCTTCCTCACACCACTTGGACATTTCTTTTGGGCATAGGAAACACATGTATTTGCAATTTGACATACACAGTTGAGGTCATAAACACTGGATTGTTTTACACACTCTTGAAAGGACATAATTGTGTTATCCAACTGTGACGCTTGCACTGTCGCTCATGTATCCTACTAGGTTTGTCAAGGAGATGAGTCGGTCTCTGTAAAATGCAGACAGAAGTTATAATAAAATCTTTGTTAACAATATTTATCAAATATTAAAGAAAAAAGCTTTCATAGAAATGTTCTTCTGCTTATGTATATAATTATTTTAAATATACTTACAGGATCCTTTATGCTCAGTGGTAAAGTGTAGGACTTGTAACCTTAAGGCCACAGCTGAAACCCTGGACATACATGAATAAGCAAGCTTTTGGTGTGATTTGACTGAAATATTCCAGAAAACGGCATAAAATACCAATAAATCAATCAATCAAATACATGGTTACTATACCGTTTACACAGCCACAACTTCCAAATTAGTAAATAAGTTGGCTCTGGATCCAATGTTACAGCTGGCATGGTCAAGAAGCCTGTAACAATACACTGTAAAGAAGTATCATGTGCACACATAAGAACAGCAGTACACTTATCTGCATCTCTGCACATCTTTCCGTACTCTCATCAATCAGTGTGCTGAACTTTTCATGTTTACATAGATCAGTTATGTTCTGATTTATCTCTGGTGCAATAGCATAGTTAATAATGTTGGGAATTGCCATCTAGAACAGGATAATTCCTTGCAATGGAATAGTCTGGCAACATCAACAAAACTTGTTTGGTAAGTTCTGCAATGTTAAATTAGGTACATGTACTTCATGTTGTGCAATAAAGACTGTGAAAAGCACTTCAGCATTTGTTACCTTCTTGGTAAGCGGATCTTCCACATTCTTAAATATAGATGCCACAGTTGGTGTAGAGTTCATTGTTTCCTGGCAGCTGATATGACCAGAAGTTTAAATTCAGGTGTCTGTAGCGACATTTTCACTATCATTAAAGACACCAAATTTTGAACTGCATGACTTACATCATGTATACCGACTAACTTTGTCACTTTTCTCTATTCCTTTGTACCGTTAAATTCATTGAGGATTAAATGCACACTGATACTTTTTCATTTCTTGATTTGATTGCTCAGAACCATCATTTAGGTATTTCTTCATTTTGACTTGATGTTATCCTATCCAAAGTAATATTTCACTTCTAAGAAGACCAGGGCCTGTATTCACCAACCATTCGTAAGAACGTTCTCAGTATCAGTCTTCAGAATTTTCTAAATTTGAAAGTTACAAAACTTCTGATTGGCTGAACCATTTGGTTTAGCCAATCAGAAGTTTTGTTACTTTCAAATTTAGAAAGTCTTGGAGAATAAGACTAAGAATGTTCTTAAGAATTGAGGGTGAATATGGGCCCAGAGAAGGAATGAACAGATACATTTCAATTTGTACTTCAATTCAAGAATATTAAATTGAGTAGTTACCAGTTAGTCTGACTATTACTGTTTTTTTTCATTGGTGAAACCTTAATGAAATAAATTTCAAATATATACCTTGATTGCGAACACAGTGTGTCTCTTTGCAGATGTCTCTTTACAATCCGGCTGGATGATCAATTCATTGATAAGCTGTTTACTTTTTAATGTAAGGTGAAGGACGATTGGATTTTTGAAAATCGGCAAATTCTCAAATTTGATTAATTCACAGTCTGCGGTCAATAAACCTTGGTAAGAATACCATTTTAATTTCTGTTGATAAAGTACGAACTTGTTAGACCATGAAATATACATGCTTGTCAACTACTTGTGAACTTGGAATGTATACCTTGTACTCAGCTGCAATTATATTTTCATTCACAATGACCTGATCAGTTTTCCTGTCTCCAATGATTAAAATGATCAGGCCATGACATTGCTTCCTCCAAGCCTGTTTCTCCCTACTACACAAGCATCAGCAAATCTCTCTCCTCTTCTTCGGAATACCCTCACCCTCCCATCATGGTGGCTTATTTTTGATTTGTTGGAAAAGACAAGTGGAGTCCACTGACGCCTTTGCCAAGGTGAATGTTGTGGTGCTCAGGTCATTCAGGCACCACAATGACATCATGTGAGCATCTTTCCCAGGTAGGTTTGTCAAAGTCTTATGGCTCAAACACAGTGACACAGATGCCTCGGAACGGTGTCTGTTTTCATACCATAGCGTGTCCCTGTAGCAGTAGCAGATTGAAAATGACATCTTGTCTGCATCAGTTCTAAATGACTGTTTAATCTAGCATCAGTTACGTGAGGGCTGCCAGTATAAGGACGAACAGAAACTTCCAGGGTTTGCTGAAACCTTTCAAGAAGGAAGATTAGTTCGAGTATTTCTGTGGCAAGTAAGTGCCTGTGCGACAACATCAATGGAATCACCTAAATTAAGCATTATCAAATCTTCAATATGTTGATGTTCAGAAACTGTGGCATTATGCAAGTTGGGGAAAATTTTAAAATGTTTTGTGTTTTCTTTAAAATTCTCTTAGGACTCGGGAGAAAGTATTGAGACATTTTTTGACTTAAGTTTCACATTTATTCAGACATTGCAGGGGCAAATCGTGCAAAAGTTTTCTTTCAAGGTGTTACATATAAAACTTAATGCAAACAGTAGCGGGCTGTACCTATTGTTTGATAGACAAACATCTGTGCATCAAATGGTTTACATATTCAACGTTTGTGACCAATATATTAACTAGTTGGGCAAAAAAAGAAACATGCTGTTTCTTCTGCATTTGAGTGTACTGAAATTTAACTATATAGAGTACTCTGACAAAAATGGTTAATTTACTTTGATGACAGGCTATTTCTGTGATATATGATTGGCTTTTGATTTGTAGAGACTAGAGCTGGGACGAGTACTCGAGTACCCGGGTATCAGGTAGGGTACCGCCGGTACCCGGGTACTAAATCATTACCCGGGTACCCGATAATTATATAGTGACTTATTAAGTAAAGCTATAATTTTGAAGTTCCAATAAAATAATTTGATCTTAATATAAATACAAGCAAAAAACATGTTACCCACTCCCGTACATGAACCGGAAGTAGACAATCGAAATACTTGTAGCTTGAAATAAGGCTGTACCGCTTATATCCCCTGCAACGCATATCTCGTCAGTAATGGGTAAATATTATTAAATATTTGTCCATTCAGCGTTTTAGGTTTATCTGACATAGACAATGGTAATTTGAATTAAAAGCAAAACATGCGTGCGTATTTTGTGATTTATTTATAACAGCTCAAATCATCACGGAAAACTCAACACAATCAAAGGCCTATTCAACAGTAATAAGAAAGAGTCTATCCAGAGAATAATCCGCATTTTGCAGGCGTTGCATGATAATGACAATCTGGCGCTTACTTTTTAATACAATCATTGTTATTAAAGGTCTTTAAGACAGTTTGAAACAGTTTAAAGATAGACAACTATTGGTGTTTTTAATCGGAAGTAATAACATCGGGTACCCGAGTACCCACGGGTAATACGGCACGGGTACGCGGGTACAAAATTTCTACCTGTCCCAGCTCTAGTAGAGACCATGGCTGCCATGGAAATAGATTTTCCACTATAACCACATGAACAAAAGTACATTGCAGTGTGTATGAAAAGAGCATTGTCCTTTGAAATTTCTTATTATTTGACCTGAACAGACTATAATCTTGAGTACTGATTTGCTTTATGTGTGGGCGACCTACAGTGTATTTTGTACAAAATGCTAACTACGTAATAGAGTTGTTTAATTTTGAAGTGTACATAATGGTTTTATAAGTGCTCATTACAGACAGCAAGTTATTGTTCCTTGTGATTTACAGATTAGAAATGACTTCTCAAACTAAATGTTGACTCGAAATTGTGCACATTGTAATAGAAAGTGATTTCCTTATGCAAACGTTACAGTCACAATACATTGTCTTATTCCGTTACCAAACAGTTACATATTGGACTTGGCAGAAAACTTTGTGGGAAAAAGAGGTAATCCTGGTTACCAGCATTTTCTCCTTTTCCTGTTGTAAAAACACAGGACTGTATGGTTAAAGAGTTAATGACCCTGAGGTAGAAAGCTTTTGAAAATATTAAGGGAAAAGAAGCAAATGCTGGTAAACAGTGGGTTCTCCTTTTCCACAATGTTTGCTATCCTACCAAAGATGAATGCCTTGACTTTAGCCAATTGTGATTTATTGTCTGCAAATGTTTTCAATTTGGATCAGTCTAAAATTTTGTCATTTGGTAAAGAGTAAACCCTAAATGCACGAAATAAGCCCAAAAGATATTTTCAGCCCAAGTAAGACCCAAATAACTACAACTTCAAGGTTGTTCTTGTCCAAGATGCCTAAGCATAGTGGACAGTCTTGATGAAAGTTCAGACTGCAAGTTTTGTGCATTCTGATCTTGATCTACACTAACAGCAAAGACAACTTAAGGTGTGAAAGATGTTTTAAGGGTAAATGAAAATCAAAACGAAAGATGCCATAACCTCTGCCAAAATTCCCCTCCCCCGCCCCCCATAATTGTGATTCTTAAGCCTCTCTTACATCCCGTCGTGCGTGGTACTACGAGTGGTTTGTGTGCCAAAAATGGGCCAAGAAGTGAGATGCACGCAAGTGGAAAGTACTATTTTTGGTGGTCGCAAACATGACGCATAGCACGCAGCCTGAAAACTGGCCGGCCAGGTTTTCGCTGCGACCTGGCAGCGACAATTACCACGCCTGGAGCACGCTCGGAGTACGCAAGACAAAAGTACTGAGTAAGTTCAATAGGCGTGCATGTAACGCAGGCAAATCATGCAGCAATTCCGGGGTATTCTCCCACGAAGGCGTACTTACCACGCAAGATGCTCCTACTTTCCACTTGCTTTCAATGTACGTGTTAACAAAAGGGGGGTGAGTGCACTTCCTCCGTGCGTATTACCGACTTCCAAAGTGCGTGGTGAGTACTACTACTGTACTTGTAAAGTACGTCACACTCAGACGACGCACGTGACCATCACGATAAAAGTGCGTCAGAAGTACGTGTTGAGACATGCTCAGGTGCATCGTGCGCCTATATAAAAGCTGATACGGACAGAGTGCTTTCAGTTCCGCGTCGACATTTTCTGCAGTGAGTCGGGCATTATTTCAACTTCCACATTTTGTGCACAATGCCTCCCAAGGGAAAAGCAGGTAGCAGGAAGGGGAAGAAGAGCAGGGAAGAGGAATCAGAAGAAAGGAGGAGAAGGAAAGAGAGGGAAAGACAAGTAGCTGCAGAGGAGAGAGAAGGGGAAAGGCCTGAAGGAGAAGAAGAAGGCTCAGCAAACAGATTCCTATCCATACGGATGAAACCAAGGTAGTCTCCAGCAGACTGTTGGTCAAGCTCCTGGAACAATGTCTCATACTGGCCAAACAGAGGTCTTCTTGTCAGCCATGGCTTTACCCAATAACGCCTCCTTCTACTGCCAGCACTGCATCACGGTCTTCCGCTTCCTCTTGCAACAACAGCTGTAGAAGACGATGGCGCATCCTTCTTGGTAGTGCCATATTGGATGCTGAACCAGTGAATGATGAAGAGACTCAGTGCACCCTTGTATATTATTGTGATTATCCGTGCGTTCTTCCAATTTGACTCACGATTGTCTTGCTTAACACTTCCGTGCTCCTTACGTTTCTCTTACTTCATAAGTACGATTTCTTAAAACGTACGCTTCACTTGCAATTCACGTATGATTATCCCACTCATTGTGTGCAACAGAAGTACAGATCTTACGTGCTCCTTACTTCTTCCTACTTCCACAAAGGCGTACAGACCACTTGCGGGCCTCACGTTTAGAGCAAGACACACCCACTCATTAAGTACTTACTACGTACTTCCCCTCCGATTTAATTTTCATCCTGCGACAACGCCACGCCTGACAGGAACTCCGAGTCCGCATGATCTCTAACCATGCACGACGGGATGTAAGAGAGCCTTTAGGATGGACACCATTGATTGCAAGCATGTAGTGGTATCATCTATTTTGAATTGTGTTGAAATTTAACTCTTTACCAAACAACAATTTTTTTATGTGACCCTATTTAGAGCATGTGCATATATTATATAAATTGTGTCTCACTGCTGGTATTTACCCTTGAAAGTGTAGAAAATATTATGGGAAATGGAGAACACAGTGGTCACCAGTCAGTATGTACCCCATTTACATGTTTTGATTGTTTTCTAAAGCTTTTTCCTCAGGATCGTTTGATGGTTTGGTGAAGAGTAAAACATGTATAAACTCGTTGATGGTCTATCTGATCTTTGATTACTTATCATGACACAGCCTTAATTAATCCTTTACCACACAATCACACGTTTTAAGGACTTTGAAGAAGAAGGCTTTTGAAAACATTGTAAGAAAAGGAGCAAATGTTGGTAACCAGCTTTTTCTCCTTTTCCCACTATGTTTTCTATCCATTTAATGGCAAATCGTACAATTCAAACTAATTTCCTGTATAAATATCAACTCTTTACCACATGGCAAAAGTTTGGACTGGTCTAAAAAGACAGTGTTTCCAAATGACATTTTAAATGTTGCCAAATAAAGGAATATTTTTTGAAAGGGTAGAAAACATAGTGGGAAAAGGAGAAAATGCTGGTTACCAACATTTGCTCCTTTACCCACAATGTTTTCAAAATCCCTGTTTATATGGATCATTGAAAAAAAAAATCAGCAATGTTTGGTAAAGGTTTAAAGCATTCCACTTACCGCACAATCCCAGACTTTTAATGACCATGAGGGAGAAGTCTTTTTAAAACACTGTTTGAAAAAGGAGAAAATGCTAGTAACCAGCCTTTTCTCCTTTTCCTACATTTTTTTCCACCCTTCTAAAACAAATTCCATCCAGTGAGCTACATTCACTTTGTTATCTGCAAATGCTTTTAATTTGAACCAGTTTAAAATCTATCGTTTGTTAACCCTTTACCACACAATCCCAACTTTTAACGACTCTGAATGGGAAGCCTTTTGAAAACATTGTATGAAAAAGAGAAAATGCTGGAAACCAGCATTTTCTCCTTTTCCTACAATGTTTTCTATCTTTTAAATGACAAGTTTCATGCTTTATGTAATTTTTATTTTGTCATCTGCAAATGCTTTCAATTTTGACAAGTCTAAAATTTTGTGGTTTGGTAAAGAGTTAACTCATGTCAGTTATCAATGCTTTATTAACCCTTTCCCAAAGAGGCCCTGGTTTTCACGTGTCTGCAGTACAAGTCTCTTGAAAACACTGCGGGAAAAGGAGAAATTGCTCGTAACGAGCAATTTCTCCTTTTCCCACAGTGTTTTCTACCCTTTTAGAGAACTTCCTGCCATTTTCATCAAATTTAAAATTGTCGTCTGCAAACTCTTTCAATTTGGACCAGTCCAAAATTTGTCGTTTGGGAAAGGGTTAAGATGATTTTACTTACGTCTGGTAGGACCCAGTCTGCTAGACACTCTCTACAGGATGTAGCAAGTTTGCCGATACCTCACAAATAATACATTTTATGTCCCTGCCTATAACTCTTTACCAAACAACAAAATTTTAGATTCCTCCAAATTCAGATCTATTTCAGACCTTAACCCTTTACCACATAACAAAATTTTGGACGCGACCAAATTCAAAGCATTTGCAAACGACAAATTTAATCTAGCTCAAATGATGATTTCTGTCCTTGACAGGGTAGAAAACATTGTGGGCAAAGGAGAAAATGCTGGTTACCAGCATTTTCTCCTTTTCCCGCAATGTTTTCAAAAGGCCTTTCTCTCAGGGTCGTTAAAACTGGGGATTGTGTGGTAAAGGGTTAAATAAAATGTAGCTCAAATATCATGAAATGTCACTGAAAGGGTTTTTGTCAAACGTTGTGGGGAAAGGAGAAAATGCTGATGTGGCCAGAATCTTCTTTTCCCAAGAATCTTTTCAAAGGTTTTGTTCCTCATGGTCATTAAAACGTGATCGGTTTTGTAAAGGTTTTGTTCCTCATGGTCATTAAAACGTGATTGGACTTTTGGTTTTGTAAGCGGTTAAAACTGCTAATTTGCTTAACAAAGTAAAGATTGCCCATTTTCTCTAAATGTTCCCCATATATTTCTTTAGATGCTTTATTCGTCCCTTGTACATAAGTAGCTTTGGGTTGGCCTAAAGAGAGCCTTTATCAAAATGGGTGATTTAAGTCAAAGGTCATGTAGAAGAATTATCTGTTTATCCTTTACCAAACAATCTAGTCTTTTTACAAACCTGGTGAAAAAGATACCTTAAAACACAGGTGGAAAAGGGAAAGAGGGCTGTTTACTGGGTTTTTCTGCGTTTCTTCACAATATTTTCTTTTATCTCTGTGACCACAGTCTCAAGGATCATTCTCATTGTTTGAGCAACACTGGATTACTTGTCTGCTATTCTGTTGTTGTGTAAAGAATTAACCCTTTACCACAAAGTCCAGAGTTTGTCTGAGAAAAAGGCCTTTGAATACACTGTAGCAAAGGGAGAAAATGCTGGTGACCAGCATTTTCTCCCTTTTCTACAATGTTTTCTTCCCTTCCAAAGATATATTTGGTATATATTGATTCAAATTTAATCAGTCATGTGCAAATTTGGACCAGTCTAAAATTTCATCCCATGGTAAAAAGTTAACCAAATAAGAGTTCAAAGGATTGATCTACTTGACCTTTACTGTCACACTGATCCTTGACTTGATCATATTATAGGATCATTTAACCCTTACCAGACCGCAGTATTTCAGACTTACCCAGTTTGAAAGTATTTGCAGATTACATGTCAAGTAAAGTTAAAAAAAAGCTTCAACTACTAGAATTGTTACAAGCATTTTTTCCTTTTCCCAAATTTTTAGCTCACCAGAGCATGAAGTGTTCATGGTGAGTTTTTGTGATCGTGCTCAGTGTCTGGCGTCTGTCGTGTATCGTCTGTCATCCACGTGCCAACAATTACCTTGTGTGCACTCTAGAGGCTACATTTTGAGTCATATGCTCATGAAACTTGGTCAAAATGTTTGTCTTGATAATATCTTGGACAAGTGTGAAACTGGGTCATGTCGGGTACAAAAGTAGGTCTCCAGGATAAACTTTAGAAAAATCTTGTGTGCACTGTAGAGGCCATATTTTTAGTCCAATACACATGAAACTTTATCAGAATGTTTGCCTTGATGAAATCTCAGACAAGTTCGAAATTTGGTTATGCTGGATCAAATTTTAGAAAAACCTTGTGTGCACTCTAGAGGCCTCATTTTCAGTCTTAATACTTATGAAACTTGGTCAGAACACTTTTCTTAATGTCTCGGACAAGTTCGAAACTGGGTCATGTTGGGTCAAAAAGTAGGTCACTGGGACAAATCTTAAAAAAAACCTTGTGAGCACTCTAGAGGCCACATTTTCAGCCAGAAACTCATGAAACCTAGTCAAAATGTTTGCCTTGATGAGATCTCTGACAAGTTTGAAATTGGGTCATGTCGGGTCAAAAAGTAGGTCACGCCAAATTTTAGAAAAACCATGAGTGCACCCTAGAGGCAAGATTTTCATCCCAATACCCATTAAACTTGGTCAGAATGTTTGTCTTGATGAAATCTGGGACAAGTTCAACATTGGGTCATGTCATTTCAAAAAGTAGGTCACTGGGCCAAATCTGAGACAAAAACTCATGAGGCCACATTTCAGATCAATTCTAATGAAAGTTGGTTAAAATGTTTGTCAGCAAGATAAACATTCTGATGATATTTCCTAAGTATCAAACAGAAAATGTGGCCTCTGACAAGTTCAAATTCGGGTCATGTCTGGTCAAAAAGGTCAGTAGGACAAGTCCTAGAAAAATCCTACTGCAATCTGGAGGCCACATTTTCTGTTTGATACTCAGGAAATATCATCAGAATGTTTATCTTGATGATATCTCTGCCACAAACACTCATGTGTTTTACATCATGACAACCAGGATCTCTTCAACTTTATCAGTCCTAGATGACTTTACTCAGGTAAGCGCTGTAGGGCCAAAGGCCCTATTGCCCTTTTGTTAAAGTTGTACACAAGAGTTAGAGACATTGGCATGTTTCAACTTTTTTTTGAAACTGATGAATCCGTTTAAAAAAACTTAGTTTGTTTTCTGTCAAATGCTGTTTTCAACATTTTTTCAGTTGTTGTATGCTGGGGTCACTGTGCACCTATCCTTGTTTTCCTGAAGTTTCTCTTCCAGCTTAGTATTCTTGTCCATTAGGCACTGGCTGCTTTCCCACATTATCATTGCCTAAATGATGCTCAGGGATGTGGAATCCTGTCTTACTTACTATCCTTGGAATATTCAGTCCTAGGAAGGAATTTGGCCAAACCAAACTCTAAAAAAAAATGTTGGCAATGGTGTCAAAGTACAAAGTATCTTTAGATCAGCTGTTTTTTGAAGAAAACATTGAGGTATTGTCACAGCCCTGTCGTCATCTGGATTATCTGCATCATGTGAAAACGCTGACATTTTATAATATCTCTTATTACTGAAGATATTTGCTTTAAACGTAGGTATGTTTTTAATTAACAAAAGTGGAGCCTATACAACAAGGGTAAGTAACAATCAAAGTATTTTTGATTAAGTTATGTCCCTTTTTGGACTTAGAATTTTCAAAAAAAAAACCTTTGACATTTCATAATGTCTCTGTTATTACTGAAGATATTTGTTTCAAACTTGGACAAGATGTTTATTATCAAAAGGGGAACCTATACAACAAGAGAAGGCTACTGTCAAAGTACTTTTGATGGAGTTATACCCCTTTTTTGACCTAGAATTTTTACTGAAAATCCAGCATCCGCAGCCGAGTGTTGACACCCGCATGCAAAGCTCTGTTGGCAATTCTTCCAAAGAAATAAATTCTGTCAGGAACTCTTTTGACAATGACAACACAGCTGAAAATGTGATAAAGAAATTACCAAACAGTCCCCAAAATTTGGGATCATGAGGAAAGATGCTTTTAAAAACATTGTGGGAAAGGGAGGAAATGCTGGTAATCAGCATTTTATCATCCTAGCCAGTTTTGATATGTGGTATGTAGATATAAAAGAGATAAGTCGGAAAACAACTTGGAAGGAGGTAAACTATACTCAGTTTTTCACTTTGCCACAAAATCTGATTTTATAACATTTCATGGGAGGAAAACCTTTCTGAACATTTTGTGAATGGAAGAAAAAGCTGGTTACTAGAATTTTCTTCTTTTCTCACAGTGTTTTCTACCTGTCCAAAGACAGGTCCAACCACATGAGAAATATTTTAATTGTTATCTGCAAATACTTTCAGTATGCACTTTGTTGTCAGTGGTAAAGACTTTAGAAATAGTTTCAACTCCTCTACAAAGAAGGAAGTAAACCTTAACCCTTTACCACACAATCCTGACTTTCAACGACCCCGAGAAGGAAGCTTTTTGAAAACATGTGTGGGGAAAGGAGAAAATGCTGGTAACCATCATTTTCTGTCAACAATGTTTTGTACCCTTCCCAAATCAAATTTCAATTTTTCAGTCCGATTTATTTTGTCGTTTGCAAATGCTTTCAATTTGGACCAGTTGAAAATTTTGTCGTTTGGTAAAGAGTTAAAAGACCAAGATTTTCAAAGCAAAAGGGATTTTCATTTAGAAAACATGAAAATGTGCTGAAATTTTACACGTATTCTACAGTTACATAATGGAATGAGGAAGAACATTTTAACTCTTTACCAAACAACAAAATTTTAGGCTCATCCAAATTGAAAGCATTTGCAGACGACAAAATAAATGGGACTCAAAAATTAAAATTTGTTGTGGGAAGGGTAGAAAACATTGTGGGAAAAGGAGAAAATGCTGGTTACCAGCATTTTCTCCTTTTCCCACAATGTTTTCAAAAGGCTTCTTTCTCAGGGTCGTGAAAACCCGGGACTGTTTGGTAAAGGGTTAAAGCACCTCAAAGTTAGGGAGTACACAGAAGAGAATAAAAGAATTATTAAAGGAAGATATTTCCAGTTTGGGCTATCTTATTTTACCCCTTTACCAAGCTGCAAAATTTTAGACTCGTCCACTTATTGAAAAGAATTTATAGATGAAAGTTCAAATGTCCCTCAAGTGGTAGTATTGCTACTGAACAACACAGAACCCTTAAATAAATAGACATTTTGTTTACGTTACCAACCAACAAGCAGTTACTGTTATGATAGGTACTTAAATTTCTCTTGGAGAATGACTGCCATGGTGGAAGTCAACCATTTGGTCATTGGTCAATATTAGCCGATGTAAGAAATCAAATGCATGTTGGTTATCCGTACTCATTTATCGTCATCTTCATACTGCAAATAGTTTGTACTTCAATTTAAAACTGACATGGCAGGTAATTCCAACTGCCCAGTGGCTTGTTTTTTTTCTGTACAGTCACCTGGCCCACTCTGTGTTTCTTGTTGTGCCAAGGGAAATAGAAACATGTTCAGATGAGAAACTAATGTGGCTCAAATGCTTGAGTTTTGTCTTTGAAAGGGTAGTTAAAATTTTGAGAAAAAAGAGAAAATGTGGGTTTCCAGCTTTTCCTCCTTTTCCAACAATGTTTTCAATAGCTTTTTCACCTGGGTCATGAAAACTGGGATTGTTTTGTAATGATATAAGATTGGAAATTTGATAAGAAGATAACTCAAAGAGAGTGTCTGTGGGAGGTCTGTATTTTACAGTTACAGGTAAAAAATCATATTTTTGAGCTTTGATTTATTGGTAAAAACCACCTTATATTATGGGAGTTCAGTTGTGGCCCTTTTTCAGATGCATCTTTTTCAAAATGCTGCTTTCTGTTTTTGATATCATGAATACATTTTTGTATTACATTCATATTTTAAGCACAGGCTTGTACTTATAAGTATTAAATGTTGATAAATTCCACCCATTATAATAAGAGTTAGAACCCTTTTCCTATTTGTGTTTTTGCAAAGTACTGGTTTCTGTTTATGACCTCTAAAAAACATTTTTATATTGGATTCATATTTTATACACAGGAGTATAATCATAAAATGTAGGTCAAACTTAATTGAGGATAAAATCCAACAAGTAGGATGGGAGTTAAGGCCCTTTCCCAGCTTCATCTTCCCATTTATTTTATTTTGAAAATATTATTGTATAAGTTAGGTTCATCTTCTATACCAAAGTACATGTATAATGAATATTAAATACTGGTCAAGTTTAAATTGGGATAAAATCCACCAATAATTGTGGAGGTTTGTGGGGGGGGGGGGGGGGGGGGGGGGGGGGGGCATCAGTGTGTCATATTGACACATTTATAGTTTACCTTTTGTTTATCAGGATGATTTCAAAGTTGTTTGCAGCCAGACTGTTTGGGAGGTAATGAGTTAATGACATGTGGGAAGATAATTGGTGAAAAATAAGGATTTATGTAGATATTTGTACTTGTATTAACTTTTTAACCCTATACCAAAAATCACTTGTTATGAGAAAGTTGAGGAAAGAGCTTTTTGAAAAAAACATGGTGGGAAAAGGAAAAAATGCTGGTAAAAAGCATTTTCTCGTTTATGCACGATATTTTCTACCCTGTTGAAGAGGATTAGCTTGATTTGAGCCACATTTGACTTGTACTGCAGACACGTGAAAACCAGGGCTTGTTTAAGAAAGAGTTAACATATTATAATATACATTATGAGCCATGTACTGTGAAAAGTGGATTTAATGCATCAGATTCTGTAAAAAGTATCGATCAAGGTCAGTCTGTACAGTCCGGGCAGGCTGACATATGGGTCAAAACTTTTTATTTTTTTGGAAGTGTCCTGCATGTCCGAGGACCATACTACCTCAGGATTCAGCAAATTGTTGGACAATATGGATCCATATGATGATTTCCTTGGTATAAATTGCATCACAGAGATACATTAAACCCCCTGTTGCCAGAGCTTGGCTCATATAAATTTGTGTCTTTGTAATCCAATAAGGACAGCAGCTCTACTGCAGGTCTCGTCATCATACTTAACATCAATATTTGAGCCATGCTCTGGCAGAAGTGGGCTTAATGAGTCTGCGAAAAGTCGGCACAGGCTGACCTGGGCCAAAACTTTTCGCTATTGGTCAATTTTCTGTATGCCAAGGGACCAGTTTACCTCATGATTCATTTGGTTGTTGGACAAAATGGATTTTATGGATCCATAATTATGAGATGTCAGTTGCTTGTCATAATAAATTAAGGAGACACATTAAGCCCCCTTTTGCCAGATCATGGCTCATTTGTATTGGCGTAGTACCTGCTTTCATTGGATAAGTCTGGTGCTTACTGCACCGGTCAAAACACTGATTATGATGGCTATGTTTTAATGGCAAATTTTTAGGAACCATTGCATCTGTTGATGCATCATCAACTTCAAGTGAAAGGAATCAGTTTTAGGTGTAGACTTTTCCATGTTTATGTTACATGACGTTTGACTGGTTATTGGTAGTGTCATTGTGAAAATCACTAAAATTTGATAGACAATTCATTCTTTACCAGAAGGTTTTTTTTTTTCAATTTTCCAAACCGAGCCATTGGCAGACAACAAAATAAACATGGCTCAAATGAAAAATTTTGTCTTTGATAGAGTGGAAATACTGTGGGAAAATGAGGAAAAAAACGTGGTTGGCAGTATTTCACAAAAATATCATATACTGTACGGTAATCTATTTATGTTGTTGACCAGATGATATGCCCAAAGGAATTTGCAACCTTTTGGCACAAAAATTAACCCTTAGGCTGCTAAGCGTGACTCAAGGACCTTTTGCGAACAGTTCAGATCAAGATCAGATTTCACAAAATGTGCAGTCCGATCTTTGATCTACACTGTCCGATAAGGAGATGTCTTTTCCCCCAAAATAGCTTTGAAATAGCGAAATTCGGGGTTTTGCTATTGATTTGAAAGTTTTGTTCCACTTTTTTAGCAGGAGAAGGGTTAAGAATAATTTACAGGCTACTAATGTTCCAATAAGGAAAAACCACCGATAGACTTTTTTCACTCAGTTTTTTTTACAGATGGAAGAGTTATCCAAGTATTTACTGACTCTGTACAGAAAAGATTTTTCTTTTTTTATTTGAATTTGATAGGATGATTAAAACTTAAGATTTAGGGTAATCAACCCCCATGTAAGGTTATACACAGAATCGGATGTTGTGTATGGAATAATTAGTGACATTATGACAAGAGTAAGAACATGTTATGAAAGGAAGGATTATGTTTGTTACAAAAACTTGGATCATACAGAAAAACAAAAAGTAAGACAATATTTTTGGTATCTTGACTGTATTTATCCCTTTACCACACAGTCCCTACATTTAACGACCCTGAGAAAAGGAGCCCTGTGAAAACATTGTGGGAAAAGGAGAAAATGCTGGTAACTGGCATTTTCTTCTTTTCCCATAATGTTTTCTCGTCTATCAAGGTCAAATTTCGTCATTTGGACTACCTTTAACTTGTCGTCTGCCAATGCTTTCAATTTGGACAATGCTAAAATTTTGTCGTTTGGTAAAGGGTTAAATGATTACCTCTGGAAACCAATTAGCAGCAGACGCCTTCAAAATATCCTAAAAATATGGACGATAAACATGAAGTAAGGTTTAACCTTTTCCCAAACAAGCCCTGGTTTTCACGTGTCTGCAGTACAAGTCTTTTGAAAACACTGTGAGAAAAGGAGAAATTGCTCGTAAAACGAGCAATTTCTCCTTTTTCCACAGTGTTTTCTACCCTTTTGGAGAACTTTCTGTCATTTTCATCAAATTTAAAATTGTCGTCTGCAAACTCTTTCAGGTTGGACCAGTCTGAAATTCATCGTTTGGGAAAGGGTTAAGTCTATCAAACAACAAAATTTTTAACTAAACAAAATTGGAAGCGTTTGCAGATGACAAATTAAATGCAGTTCAAATGATGACTTCTGTCCTTGATAGGGTAGAAAAAATGGTAAAGAGAGAGTGCAGCAGGTTACCAGCATGGGGTTGAAAATGGGCCATGCTGGTTCAAAAAGTAGGTCACTGAGACAAATTCTCGAAAAAGCTTGTGTACACTCTACAGGCCACATTTTCGGTCCAATATTTATGAAAGTTTGTTAGAATGTTTGTCTTGATATTGCGGAAGAGGTTGGAAATCGGTCATATTTGGTCAAATTTTAAGCTCAGGTGAGTGACTTCAGGGCCATCATGGCCCTCTTATTTTAAAGTAGACAATAATAACCATATTCGACTGGTAATTACGCTTTTTCATGTTGCACTTGTTATATTTGACTGGTAAATTTCACGGTTTCGTAAACTTTAGTTAAGTATAAACCTTGCGCTTTTAAATCGTAATGACATTTGTGCACCACGAAGCGGGCACCTTGCAGGTAGGCAGACCTTAATATTCATTTCCGTGCTTCACAAAAGTTGACCAGTTGAATACGGCTATTGTGTTCATGTGTACAGTCTGTCTGGTTTATATGGGAGTATTTTGTACTTGCTGACATTATTCTGTTTCACTTATTTGCCTAAACCCTTTCCCAAACAGCCCAGTGTTTTAACCCTTTACCACATAATCCAGACTTTTAACAACCCTGAGGAAGAGGGCTCTTGAAAACATTGTGGGAAACAGAGAAAATGCTGGTTACCAGCATTTTCTCCTTTTCCCACAATGTTTTCTAATCTTTCAGAAACAAATCCAATCATTTGAGCCACGTTTAATATGTTGTCTGCAAATGCTTTGAATTTGGACCAGTCTAAAATTTTGACATCTGGTAAAGGGTTAATGACCCTGAAGAAGAATGCTTTTGAAAACACTGTGGGAACAGGAGACATTGCTGGTATCCAGCATTTTCTCCATTTCTCACAATGTTTTATTACCAATTCAAAGACAGAAATGATCTTTTAAGCTATACATAATTTCTCGTTTGCAAGTGCTTTCAATTCTGTCAAACCCAAAATTTTGTTGTTTGTTAAAGTCAACTTACATAAATCGAAACGGAAAGTACTTTATTTCCAAGGGCCATTATCTACTTTACCATTCACCAAATGGGATTAGGAAGTTAATTCCATAATTTGTTCAGTTCATTTCCTTTTCCATCCCTTTACTAGACAACAAAATGTATTAGATCCATATTGAAAGCATTTGCAGACAACAATTACATCATTTCTCAAATTATTGGAGTTTTCTACAGAACTTGAAGGATAAAACCATTGAAGGAAAAGAAGAAAATACTTGTGACAAGCATTTTCTTCTTTTCCCAAACTGTTTTGGAAAACTGTCTCCATCAGGCACTTTCAAAGATAGTATTTTTTGGTAAAGGGTTATTCATCCTTATGCTGTGGATAGATCAAGATTTACAAGTTAACCATTTACCATGCTATCCTGAGTTTTAAAGATGAGAAAGAGGCCTTTTGAAAACATTGCGGGTAAAGAAGAAAATGCTGGTGACCAGCGTTTTTTGCCTTTTCCCACAATGTTTTCTTCCCTTTCAAAGACTTATTCTATTGTATGATCCAGATTTAATTTATTGCCTGCAAAATTTAATGCTTTCATTATGGAAGAGAGTAATATTTTGTGATCTGGTAAAGGGTTGATGGATGAAAACAAGGAAGACTTGATGACTTATGAGGAGTGGTTGATAAGTGTCCCAAAACTTGTCCTATAGCATTTTTAAAAATGGAAATTTTCTTGAACAGATGTTTGACCAAAGATACTTTGATATGTGCTTTTTATAGAAAAATAGACAAACCTGGTTTAGGTTATGCTACAAATTAGCTATCAACTATAGCAATGTAAGGTAGTTCTGAGGGGGAAAACACATTCTGCAATGTTTGCAAAATCCTTTTAACACATTTAAATGCTATGGTTTTTCATAATACTCTCTTCTACACAATGTGTATCTGAAACCTACAGACAGATGTGGACTTACTTGCCAAAGCATGACTTGGAATCATCCTGCAAGATTTTGCTGATCGTTTGCATGACATTATACTTTGAAAGCAATTCATCAATATCACCAAAATCCTAGCTGTGACAGCCAGTGCTCTCAGAAAGAGTCAGAAAAGGCATGGCTCTTTGTCTAGAGAATTTCAGGATGTTCCCCTGCCTTGTCCCCTAAGTGCTGCTTTGGTAATAAGAGAAGAATGTGACTGAGTTGTCATGGTGTATTGGGATTTTTCTATTGATGTCCTGTTGTCCAATCTTAATGTTTACCTGTGATTCCAAGTGATAATTTGAATTCATGAAGATGTTATCGTACCAGTGGCTAATTTACATACGGAATAAGGGAGAAAGTTTGGTTAGAAACATGTAACTGTGAGAAAAGGTTCTACAAACACTGTAGTTCTTTTATTAATGCGTTTGCCCAGCTCAACACTACCCAACATTGTAGTGTCCACAGCAAAAGCATTGGTGTACCTCGGCCATGTTAGTCTACTATATTGTATAAAGAGCATATCAAAGCATGGTGTGTTGCAATTTTATAGGGAAATTCATTGTACTGAAAAAGCTATAGCACTAAAAAAGATACTAATTCTTAGTCCCTTGTAATTATTATACCATGCCAATATAATATTAGTCATGCAAAATTTATGGGCAATCTGAATCAAACACACAATGTGAGCAAGTTCTCCTTTTGCCCAAATGTTATCTCAAGTATAGATAGATGTGTCAAGACACTGTAGTTAAATTTACAAGGTTGTTTTCAAAGTTGTCTGCTACATGCTTGTTCATGAGATAACTAGCGAAGTCTGGATGATTATGATTATACAAAGAAGAATTATTTCTTATAAATGAGTCATGCTCTATGAAAAGGGGCTTAATGCATCTCCATGATACGAAGCAAGTTATCACATAATTATAGATTCATAAAATCCATTTTGTCTAACTGAATAATTGGGTAAATTTTTCCTTTGACATGAAGAATATTCACAAAAAGCAGGCTGAAATGGGTGGATACTTTTTGCAGATGCAATAAGCCCTCCTAAGTTTCACAGAGCATGGCTCATTAATTATTTTCTTCTTTTGACAGTACCAACACAGAGATAAAAAATGCAGCATTACCATCACGTACCAGCATTAAAATGCAGCTTCAGCGCATGCAGGCACAAGATGAACACAAACGAGAGGAACAACTTTCTCAATCCTTTAAGACATCTTACGTTCCAACCACGGTGATCGACGTTCCCCCAGCCTCTATTCCCACCTCATCAGAGGTACCTCCACAGGTGTTACAGGTAGGTTTGTTGACATTCCTAACAAATATATGGTATTTTTCCTTAAAGGCCCAATAGTGGCATAAGGTAAACAATTCTGTATGTAAAATAGAGGTAAAGTTCCAATTAAAAGGTGATTATCACATAAATTTGATTAACTCTTAACCCTTAATGCACTGAATTAATTATTTGGACCATTTTAATTAGGAACAGAACAGAACAGAAGTTTATTACAAGACAAGTACACAGTTGTACATAGTCACAAAAAGTATCATTTATAAACATGAAATAACATGAGATCTAGAGAGCATGACAGACGGTAAAAGGACCTACATTATACAATATATGTGTGTAGCACTTTCAGCAAAGTCAAAAGATCTGTTTAATATAATTTAAGTTTTACTTGACAGTGCTACACACATATTTTTCTACTGAACAGTAGGTATACAAAAAATATGAAACAAAGCAAACAGACATAAAAAGAAAGAACTTTGGACATGTAGGCTTATGGTGTTTTTAGCTCCACTGGCCAAAGGCCAGCGGGCTTATGTCATGGCCCGGTGTCCGTCGTGCATGCGTCCGTGCGTGCGTCCGTCCGTCCGTCCGTGCGTCCGTCCGTCCGTGTGTTAACTTTTATTTCAAACATCTTCTTCTCTGAAACTACCCATCCAATTTTCATGAAACTTCACAGAAATGATCCTGCCATGGTCCTCTTCAGAATTTCTTGAAAGAATTTGATTCCTTCAAAAACTATGGTTGCCATGGCAACAAAACTGAAAAATATTGGAAACCTTTAAAAATCTTCTTGTCTGAAACCATAAGGCATAGGGCTACCAAATTTGGCATGTAGCTTTATGTAGTAGACCTCTATCATGTATCTTGAAATTATAGCCCTGGGGTCAAAATTGGCTCTGCCCCAGGGGTCACAAGTTTTACATAGGCTTATATAGAGAAAACTTTAAAAATCTTCTTGTCTGAAACCATAAGGCATAGGACTACCAAATTTGGCATGTAGCTTCATGTAGTAGACCTCTTTCATGTTTCTTGAAATTATAGCCCTGGTGGGGTCAAAATTGGCTCTGCCCCAGGGGTCACAAAATTTACAAAGGCTTATATAGAGAAAACTTTAAAAATCTTCTTGTCTGAAACCATAAGGCATAGAGCTACCAAATTTGGCATGTAGCTTTATGTAGTAGACCTCTATCATGTTTCTTGAAATTATAGCCCTGGGGTCAAAATTGGCTCTGCCCCAGGGGTCACAAGTTTTACATAGGCTTATATAGAGAAAACTTTAAAAATCTTCCCGTACCTAGCCATAAGGCCTAGAGCTACCAAATTTCGCATTTAGCTTGATCTAGTTGGGGTCTACCAAAAGTGCCCAAAGTATAGTCCTGGGGTCAATTTGGCCTCATGCTTGGGGGGGGGGGGGGGGGGGGGTTCACAAGATTTACATGGGCTTACATAGGGAAAACTTTTAAATCTTGGTGTACATAGCCATAAGGCTTAGGCTACCAAATTTTGCATAATTATAGCATTATCTAGTGGACAATTACAAAGAGGGCCCAAGTTACAGCCCTAGGATCAAGTTTGGCCCTGCACCAGGGGTCACAAGTTTTACATGGGTTTATGGAGTGAAAAGTTCAGAAACCATCTTGTTACTAGCCATAAGGCCAAGAACTCCCAAATTTGGCATGTTATTCTTCTAATACACATATTCCCCATTTAGTCCGACTGTAGCCCTGGGGTCAAAGTTTTATAAGGCCTTATATAGTGAAGACTTTTCTTCATGGTTTATATTTATAAGCCAGTGAAGCGATACAGGGCCATCATGGCCCTCTTGTTTCAAATATCAATGGAATCTTTGATGAATCTCAGCAACAATAATAATGACATGTTACAATTTTGGAGCAAGTATGTCGGGGAGAATGACTTATGCGTGTAGTGCTTTCAACAAAGCTATACAATATATTTCATATAAATAAACTTTTAGGTGAGAGCACTACACGTATGAGTTTCCAACAGAACGACGCGAAAAAAGTAGGAAAAACAGCCAAGAATATTGCTATTTCATGTTTGTTTCCATTAGAATATGTAACATGGCTGATTGTGTGGATCTAACACCAAGGCATAGCTCAAGGAAGTGCTCAAGGTGGGCTACTGTGATCGTGCTGTGTCCGGCGTCGGCGTCTGTCATGCGGTTGTCAACATTTACCTTGTTTGCACTCTAGAGGCCACATTTTCAGTCAGACACTCATAAAATCTGGTCAGAATGTTTGTCCTGATAAAATCTTGGACAAGTGTGAAATTGTGTCATGTAGGGTCAAAAAGCAGGTCACTGGTCCAAATTGTAAAAAAAAAAATGCATGCACTCTAGAGGCTACATTTTCTGCCTGATTCTCATGTTACTTGGTCAGAATGTTTGTCTTGATGATATCTCAGACAAGTTTGAAATTGAGTCACATTGGGTAAAAAAGTAGGTCACCAGGCCAAATCTTAGAAAAACCTTGTGTGCACTCTAGGGATCACATTTTCAGCCTGATATTCATAAAACTTGGTCAGAATCTTTGGTTGATAAAATTCTTGGATAGGTTTGAAATTGGGTCATGTACGGTCAAAAAGTAGGTCTCTGGGCCAAATCGTAGAAAAGCCATGTGTGCACTCTAGAGGCTACAATTTCAGCCTGATACTCATGAAACTTGGTCAGAATGTCTGTCTAGATGATACCTGGGACAAGTTTTTTTTTAAATTGGGTCACATTGGGTCAAGAAGTTGGTCATAGGGCCAGAATTTTGAAAAACCTTGTGTCCACTTTAGAGTCTATATTTTCAGCCTGATACTCATGAAACATTGGAGAATTTGGAAATTAGGTCACATTGGGTCAAAAAGCAGGTCACAGTGCCAGTTCTTTGAAAAACCGTGTGTGCACTGTAGAGGCCACATTTCTAGTGTGATACTCATGAAACTTGGGCAGAATCTTTGTCTTCACGATATCTTGGAAATTCTAAATTGGATCATGTTGGTTAAAAAACTAGGTCACTTACATTAATTTGTTTTACATCATTAAAACCGGGATCGCTTCAGCTTTATCAACCATATACGACTTTACTCAAGTGAGCGCTTTAGGGCCAATAACCCTCTTTTTTTTAGCTCACCTTAGCACAATGTGCTAAAAGGTGAGCTATTGTGATCACCCTATGTCCAGCGTCCGTCGTCTGTCGTCCATCGTCCGTCGTCCGTCAACAATTTCTTTAAACATCTTCTTCTCCTAAACCACTGGGCCAATCTTGATGAAACTTGGCAGGGATGTTCCTTGGGTGAAGCTCTACCAAAATTGTTCAAAGAATTGAATTCCACCCACAACTCTGGTTGCCATGGCAACAAAAAGGAAAAAAAGGCAAAATCTTTGAAAATCTTCTTCTCTGAAACTAGAAGGCGCAGAGCTTTGATATTTGGTATGTAGCATCTACTAGTGGACCTCTACCAAGTTTGTTCATTTGATGCCCCTGGGGTCAAAACTGGCCCCGCCCCAGGGGTCACAAATTTGAGCATAGTCACAAAGAAGGAAAACTTTAAAAATCTTCTTCTCTAAAACTTGAAGGCGTAGAGCTTTGATATTTGGCATGTAGCATCTCCTAGCGGACCTCTACCAAGTTTGTTCATATGATGCCCCTGGGGTCAAAACTGGCCCCGCCCCAGGGGTCACAATTTCCAAAATAGTAACAAAGAAGGAAAACTTTAAAAATCTTCTTCTCTGAAACTTGAAGGCGTAGAGCTTTGATATTTGGCATGAAGCATCTCCTAGTGGACCTCTACCAAGTTTGTTTATATGATGCCCTTGGGGTCAAAACTGGCCCTGCCCCTGGGGTCACAAGTTTGAACATAGGAACAAAGAGGGGAAACTTTAAAAATCATCTTCTCTGAAACTGGAAGGCGTAGAGCTTTGATATTCGGTATGTAGCATTGCCTAGTAGACCTCCACCAAGTTTGTTCATATGATACCCCTGGGGTCAAAACTGGCCCCGCCCCGGGGGTCACAAGTTTGAGCATAGTATCAAAAAAGGAAAACTTTAAAAATCTTCTTCTCTGAAACTTGAAGGCGTAGAGCTTTGATATTTGGCATGTAGCATCTCCTAGTGGACCTCTACCAAGTTTGTTCATATGATACCCCTGGGGTCAAAACTGGCCCTGCCCTGGGGGTCACAATTTCCAACATAGGAACAAAGAAGGAAAACTTTAAAAATTTTCTTCTCTAAAACTAGAAGGCATAGAGCTTGGTAATTTGGCATGAAGCATCTCCTAGTGGACCTCTACCAAATTTGTTCATATGATGCCCTTGGGGTCAAAACTGGCCCTGCCCAGGGGGTCACAAGTTCGAACATAGGAACAAAGAGGTAAAACTTTAAAAATCACTTTCTCTGAAACTGCAAGGCGTAGAGCTTTGATATTTGGTATGTAGCATCGCCTAGTGGACCTCTACCAAATTTGTTCATATGATGCCCCTGGGGTCAAAACTTGCCCCGCCCCGAGGGTCACCATTTCCAACATAGGAACAAAGAAGGAAAACTTTAAAAATCTTCTTCTCTAAAACTAGAAGGCATGGAGCTTTGATATTTGGTATGTAGCATCTTCTAGTGGATCTCTACCAAGTTTGTGCATATGATGCCCTTGGGGCAAAAGTTGGCCCTGCCCCGGGGGTCACAAGTTTGAACAAAGGAACAGAGAAGGAAAACTTTAAGAATCATCTTCTCTGAAACTAGAAGGCGTAGAACTTTGATATTTGGTATTTAGCATCGCCTAGTAGACCTCTACTAAGTTTGTTCATATGATGCCCTTGGGGTCAAAATTGGCCCAGCCATGGGGGTCACAAGTTCAAACATAGGAACAAAGAAGGAAAACTTTAATTTTTTTTTTTTCTTAAATGGGAAGGCATAGAGCTTTGATATTTGGTATGCAGCATCTCCTAGTGGACTTCTACCAAGTTTGTTCCAAGTATGCTGCTTGGGTCAAAAATGGCCCAGCCCCTGGGGTCACAAGTTCGAACATAGGAACAAAGAAGGAAAACTTTAAAATTCTTCTTTTCTGAAACCGAAAGGTGTGGAGCTTTGATATTTGGTATGTTGCATCTCAGAGTGGACCTCTACCAAGTTTGTTCATATGATGCCCCTGGGTCAAAACTGGCCCCGCCCCGGGGGGTCACAAGTTCGAAGATAGGAACAAAGAAGGAAAATTTTAAATTTCTTTTTCTCTTAAACGGGAAGGTGTAGAACTTTGATATTTGGTATGTAGCATTTCCTAGTGGACCTCTACCAAGTTTGTTCATATGATGCCCCTGGGTCAAAACTGGCCCAGCCCCAGGGGTCACAAGTTCGAACATAGGAACAAAGAAGGAAAACTTTAAAATTCTTCTTTAATACTGGAAGGCGTAGAGCTTTGATATTTGGTATGTAGTGATTCTCTTTTAAGTTTGTTTGCCCATCTAAGTGCAACAAGTTCATTGAGTTCAAAATTGGGTCATCTTGGGTCATAAACTAGGTCACTAGGTCAAATTAAAGAAATACCTTGTTGGCACTCTCATTATTTGCTCAATTGCCTTGAAAATTAGTTAGAAAGTTTGTCTTTATAGAGTCTCACATAAGATTAATTTGGGTCAACTTGGGTCATAAACTAGTTCACTGGGTCAAATTAAAGAAATACCTTGTTTGCACTCTGGATGCCACATTTATTGCTCAAATGACCTGAAATTTGGCCAGAATGTTTGTCTTGATGAAATACCAGATGAGTTTGGATTTGGGTCACCTGGAACCATAAACTAGGTCACTAGGTCAAAATAAAGAAATACCTTGTGGGCACTCTAGAGGCCACATTATTTGCTTAATTGCCTTGAAAATTGGTCAGAATGTTTGTCTTTGTAAAATCTCACATGAGTCTGAATTTGGGTCAACTGGGGTCATAAACTAGGTCACTTGGTCAAATTAAAGAAATAGCTAGTGGGCACTCTAGAGGCCACATTTATTATTCATTTGATTTGAAAATTGGTTAAAATGTTTCTTTTGATATAGTCAAAGACCAATTCAAATTTGGGTCACCTGCAATCAAAAACTAGGTCACTAGGTCAAATTAAAGAAATATCTTTAGGGCACTCGAGGCCACACTTTTTGCTCAGTTGACTTGAAAATTGGTCAGAATGTTTGTCTTCATGAAATATGAGTTTGAAATTGGGTCACCTGCGATTAAAAACTAGGTCACATGGTCAAATTAAAGAAAAACCTTTAAGGCACTCTACTAAGGTGAGCGACCCAGGGCCATCATGGCCCTCTTGGTTAAATTGTGGTTTCCTATACATCATGATTAGTTGTAAACACAGCTTTACCAGCATTTTCTGCTTATCCACCAATGTTTAGCTCTTTTCATTTAGACCATAAAATAACAGAATTGTTTGGTTATGAGTAGAGTGCATACTGCTAACCCAAACCACATATTCTCTTGTTTTTATGGCTATGCAAAAGAAGGCCCTTGTGGGATAATGAACAATGTGTTTAACCTTTTACCACACAGTCCCGAGTTTTAACGACCCTGAGGAAATAGTCTTTGGAAAACCTTGTGGGAAAAGGAGAAAATGCTGGTAACCAGCATTTTCTCCTTTTCCCTCAAGGTTTTCTACACTTTCACTGAAAATTACAACCCTTTTAATTCAATTTAAAATTGAGTCTGCAAATGCTTTGAATTGGGACCAGCGAGAAATTTTATTGCTTGGTAAAGAGTTATGGGAGAAAATACTGGCTGCCAGCATCTCCCTTTTAAAGACAATCCCATCATCCTAGCCACAATTTAATTGTTGTCAACAAATACCATACTTTCAGTATGGATGAGTCTAAAATTGTGTTGTCTGGTAAAGAGGAAAATTGGATGAACACAAATCTAGATAATAGGGAATTGTGGTCCCCTTTCCCAGTTCACAAAGAACAGTCATGAATACCAAAGCACGTTTAAATTCTGGGTGTGTGATAAAAACATGTTCTGATTGGTCACAATGCAAGCCAATCAGAAGAGTTGTCTTCAAGAATTCAAAATCTAGATGACCTTTTAATTTTTCTTCTAATCATCCCTGCTGTCATCTTTTCAAGTTTGCATTGTTGTGGGTTTATTCAACCCACAGAATGGTCATCATAACTTAAGTTGCTTTTGTAGCGATTGTGGATCAATATCAGACTGTGCAGAACATGTAGTCTGATCTAAGAGTCTCAAACCAAACTATTTTGAGCTATCCTGGCCGGAAGGTGCTTTAGAGCAATCTCAAAGGCTTTTTTTGACGTGTTAAAAATACCTGTATCCATTTCAATTATTTGGGGCTTCATTTGTTGAAAGAATTAGTAAATCTATAAAGACAATCGGTACATTAACCCCTTTCCACACAATTCCAACTTTCAATGTCCCTAAGGAAGTAGGCTTTTGAAAGTATTGTTGGAAACCAGCATCTTCTCCTTTTTCCACAGTGTTTTCAACACTTTCAATAGGAAATTTCAGTTTTTGATTCAGAATTAATTTGTCGTCTGCAAACATTTTCAGTTTGGAATAGTCTAAAATATTGTTGTTTGGTAAAGAGTTAAGGCTTGTACTTTAACCACCCTGAGGATGAAGGCTAATCTGAAAACATTGGCGGAAAAGGAGAAGATGCAGGTAACCACCATTCTTTCTTTTCCAACAATGTTTTCTAACCGTTCAATAATAAATTGTATCATTGTAGTAGCAACAGATACTTTCTTGTTGCAAATGTTTTTAATACATATGAGACAAAAGTTTTGTAGTCTTTTAAAGAGTTAAAAGTCTCGACCTTTTACCAAACGACAAAATTTTGGACTAGACTAAATTAACCCTTCACCAAACAGTCCCGACTTTTAATGACTTTTAAGAAAATAAGGCTTTGAAATCCTTGTGGTAACCAGCATCTTTCCCACTATGTTTTCCTTTGTTTTTTTCAAAGACAGAAATTATCATTTTAGCTACATTTAATTTGTCATGTGCAAAATGTGGTTGAGTCCAAAACTTTGGCAGTTGGTAAAGAGTTAAAAGCATGTGCAGACGACATAAAGTTTGGCTCAAATGATGATTTCTGTCCTGGAGAGGGCATGTTTTCAAGTCTTCTTTCTCAGGGTCATTAAAACTCTGGATGGTGTGGTATAGGGTTAACTCTTTACCACACAGTCCCAACTTTTAACGACCCTGAAAAAGAAAGCTTTTGAAAACATTGTGGGAAAAGGGAAAAATGCTGGTAACCAGCATTTTCTCCTTTTCCCACAATAATTTTCCACCCTTCCCAAAACAAATTCAAATTTACATGTCACATTTATTTTGTCATCTGCAGATGTTTTCAATTTAGATTGGTCTAAAATTTTGTCGTTTGGTAAAGAGTTAAGTGGTAAGGTATCATTGAAACTTATACTTAAATATCTTCGTAATTCCTACAGGTGAAAGTTTGGGTTTTTCACAGGAACTCCAAAATAACCTAACCCTTATACTGAAAATGTGACTTTCTTTTAAGAAATCAAAGACATTTTAGAAAATGAAACACATAATTTCAGTCTTGTATTACTCCACACTGTCTGCTAAAGCACTTGGCATGGTTTAATCCTTTACCACACAATCCTGAGTTTTAAGGACCTTTGGAAAGAAGTATTTTGAAAACGTTGTGAAAAACAAAGAGAAAATGCTGGTAACATGCAGAAAACAAATCAAACATGGCTTAAATCATAGCCCCTGTTTTAGACAGGATGCAAAACATGGCTGGAAATGGAAAAAATGCTGGTTACCATGCTGGGTGGAAATTGTTTGCTAGAGGGCTAACAGGTGTGTGCCTGAAACAGAATCAAAAGTTATACATCATTATAACTTGGCATTTTCCAGTACTGAATTACAAACGCCAAATATTTTCGACTTTTCCAAGTCAAAAGTCTTTGCACACATGAATAACATGTGAATCAAAAGTGGAAATCTGTTTTGGGAAGGGTAGGAAACATTGTGGAAAAAATGTGACAGTGCTGGTTGCCAGCGTTTTCTTCTTGTTTTCATAGTATTTTCAAAAGCTTTCTCTCTCAGGGTCTTTGAAAGTTGGGACTATGTTGTAAGGAGTTAAAGATTTTTCTACATAAATTCCCTAAAATCAGCACTAGGCCATAGAAAATAGCTGCAATATTTGCAGATAGGACATTTAAAGTCAATTAACTGACAGTCTTTACTACACAATCCCGACCCTGAGAAAGAGGCCTTTTGAAAACATTGTGGGAAAAGGAGAAAATGCTGGTAACCAGCATTTTCTCCTTTTCCCACAATGTTTTCTATCCTTCCCAACACAAATTTCAATTTTTGAGTCGCATTTATTTTGTCATCTGCAAAAGCTTTCAATTTGGACTGGTCTAAAATTTTGTCGTTTGGTAAAGAGTTAATAGAACATTTTGATGCTAGAAAATGATCGAAAATGAAAATCACATTGCTATATATTTAACTTTATCTTAACATTCAGTAACCTCAACTTGAATGGAAAATGTAAAATGGGGTCATTTTACGACTTGCCATTTTCACAGTTCAATCACGTATCTGACCACCAAATTTAGCAAGATATACATATGTTTATGGAAGAAAGCATCTGCGACATATGTATAACAAACATATTCCCACTTGGTTTTAAGATGTAGTTAACATCCATTACATAAAATTTCCCCCTGAAGTTTCTTCTGGATAGGAAAAGTATACAAGTAAACAAAGAATCTATATTAGGACCAGTCCTCATTGGCCGTTAATATGGACACATCCAGTTTTAAACTCGGGCAAGAAAACCATCAAAACTAGTATTCAGTGCATGTACCTGACTTCCATGTTCTTGACTGCATCATTTTTTTTCTACAACAAGCAGTCTCGACTTTTAACCCTTTATCACACAATCCTGACTTTTAACAACCCTGAGGAAGAAGCCTTTTAAAAACATTATGCATGTTTTCTGCTTATGTTTTCCTAAGCAGAATGTTTCACCTACTTGACAATTCTGACGCCCTACTTTTAAATATTATGAATATTGCACAATCGTCATTTCATGCTTGAGCCAAAGCATGTTTTTCTTGCATTAAATTTTGTTCAAATCCACATTAGTTACAATTGTTTTTGCTTTGATTGTATTTGTTTTTATGTACTTTCTGGTATATTTGTGTGTGACGAAAATGTCTTAACGTTCTTGATTTGAATATTTGTGACAATGATTAGATAGTTGTCTGCGGTTGGATTTGGAAATTAGCATGTGGGTAAGTAATTTTCCAAAACCAAATATCATGTTAGCTTTAAAAAACTGACAAAGTTAGGGTTATGTGCCAAATTTATCTCATGTGAAATAGTCAATTTTTTCCCCAATCCACTTTGGGACAGGCAAGTTTTCACTGTTTTCTGGTGATCATCTGTATTTTGTGACCATCCAAGTCCATCTTCCCATCCATCAAATAAGGTTGTTTGCTAACAATTCTGCATGTTCTGTGCAGTCTGATCTTGATCAGGTCTGTGAGTCGGGCTTAGCAGCCAAAGGGTTAAACATAAGGTTAATAAATGATGCAAGGGTTGATATGTGGTACTCTTTAAATTAATAATCTTGTAATGAAACAGAGAATTTCATTGCCTTCAGTTTGTCCAAAGACACTCTAAAAGTACAGTACTGAAATTACCAATGAAAATTGTTCTCTCAAATACCAGTAGTAGTGTTTGATGGAAAACATCTTGGTAACTCTAAGGAACATGAAACAATGGTTAAAGGGTCAAAAATAGGTGTGTTGCTCTTCTCAAAGTTTGTCCTTGTTGTTCTTCTTATGTTTAATGTGTAGGACTTGAGAACAGGAGGTCGCTGGTTCGATCCCCGGCTTGGCCAATTTCTTTCTGAGGATTGATGATAGTCATTGTGACAGGATTCATTCCTCTCTCACCGCTGACCATTGTTTCGACAATGGTTATGTTGGAAAGCAGCCAGTGGCTTGGAAAGAATATTGTGCGGAGTACTGGTAAAAGAAACTCCAGGAAAGCATGGATAGGTGCACTGGCCGCTGCGATATTACTAAAATATTGTTGAAAATGGTGTTAAACACTATTCAATCAATCAATCAGTCATTATGTTTAATGTATTGGCAACGAGCAGAACGAAATATTTGAAAGACTTTGCTACTATACTGAAAAAAAAAAATGGTTTAAGAGAATTTAGATAGGTCCAAATTTTAAGAAGGGAGTGGGAGATGGAAGGGAAGGAAGGAAGAGGTTTATTGTGAGCATTGGTCTTATTATTGTGACAGGAAACAATGGTTTCGACTTGGAGTGGCCCTCTTAAAGCAATTACTGGCAGTATTCTTTGATTTGTCTGTTTCCGATCTTGTTATCTTTTAGACTAGAAAATAGTTAAAGAAATCTGATTGGGTGATTAAAAATAGGCATGATGCCTGAAGCTGTGATAGATAGACAATACTAACACTGCCGATTTTCAGTGCCATTTTGCATGTGTGATTCGATTGTTAACGTTATGGTTTAAATGTGGAAGGGTGGATTCAGAAAAAAAATTTGTTTGTTGGACAGAAGATACATACATAACTTATTTAAAGATATGTAACTGTGTCCGAGTACTTTTATGATTACAATTACATTGTTCATTATGGCAACATTAAATTATAATAACACTCCAGAAGTACTACACAACTATGGTAACAGCTATGTAGAAATGGAGACAGTTAATCAGCGAAACTTAAATAATAATTACACATCCAGGGAATCAGCTCATATTTTGCACAATCACAACTTCTGTCATCAGACAGGCTGGTTTCAGTCTCAAGATTTTGCAAACCAGCATGAAGACTATTATTTCAATCACTGCCAGTATACAGACAATTATTACAAGTGGGAGACTTCTGGAACCTTTCATAGAAATAGCGATTATAACTATAGTTATTTATGCAGTGCAAATAGTTATATACAGAGTAGTGGATCTCAGATTGGGTCTCAAGAATCATCTGTAGGACCTGGTGCTTCATCTATAGCTGATTCTACTAGGGGAACCCAGAGAGAGACAAGTTTTGTATCGGATGTCCAAAGTTTCAGGACATATAACCTGTGGCATCAACAGCTTCAGGTCAATAACAGCAATACCAGTGCCAAGGTAGTTGGTGTACGGTTTTGTTGGTTGCAAGCTGGCTCTTTTATCTTCATTAATTGACCAATACAGACCAAATCTTTTGTGCCATCTGCAGCACAAATCTTCTGAAATCATCAGTGGAAAAGGAACAATCCCTTTTTTGCAATGGAATATGTAGCAGATATCATTAACTTTTTACCACACCATCCCAAGTTTTAAAGACCCATGATAAAGCTTTTGAAAACAGCGTGGGAAAAGGAGAAAATGCTGGATACCAATATTTTCTCCTTTTCCCATCATGTTTTCTACCCTTTTAAGACAAATTTTATCATTTGAGCCATATTTAATTTGTCCTGTGCAAAAGCTTTGAATTTGGAGGAGTCTAAAATTCTGTTTTTTGGTACACCATAAACCTATAGATTGCTGGGCACAACCATTGTTGCTTTCACATACAGTTTATATCAAGTTCAGACAAAATGTCCAGTTTGTTTCTGCATATAAACTCTAACATGTTATAAGTGGTCTGACAAAAGCAAAAATTTTTCTGGGACTTAAAATGGCCTTTTCATTAATTTGCTATTTTAAGAATTATTTATTGATATTTTCAAGCCTTCCCAGGTTAAGTTTAATGCTTTAACCAAAGGCATTGTTGGGTCCCACCCAGCCTACTACTGTTGCAAGCCAGGAAACACATGAATTAGTAGGCTTTTGCCATGAATTATAACTGAAGTTTGGACCGGTTGAAAATTTTGTTGACTGGTAAAGATTTAGTCCATTACTGAACTTCTAATATGGTATTATCCATTAGAGCACCAACTAAACCCAACAGACATTTTCAGTGTAGAATAAGACCCAAAATAGTTGTAATTTTATAGTTGCTTTTGTCTATGGTGTTTCAGCTCAGCAAACAGTGTAGATCAAAGATCAGACTGCATGTTTTGTTCTGTCTGATCTACATTGGCTGCAAAGGCAATTATAGTTGTGAAAGGTGCTTTAAAGATACATCCTTACAGCCAAAGAGTGTAAAACTGCTGCAAAAATTTGACATACTGTAGAATGGTTGAACATTTAGTAAACTGTGCAAACATAGATATATTACCAGTATAATTATATTGCATAAGGGACATATACATATTTTGGAAATCTTTGATTTAAAACCAGAAACAACACAACTGTGATTTCTTTGATGGCCCAAGGAAAATGAAATGCATTTTCTATTTGCCATAATTATGCAACCATGTAACTGTCAGGGGCAACATTTGGCATGAAGATACAAGAACGATTATAGTTTGATAAAATAAAGATGAAATGGGTTAAAAACTGGCTTAAAACGAGTTCAGATGTATCTTTAAGGGTTAATTATAGTCTACAAAGATGTAGACTTGTCCAAATTGAAACAATTTGCAGATGACAATTCAAATATTGCTCGAATGATGGAATTTGTCTTTGATAGGGTAGAAAACATTGTGGGAAAAGGAAAAAATGCTGGTTACCAGCATTTTCTCCTTTTCCAACAATGTTTTCAAAAGGCCTCTTCCTCAGGGCCATTTTCAGTATCCCCAAGGTACTTGCATGATACATGTTTAACTTCTTCAAAAAATAATGATTGTGATTAACTTTTTACCAAACAACAGTATTTTAGTTTTCTATTTAAATTGAAAGCTTTTCCATAATACTTTGACAAATTAAATGGGACTAAATGATGAAATTTGACCTTGGAAGGGCTAGAAACATTGTGGAAAAAGGAGAAATGCTGGTAAACAACATTTTCTCCTTTTCTCACTTTGTTTTCAAACACTTTCTTTTTCAGGGTCATTTTCATCACAAGGGATTGTTTGATTAACTCTTTACCACACAACAAAATTTATTTTAGATCTGTCCAAATTGAAAGCATTTGCAGACGACAATTTCAATGTGACTCAAACGATGCCATTGTCTTTGATGGGGTAGGAAACATTGTGGGAAAAGGAGAAAATACTAATTACCAGCTTTTTCTCCTTTTCCCACAATGTTTTCAAAAGGCTTCTAAGCAGGGTCGTTTAAAGCCCAGATTGTGTGGCAAAGTGTTAAAGGTTAAATGATTCTGTAAATATTTCAATATTTATTTTTTCATCCACTATTTAGGTTAGAACAAAGCTTGAGAACCCTACAAGGTACCATGTACTTCAAACACAGAACAACCAGATCAAGTCCTTCTTCAATAACTCTCAGGATCACGCAGCCGGAAGAATCCAGTCTGTGCCAAACTTCCCTCGCACGTCATCTAGCAGTTTCGCCCAGGCACTTCACAGTGGAAGTGCGCCTGTAGACCCTGAACGATCCTTGTTGGGGGGAATGAGCAGCACTGGTACAAGTATATCAGAGGTAAGACTGTCACAGGGTATTCTATCTTTCTTAATTTATTAGCTCCACTGGCCAAAGGCCAGTGGGCTTATGTCATGGCCCTGTGGCCGTTGTGTGTCTATCTGTGAGTGATCTTCTTCTCTGAAACTGCCCATTGGATTTTAACGAAACTTCACAGAAATAGTCCTCTGATGGCCCTCTTCAGAAACTCTTCAAAGAATTTGATTCCTATAAAAACTCTGGTTGCCATGGCAACCGCACTGAAAAATACTGAAAATCTTTAAAAAACTTCTTGTGTGAAACCATAAGGCCTAGGGTTACCAAATTTGGTGTGTAGCTTCATCTAATGGACCTGTACAAAAAGTATTCAAATTATAGCTCTGCAGTCCAAAATGGCCCCACCCCAAGTTTTACATAGATTTATATAGTGAAAACTTTAAATACCTTCTTGTCCTAAAGCATATGGCCTAGGGCTACCAAATTTGGCATGTAGCTTCATCTAAAAAACCTCTACAAAAACTCTTCAAATTATAGCCCAGGGGTCAAAGTTAGTCCCGCCCCATGGGTCACAAGTTTTATGTAGGTTTATATAGTGAAAACTTTTAATATCTTCTAGTCCTAAACCATATGGCCTAGGGCTATCAAATTTGGCATGTAGCTTCATCTAATAGGCCTCTACAAAAAATCATCAAATTGTAGCCCCTGGGTTAAGATTCAGCCCTGCCCCAAGGGTCACAAGTTTTACTTAGGTTTATATAATGAAAACTTTAAATATCTTCTTGTCCTAAACCATATCGCCTAGGGCTATTAAATTTGGCATGTAACTTCATCTTATGGACATTTTCAAAAACTCATCAACTTACAGCCCAAGGGTCAAAATTGGTCCCACCTCTGGGCCCACAAGTTTTTCATGGGCTTCTATGGTGGAAGCTTTAAGTCTTTTAGTCCTAAACCATGTGGCCTAGGGCTACTAAATTTGGCATGTAGCTTTATCTAATAAACCTTTACAAGAACTTTTCATACTATAGCCCCAAGGTCAAAATTGGCCCTGCCCCACAGGTCCAGTTGAGCAATACAGGGCCATCATGGCCCTCTTGTTAATAGATAGTGTAATTTTAGACTTGTCCAAATACTGTATAAAGCATTGTGGGCAAAAATTGAAATGTGGCTGAAAGAAGGAGATTTATCTTTGAGTGTGAAGAAATTGTATAGTCTGTACTCAGCATTGGTGATGTCAATGAAGGAACAGATTTCCAGTGATCAGAGATTGACTGTTAGAGATATGTTCACAGGATTCTTGCAGGTTATCTGGTGTGCACAAGGTGTTGGTTAGGCTTTGAAAACCCTGAGATGGAATACTTTGGAAAACATTGTGGGAAAAGCAGAAAATGCTGGTATCTAGCATTTTCTGCTTTTCCCACAATCTTTTTCATTCTTCCAAAGTTTGAGTTTTTCTTTAGATGGCATGACTGATTAATTATTGTTGTGTGTCTAAATTTAATCCAGGTGGAAAGCTTGTTAAATGACATCGGAGATCTTGATCAAGTGGATCCTGCCTTTGACGATGATCTCAACTCCATCACACCATCCCTCATACAAATGTCTACCACAGTAAGTTGGTTTGTTATATCTAAACCTTTGTTAAACACTCCTCTGTTTTAATGGCCTTTAGATCACAACTGAAAATAATCTATAAAATAGAGCAAATGCTGGTAACAGGCATTTGCTCCTTTTCCCAGTTTTTCATTGTCAAAGACAAAAGCCGTCATTTTAGGTACATTTTATTTGTTGTCTGCAAATGCTTTCATTTTGATGATTCTGAAATTCTGTTGTTTGATAAAGACTTAACCTTCTAGCCAGAAAATTTATGTTTCAACAAGGATCAGTAACATGGCGGGGGAGGGGGGAGGGGCTCAGTAGCAAGCAGCAGGGATGTAGGATTTGAAACCGTGGTGGTCAGGGGTTCAACTTGTGGTATAGCTGAAATGATTATTAAAAGTGGCATAAAACACCATTCAATTCAATCAATCATGAAAAAAGCTTCTCAACACATTGTTTGAGAATGGAGAAACAGTTCTCTAGTATTTACTCTTTTTCCTACAATGTTTTCCACTATTTCAGAGAAAAATCTTACAATTTCAGGCACATTTGATATATCATCTGCAAGTCACACATAGCGTGTCCTTTTGGTAAAGAGTTAACACTTTACCACACAATCCCGAGTTTTAATGACCCTGAGAAAGAAAGCTTTTAAAACATTGTAGGAAAAGGAGAAAATGCTGGTAACCAGCATTTTCTCCTTTTCCTACAATGTTTTCAAATGGCGTCTTCCCCTGGGTCATGAAAACCAGGGATTGTTGGTAAAGGGTTAAGCAAGCACTTTTCACTTAGCTGTTTGCTTTGTATATGTCTGACATTTTCTTCTCAGAATCCTACGCAATCAGAATATGTAAACAGAGCATCAACTCTTACTGTAAAGACAGCCCAGTCAGCACCCACACTGTTACCAGGACAACGCATCAGCACGCCCACAAATTTCCAAACAGAGGAAGATGCCAGGATGTGGTATAAAGAGCGACAAAAAAAGGACAATCACAATATGAGTAAGGACTTTTTCTTTTATTAGAGCATGAAGTTATGAGCCATGCTCTAGCAAAAGGGTGCTTAATACATCTCTGTGATGTATGATACCTATCAAGCCTTCACATTATTATGGATCCATGATAACCACTTTTTTTTTAACAACCAAATTAATCATGAGGAAGAATGGTTTTTGGACAGACAGAAAATCAACCAATAGTGACTTGGGTTGACACTTTTCATAGATGCAACCCCCTTTTCAGAGAACATGGGCCCATATTTTATCACAAAGCAGGGATGCAAAATCTGTTGTCTATGTTGTCTGTATTGTCTGTTACAGGAATGGCCAGTTTAACTGTTCATGTATTCTGTTATGGGGGGTTGGCAAGTCGCCTGTCCGTTTTGTCTGTACTATCCCACAATAAGTCTTATCTTGTTTAACCCTTTACCACACAATTCCGAGATTCTTTCCCAATGAAGGTTTTGAAAACATTGTTGGAAAAGGAGAAAATGCTGGTAACAAACATTTTCTCCTTTTCACACAGTGTTTTTAGCTCCACTGGCCGAAGGCCAGCAAGCTATTGTCATGGCGTTGTGTCCGTCGTGCGTCCATCCGTCCGTTCGTCCGTGCGTGCGTCCGTAAACTTTTTCTTTAAAAAACTTCTCCTCAGAAACTATTGACTGGATTTTTACCAAATTTCACAGGAATGTTCCTTTGGTAGTCCTCTTTCAAATTCCTTCAAATAATTGTGTTCCATGAAGAATTCTGGTTGCCATGGCAACCAAAGTAAAAAACCTTTAAAAATCTTCTCCTCCCAAACCGCTATTTGGATAGCATTATTATTTTGCAGGAATGTTCCTTAGATACAGGTTTACAGAATTCCTTTAAAAGAAAATGATCTGTCAAAAAACATGGCTTTTATGGGAGACTCATTTTCCTTTTATGGTATAAAGTAAAATCTTTGAAAAATTTCTTCTCTAAAACTATTCATTGGATTTCATTGTTGTTTTGCAGGTAAGTTCCTATGGTGGTTGTCTGCCAAATTGTTTCTATGGTGGTTGTATACCAAATTCCTTTTAAAAAAATGATACACCTAAAAACACATTTTTTTATGGACAAGGCTTATATTTCAAAAAAATGTTCTTCTCCAAAACTATTTATTGTGTTAGTTTTATCGACTAACAAAGAAAAAGGAAGAAAATTGGATTGACTTGACCTAGTCAGGGCTGTCCTATTTAAGCCCACACATTTTCCTTGGTATTAAGATCACAATTTACTCCAATGATATGCTATTAGTTAGTACTAGTAATGAAATATCACTATAAATAAGATAAAAGCTTGAGCACCTTTCACAACTTGAGCTTTTCAATTTTGCCTTATTACGAAGCCTGAGTAACCATGCCAAGATAAAAAAGAAAAAGTATTTTAATAACAAAACCCCCATGTTGTAGGTACTTTATAGTCCTTTTGATATAGAACAAGAGAACCTCTGCACTTTTATTAGTTCTGGTAAAGGTTTGTTGACCTACTAATGAGTAAATGCAGAGTGGACAGAAGGGGTGTAAATCCTGGTGACCTGGTACAAAGTGGGACAGGGCTTTACATTTTTGATAAGGCATTAATGTTATCCAGTCAAACTGATCCCGCAACTTCAGTACACCAGAATTAATCTGTGCCCTGGAGCAGGATATTTGATTTATGTAAATGCATTTGTAGATCATTTTGTGTTGTTTGCCACAGAAGACATTCTAACTGTGACAAGTTGATTATTAGGGATTAGGTGTTCATTGTATGCCAGCATATTTCATTCTATCTGGTGTATTGATGTAAGTTGATCTATATTGCTATAACATTCATTCATTTGCCCTCCTAGCTGTTCTTTTAGATTACCCCTTTACCACACAATCACAACTTTTAACGACCCTGAGAAAGACATATTTTCTATATTTTGATGTTTCCCCACCCAAAATGGTTTGTGAAAGGACCTGTTGCAGACAACATATCTTCAAATTAGTAAGACATATATAAAAAAGGATAGAAATTATTGTGGGAAACTAAGAAAATGCTGGTTACCATTTTTTTCTTCTTTTCTCACAAGTTTTTTCCATACCTTTTTTCTTCAGTGAGCTAAAATGCAGGATTGAATGGTAATTGTTAAAAACTTCTTTTCGCCATTATAGAAATATCAGGCCTGTGGAGCGATACAGGCGCTCAAACGCCTCTAGTCTATCCTGTCTGGTACAAATCCCATCATTTGCGCAACATCTAATTTGTCATATGCATAATTATGCTTTCAACTTAGACCAGTTTAAAATTTTGTCGTTTGGTAAAGAGTTAAAGTAAGTTTCCAAGAAAAGTGCTTTATCTTTCATTCCTTTGGACAGATAAATTTTGAATGTTTGAGTCTTATGTTTAATTTTGCCTCTCCTGTGGTGTGTGCTTCATTGGTTAACTTTTGTAATCTGCAAAAGATTTCAATTGAGACAAGTCTACATTTTTGTTGCATGGTAATGAGTTAAACCTGTCTTTCTGGTCACCTCTTGTAAACATATATTCTGTCTTACAAGGCCAGTGTTTCACCCCAAATATTTTGTCTTATGAGGCCAGTGTTTCACCCCAAAATATTTTGTGTTTTGAGGCCAGTGTTTCACCCCAAACCATTCTTTCTTGAGGGGCCAGTGTTTCAACCCAAAATATTCTGTCTTGTGAGGCCAGTGATTCACCCCAAAACATTCCATCTTAAGAGGCCAGTGTTTTACCCCAAAATATTCAGTCTTGGGAGAGCAGTGTTTCACTCCAAAATATTCTGTCTAACAAGGCCAGTGTTTCACTCCAATATATTTTGTGTCACAAGGCCAGTGCTTTACTCTAAAATATTTTTGTTACAAGGCCTGTGTTTCACCCTAAATATATTCTGTGTTTTGAGGCCAGTATTTCACTCCAAAATATTCTGTGTTGTTCGGCCATTGGTTCACCTCAAAATATTCTGTGTTACAAAGCTAGTGTTTCACTCCAAAATATTCTTGTTACAAGGCCTGTGTTTCACCCAAAAATATTCTGTGTCACAGGGCCGGTGTTTCACCCAAAAATATTCCATGTTTCAAGGCCAGTATTTCACCCCAAAATATTCTGTTTTATGAGGCCAGTGTTTCACCCCAAAATATTCTGTTTTATGAGGCCAGTGTTTCACCCCAAAATATTCTGTGTTACAAGGCCAGTGTTTCATCCCAAAAATATTCAGTGTTATGAGGCCAGTGCTCCACCCCAAAATATTCTGTGTTACAAGGCCAGTATTTCACCCCAGAATATTCTGTCTTTCGAGGCCAGTATCTCACCCCAAAATATTCTGTCTTACGAGACCAAGGCCAGTGTTTCACCCCAAAATATTCTGTCTTGGGAGGCCAGTGTTTCAACCCTGAAATATTCTGTGTTTTTCCCTAGAATATTCTTTCTTAGGAGGCCAGTGTTTCACCCCAAAATATTCTGTCTTACAAGGCCAGTGTTTTTCCCCAAAATATTCTGTCTTACGAGGCCAGTGTTTCACCCCAAAATATTCTGTCTACGAGGCCAGTGTTTCACCCCAAAATATTCAGTGTTATGAGGCTAGTGTTTCACCCCAAAATATTCAGTGTTACGAGGCCAGTGTTTCACCCCAAAATATTCTGTCTTAAGAGGCCAGTGTTTCACCCCAAAAAATTCGGTGTTACGAGGCAAGTGTTTCACCCCAAAATATTCAGTGTTACGAGGCCAGTGTTTCACCCCAAAATATTCAGTGTTACGAGGCCAGTGTTTCACCCCAAAATATTCAGTGTTACAAGGCCAGTGTTTTACCCCAAAATATTCTGTCTTATGAGGCCAGTGTTTCACCCAAAAAAATTTGGTGTTACGAGGCCAGTGTTTCACCCCAAAATATTCAGTGTTACAAGGCCAGTGTTTCACCCCAAAATATTCAGTGTTACGGGGCCAGTGTTTCACCCCAAAATATTCTGTATTACTAGGCCAATGTTTTACTCAAAATTAGCTCCTTCTATAACTTTTTTTTTTACCACACAACAAAACTGTTAAATGCGTCCACAGACTACAGTTTTAGCTTTGGTTTAATGATGGAATTTCTGTTGAAAGGATAGAAAGCATTGTGAGAAAAAGATTAGACCTAGTTACCTTGTTTTTGACTAAATGTGACCTATTTTCACTCTCATCTGAGATATTACCAAAAAAACAATCTGACCGACTGGTAACCAGCATTTTCTCCTTTTCGGACAATTGTTTTCAAAAGTGTTCTCCCACCAAGTCTTTATAACAATCATGTTTTAACAACCCTGGATAAAAAGCCTTCTGAAAACATTGTAGGAATCAGTGTTTTCTCCTTTTCCCACAATCTTTTTTGCCCTTTCAAATACAGATTCCATTATTTGAGCCACCTTAATTTTGTGGGCTGCAAATGCTTTCAAAATGGACATGTCAAGAATTTGGTCATTTGGTATCAAGAAATGAACAGGCACATTTCAATTTTCTCTTGGGTGCTTGTTCAATACAGGTTTGACTGTAGTTTGTAAATGTTCTTTTTGTATAGTTGAGAGACGACGTAGATTCAACATAAATGACAGAATCAAAGAACTTGGAACACTCTTGCCTAAATCAGTAGATGTGTAAGTTAATTGTTTGTTTGGTGTTTAGTGCCATTTTCAATATTAACTTGGTTATATCATGGGGGCAGTGCGACTATCCATGCTTTCCTTTTTTTCCAGTACATTGCACAACATTCTTTCAAAGCCACTGGCAGCTTGTCCACCTACACATATCTGAAAAAAAAAAATAAAGTACCAGGTAGTGAAAAAGAAACATAAGCCTGTCACAATGACAATCATCAATCCCTGGAAAGAATTTTACTCAGCTGGGAGTTGAACATTCCACAACTGGAATTTGAACATGTGTGTGATAGACTGAGCTACCAGGCTTGACTATGAATGTTAACCTTTTACCATACAATCCTGAATTTTTTCAACCTGGAAAGAGAAAACTGTTGAGAACATCGTGGGAAAAGGTGAAAATGCTGGTAACCAGCATTTTCTCCTTTTCCCATAATGTTTTATACTCTATTACAGACAAATTATATCATCTTTTACACAGCTTAGGTAGAGAGCTTTGATAATCATTGTTGGAAAAGTAGTGATTTCTAGTGTAAAGGATGCACTCCTTTTTACACAATGTTTTCCATTTTTCTGAAAAAGTGATATTTTACTTTCATTTCAGTGTGTGTATTTTGTGTAATTTTAAATAGTTTTGGTGAGATGTAAAAATTTTTTACAGTAAGGGACTCACTCTCTACCAGACCCTAAAATCCTCCTTTTCCTACAATGTGTTCTACCCTGACAAATTCTGTGAATTTAGCCATATTTGATATGTTGTCTGCAAATGCTTTCAATGTGAAGAAGACTTAGTCCAAAAGTTTGTCATCTGATAGTGACTGAACTGATATGTTTGTGCCATTTTATGTAAATGAAATGCAATTTTCAATATATATATGACCTGTGCTCTGTGAAAAGGGGCCTTAATGAATATGCGAAAAGTATCGACCCAGGTCAGCCTGCACAGTCCGTGCAGGCTGACCTGGGCCAAAACTTTTCGCTATTGGTCAATTCTCTTCATGTCCAAGGACCAGTCTACCTTATGATTAAGTCAGTTAGTAAAAAAAGTGGCTATAACGCATCCATAATTATGTGATGGCTTGCTTGGTTTCATGCATCTTGGTGATGCATTAAGCCCCCTTTTGCCAGAGCATGGCTCATATGTTTACCATGAAACAGATATAGAAAATTTTTGTTTGTTTCTGTCATTGCAGAGATATGCGCCAGAACAAAGGTTCCATTCTAAAAGCTTCAGTTGACTATATCAGAAAGCTTAAAAAAGATCAGGATAGAATGAAGGAACTAGAAGAAGGGAAGAGAAAAGCAGAGATCCTAAACCGACGAATGCTCCTCAAACTACAGGTAACCATTTCTGAGTACAAATAGATGAGCAATGCTCTGTGAAAAGGGGGCGTAATGCATCTGTGAAAAGTATTGATCCAGGCCAGCCTGCGCAGGCTGACCTTGGCCGAAACTCATTGCTATTGGTCAATTTTCTATAGGTCAAAGGACCAGTCTACCTTATGATACAGTCGGTTGTTAGACAAAATGAATTTTATGGATCTTTGAGTGTGTGATGTCTTGCTTGGTATGAGGCATTGTGGAGATGCATTAAGCCCCCTTTTACCAGAGCATGACTCAGATACTTGTGCTTTAAGTGTTTTAACTATACTGGAGAAATAAGCTGTAAAAACATGATGGGCAAAGGTGAATTTGCTGGTAACCAGCATTTTTAGCTTGGCTGTTTTTGAAGAAAACTTCCAGGTATTGCCATAGCCCTGTTGGCAGTGTCGTCTTGCAAAAATTTTGACTTTTCGTAATATCTCTGTTATTAGTGAAGATATTTACTTCAGACTTAGACTATTTGTTAACTACTAAAAGGGGAACTCCTAGAACAAAGGCAGGTAACAATCAGAATATTTTTGATACAGTTATGCCCCTTTTTCAACTTAGAATTTTCACTGAAAACCCCGAAAGTCCTTAAGTGTGGCTGAAATGATTGGATCTGTTCCGAAAAAGGTAGAAAACATTGTGAAAAAAGAGAAAATAATGGTTACCACTATTTGCAGCAGACAAACTAGAAAAAAGAATGTAAGATATAGATAAACAACATAAATAGTAGTTTAACCCTTATCCCGCTATGCAAGTCAAAATGAAACTTTGAAGACGAGAGTAAAAACCCAAATAATGTTATTTCATACTTATATTTTTTTTTAGAACAATATCTCATTATAGGACAGCATAGATCCAAGATCAGACTGCACATTCTGTGTAGTCTGATCTTGATCTACACTGTCCTCAAAAGGTCAGTGAGTTGCACTTAGCAACCTAAGGGTTAACATTTGAAATCACTCTGGCAGAAGGTAAAATTTGCATTAAATTTTGCAGACCAGAAATAAAAATGTAACTTACAACAAATACACGATGGAAGTTGTTTTAAAAAGAGGTAGAAAACATTGTGTAAAACTTAAAAGGATAAAATTTGGGTTAACAGCATTTTCTCCTTTTCCAACAATATTTTCTACTATTCCAAAGACAGAGGTATTTTATAGTCTACACTAGATTGGTTGTCTGCAAATGCTTTCAGTTTAGATAAAATCTAAAATTGTGTTGCGTGGTAAAGAGTTAACCCTTTACCACAAGGCATTATTTTAGACATTTCCAATTGAAAGCATTTGCAGATGACAAAATAAACATGATGCAAAAATTGAAAATTGTTTTTGGAAGGATAGAAAACATCGTGGATAAAGGAGAAAATGCTGGTTACCAGCATTTTCTCCTTTTCCCACAGTGTTTTCAAAAGCCTTCTTTATCAGGGTCATTAAAGGGCAGCATTGTGTTGTAACAGTTAAATAAGACTCAAGAAAAACTTTCAAATGTACATGATAAGGGTAGGTGGGTTAATTTATTGTTTCTGTATTTTCTATAGCAACTACAGTTATTCATCCAGTCTCAAGGTTTACATACAGGCCTCCAAGAAGATATTAACCCCCTTACAGCCATGCAACCAGATTCTTTACATAACTTAACTGTACAACCTGTGAAAAAAGAAACTGTGCAACAGAATACCTGTGTTCAGATAAAACCTCCATTTCCAACGACACTGAACCTGGATGAATACATGGACGACACGCCAGACTTGTCGTCAGACCCAATGCTGTCATCTCAACCGGTCAGTCCGTATATGGAAGATGACCAAATGGACTTGGGGTTGCTTCATTAGTGGTTGATATCATGATACACGTAATGGCTGTTACATTCCTAGGGAGGAACACTTTCAAGTTTCCCCACCTCCTTTGTGAGGAACATTTCCAAGTGTCCTCAACATCATTGTGAGGAACATTCGCAAGTGCCCTCACCTATCCTAGGAGGAACATTTCCAAGTGTTCTCACATTCTGTCTATGTTCATCCTTTAACCCTTTATCACACAATCCCGACTTTCAACGACCCTGAAAAGGAGGCCTTTTGAAAACATTGTGGGAAAAGGAGAAAATGCTGGTAACCAGCATTTTCTCCTTTTCCCACAATGTTTTCTACTCTTCCCAAAACAAATTTCAATTTTTTAGTCAGATTTATTTTGTTGTCTGCAAAAGCTTTCAAATTGAACTGGTCTAAAATTTTTTGGTGTGGTAAAGAGGTAAGAGAAGATGAAATTTTAGACTTTGCAGACAACAAGCTTAATAATGCTCAGTTGACAGTTTGTTGTCTTTGTATTAGGTAGAAAACAGCAAGGAATGTTTTCAAAGGGTGGTAGAGGGATTTTCTGGAATAAAAGCTTAACCCTGAGAGCGCCATTCACAATTTTAGCCAATGAAGATCAAGATCAGATTGCACAGAATATGCAGTCTGATCTTTGATCTGCTTTGCTAAGGCATTGTGGGCAAAAGCAGTCTTGAATTTGAACTTTTTAGTTCTTATTTCTAGACTGAAAATGACCATCAAGGTTATTCAGTCCTATGAAGATTAACCCTTTACCACACAATCCTGAGTTTTAATGACCCTGAGAAAGAGGCCTTTTGAAAACACTGGGGGAAAAGGAAAAAACGCTGGTAACCAGCATTTTCTCCTTTTCCCCACAATGTTTTCTGCCCAAGCAAAGACAGAGTACATCATTTGAGCTACAGTTAAATTGTTGTCTGTGATGCTTTCAAATTGGACTAGTGTACATTTTTGTCATGTTATAAAGGGTGAAAGTCAACCTTTTACAAAATCAGATATTCTGCAACCCTTCACTGGCTACTGGGCTTTTGGACTTACCTAGATCCAAAGATTCTGTAGAAAAAAAAAGACAAAGTCTGATATGGAGAAAGAAAAGAAAGCACCGGGATTCTGTAGAAAAAAAAAGACAAAGTCTGATATGGAGAAAGAAAAGAAAGCACCAGGATAAGTCGAGAAATTGTTCTTATCATGCAATTTTCAATTTGTCACAGTGTTTTCATATACAGGTGTGAGGGAAGGTACAACTCTTTCTTTATATTTGTTAACCCTTTACCACACATCAAAATTTTTGACTCATATAATTATAATGAAGGCATTTGTCGAGGAGAAACTAAACATGGTTCAAATGATGAGATTTGTGTCTGAAAGAGTGGTAAACATTTTGGGAAAAGGAGAAAATGCTGTTTACCAGCATTTTCTCCCTTTCCCTAAATTATTTCAAAAGCCTTCTTCCGCAGCATCATTAAAAGTCTCAGTTGTGTGGTAAAGGGTAAAAGCTAAAAGGGCATAAGAGTTTCCATAGAAAGATAAAACATTATTTTACTACAACTCTTAGTCATTTCTTGCTTCTTTGTAAAGCTTATTGTTTAATATGTAACAGTACAAATAAAACTGAGCCACACTCTTGTAAAAGGTGGCTAAATGCATCTCCCTGAACCATGATACCAAGCAAGTCATATTATTGTGGATCCATAAAATCTGTTTTGTGTAACAACCGATGAATTCATGCGGAACACTGGTCCTTTGACATGCAGAAAATTTACCAAAAGCAAAAAAAAGTTTCAGCCCAGGTTAGCCACACAGGCTGACCTGGGTCGATACTTTTTGCAGATGCATTTAACCCACCTTTTCACAGAGCATGGCTCATCTATTTTCGCCATCCTATTGACAGTCTTTCAGAAAAACGTTGCTGATTGAAAAAAAGTCAGCTTACTTTAGCGATAGTTTTAGGGTGACGACTAGGCCTTTTACTGTTAAAAGGATTTGTGTGCAATACTCTTTTTATTTCTTACAGTGCCCAATAGACCAACCCTTTACAAAAAACCACTTGTTTTAACCCTTTACCTCACGACAAAAATTTTAGACTGTTCCAAATTGAAAGCATTTGCAGACAACACATTAAATGTAGCTCAAATGATGGTATTTGTGTTTGAAAAAGAAGAGAACATTGTGGGAAAAGGAGAAAATGCTGGTTACCAGCATTTTCTCCCTTTCCCACGATGTTTTCAAAAGGCTTCTTGCTAAAGGTCGTTAAAACTCAGGATTGTGTGGTAAATGGTTACTTAGGCTGAGGAAGAAGCTTTTTGAAAACATTGTGGGCAAAGGAAAAAATACTGTTGACCAGCATGACCTCCTTGTCCGACAGTGTCTTGTAATCTTGCTATGATATATGGAATCATTTGATTTATTGGCTTCAAATCTTTTATCCCTTTACCACACAATCCTGAGTTTTATCGACCTTGTGAAGGAAGCCTTTTTAAAACATTGTGGGAAAAGGAGAAAATGCTGGTAACCAGCATTTTCTCCTTTTCCCACAATGTTTTCCACCCTTTCCAAAACAAATTTCAGTTTTTCAGTCACATTTATTTTGTCATCTGCAAATGCTTTCAATTCGGACCAGTCTAAAATTTTTACATTTGGTAAATAGTTACAAGGGACAAGAACATTTCCAAATTTTTTTTTTATCATCTGGTAAACAGTTGAATTGACATTTACAGTAGAAAAAGGGATCCAAGATATTGCAATTGCAAGGCATTGTTTTTAGAGTACATCTCACAGTAGAAAATATGTACTCAGGATCAGACTGTAAAATCTCTACAGTCTGATCTTGATGTAAACTGTCTGCAAACTTATCCAAAGTTGTTTTCAGTCTGGCACTGTATGGGATAAATCCAGTTTTTAGTATTTGTTTTATGTTGATTCTTTTATGATACTTTTAAAATTAGCCATGCTCTGGCAAAAGGGGCTTTAACCCTTTACCAGACGACAAAATTTTAGCCTTGTCCAAATTGAAAGTATTTGCAGACGACAATTTCAGTGTGGTTCAAATGGTGCAGTTTTCTCTTGATAGGGTGGAAAACATTGTGGGGAAAGGAGAAAATGCTGCTTACCAGCATTTTCTCCTTTTCCCACAATGTTTTCAAAAGGCTTCCTTCCCAGGGTAGTTAAAAGGTTGCATTGTTCGGTAAACGGTTAATGCATCTCTGTGATGCATGATACCAATCAAGCCATCACATAATTACGGTTCCATGATTTAACAACGGACTGTATCATGAGGTTCACTGGTCCTTTGACAATAATGAATAATAATGAAAAGTTTCTGACCAGGTCAGCTTGCGCAGGCTAACCTTGGTTGATACTGTTTGGAGTTGCATCTAGCCCCTTTTCACAGAGCATGGATGAAATATATTTCTACGGATGCCATAGTAGTTTTAAAACATTTTTGCTGTTAAAGCTTATTCATCTATCATCTATAACCCTGTACCAAACAATCCCGAGTGTAACAACCTTGAGGTAGAGATTTTTAGAAAACATTTTGGGAAAAGTAGAAATGCTGGTAACCAGCATTTTCTACTTTTCCCACAATGTTTTCTACCCTGTCAAAGAATTTCAGCTCATTTGTACCACTGTCAGATTTGTCATCTGCAGGTGCTTTCAGTTTTTTAAGATACTAAAATTTTTGGTTTTGGAAAGGGTAAAACCGTTAGGAGTGCTAAATTAATGATATGGAACATGTAACAACAGCCTAAATATTGAAATTTCAGGGCTGTTTGGTCAGAATTGGGCTAGAATTTTGAAATACAGTACATTCTGCAGTCTGATCTTGATCTACAAGATCTCCAAACATATCATCAGTGCTTAGCACTCTGAAGGTTCACCCATTACCACATGCAGAGAACTTATGCCAACCCTTTTTTGAAAAATGTTATTCCAAAATGAGAAATTGCTTATTGAAGTCTCTTAGTTGGGTTTGTCTCAAGCAGTGGCCCCTTTTCCCACAATGCTTTCCTAAAGCTGCAAAGTGCAAGGTTGTAGAGTCATTTTCTGGTAGTAATGGTTTAACCCTTTCAGTACCATCTCAAAAATTCTACTCTTTTCAAGGTCTAAAAATTGGTTTAAAAGTTGGTTTCCGCTGCTATTGAAGATGATTATGGTCAAAAGTAAGCAGCAGTTGGCGGACTTGATAGATCTTACCTTGATCTATGCCGTCCACAACAGATACTCAACTAACTCAAGGCTACTAGTAATGAAAGAGTTAAGTAAATCCCTGTGTTTAAAATATGCAAAATATTATCTCACTATCTCAATAGATTTTGTATTTACTACGTTGTCACCTGTGGATGACTGGCTTTCACTTGCGGATCACTCATGAAAGCATTGTGGCAAAACAAGAAATTTGTACGAGTCAAGCAATTTCTCTTTTTGCTGCAATGTTTTTTATGCATGAATACCATGGCAACAAGCTCATATTTTCACAATTATCAATCATAAACTCTCCCTCATAGTGTTTCTTATAAAAAATTGTCCAGGGGTCATTATAGTTGTTTTGTTTGTTTTTGCTATGTTTGTTTGGTTCTATCATGAATTAGAATGTGTATGAAAATGATTGGTTGGTTGGTTGGTTCTAAAATTGTCTACTCGAACTCACAACCTTGTGATACAAATTTCACAATTTTATCGACAATTCGATTTTTAATGACGCTGGAAGTGAATGCTTTTGAAAATATTGTAGGACAAGGACAAAATACTGGAATCCAGCATAACCCAGCATTTTCTCCTTTTCCTGCAATGGTTACCGGCATTTCTTCCTATTCTCACAGTGTTTTTAAAAGCCTTCATCCTCAGGATCGTTAAAAGTCAGGATTGTGTGGTAAAGGGTTAAGGACGATGAATATGGTCCCGTTGGTTGGCGTATACTTATCATTAAATCTGTGCCAGACAACCAAATTTTAGACTTTGCCAAATTGAAAATATCTGCAGGCAACAAATTAAATGATAGAATGTAGAAAGGGTAGAAAGGATTGTTGGAAAAAAAGAGAAAATGCTGGCTACCAGCATATTGACCTTTACTTACTAAATTTTCAAAAATTGTTTTCAGCAGGGTAGCTGAAAAAATGGATTGTGTAGTAAAGTGTTATAAAACAATTTTAAAATTTAATATGTGCTAAATGAGAAATGGACATATTCATTGGTTCATTAGTTGTTAAAGGTTGAAAAATGTTTTTTCATCGTGGGTAAAGTAATGGGTAAGCATTTTTTTCTGAGCGCAGGACCAAACACAATTGATGTTTCATTCAAAAGCATGTTAGAATTCAGAAGATTTTGTTGTATGTTAGTGCGTGTCTTTTATGCATGTTTATGATTGATATTATTAATCCACATACATTTAAATAAGCCATACTCTGGCAAAAGGGGCTTAATGCATCTCCGTAATGCATGATATCAAGCAAGCCATCACAGTATTATACATCCCAAAAATCTGTTTTGCATAACGACCTACTGAATCATGAGGTACACTGGTCCTTTGACATACAGAAAATTGACCAAAAGCAAAAGGTCTCAGCATAGGTGAGCCTGCGCGGATTGCGTAGGCTGACCTGGGTCGATACTTTTTGCAAATGCATTAAGCCTCCTTTTCACAGAGCATGGCTCAAATACATTGTGATACGCCATAAATTTATGTATATAGATAATGTACATGTTTCATGTTGCAGACAAAATTACATTTGTTGCACATATTTGAATGATAAGAACCGGTATTTTGTTCATTATTTTAGCTTAACTCTTTGCCAGTCGACAAAATTTTAGACAGTCCAAATTCAAAGCTTTCGCAGACAACAAAATAAATGTTACTCAAAAATTGAAAATTGTTTTAGGAAGAGTAGAAAACATTGTGGGAAAAGGAGAAAATGGTGAATACCATCATTTTGTCCTTGTTCCACAATGTGTTCAAAATGTTTTTTCCTCAGGGTCTAAAATTTTGTCTTATGTTAAAGGCTTGATCAAACATTTCCAGCCAGTAGATAAAACCGTAATATTGCCCTCTCAAAGTGGATTTTGCATGAAAAAGCATCACAGTATCAGACAGTGTAGTTTAAAGATCAGACTGCACATTTTGAACTTAAATTATTAATCGAACAGATTGACCTGAAATTGACATTTATGCAAAGAATAATTAGAGAGTGAATATTTTTATCATCGTGTATAATCGGACGGTACGGAAATTCTATTAACGGTAAATCTCGGGTTTGACCCCTTCAGAGCCATAGTCAAATTATGGACCTTCTGTTGGATGACATGGATCAAAATCAAACTTCAAAGAAAGTGCATCTTTGATCAATGTCATCCGCCAGGTATTACCAATTTAAACCAACAAAATCGTGTTATTTCAGATATTTTAAGTATTCTTTAAAGGTATGATAAATCTATAGCCGCATTAAGAGGAAAAAATCGTTTACATTGTTTCGCAGTCAGACGGTAATAGCCGAAGCTAAGTTTGGACAGTAATTCAAGCGTGTAATATATGGCGTGCAACACACGAGAGGGGGCCTTCGGACATTTGCGTAAAGTGTTGTTTCGGATTAGCCTGCGCAGTCCGCGCAGGCTAATCCGAGATAGCACTTTACGACAACATAAGATTTTTTCATACAGTAGACTTTCGTGAAACAGAAAATCGCACAAAAACAGGAAGTGTCGTCTTGGATTAGTCACAGACTGCACAGGCTGATCTGGGACGACACACTTTTACGCATATGTCCGAGGGCCCCTTTTCGTGTGTTGCATGCCATATGGTAATAGAGGTCAGTTATTTCATGTCAATTTGTTCGAGTAATACACTGTTTGCAAAATTCCATTTAGCCTTATCCTGCTAAATAAATGAAATGAGACTTTCAAACCAATAGTAAAAACCCAAATGTTGTTTCAAAGGTATACTTTGGGAAAAATATCTCCGTGTCGGACAGTGTAGATCGGAGATAAGACTGCACGTTCTGTGCAGTCTGATCTTGATCTACCTGTTCGCAAAAGGTCAGTGAGTCGCGCTTAGCAGCCTAGGGGTTAAGCCTTTACCAAACAGTTCCAACTTTTAATGACCCAGGGGAACAGGCTTTCGATAATTTTGTGGGAAAATGAGAAAATGCTGGTAACCAGCATTTTCTCCTTTTTTTTTCCAACAGTGTTTTTAACCCATCACAGAGAAATCTCGTCATTTTAGCTTTATCTAATTTTTCGTCTGCAAATGCTTTTAATTTGGGCCAGTCCAAAATTTTGTTGTTTGGTTAAGGGTTTAGTTACATTAAGCAGCCTGGGTGTTGATCTTACACTTTGTTTAAATAATACAGATATGCTTGACTTTAGTAATAGAGATTGGCAACATTTTATATTTTTAATATGTAATAAATGAATATCTGACACAAAGAAGATTTTTTCAATACTCGACAGTGTTGTTTCTTTTCTCCTTTTCCTCTCCGAAACAGGCCTATGTTCTTCATGAAGCTGAGGAAGAAAGCTTATAAAAATATGGGAAAAGGAGAAAATGTTGGTGACCAGCACAAGGATTTTTATCTTTCAAAGTCAAATCCTATCATTTTAGCAACGTTTGATTTCACAATCTGACAATGTTTGGCTACGAATGTTTAAAATGGCCTTGTAAAATATACTCGTGTACTTACACACCAAAGAACATCTAGTCAGGATGTGCTGGGTTAAGCTAACAAGAATGTTACTTTGGCCACAATTCTTACAATTATCACCATAATATGAAATAAATATACACGTATTCAGCTGCGCTGTATAAAAACAAGAATATGAAATAATTTACGTCTTGCAAAATGCCAGATAGGACAAAAAATGAATTTAGTCTGTATTTCCCCGTAGGGTTAAAACTGGCAATATGAGGTGGTGGTATCCCACTCGTGGATAAAGTACTTAGAAACTTCGGAATTGACGGCTAGCGGACATCCTTGCTTGGAAGTATACTTGCATTTTTGTAAATCTGCTAAACGTAGTACAGATGAAACAAATGTAGTATCCTTCAACATCAGACAGAAAGACAAAACATTCACAAATACAATTTACACAGGGATGCAAAAGAAATACCGGTAGTTGCTTGACAACACCATTTACTTCTATACGGCAAAGTTTACCCAGAAATGATAATTTTCTTACATTAATTTCAGCCTAAATATGCAAAGCACCTAGCATACCGAGCACGGTTTCTCTCCTGGTAGTGTTCTAGACAAAACCTATAGGTCCTTTCCGAATCAAGCCTGTCGTTTTACGATAGCGAGAAAGTACGATAAGCGGTGAATAGATTTTGACCGCTCCTATGAATTCTGTCCATAGCCACACCAGAGAATGAGTCTCCATTTTCTCTGTGTAAATTTAAACCTCAAGCTGCTAAGCGCAACTCACTGACCTTTTGCGGACATTGTAGATCAAGATCAGCCCACAGAAAGTGCAGTCTGATCTTGGATCTACACTGTCTGATAGGGAGATATTGTTCTTCAAAGGATAAGTTTGAAATAGCATTATTCGCTTTTTACTGTCCCCTTGAAACTTTTGTCTAACTTGTTTAGCAGGATAAGGGTTAACATCAAGGTAAAGTTTATTGTTTATTGTATTTATTGCAAACGATGCATAAATGATTATACTCCCCCTTTCCATCATATTCAGCCGAACCACCCAGTGGCTCAGACGCTAGCGTACAGGACTTGAGAACAGGAGGGCGCAGGTTCGATCCCCGCCTCGTCGAATTTCTTTCCGAGGATTGATGATAGCCATTGCTATGGGATTCATTCCTCTCTCATCGCTGACCATTGTTTCGACATTGGTTATGTGGGAAAGTAGCCAGTGGCTCATTATCTTCTGCTAGGTGGCATTTTTCAAACACGTAACCTATCTGATATGGGCATTCTGGGTACAGTACCGGACTATTTTTCAAGGCGGGAATCAGTGCAACGAATTTCAAAATAAAATTTAAGTTTACTCTCTAAAACCTACCTTGTACGAATCAGCCAGCCATGGTTAGCTAGCATATAACCTATGCACCAACCATTTATAATTATAAGCCCCTATAAGCTTGGGGAAAAGCCCCGGTGTAAACCCAGCAAGGTGAGGACGTGATTTATGTTGACAGTCTTGAACAAATCCCGGTTTTCCCCGCGTCTGTATATTTCCCCCATTTGAAATCATTTTGTTTTTTAAGAAAATTGTAGCAAAGAACTGGCTTAATATTTCCACAGACGTACTACTTATTGCCATTTTCCGCTGCACTTTTAAAGAGGCAATTTACGCACTGCGTATTATACCTAATTGTTAATTAACATTATTTCAGTTATATCGCGGCGGCCAGTGCACCTATCCATGCTTTCCTGGAGTTTCTTTTACCAGTACTCCGCAAAATATTCTTTCCAAGCCACTGCTGCTTTCCCACATCACCATCGTCGAAACAATGATCAGCGGTGAGAGAGGAATGAAACCTGTTGCGATGACTATCATCAATCCTCGGAAAGAAACTGGCCAAGCCGGGGATCGAATCAGCGACCTCTTGTTCTCAAGTCCTGTACACTACCGACTGAGCTATGGGGGCTTGACGTATTATACCCAATATTAGTCCATTATTTTACCAGTGATGCGTCATAGCAGACGAGTCAAATTTTCGAAGAATATGACATGCGCAGACAACGGCCAGTGGCTTGGAAAGAATATTGTGCGAAGTGCTGGTAATAGGAACTCTGGAAAAGCATGGATAGGTACACTGGCTGCCGCGATATAACTGAAATAATGTTTAAAATGGCTCAAACGCAAAACAATCAATCAATCATATTCATTTCACAAATGGACCATTTATGACAATACCACATGCCTCAAATTAACTCCATGTCTGCGTTACAGGTCACAATGACAGATTTCTGAGCATTACACTGTTAATCCTACCTCCACTAACAAGTAGTTTTTAGCGGACACCGAAGAGCGACAGTGGACTGTGGACTGTTATGCGCGGTTGTCTCAACAAATCACAAAGCGATAACTGCTGTATTCAAAGGGAAACTGTTCGGAATTTTATTGTCAAAGCATGTACGATAATTTACTAGCAGTTCAACTTAACTTCATTCCTCATGTAGACTATTTCAGTAAATATGTATGCTGCTTTGACACATACAAACCTTTGATGTATCCAAATTTGAAACTACAGATTTGTTTTCCTGTGAGATCAATAGTGTCCCTTTAAAGGTTTAAATACCATTTGAGATCTCTGCACACACACACACAAACACACACACACGGCTACGCAACAAAAATTTGTGCTAGCAGGCACACAAACTATTATCCATTAGGCAAACTCGGTTGATCTGTTAATACGATCTCTCGGCTGTATTAGGATGGGTGATCAATAATCACATACGCCTCACATGTCTTCGCCTAAAACAGACGGCTTTACTGCTTTTAAAACAATGGGACTTCGCTGAAAAAGGATTTTTTTTTATTACAAGACACATCATGAACAAGAGCTCCTCATTTGGTCAAATTATAGACATTAGAACATACTGACGAGCACCATTTATGTGCAATAAAATGCCGCTGCACTTCCCCTTTAAATGGAGCATGGACTATCCTTAAAAAGCACGTGCACTTTTTACTACCTGTATGGACATATCGTAAATCGTAAGTACATTTGAATCCGGTTTTATCAGCTCACATGAGAGGAATATGCTTGAGATGAGTTACTGTGATCACTTGCTGTCCGTCGTTTGTCCGTACGTCTGTCCGTCCTTTCGTCCGTCTACAATTACTTAAAGAAATTCTCTTCATAAATTCAAATCAAATATTTTTAAGAGACTCGTGCTCGATGTTAGTAAGACATCATTGTTTAAATGGTCTTGGTCACGTGACCCAGGTGGCCGCTGTTACTATATTTATCAGAAACCTTTAAAAAATATCTCCACTCGAACAGCGAGTCAGATGCTGTTCAATCTTAGTACTGATTATAACTATCAGATGTACTACAAAGTCTACTAAAATAATTGACTAAGGATGACCTTCGGCCTACTATCGGAAGGTAAAATTGGGCTACTACATGTTATTGATTTATATCACGAAAACATCATAAATCTTCTTTTCTGAAACAGCAAGGCCTAGAAAGGATACATTCTGTACGTGCCACCACCTAGAGAGATCCTTGATCAAAGGTGATTGTTGTTTTGAAAGTATGTTCAATAATATCCATATGGTCAAACATCTTTGAGGTCACAGGTTTTACATGGAGTAATTTTATAGAGAATTAACAGGAAAAATGTCTAAAACTACAAGGGCATATTTCCTACATATCACCTGTGGTCACCCGTCAGTGTCCAAATTATGCTCTCAGCTAAGAACAACCCTGTTCCAAAGGTCACAGATCAACTTAACTGGAGAATTTCAGAAATCTTCTAATCTACAGCCCTAGAATGGAAATACGTGGTAAGTGGCATCTTGGTCTAAAATGTTCAAATTATGATGCTTCGGTCAGAGTTGGCCCTTTTACAGCGAGCAGCGCACGAGTGGCGTCGCGGAGTGACGCCTCGCGTAAGCGAGAGCTTATTGGTAGAGATGGTGTCAAAAATGTACATACCTGATGCCTCCGAGAAAGTGGTGGACCGGAAGTTGATTTTTACCAATTTAAATATGGCGGACGGAAGTGACGTAAAAGGCTGGTACTAGGAGCGCTTCTGCCCTATGATTTCTGACAACGTTGACAATCACGTGATTTGAAACAGCGTTCCCATCTACTAACGAGACCCTCGCGAGATCTGGTCAAATACGAAGGAATTCGGGGTTTTCCGTATCTGTCCGAGGTACGGATATTTCCAATACATAAATATACGTTACGGGAATTAATAAGCAGTCGAACCATTTCGGGAGAGCCATTCGATCTTTTCCTAAAAGTTTTTTCGCGCTCTAGCCAATGAATACTTTGTTCATGTTTCATTAGTACGTCTTCCGTAATTTTAAAATCTATCTATCTATGTATCTATCTATCTTGTTCAGTAAAGTAGCGAAACAACTCGGCCAGTATTTAACTCGTACCCAGGTCAACTCGGCCCGAGCAAACTTAAGTTTGATTATCTACGTTGATATTGACGGATTGATTAGCGTGTCTTTTATTCTGAACATAAATTAACAAAATTCTATTCTCATCGAGATCTACATCTGCTTTAGGGTTAGAATGACTGCCTCTGGAGAATGCCTTAATTGACTGAACTAATCTTTATCATCCAATCTATGGTATCTGTCATGCATGTTTAAATGTACTTAGAACTAGTGAGTTAACAGTTAAAACATTTTCAAAAAATGGGATATTCCTTCTGGTATTTCTCTAGAAAATTAATGATATTTGAATTTAACCATTTACCACTCAATCATAAGTTTTAACGACCCTGTAAGAGAAAGTTCTGAAAACATTGAGGGAAAAGGGGAAAATGCTGGTGACCAGCATTTTCTCCTTTTTCCATAATAGTTTCTATCCTATCAGAGAACTTAAAGTATCTTTGCACCAATTCTAAATTTGTCATTTGCAGATGTTTTGAATTTGGACAAGTCCAAAATTTGTTGTGTAGTAAAGAGTTATAGGCCTCTTTTTGTAGAATGATATTGCTTATCAATTTGGAAAAGATTTTTTTTTTAATCTTCTCAAAACAAAATCTGGTGTTATGCCTTTTTAACACGCCTGGTTTAAATCTGCTTTCAACAAATTTAAGTTTATTTTATCACGGCAAATCTGTTAGCATTTAGCTGCATGGTCATAAAAAACATATCAGTATGATCGATGAATTGATTGTTAAGAGTAGATTTGTGGCAAAGTAATGGCAAGGACTTGAGAGCTGCTGAAATATATTTTTTTCTGCAGATTTGTGTTTGTGGGTGACTGTATTGTATCCATAGGGTGATCTGCAGACTGCAGCTATTTGGTCAAGGCAAAGGGTTTGTTTTCTGGAAATCCTGTTTCAACCCCTGATTGCACATAGAGTCATGTAGGACTATCCTTGAGCAAGGCACACCATAGCCACAGGCTAGCGCTGGTTAAAACATAATAAGAAAGATGTTAATGACAATAAGTAAGCTAAGTTGCTGTGGAAAGCAACATAAAACTCTATACAAGAATTTTACAAAGATTGAGATCTGCAAACTTAAATCTCCGAAAATTCTCAGTCTTTACTTTCTTCCTAGATCCATGCAAGTAAAACATTTGTTGTTCATAACTTTAATTAAGAAATGGAAATACTCTGTTGTCAAAGCAATGACTAAATAGAAATTAATTCAATTTGAATACCAATGTCAGATAATGATTAAAAAAAAAAAATCATGATTTTTAACTAGCCTCTTTTGGCCTTATCCATTTTGATACTGGGACTTTTTTGGATTGATCAGTGGGTGTTTTACTCTCCTTTCAAAATTATTTCAGTCGTTTCCTTGGTTTTACACATAGTCCATGCTTGGAATGTACCTTGCCTTGCTCATAGACACTCCCATAAAATTAAAACTTTATCTTGGATGAGGATCAAACCCAGGTCCTTTAAATTACTAATTCAACACCTTAAGCACTGAGCCACTCAAAACTCTTTGGAGGGTGCCATTTTTACCCAGATCCTACAAACTCTTAAAAAACTTTTAAGTTCTACTCTGATTTTGTTTAACCTTATTTATCCCTGACAGTAAAAAGATGAAAATGTTTTGATGAACTGTTTATTTTAATAATTAAAGATTGCAGCAAATTCATAGCCTAAGATATCAACATCCCTGACAGTAAAAAGATGAAAATGTTTTGATGAACTGTTTGTTTTAATAATCAAAGATTGCAATAAATTCATCGCCCAAGATATTAACACGAAACATTGCTTCAAGTACAGATAATTCTGTCCATCCATTGGTCAGTCTGTTTGTCTGTCCATCCATTCTTTCAAACAGGTCCATGATAAATTAAGTCTTTACCAAACGGCAAAATTTCAGACCTGTCAAAATTCAAAGCATTTGCAGATGATAAATCTATTTCACATGATAGTTTTTGTGTTCGAAAGGATAGAAATGTTGGACACCAACGTTTTCTTTTCTCACAATGGTTTCAAATGCTTTCTTCCTCAGGGTCATTAAAAATTTGGATTGTGTCGTAAAAGGGGAAAATGGTGGCTGTTGGAACATGTTACTTCTGGCGAACAGGGCATTGCTGTACATACTTGAAGGCAACAAGGCTGATATAACAACTCCTAGTTTCTGTTTGTTATATCTGCTGATCAAGAACACCTGCCAACATGCACAAATTAAGCTTGTCAACAATTTAATGAGAATCCACAGGAAATGCTAGCCTAGAAATGAGTCCAACACAAACCCCTGCTCTACCTGAGCCTATGATGTAGGTCTACCAACTGAGCAACATAACCACCCTATATGATCAGTGCTATTAAAAGATTTTTGGTGTTAAAGGGGATCGTTTAGATCTTCAAATTCATTTTTTTGTTAAGCACAGATGAATACTACTAAAGACACTGGACGGTTAAATGCAATAAAAACGTGCAAATTTGGCATTCAAATAATGAATATACTTGGCAATATGTTACTCTGTCTATTGTTATGCTATCAAATATGACAGCATCATACTAATATGCGTAATTCTTGCATGAAACCTGCCCGGCCAAGTAGCTCAGTGGTTAGCGTGTCTGACTCATTACCTGGTAGTTGCGGGTTCAATACCCAGTTGGGGCAAACTTTCTTTCAGGTGATTTTTTACCTCTCACCTCTAATGCATTAAAGAAAAGTGGTCGGCAGCCTGGGAAGGAAGTTGTGTCAGTACTCATGTAAGAAAGCCAGAAAACACATGTGTGGGTCCAATGACCGCCTTGATATGACCAAAGCCGTTGAAACGACGTTAAACTCCAATACAAACAAATGGCACGAAACCTAAAATATCTTAAAGGGCTATCTAGTCCATTAGGGAAATACCCCTGTTTTTAGCTCCACTGGCCGAAGGCCAGCGGGCTTATGTCATGGCCCGGTGTCCGTCGTGCGTGCGTCCGTGCGTGCGTGCGTGCGTGCGTCCGTCCGTGCGTTAACTTTTATTTCAAACATCTTCTTCTCTGAAACTACCCATCCAATTTTCATGAAACTTCACAGAAATGATCCTGCCATGGTCCTCTTCAGAATTTCTTGAAAGAATTTGATTCCTTCAAAAACTCTGGTTGCCATGGCAACAAAACTGAAAAATATTGGAAATCTTTAAAAATCTTCTTGTCTGAAACCATAAGGCATAGGGCTACCAAATTTGGCATGTAGCTCTATGTAGTAGACCTCTATCATGTTTCTTCAAATTATAGCCCTGGGGTCAAAATTGGCTCTGCCCCAGGGGTCACAAGTTTTACATAGGCTTATACAGAGAAAACTTTAAAAATCTTCCTGCACCTAGCCATAAGGCCTAGAGCTATCAAATTTTGCATTTAGCTTGATCTAGTGGGGGTCTACCAAAAGTGCCCAAATTACAGTCCTGGGGTCAATTTGGCCTCTTGCTGTGTGTGTGTGTGTGTGTGGGGGGGGGGGGGGCAGGTTCACAAGATTTACATGGGCTTATATAGGGAAAACTTTTAAATCTTGGTGTACATAGCCATAAGGCTTAGGGCTACCAAATTTTGCATAATTATAGCATTATCTAGTGGACAACTACAAAGAGGGCCCAAGTTACAGCCCTAGGATCAAGTTTGGCCCTGCACCAGGGGTCACAAATTTTACATGGGTTTATGGAGTGAAAACTTCAGAAACCGTTATGTTACTAGCCATAAGGCCAAGAACTCCCAAATTTGGCATGTTATTCTTCTAATACACATATTCCCCATTTAGTCCGACTGTAGCCCTGGGGTCAAAGTTTTATAAGGGCTTATATAGTGAAGACTTCTCTTTATGGTTTATATTTATAAGCCAGTGGAGCGATACTGGGCCATCATGGCCCTCTTGTTTCTAGGAGGGTGGAGTGGGGTGACCTATTGTATACATTTGTCTAGGCCTATATTCTTTACTGGTGGTGTGCTTTACTTAATTCTGCTCAAGATGAATTATATTTGAACTTTAATGAGATTATATAATCAAAGGACTGATAGTCCTGAGGGTAATGGGTTAGAAGTTTTCACACTTTTTTTGTTCAAATCAATTAAAAGCATCCAAGATACAAAATAACTTAACCATAAGACAGTAAATTACATGCAAGCATATTTCTAAGTGGTCATCCTAAATTTACAAACATCAATATTAGAATTTACATTAAAAAAACAACAACAACAACAACAACAAATGAAATGTGGTGAGAATTAAAATTTAGGCACCAGGAACAGGTTTTAAAAGTTCAAAGTCTCTTACCCCGGGTGACTTCATTTAAAAAACGGTTTTCACAAGGTACAATCAATACAAGACAAGTCATTTCGCTGAAATGATATCCACCTCGAAAAAAAAAAAACCCTTTTTTTTATAGAAACATAATTATACGAGGTATTGTGTTTTGCATGTAAATGGCCTTTTTTGTTCTTGATGAAAATATTCATTAAGCCCCCTTTTTCCATGACACGGTATTTCATTAAATAAAAACAAATACTGATTGTCTGTGGCTTATAATAAACAATATAAGTATGAAGTTTCATAAAAATTTGTCCAGTAGTTAAAGAGATACTGGTCCATAATGGAAATATACATCAAGCCCCCCTTTTCCACGACACCGCATTAAAAACAAAAACAAAATAAAACAAAACAAGCAGACCGGAGGACATCAAGCCTCCTTTTTCCATGACAAGGCATTGCATTGAAAAAAAAGTATATGGGCGGAGTATCATGAGGAACACATGTATGAAGTTTCATTAACTTTCGTCAAAGATTTCAGAATATATCTATCTGGATGGACGGAAGATCGGACGGACAGACGGACAGGCAACATGAAAACTATATCCCCCACCCCGAAATTCGGAGGGGCATAATGACTGTCGAAGTTCCATCAATATTTACAGTTCCTCCTTAGCTTAATAATGCCTATAAAGAATGTGGACAAAAATCAGGCTTCTAGGTTGATAAAAATGTTTTTCTAGCGCAGAAATTGGGTGACTTACCTTACATGTATATCTTAATTCTTACACATATTGCTAACACAAACATTCTAAATAATTCCAGTAGAATAGAGCATACATTGTCTCTCCAGATTTAGAACAAGCTGTTTTTGTATGACACAATTTTCTAAAATTGGACCATGGGGTTATACATATATCGGTTAATTTGAATAATTGTCCTTTCCAAATACAGGATGCTAGATATGAAATTTGGGTATAATTGCTTATACAGTTTCAAAGACCGTGATTTTGAAATGTTACTACTCAGTTCTGAAGCTTCAGTGAAGTTTATAGAAACAGAGCAAAACCACTTGAACAATTTTACAAGAGGACCATTTAGGCAACATTAGTATGGAACTTAATTGAACTTTGTCTTCTGGTATAGGATCTAGAGACTTACTTTAAGACTAAAAATGCCCTTTTGCAATTCACCCATATCTAATCTAAGCAGTCTGACAAAGTTCCGTGAGTATTGGACTGAACATAAATGGATTCTACAGCACTAGATCTATTACGCGTTCGTCTGATTCGACCTACCGACAACCTTTTTCTTTTAACCCCCGGTGACCTACATTCAGTTTTGTCAAAAATATCATTGAGACAAACAGCCAGGCAATTTCATGATCATTGGACAGAAATGGAGCACACACAAATATTTGACTCGGTAATCTACCTGTCCTTTGGAAATAATTTGTTTTTGTTGTTGTCCGGGTTCAAGTTTTGTCCACAGTGGACTCTAAGAATGTGGCTGCTACAGCTCAAGAAAAACAATATAACCCAACAGCATGATAATCAGTCTTTTAGCTTTGTCTGCGTTTTATAACGTCCCAGTACTGCTTCCACACCAATTGAAAATTGTAGAGATCTACATGTATATTGCTTTGGTGTAAACTATATGTTTGCGATTCACTCTATTACCCTTTACAACAACCCTTTACAAGATTACAAACACTCAAATAAAGAACTTGTTGTTCGAGTAGGTTAACATTGATCTGTTCTATTATATTTGAAATATAGTTGGGTAAAAGTCAAGTTCTCAGATTGCTGGTTGTTAGAATTGCATAGTTTCAAGTCGAATTCCTGTGGGAATTCAGATTTTGGCAGTTACGAAAGCACTAATAAATTGTTGTTTCATAAAGTCTAGATCTAGGTTAATTGCATATTGAAAAAAAAAGAGCAGACTTTGACAAACTCACCTCTTTAAAAACGAAAAACAATTAATTAAACACAGCAAACTTTAAAACGCTCTCTCTACATGGATCGGTGAAGCGCTAGCTCGGTGTACGCTGCAAGTAAAGGCCGATTCAGCGACTGATTCATTCATAAATATATAAATTTATAGAGAATTCTGTGGTGCAAATGACGTTATACGTCACGTGATCATAAGATCTATATTTGTCGCACAGCTACATTGTAGAAAGCATCTGCTAAGCGATGACTTGGTACAGTCTAGAACGACGATCTCTGCTTGTGCACCTAGAATATGGGTGTGCAAAGTATTTAAAAGTCTAGAATAAAAAGTTCTGAAGAAGCAACGTGTAAGAATGTCTAAGAAGGCAACACAACCATTCCAAGTCGTTCTAAATTTGTTAAAAAAAAATAGCCTTCTGTTGGGAAAAAATCTCCATTTTAAGTCGGTATCACCTTTCTCTTTCTGATCATAGGTTGAGGTAAGTTCCCCCTGGATGAAAAGATGCTATATACCATATCAGCTAAATCTATAAATTCGACTTTGTAATCATTATCGTCATCCTTCCACTTGTTTCGTTGACAGATGTGCGACACAAAATTTCCACGGGTTCCTGTGCCATGATATTACTCTTGCACCAATCACATTCTAGAAGGTTGTCGGACCCAAATTTCCAACCACTTTCTTCCAGTTTTTGAAGGCCAGGGTTGTTATCATGTGCTTAGATACACACATACACTTGATAATTTACACGTCGAATGTGCTTTGCAAGCGATGACCGACATGCTGGCAACAAACTCATGGCCATACCGCTCTCAATGTTCAGGACATCACCATGATTACGACGTTGATACTTTTTCAGAAATATGTCATACCATAGTTTGTTTATATCATGTAATTTGACTTTTCGTACTTGAAGTACACAACTATCTCAATTTTGGGACATAAATCTTCGGAGCAGTTGTGATCTTGGCCAAGCTGTGAGAAAGTTTCAACACATCATTTTTCCTAACCAATTTAAGAGGAGCCACCTTGCCTCGAAGAACAGATGCACTTGTTCATTTCACGTGGTCAATGGCGGTAGAGGACGCATGTTTTGTTAGCTCCGAGATTTTGGAAAGACTTTTCTGATTTAAAGCGGTTTATTTGGACTTTATTTCATGGTTATTACTTCGAAAGTGGTCGGAATATATGTGGGATATTTGGACTATATTGAAAGTGTTATAAATGTTTTGTAATGGGTAAAAAGTCGAAAAGAAAAAAGTGGAGAAGTGGAAGTGAAGATAACTCGAGACAAAGGAAAAAGAAAACAGTTCAGTCGAGAGGTCCGTCAGAGGGTGAATTATCGTTCAGCGACGTATTAAGTCAGGCAAATACTGTATTATATCGAGGTGAAGAGCAAGAACTGTTAGAAGGTAATAATTCTAATTTAGACACTAGTGTTTTTTCTCCTATTCCAAAGTCGTCAGTTGTCCGCACGGACAGTATGGCTCAGTCTTCGTCAGTCCAGTCTCGGTCTCAGTCAGTGTCTCAGTCAGTGTCAGGAGCTCAGCCTACAAACCAAGATATCATGTTATGTCTTCGAAATATAGAAACTAGGCTTAACCATATGGATCAGAGATTCGATGCTTCTGAAGAAGTGAAGACTAAGATCGGAAATATCGAGATAGAGATCAGAAAGCTATGGACAGCGTTAGAAGATCGGACTAAAAAGGTTGAGGATAGAATTACTTTAGTGGAGGAGAAAGTTGAAAGCAGTGACTTTTCTTTGGGGTTGGTGAATGACAAAGTATTAGCATTGGAAAAGGAGCGTGATCGTCTAAATGACGAAGTTGTTTACTTGCAATCCCAGTCAATGAGAAACAATCTGTTATTTTCGAACATTCCGGAAGTTCAAGGGGAAACTAATGAAGATGCAGAAGTCAAAGTGAGAAAATTCATTGTTGAAAAGATGAAGCTAGCTCAGGAGTTAGTGGACAAGATAGTCTTGGAAAGAGTTCACAGAATTGGTCCAAAGCAAGATGGGAGATGTCGCAGGATTGTTGCTAAATTTCTCGATTATAAGGACAAAGAAATAGTGAGAAAGCAGTGGAAACACCTTAAGGGCACACCGTATTATGTGAACGAACAATTTCCGAAAGAAGTTGCTGACAAACGGAAAAGACTTTTTCTTAAAATGAAAGCGGCCAGACAGGAAGGGAAAACAGCGTGGGTGTCTTATGATACGCTCTACATCGATGGGAAGGCTGTAAGGGACTAGGGGTGTGAGGAGAGTGAGATCAGTGTACTGTCATGGAATGTGAATGGATTTTCTGCAGCAAAGTTAGAGAGTGAAAGATTTATTGATTGTTTGGTAAAAAACGATGTCATATTTTTGTACGAGTCTTGGACTGATTCTAAAAGTAATATTGATCTGTCTGGCTATCTTTCTCACAATTTTTATCGTCCCTTTTCAAACAGATATGCCAAGAGGCCCAGTGGTGGTGTAGCGCTTTTTTATAGAGAATCTTTGAAAGATGGTATTGAAATTATAAGAAACCATCATAATTCTATTATTTGGTTAAAACTTGATTGCTCCTTTTTCCACACTGATAAAGATATATATTTATGTGGTATTTATCTATGGTGCGAAGGGTCGCCCGCTTATGATGTGTTGAATGTTGATTTTTTCGAATTGCTTGAAAATGATATTGATTGTTTTAGTACTTTAGGTTCAGTTTTTATTTGCGGTGATTTCAATAGTAGAACAGGGTTAAAACATGATTTTATTGTTTGTGATAAAAATGTTGATTTGTTAAATGATGAAGATTATGTTCCTGATAGGTACTTTGACCGAGTTTCAATGGATAAAAAGTGTAATAACTTTGGTAATAGATTATTAGATCTTTGCAAATCGACTGGTATGAGAATTGTTAATGGTAGGCTAGGGGAAGATCAAGGGGTAGGTTCATTTACATATGTGTCCCAAAACGGAGCCTCTGTTGTTGATTATTTATTGTCAATGGAATGCGAGCTCTCGAATATCACGTGCTTTTCCGTTTTGTCTCTGAATGAATGGAGTGATCACGCACCCATACAGTTTTCCCTAGCTTGTAAAAATGTTTCTTTGCAAGGTAGAGAAAATAGCGAAATTAAGTACAAATGGTCCGATGCATACAAACAGACTTTCAGATCATGTCTCATAGTTAGTTTGCCAATTCTTAACAGATTATTTGATGGTTTTGATCCGAATAGCGTGGAATCTATAAATAGTACGGTATCTGGATTTTCCAAAATTTTGCAAGGTGTAGCGGACCCATTATTTTCCCACGTGACTTACCGCACGGACTCGCCTGCCTTCACAAATACACCTGTGTTGAACGACGCAGAATGTTTTGATGGTGAATGCAGACGAGCAAAATCAGCCTATGATAAAGCATTGCGAGTTTTCTATAGTTGTAAAACTGAAAGTAGCAGAAAGTATTTGTTAGATTGTAAACACAATTACAAGGTCATAGTTCTTCGTAAAAAACGCGCTTTCAAGCGTAGAAGACTAAAAGACATGGAAAGTCTAAAATTTTGTAAACCAAAAGATTTTTGGAAACATTTCAGGAAAAAGAAAGTTACACACGATGAGTCACTTAGTCTCGATGAATTTTTCAAATATTTTTCTACTCTCGAAAATGGTATATTTCAGACTGTAAATAGAGAGGCAGAAGAGTTTAACGCAAATTACAATTTTGATTCTCCCGATTTTGATAACGAACTAGATTATCCAATTACACACGAAGAAATTTTGAAAGCTGTGAAAAAGCTGAAACGTAATAAAGCTTATGGTAAAGATTGTCTGCTTAATGAGTATTTTATTGAAGGTATTGATATTTTATCTCCATTTATATTTGATTTATTTAATGCAATTTTGAATTCGGGTTGTTTCCCAGATCAGTGGAGGGAAGGTGTACTTATACCACTGTTTAAAAAAGGGGAAAAAAAAGATGTAAATAATTATAGAGGTATAACTCTCCTAAGTTGTTTGTCTAAAATATTTACTTCGATTCTGAATACCCGAATTGTTGATTTGTGTGAAAAATATAACTGCATGTCTGATGCTCAATTTGGTTTCAGAAAAGGAAAATCTACTGTTGATGCCATTTTTGCATTAAACACTATTGTTGAACATTTCTTGAATAGCAATAAGAGATTGTATGTGGCTTTTATTGATTTAAAAAAATGTTTTGACAGTATTTATAGAAATGCACTGTGGCTGAAACTTTCCAAACATGGTATACGTGGTAAAGTCCTTCGTATTGTTAAACATATGTATGAAGATGTTAAATCATGCGTAAAGCTTTTTGATAATTACTCCGACTTTTTTTGGTATTCAGTGGGGTTAAGACAAGGGGAGGTAATATCACCAATTTTAGTGTCGCTGTTTCTTGATGATATAGAGTTATTCTTACAAAGAAATTTAGATTCTGGAATTTTCATAGATGATATGTTACTGATCTTATTACTATTTGCTGATGATATGGCACTATTTGGTAATCCCCCAAAAGATTTACAAAATAATTTAGACCTTTTACAAGAGTATTGTTTGCACTGGGGGCTAGAGGTAAACGAGTCGAAAACGAAGGTAATGGTTTTTAGAAAAAGGGGTCGTCTGCTACACGATGAGAATTGGACTTATAATGGACAAGTTCTAGAAATTGTTGACACATTTAACTATCTAGGAACAGTTTTTAGTTTCAATGGAAAGTTTAATGTAAATGAGGAGTTCCTTATCGGGAAAGCTCTAAAAGCCATGTATGTGTTAGTTAATAATTGTAGAAACCTCCCGCTGAAACCTAAAACACTTTGCCAACTTTTCGATTCTTTTGTTGGTTCGATACTGAATTATTCTTGTGAAATGTTTGGTTTTAATAAGACGAACAAAATTGAAAGAATTCATTTAAAATTTTGTAAGCGTATTTTGAAAATTCCTGTAAATGCATGTACAGCAGGGGTATATGGAGAACTCGCACGGTATCCATTATATATAGCGCGGTACTGTAGAATTATACAGTATTGGTGTAAGGTTATTCACACAGATAATATAATTTTGAATAAATTATATAGTCTGGCTTTGAATGATTTCAATAATGGCAAGAAAAACTGGGTATCTCGTGTGAAATGTCTTCTTGATCATTTCGGCTATTCCGATTTATTCTATAATCTTAACCATTCTTCAGTTAAATCATTTCAATGTATTTTTAAACAACGTGTGTTGGATTGTTTTGTGCAAGAATGGTATGGGTCACTAGACTAGAGTGTAGTTTTAGAAGAATATAGACACTTTAAACATTCTTTTACGTACGAATATTATTTGGATGTTGTTCCTTTTGACATTAGATTTTATATAACCAGAATCAGACTGTCAGCTCATTCTTTACGTATACAAACTGGTAGATATGGACAAAATAGAATACCAAGACATGAGAGGTTTTGTATGCTTTGTAATTCAAATGAATTAGAAGATATGTATCATTTTATATGTGTATGTCCAAGTTTTGATCAAATTAGAAAAAAATACCTACCAGCATCCTTTATCAGAAAACCTTCTATGTATAAACTATGCCAGCTATTTCAATCTAATGAGAAGAAAACATTGTGTAGCATTGCTCACTTCCTTAAGGAAGCGTTCTTTTTGCGAAATAAATTGCAATTAGAATTAAGGATTAATAACTGATTCAATTAATTTGCATTGTATCGTAAAATTTTCCTTTTTGACTTACTCTCCAAAACATTATTTCAGACTTAGATTCTTTCATTCCTGTTCTCACTGCTATTATAGTCCTTTGCTTGCTATGACTTATGTGAAACCGTATATTTGGAATGTCAAATTTGTATACTGACGATGTATTTTGTGTACAAGTCATAAATAAATATATGTTCTGTTCTGTTCTGTTCTGTTCTGTTCTGTTGTTTCGCAACCTGCTGGACAATGAACTGCCGGTAAGACTGCAGACAAGGCTTTTCCTTTTTTCTTTAGAATATTTTTCACACTGAAAAAAACAGTGTTTGTTGCCTGTACCAGTGTCAAATTACAAGGGGCTTGGCATGACAACGTAGGATGATTCGCGTGTCTACTTCCACCTAGGTTGAACACCGTTTCTTATGTGGACGAGCAATTACTTTGATACCATCTTCACTTGTAAGGCAATACCACATCTCTCCAATGATAAAGGACAGACCTCTTCTATGTAATTTTGTGGCGTAGGTTTCTGACTGTCAGTGATGAAAGATTTACGTATCAGCTGTGTCTTCGATGGACGTAAAACTTTTCCATTTACATGGGGTCTTTGTTATTGTACTTGACTACAAAAATGTTGGAGCAGTTACATGTCGCCGACGTCTATATGACTTAATAGACTGCTGGTAGTCTGTGTCAGTTACAAAATCAATACGTTTCGCCTGTGGGAGTTGGCTGAACACAGCTTCAACTACTTCTTCGAATGTGTCTGGGATGTTCGTTAAGCTTTGCAGCGTACTGTTGTCATTATACACATAAACAACATTATCCGTTGGACGGCTCGTTTTTGGTTCATTTGAAGACTCTATATAGTGAAGTAGCTTAGACTTGTCTTTCTTAAATAGCTACCATCTGCAGAGATCAATGACCATAGAACAGTGCGAAGGAGAAAAGACAATGTCATCTCAAGGTCAATATCTTGCGATTAGTTAGGAGTACTAGTTGACCAAATATGTTGCTCTCTGCTTATCTGAGTGATCTTGTTTTACAAGCTTGTGATTCGGCACAGCCATGAACAAGTTTCCAAGTGCCCTGCCATCTGACCGGGCGACTAATACAGTAAAATGGAATATACCGATCATTTCTGACTATTTCTAACAGTTCATTTGAACTCACTGTATTCAAAGAGGTATGCTTTGAAATCAGCAACGTTTTCTATCTTTGCCACATTCTCTTCAGACGGATTGTTCACAAGTGCGTGTAAAACTGTGATGTTGCTAATGCAATGCTTTCTTACGAAGCTGTGCTTCATCAATTTTTTAAAAGCAGTCGTTCTAGTGCCTCCATGATTAGTTTGTGGACGCAAAGAGCACGGTTATAATGCTTCCAAAACATTACATTTGCAAGGGATCCACTAGCACAAATTGAAGACTATAAGAAGTTCTGCAAGACCACTGTCCTTTATCATCTTACCAACAGCACCAAAGACGGAATAGATAGTGTAAAGCACAAACATTCTTACAATAAAATTACCAAAGCGCCCTGGAAATTGCCATACCAAGGATCATGCGTTCCTAGCCACAGCTGGGTCAAATGTCACTATGGCATACTTCTGTTCAACTTCGTGACTTCGTGACTAGCACTTAGAGATGCAGCGATACATGTTGCACTGTAGCATTCTCACTGATAGAAACATTTAGTGGTGTAATTTACTCTACTATTTATTGACCACTTTTAGGTTCAGGAGCTATTTTGGAAAACCAATCTGACCAGGATGGGACAAGCTACTCTTTAAAAGAACTACCGATTTCCCTGCAGAGAAACCAAGAGAAATTCTGACGGTCTCTCTTGCTATATTTATAGTCTGCCATACTATGAGCTATTTCTAACCTTGGCTCAGCTTTTTGTTTGCCAAAGCATGGCATGATTTCAATTTCTTTTAACTTTATGACTCTTTTTATTTTAAAACGGACTGGTTTCAGGCGTGAATGTTGGTACAGAGCGACCAAAAACTTCTTGAAATATAATTCTGAGGGTGAAATGAGTTGTTTCGGACCTAGATTGCGTTTACTAATTTAAATCGAAATTGTCCATGCACGCATGTAAGATCACATTGTTATGTCATCACTTGAGATGTTTGGTGATAACACCGAATCTGAAGCTGTGATAGAATTACATATGGCTGATTGAAGTTCAATTGTTCTCGTGTATGACTACCAATGATCATATCAATTGAGACTGATAATCAATTCAGTGATGTCATACTGGTATGTGCAGTAAAATGTGCTTATATCAGGCCCATTAACCATTGGTTACTGCGTAACATAAGTCATGGCCACTCTTTATGAAATGTTCTTACCAGATTTACCACAAATCACATGTTGTAGAAAGTCTTTCACAATGCCGGAAGGTTTGTATTGTACAGAAATGAGCCAAGATTCTGGAGGTGCCCATGGCATTGCAGGAGCCTGTCGCTTGCCTACATTGATAGGCCTTCTGATAATCATTGCAGACTTTTGAAGGGCTCTCTGATCTGATACTGACTAGTTCAAAACTGTCCTGGCACCGTGTGGGCATTTCCCTTCAAGGACTCTGTTTCCATTGCACTTGCACAGAATAATTTCATCTGGAACTGCTCTGATAAAGTGCTGTTAACACAGACAACTAAACAGATTCATTCAGAGATAAGTCCCCGTGAAATCGCACGAGTTTATTCAGGTACGCTTTTTTTTAACCTTTTTCTCATCTCTTATTCCCCATTTTCAGGTTTGAATAGTCTTTTGGACCCTTTCCTGTGTCTAATTTCACCCAGGACTTCCTGCATGAGAAATTCACTGTACATTCTATTCTTCTCAATCGCTCGTAGCACTTTTCCTACTTTGGAAGGTCTTATAGCACCCTACCTCTGTTCGTACCCGTTTTCATTCTCAACCAGCAATCATTTTAGCGATTTGTTTGTCTTTTAAACTGTTTTCTTCACTGTATCAAATCTTTTGCACAAATACGTCAACATTTTCATGAATACGAGGAATGTTCAAATATGGATGCATCTAATCACATAAATATGTATCCTTGATGGATTTCAATAAACATTTATTTGGTCCCCTCGAAGTACTGATCTTCTATTCGATCTTAAAGGTAGTTTTTTATCTTTTGGAAATACAAGATTTTACGCGGAAAAAAGCCAGGCGGATATGGAGGGTAAGGGAGCACTACAAACTCTTTCCTGCTTCAGAAAGTACTGTAGAATAACCGGGCAATGACGCATATTGTCTTGCAGCAATCCAACCTCGGCCAGGCCTATTGTGGGCCTTCGTTTTTTGAAGTATGTCTTAAATTTCGAAGAATTTTAGTGTTGTATAAATTCGCATTAAAGGATTCGCCTCCAGGTATGTACAGCAAACTGAATATAAGGATCCCTAGTTGTGAAGAATTTGGTATACAATCTAGAAATCTATGGTTTACTTTCCAATGTATCGTCTTTTGGCGGAATTTATTGCCCTTTTTTTTCTGAATCTTTTGATTTGGATCGAAAGGTGAACTCATATCTCATCCAGTGACGACATTTTCGAAAGATCGTGCATTGTAATTTGAAAACTGTTTAAGCACCACCTTCCTGTATTATACGTGTGCCTTTTTCTGCTTATGGGTCAATAGATGGGGAATCCACGTATCACATGTCTTTCTAATTCTCAAATTACGTCTCAGATTTGTATGAGCTGCTCCTAATTAGATGCTAGCTTTTTGCCTAGCAGTGTATTTTGCATCAGTAACAACAATTTCTTTCACTCTAGCAACCACTTAGGTAGACTTTGCCTTTTTCGGCCGCAGGGCATGTCGTGCATCTTCTGTTTAATGTAACCCATAAGCGCATTTCTTAAACCGACTAATAATGTTGAAAAAAGCTATCATTAAGCCCATTAAGACAACATATTTCATTAAAATTGTGTTTACATCCTTTGCAAATAATACAACGATTCTTAACATACCGTATTTCACCCCCGTACTCCGGTCTTCTACCAACCATTTTTGTATTAAGCCCTTTTACTGCAAACCAAATAGGTTCATTTTTTTCCAAGTTTATTCGTGCCTGTCTGAGTAGCTCAGGGGTAAGCGTATCTGACTCGTGACCTAGTGGGTGCAGGTTTGATACCCGGTTGAGGCAAACTTTCTTCCCGGCGAGTTTTCGCCTCTCACCTCTGATATATGTGAGAAAAGTAGTCAGTGGCTTTAGAAAGTAATTTATGTCAGTACTGGTGTGAGAAAGCCAGGAAACACATGTCACTGCGTCACTGACCGCCATAACATGACCTGAGCTGTTAAAATGGCATTTAACTCCAATACAAACCAAACCTAACCAACCATTTTTGTATTAAACCCTTTTACTGAAAACTAAATCGTTTTTCTTTTTGGTTTTTTTTTTTTTTTTTTTTTTTTTCAAAGTTTATTCGTGCCTGTCCAGATAGCTCAGGGGTAACCGTATTTGACTCCCAACCTGGTAGTTGCAGGTTCGATACCCGGTTGAGGCAAAGTTTCTTTCAGTCAAATTTTTGCCTTTTACCTCTGTGCATGTGAGAAAAGTAGTCAATGATTTGGAAAGAATGTCGTGTTAGTACTTGGTGCTGGTATGAGAAAGTCAGAAAACACAATGAGTAGGTGCACTGACCGTGGTGATATGCCTTGAGCTGTTAAATTCTAATACAAACAAATCAAGTTTATTCGTAGATTCGGCTTCAATTTAAAATGACTGTTCTGTCATGCAGCAGAAGTTGTAGATCCGAAATATGAGTTGAAGAATAAATACAACCAAAAATGCAAATACGCAAAACTACTATGCTACATACCCTGTCTGTACAAAGAAGTTAATTTCAAAAGTCGAAGAAAGAGGGGCTATGTTAGAACCACTTTTGTAATAAAACAGATTTTTGTAATAAAATTTCAGTCTCGCTGTATTCCTTCATTACGGAAGGAACACTGTGAGATTGAAGTTTTATTACAAAAATCCGTTTTATTACAAAAGTGGTTCTGACAATGAGAGAACCATTTTTGTAATAAAAAGGATTTTTGTAATAAAATTTCAGTCTCACTGTATTCCTTCATTATTGAAGGAAGACGGTGAGATTGACATTTTATTACAAAAATCCGTTTTATTACAAAAGTGGTTATAACAGGGGCTAACCCTTTCCCTACTTCAAAATATATTTTAGCTGTTGTATTAATGGATACAGCTTGGCTTGTTGATTTTATGCCTACACCCGGCTCGATCGTTCATCCAGTGACATTTTATCCCCGTCACCATTGCCTCATTTTTTCTGCATTTGCACATTCTGTCTATTCAGATACGACTCTTCAATCCGATCGAACAGAAGTTGGACCACTTCATACAAATGTTTGAGTTCTTACTGAACCCCGAGCCGAGTTGCATTAATCCTTAGGCTACTAAGCGTGACCCAAAGACCTTTTGCAGAAAGTGTAGATCACGATCAGACTGCACAGAACGAGCTGTCTGATCTTCGTTCTGCCCTGTCCGATAAGGAGATATCTTTTCACCCAAAATACATTTGAAACAGCAAAATTTGGGTTTTTACCATTGGTTTGAAAGTTTCATTTAGCTTATTTTAGCAGGAGAAGGGTTAATATAAACTACACCAGTATACACTTGTTAGTGTTTGTAGTTCAATCCTTAGACAATTACATATGATGTCGCACCACTGCGAGATTGCTTCCGGTTCGCATTATCATAAGTAGTCCCATGTAAAATTTGCGTGGAGCTGAGAGGGCAGGGTGGTATATAATTTAGATTTGCTTCAAATTTGGGCAGTGGGGGATCGCTTAGATGTATTTTAATTTTTTACTGACAGGACTATTTTGTGTCAGGGGAGGAACAAAAGTTAGGAGTCATGGCCGTGAATAGGTGTTCCTGAGAGGACAAATTCTAGGGTGCCTTTGTTGGTTCGGATTTAGCGAAAAAACGCTATCGGTTGACACGTTGGAGTTTTTTGCATTTTTTGAAGGACTATAGATGTACTTTTGACAGCAACAGACGATCTATTAATTGTATGGTATTTAACGCCGTTTTCAACATTATTTCAGTTATATCGCAGCGGCCAGTGCACCTATCCATGCTTTCCTGGAGTTTCTTGCACCAGTACTCTGCACAATATTCTGTCCAAGCTACTGGCTTTTTTTTTTTTTTTTTTTTAAACATAACCATCGTCGAAACAATGGTTTTAATGAATTAGAATTCTAGTTAATTAAAATATTTAAGTATTTTGCGGCATTGACGACAATTTTACAGCATTCTTTGACTGTAATTTTTACTGCATAACAAATATCTCATGTTATTCGTACTTTCACTTTGATATAAAGTTGCATAGTTTAATAAAGGTAATAATTAATAAAGGTAATAATTAAACAAGTGGTTTGTTCACCAAATCATTTATTATTACAGATGCTTTGATTTACATGGCAATCGATAGTAGAAATGTCATATACATGTATAATTTTTGTGAGGAAAATTTCGGCAAGTAATATTTGGCCCAGTTATTGACATAAACCGATGGTGACGAGCTAAGATACAGTTATATATTTTGTTTAAAAATACAGAAAAATATCAGAAAAACAGGTGAATGTTTCAAATTCTTAAAATCGCAGAAAAAATACTCGTCACAAACTTTTCCAATTATACTGATTTCGATGCATGTTTGTTAGCAGGAATGGCTCAAAAGGTAGGGTCTGAGACTTGTAAGCAACAAATCTCGGCACTCTTGAGGCTATGGCTTCGATTCCCATGGCTTGACAGTTAAAATATTACTAACAGTCTTTTGGACGAAAAGTGAAACATGTGACATGTCCATATAGCTTTGCGAAATTCTGGTGCAAAATCTAAATATACCTAAATAGGGTACGATACTCAATTCAGTTATGAATCATTCTTCAAGTTTTGTGAGACTGTCAAAAGCTAAACTGCTATCTTTAATATCTAGAGCACTCACAGTAAAGTCAGTTTTGTTGAGTCACACAGATCTTTGTACATTTCTTCAACGGCAATACAGCGCTTTAATACCGTTCTTAAAATTGTAAGGCTCCATTTAGAAAAGAAAACACACGTCATATTTTTTCTATCTACATCTTTCTTCATACATTTCCGTTGACAAACAGTTTATAAATTCATTTTCATGTGGTATATCATTTCCGTTGGTAGTTTTACCGACAGATTTATGATAGATATTAATATCTTTATTGTGGTTGGTTAGATCGATGCAAGTCGATTTACATTGGCGCCGCCAATTTCAAGACTATGTGACTGACATCGCGAGGAAACGTCTTGGATGAGGTTGAAGGTAGTTACGGAATCGGCCGAGTTAAGGCCAGTGAGTGAAAATATAGACAATTAAACAGAATATATTTATAGGTGTACGTGTTTATTATATGTTCAAGGTGAGGTCATTTTTTGACCGCATTAAGGTACATGCACGAGTATATACTAACGTGAATGTGACTGTCGAAATTTCACGGTCTCGGGATGACGTTGCAACTGTTATACAGACGGGCTCTTTTTTATTGTCACGGTTACACGACGTCCCAGTGACGATTCTAATGTATTTTCAGGAAAGACAGGCAGGGAGCAAATAGCGCATTATATGAATAACTTCAATGCCCTTTGACATGACACAAGGCGCAGTTTGATTAAAAGATAATCTTACTGGTGTCAAAAAAGGGAGAAAAGGAAAACAGCACATAGAGCCACAGTCTTGTACAAGGGAAGCCAGCAAAGTTAAATTCAAGTGAGCTGTAGCAATATGACTAAAATACTATCGTAAGCTGCGTAAAACATCAGTATAACACAAACAAGCCCAGTTAGAATATTCATATTTATTATATACCTGAAAAATTTCCGGCTCAAATATGTCATCACACATGACAGAAAAATAATTCGTTTCTACACAGTGTCAAATACGGTTCAAAATAAGGTATAATGACGTATCTCGTGCATGGAATACGCATGCATTGATTCGCGAATTGATTTGTCAAAATGTTAGGCTGGTTTTCCATGAGTACGTCGTGCGACTGCGTCGTCCGATTGCGATTGCGGTGTCCGTCGACGCAATCGGAACCCCTTTTCCATTTATACGAACCGACCACGCGATCTGTCTTTTGAAACAGGAACCTGAACGCCAAACATATCGGATGAAACAGAACATTGTTGTTAATGGCTGGTGCCATATATTTCAGATAAAGAAAACAAAAAACGAAAACATATGATGCGTGAGGGGTATCAGAAGGAAAAGAACGACAACGGCACATAGTGTCATTTAGTAGGCGAATTAGAATTTTTGAATTACAAGAAGATCGATTACAAGGGAGTTTATAAATGCAAAACAACGACTTTAGTTTTCATTTCTGCTTGAAATGCCGTCCGATGAAAAAGAGCGCTACATGTAGCGAACTTTTTTGTTGCAAGCGGACCGTCGCACTGACGGACAACGCATCGGAAAACTCATATTGAAAATAACGTAATCCGAACTTGCGTCCGAAAATCGCACTGACGCAAACGGATAACACAGTCGGATGACGGACATATAGACAAGCAGCCTTACGCTATGACATTCATCCGCCATTCTTAAAAACGAAACAGTAACCGACTAATAAATTAATTGTTTTATTTTGTTTACTGTTTTCGAATAAAATGTCAATAACTGCAATATATTCTAGGTGACACGTGTAGGTATATAATAAAGGGGTTATAATATTGTAGTAACTTTCCTGGTCCTTGTATTTGCTTCTCGCAGCATAAGAAAATTTTGACATCTCGCTTGACCTTTGGTCTCGCATGATAGAGAATTTTCTCACACTGTCCGAATCAAATACAGGGACCAGGAAAGTTTCTACAACATAATATTGGTATTCTGTATATAATGGTTATCTGGCATTTACGTTTATGACCCACTTGGTGAACCGGTAGAGCAACTCGCCACTATCACAACCCTATTTGTATTTTAGGGTGCCAATTATTTTATTTACTAATAAATACCGTTCTGACGAAAGCGTAGAAAGACTAGATTCCATGTACATCGCTGCATGTAGGCTAGCATCATCAAATTACAGTTTCAAGTAATCGAGATTCAGATGATTTTGTGTTTCAGCAAGTAAGTAACAAAGAAAACCGTTGACAAAATACAGCAATATGAATCAAAACTCTTTTCAACACACTTATCCCATGGTACACACTTGCACCAATCCCCGTCCCGTAACACAGTACAGTTTACTAAATCTTCCATGATTATTCTATCAAGTTTTGATTGATTGATTGTATGGTGTTTAACGCCATTTTCAACATTATTTCAGTTATATCGCGGCGGCCAGTGCACCTATCCATGCTTTCCTGGAGTTTCTTTCACCAGTACTACGCACAATATTCTTTCCAAGCCACTGGCTGCTTTCCCACATAACCATCGTCGAAACAATGGTCAGCGGTGAGAGAGGAATGAATCCTGTCACAATGACTATCATCAACCCTCGGAAAGAAATTGGCCGAGCTGGGGATCGAACCAGCGACCTCCTGTTCTCAAGTCCTGTACGCTACCGACTGAGCTACGGGGGCTCGGCTCTATCAAGTTTACATTCGGCAAACCTCAAGTTTACATTCGGCAAACCTCAAGTGATTCGTTGATCAAATACCTCGGCTGTATAACGATGCTGATATGCATCTACACGGCACATTTCTTCGCCGGAAATACACCCCATTAATACCGTTCGTAAGGCTTCACTTAACAAGAGGGCCATGATGGCCCTGGATCGCTCACCCGAGTCAATAGGCGAAATTTCACTCCAGGGTCATAATGACCCAATTTAAAACTCATTTGAGATACTATTAATTCTTTACCACACAATCATGGGTTTTAACGACCCTGTAGAAGAAGCCTTTTGAAAACGTTGTGGGAAAAGGAGAAAATGCTGGTAACCAGCATTTTCTCCTTTTCCCACAATATTTTCTTCCCTATCCATAACAAATTTCAAATTTTCAGTCCCATTTAATTTGTCTTCTGCAAATGCTTTCAATTTGGAGGAGTCTAAAAGTTTGTCGTTTGGTAAAGAGTAAAGAAAAAATGTGGCCTCTGGAGAGTCCAAAATGTATTTCTTCAATTTGACCTAGTGACCTAGTTTATGACCCTATGTGACCATATTTCAAGCTCATCCAAGATCTCAAGACAAACTTGTTAACCAAGGTTCAGGTGAATTGGGCAAGAATTGTCGCCTCTAGAGTGCCCACAAGGTATTTCTGTAATTTGACCTAGTGACCTAGATTAGGACACTATGTGACCCAATTTCAAACCCATTCAAGATATCATCAAGTCAAACATGCTGACAAATTTTCCTGTCAGTTGAGCAAAATTGTGGCCTCTAGAATGCCCAAATTACATTTTTTTAATTGGACTTAGTGACCTAGTTTATGACCCTATGAGACCCAATTTCTAATTGATCCGAGATATGATCAAGTCAAATATGTAAACCAATTTTCAGGTCAATTTAGCTAGAATTGTGGCCTCTAGAGTGCCTACAAGGTATTTCTTCAATGTGACCCAGTGAACTTGTTTATGACCCTATGTGACCCAATTTTAAACTCATTCGAGATATCATCAAGACAAACATTCCGACCAATTGAGTAAGAATTAAGACCGCTAGAGCGCCCACAAGATATTTCTTTAGTTTGACCTAGTGACCTAGTTTATTACCCTAGGTGATCCAAATTCGAACTCATCCGAAATTTCATCAAGACAAACATTCTGACCAATTTTCAGGTCAATTGCATATGAAATGTGGCCTCTAGAGTGCCCACAATGTATTTCTTTAATTTGAGCTAGTGACCAAGTTTATGACCCTAGGTGATCCAAATTCGAACCCATCCGAGATTTCATCAAGACAAATATTCTGACCAATTTTCAAGTGAATTGAGAAAGAAATGTAGCCTCTAGAGTGCCCATAAGCTATTTTTTAATTTGACATGGTGACCGATCAATTTCCAGGTCAATTGAGCAAGAAATGTAGCCTCTAGAGTGTCCACAAGGTATTTCTTTAATATGACTTAGTGACCTTGTTTATGACCCCAGGTGACCCAATTTCAAACTCATCCGAGATTTAATTAAGGCAAACATTCTGACCAATTTTGAAGTCAACTGAGCAAAAAAAATGTGGCCTCTAGAGTCTCACAAGGAATTTCTTTAATTTGACCTAGTGACCTAGTTTATGATCCTAGGTGACCAAATTCGAACTCATCCGAGATTTCATCAAGACAAACATTCTGACCAATTTTCAGGTCAACTGAGTAAGAAATGTGGCCTCTAGAGTGTCCACTAGGTATTTCTTTAATTTGACCAAGTGAACTAGTTTATGACCCTAGATGACCCAAATTCGAACTCATTCGATATTTTATCAAGACAAACATTCTGACCAATTTTCAGGCCAATTGAGTAAGAAATGTGGCCTCTAGAGTGCCTACAATGTATTTATTTAATTTGACCTAGTGATCTAGTTTATGACCCCAGATGACCCAAATTCGAAGTCATCCGAGATTTCATGAAGACAAACATTCTGACCCGTTTTCAGGTCAAGACAAACATTCTGACCCGTTTTCAGGTCAATTGAGTGAGAAATGTGGCCTCTAGAGTGTCCACAAGGTACATGTATTTCTTTAATTTGACCTAGTGACCTAGTTTATGACCCTAGATGACCCGAATTCGAACTCATTCGATATTTTATCAAAACAAACATTCTGACCAACTTTCAGGCCATTTGAGTGTGAAATGTGGCCTCTAGAGTGCCTACAATGTATTTCTTTAATTTGACCTGATGATCTAGTTTATGACCCCAGGTGACCCAAATTCGAAGTCATCCGAGATTTGATCAAGACAAACATTCTGACCAATTTTCGGGTCACTTGAGTTAGAAATCTGGCCTCTAGAGTGTCCACAAGGTAAATGTTGACGACGGACGACGCACGATGGACGACGGACATCGGACGACCACAAAAGCTCATCTTGAGCACGTTGTGCTCAGGTGAGCTAAAAACTAATACGAGTCACAACTTTCTATCGAAATCTTTCTAAATGCATCTCCATTGAAAAGCAGTTTATACATTCAATTTTTTTCGTGGTCTATTAATTCCGTGGTCAGTTTTCACCGACAAATCGATAGATTCGAATTACTGCTCAGTGGCGGTTTATGTGTTTGCTAATCGATTTACATGTTTAAGATCATGTGACAGACAGCATATGGAAACACCTTGATGAGCACGAGGTTTGATGTAGTTACGAAATCGGGCGAGTTGTGACCAGTGTAAAGTATAGCGTATTACAATGTAAAGTTTAGTAGAGAAACAACTTCACAATCTAAAGGATGTATTGACCTTTTCCGGTTGCATTATACGTACATGTATTTGCTTATCTGCTTTTTTTCGCGGTTCTTTTTTGCACTGTATATAAATAAGGCCACACATAGGACATTGCACCTATCTTCTTACATATAATCTTTTAGTTTTACGGCCACGACGAGAATGTTGTCTTTGTATTCTGTTCATTTCCAAATTACTAATCCATAGTGCACGATAAAAATAGGCTGCTGATATAACAGTGATAAGTACTGCTAGACAATACAACGCAATTATCCACATAAAACCGAAACACCAGGTGACTAAATTAACAAAAAAATCAACTACATCGGGCAGGTAAGATATGGATATAAAAGAAACACCACATAAAATAGCTGTAAATATAGAGTTTGGGATATCTCCCAACTTAATATTTTCACCTGAAAAGTGAGACCTTGTAACCTTTCTGCTCCTAACAGAGTATGGTTTTGTAGTGTAAGTTGTAAATATATCAGCAACTGTTTTCAGTGCGCCAGATACTGATTTATAGATTTCATGTGACATAAGAAACAAGAAAGCAATAGCAATATATAAGAAACCACAAGCCACTGGCAGGAACCCCAAGTAGAAGAAAGCGTGTTGTTCAAAGTGAATTCTAAAACCTTGGACGTGCATCGGTATGTCAAGTGGAGGTAATAATACATGCATGAAGATTAGACTTGTAAATAACGCCGTAAATAGTATGAAACACAGCATATGTTTCTTAAATTTCCACAGACAACACAATTGTGTGAGGCAAGTCGATTTAAGATTTACCAACACATTTCGAAACATTTGACACATTCGAACGTAAACGGAACTAGTTAAGTCTGTGTAAGTCCGACATTCAGTTTGTGCTGATGATGTAGTCTTTTTGACATTAGTGCCCACACAAACATCGTGTTTATGTACAGTATGATTCTCCCTGTACTCTAATAAAGATTTGAGAATTAAACTTTCTGGAAATTTCTCTAGGTGGTGTTCAACGTTGTTTCCTTCTGTGGTCTCTAGGGGATATTTTCGGCGACAAACCGGACATTTAAAGCTTGTCCCTTTTGCACTGCCATTTAAAATTGACTTTTTTATCATTGCAATTAAACAGTTTCTACAAAATATATGTTGACAAGGTAGAAGTCGTGGACTTTGAAATATATCCATGCATATCTGGCACTCAAATAAACTTTCTGGGCAATACAAATTGACTAAATCACAGTGTACAGGTTTTGCCATGTCTAATACTGCTTTCCAACTTTCTTCTTACTATCTAATTGAGGGACAATTTGTATTAAGTTCTCAAAAGCAGTCCTTTCAGCGATACAGTTTGTTGTTCCGTCTCTTAATGTTAAGTAAGGTGCTATTTCGGTGGTCAAAGTAGTATTTCACCAACCTCTCCACTCCAGTAAAATATTCGTTTCTAACGCTGCAGCTAACGCTGGTATTGAAACATACCAAAAATCAAAGGCTTCTGTGTTTTTGTATAGGGTTGCAGCTTGTTACCCGGCTTGCTATAGTAGTCCGCTTTTAACATGGTCTTTCTTGAGGACTGATTAATTTAGAAGGTATTTATTAATACTTAAAAAAAAGAGTTTGTCTACATGTGGGTTATTAAGTGGCCTGCCAGTTGGTGAATCCCGCGCTTTCTGTCTTTTTCACGGTCTCTTCTCAATATCTACTGAAAAAAAAAAAAATAATAATAAGTTTATGTATTGTTTTAATATGTTTTCATTAACTCGAATGATCAAAGTGCCGTTAGCGCTGTAATCAGTCGGCACAGAATAAACGTATTTGAAAACTACGTAACATGTTGGGTTGTATTTTTATATACATATAGGATATACAGAGGTGCATGTAATATAGTCTTTGATATTTTCTTGTGACTTTTACAATGAAGTAAGAAATTCACTCCTATTTTTGCACTGGACTATTTGGGAGTTTCATTTTCAATGCTCACAACAGACATAACTGATAACATGCCCTACCATATACCCGTAAATCTTGTGGCAAGGTTAGGTAAAACCGTCATACAATTTCATGTGTATTTAACTGCCCCTCAAAAACTGGTTGTGTCATATTATAGCTTAAAAATACACATATGGTCTTCATTAGTAGCATGTAAAGGAAATGAATTATAAACGCAGTTTTGTAGAAACTATACTACTCAAAGTTTGCTGATCACCAAACATTTTACATAACAGATATCGTCTGCATGACATATATTTTTATCTTTTATTATGGGATATGATTCGTTAAATTTATTGACATAGTCCCCAGTGGACAAATAAGCTTTTATGGGGAACAAAAATTTCCTGCGAGTCAAGATTTTCATAATACTTGGCACACATATACCCGACCTACGTAGGATATGCAATCTTCATGTCAACTGGAATCGAACGCAACGGAATCGAAACGTGGCGGACAGTTAGGAAGGTTGGGACTACCCACCGGGTTGTTAACCAGGCCATTCGCGAGCACGACAGTGTTATCCCCAGAGGATGCTTGGAATTTGAATATTATAATAGCATAGCACACCTGACACGCAGCATATTTGTGGTTGAAAAACGCGACCTTTGGAACTGAAGAACGTTATTGATCACGTAGGCTAGAACACCGTTTCAAGATTCCACAAAAGTGGACTTCGGTCGACAAGATATAGCCCTGAGGTCAAAACTGGCTCAAACCTGGAGTCAAAAGTTGGCTTAAAAAGTTTATGTTGTTAAAACTTGTAATTTTTCGTATTCCTTACTATGAATCCTTGTGCTACCATGTTTGATACGTAGCTTCATTTAGTTGATCAGTACCAAGTAGCCCTGGGTTCAAAATTGGCACTGGTCTGGGATCAGTTTTAACATAGGCTTTAAATATCTTCCTGTTTATAACCATTTGGCGTAGACATGTATTATCTTGTATGTAGGTTTGTTTAGTGGACATCTACCAACATTCAATTAATTGTAGACCTTGGGTCAAAAATAGCGCCACTCTAGAGGACCCAAATTCATATGGCTATTCTAGTGAAAAACTTTGAACACCTTTTGTTCCAAACTATTCAGCCCAGAATTGGTATAAAGTATGATACTGGATACCTCTACCAGAAAAAAAAATCAAAGCACCAAAGGCACTGAAGGCCTCGGCATCTGAAGGGGTGAAGAAGAACGAAGAGGCCCAGAAGCTCAAAATTTCTATCACATTTGTACAGGCTTGAAACTTCTAGATCACATTTGTACAGACTAATAAAAAAATCTCTACATTGTCTCACACTGACAGTCTGTAGAGTTGACAACAGAATGGAAAAACATAAATCTGTAAAGGCTCATGCAACCAATCAAAATGAGCAGCATGCAAAAAGGAATAGGCCTTCTGCTGATAAATGTGGCCTGTATGGTGCACACAACGTTTTTCTGACTCATAAAAGTGACCTACTTTTTGGAAAATAGTCTGACTGACTGATTGATTTAGAATATTTAAGACCCTTTTCAACATTATTTCAGTTATTTCATGACAGCCTGTACACCTATCCATGCTTTCCTTGAGTTTCTTTTACCAGTACTACGGACAATATTCTTTCAGCGACCCCCTGCTCTCAAGTCCTGTGCGCTACCAACTGAGCTACAGGGACTGGACTCAAATATTCTGCCAAATTTCAATGTTAGATTTCACCGTGTTTAAGGGAAACGTTGGTTTAAAATTACAAATATCCTGCCCAATTTCAATTTAAAGCCAAAGCTACCCTAAAACACAGCGAAATCTAACATCTTGATAAAGTTTCATTGACATTGGGTGGGAAGGTAACCTGGTTGATATCCTTTTAGGATTTTCCATGCTTATACTACTCTTGAAATGTATACAAATGGACCTATCGGTATTGTACAGTCAAAAAGATTATCTAGACAAATTTTGGCCCAACAGTTTTCAGTAAATTTGGACCAAAACTTGCTTCTATAGTTTAACACTTTTTTCAACATTATTTCAATTGTGTTGCAAAGGACAGTGCACCTATACATGCCTTCCTAGAATTGGTTTAACTTGTGCTTTCCAAACCACTGGCTACTTTACCACATAAACATAGTTGAAAAAATATACAGCAGTGAGAGGGGTTGAATCCTCTTCCCATGACTGTCATCAATTGTCTGAAGGAAATAAGCAGAGCTAAGCAACCCTGGCTTTCAAGCTTTGTATTTGATAGACTAAACCACCTGTCTTGGCATGGCTTTAAACACAAATGGAAATTTGCATGGCATACTATTAAGACAGATGGACAGATCAGGATCTCTATTTATTTACCATTCCTAAGAACTTTCTCAGTCTTATTCTCCTGAATTTTCTAGATTTGAAAGTAACACTTCTAATTGGCTAAACCATCTGGTTTAGCCAATCAGAAGTAGTGTTTTACTTTCAAATTTTGAAAATCTTGGAGAATAAGACAAAGAACGTTCCTAAGAACAGTTGGTGAGTATGAACTCACTTCATATGATCAAAATATGGTCTTAAAAGTATAAACAAGTTGTCAGTGTTATGACTAGGGGTGCAACCGTTTGAAATCATCTCAGATAATTCTAATTTATTGCCAAAAAAAAAAACCAAGAGTGATTGTAATCTGTCTTGTGTGACCTATTTATATTTTACAAGATTGGCCAAAATTTAAACTTGTGACCTTTGTAATTAGGAAACAAACTTGCTAACCCAATTTTCATATTTGCATAGTGGCAATTGTCAAAATTATCGTAACCCCTTATCAAACAACAAAATTTTAGACTTGTCCAAATTGAAATCTACTGCAGATTACAAATAGAATGTGATGCTAATGCTGACATTTGAAAGTGCAGCAAAACAATGTGGAAAAGGGAGAAAATACTGGTCACCAGCAATTTCTCCTGAGCCCCTTCCTCCAGTATTTCCTAACCCTCCTTCATCACAGTTGTTAAAACTCAGAATTGTGTGGTAAAGGATTAAATATTATAAAGACAAATACTAGGACTAAATGTGGTGAAGATTTGGCCAGAGATGTAGTCTTCAGATGATTGCTGTTTGCTACAGTTTTACTTTTAACTTTATCCAAGACATGGTGCATAAAAATGATTTGCTGATGGTCAATACTTTTGGGGCAAAACATGGCCCTTTTTGGGGTAAAAAGAAAATGGCTCTCTTGTTTGTAAACAAGCAATTTTGCCATTTTTTTTTTTTTTTAAGAACAATGGGCCTGTTCCTAATCTGTTCAATTCATTTTCGAAGTGATTCAAGATACTGCTGCTTTTATGTATACTAGCATTTTCCCCTTTTCCCACAATGCTTTCTACCCTATCTGGGACAAATTCCAACACTTGCAAAGGCTTTCAATTTGGTTAAGTCTAAAATTTTATCATTTGGTAAAAAGTTAAAACCAATTACTGCAGTCAAGCCCCATTAGCACAATCGTTAGCGTACCAGACTTGGGAACAGGGGGGTCACTGGTTTGAATCCTTAGCTCAGCCAATTTCTTTTTGATGATTGATGGTAGTCATTACAACACAATTCAATCCTCTCTCAATCAAGCACTGAGCTTTTATATTACCTTAATTCTGAATTTTGACGATTGGTAATCTTGGTATTTAGAAGTAGCAAATGATGGCGACAAATTTGAGATTGTTCCCCCATTGCTGATGGTGAAAATTCTAAGAAAACCGGTGATTCACAGACGTTAATTAAAGAAAAAAAATCTTCCTAATTGTAGATATATGATGTTACTTGAATTTTTTAATTCATGTTTCACTTAAAATTCCTTTTAATAAAGTAGGGTGCAATAATGTGGGACAAACAAGCCTGGATGAAAAAGCCTTGGGATAAACATGCCCACTGCCAAGCTAGTTTTTGGACAAACTAGCCTCGAACCAAATGCATGACTGGACGATAAAATATTTTTCTAACATTATTCTTAGTAACATTGTGGATTTACTCAGATGAGTACTAATAATTCAATTAATGAATTGACATCAAATTTGTCTGCAACAACTGGCAGTAAAAATATGGATCCGCAAGCAGTGTGTTAAAAACCTAACTCTTTCAGTACCTATTATCACTTAACCCTTAACTCTTTACCAAACAACAAAATTTTAGACCTGTCCAAATTCAAAGCAGTTGCAGACGACAAAATAAATGTGACTGAAAAATTGAAATCTTTTTTGGGGAAGGGTAGAAAACATTATTTTTTTCCTTTTCCCACAATGTTTCAAAGGCTTCTTTCTCTGGGTCATTAAAAGTTGGGACTGTTTGGTAAAGGGTTAAATTGTTCAATACAATGGATGAAGTTTTCAAGCCACTTATATATGCTGTAACATGGCGATTGCAAAATTGTTGTTGGTAGAAAATAACTCATCGTATCAGACAATGCACGTTCTGTGCAGTATGATCTTAATCTACACTATCCGTAAAAGAGCATCGAGTCAAATGACTCAAAGAGATTTTTATTTTTTTTTTTAGCCTGGGCTTGGCTTGCCAAGCCCTAGGCTATAGTAATCGTATGTTTTATGAATACAAGCATATCTTCCCGGCAGGAAAAACGTAGGCAAATCATAGGAAAGTAGAGCGCGTGCTATGACTTCATTCCTTTTTCGCACGGGCCTTCTGTAGTAATTGTTACCATGTTTGGAATACATTTCATCCATATATGGTAAATGGGGGCGGAGTCACTGGACGATACTGTTCTTTAAATATCCGTAGTATATCAAAAATATATAAATATCCGTGGTATATCAAAAATAAATATCGGGTAGATGTTATTGCATGGATATTCGGTTAGTTGAAATGCGTGCACTCTATACACCACTGTGAACCTTTAACTATGACCTCAAATTGCATATGTATGCACTCTATATAGATATGAACGTTAGATTGTGGCCTCGATATACATACATATACTCTTTATACTTCTGTCAACGTTTAAATATCGCATCCAAATACATACATTCGCTCTACATACCGCTGTATACGTTTGATTTTGCTGTAGATAACAGCACTCTGTTATCTACGAAAGCCTACAAGGGTCAAAATGAAAGTAAATTTTCTTTCAAAAACACATAATAACGTAATTTGAAAACGCGTTATAACGCAAAAAAAAAAAGAAAAAGTTGCACTTACGCGAAATTGATCGTAATTAAGTGTTTTAAAATGCGTAATAACGCGTTCAAAAGTCGTATTAATGCGAAAAATCTCGTTATAATGTGGATTTAAAACACGTAATAACGCAAAAAAATCACACTAACGTGAAAAATCTTGTAATAACGCATTTAAAAGTCGCAGTAACGTGATTTGAAAACTCGCAGTAACGTTTTTTTTTTTTGTTTAACTTCTTAAACTTCAAATGAGAACAGATTGCGTGTATATGCAATAAGTTCATTAACATGCAGTCGAATTTTCCCAATAAAGATTTGATTGTGTCAGTTGTGTTTGTTTTTGTTGTTGTTGTTGGCTTCAGATGCATACAGCAACCACTTTTTTATTCATGATCTTTCTAGGATTCACACGTATAAGTCTGCATCTTTACTTTGCCTTACAACTGTCAGACGAGGCTAGCAATGGCAGCGACGATCGAACAAGGATTCAAGGAATGACAGAGGAATTTTCACTGCCACTATCCTCGATCTTGACAAGATTGTTGAAAATGTTTGTTTAATTGGTGTTTCACGTCCCTTCAAACATTCTTTCAGTTTTCTTTTATCAATAACTCGTCATTAATTACCAATAGTTCGCACGACATTATTTCTAAGCCACTGGCAGCTATCCTACGTCAGCATCTCCGACAGATGATCATTGGTGAAAAAGGAATGAAACCCTTCGCAATGACGTTTATCCATCTCCGAAAAATAATTTGGCTGAGCTGTTAAATTGAGCGATCGACCATCGGGTTTCAAGCCTGGTATGTTACAAATTAATTTACCGAGCTGGGCGGCATCTCCACCAGATGTTCATCGAGTCGGTATTCATTATTGGAAAATCAACAAGAAATAATGAATTTTCAATGATGTAAACACTGATGGAAACGGAGTAAAACCGAGACAAAAATATTACACCCAGATCGATTATGGAGTTTGCACTGTTTAATTCATAATGTAGCTTTCAATAGGAAATCTTCCGTGGATTAGTGGTCAGAAGTATTAACGTGTAAGGAGAAACCATGAAGTATTAACGTGTAAGGAGAAACCATGGTTCGATCTCCGCTACCGGTGCCAATTACGTCTGATTTTAAAGCACGTTATTAGGCTATTTTTCGCGTTACTGCGACTTTTTTGCGTTATTACGTGTTTTGAATTCAGGTTATATAACGTCATTTTTTGCGTCAATATAGAGGATCTTACATGAGTGTTTATGTATTATCATTTTTATCAAAAGAGTTGACTAAATAGTATGACGCGAACCTTGGCGAGCGTCAAATACATTTTAGTCAACGAGTTTGATAAAAATGATAATACATAAACACGAATGTGAGATTCTATTTATCACATAAAACGAATGATAGGCAAAATATATCCTGCATCATCACCTCTAGCCTATACACCATTCACGGGTCCATAGTTACAGTTGTAGTTTGGTTTCAAATGTGTACATACACAAGTAGATAGTTCTTTGATATTTACACCGAAAGTAGAATGACCAGTTTCTAGAGGGGATAAGTCCACCTATTTCCGCAATTTTGTTGATTTGAAAGACTTTCGCTGCATTTCTTTGTTTTTATTAAACATGAAAATCAAAAACTTTCCGCGCGTATATGCCTTAGCAAGAATGACGTCATTTTTCCGCGAAACGGCGTAGTCGCACAAATTCCGGCACGTGCTGTGGCTGATTTCTCTGGCTTCACGCGCTCACGACTAAAAACTGATCAGAACCGGGACCCAAAAAACAATAATACACTAGTGTATTATCAAAAATAAGTCATGGGTTTAATACACTGCGGGAGGAGGTTTTATGTGATAAACGACATTTAAACGCGTTATTACGTGTTTTAAAACACAAAAATACGAGATTTGTTACGTTACTGTGATTTTATTTGCATTCTTACGTGTTTTAAATTCACGTTATAACGTGTTTTTGAAAAGTATTTTACCTTCATTTTGACCCTTGTGGGCTTTCGTAGTTAACGTCTATGTAGAACGAAGTCTTTACCGTTCGATATTTTTTTTTTACTTTTCTTCTGTGATGATTTGTTGACTTTTTTTTCAAATGATGGGATTAGTCTGTAAAAGAGCAGAAAGTATTGTTATTGCAATGTCTTCAAAAGCTTTCCTTTCAAGGTTGTTTGTACTCTATAATTTTTGGCAAAAGGCTAAGCAAGCTTTTCAATGATTGATTGATTGAATGGTGTTTTACGCCGCTTTCAACATTATTGCAGTCATATCACGGCGACAGCTCAAATATTCATGTGATTTCCTGGGTTTTACCAGTACTAGGCTGGGGCTCTGAAGTGTCTTGCCCAAGGACACACCCACGAAAAACCCAGTGGATCAGGTAGGGCTCGAACCCAGGGCCTCCAGGTTACGAGTCCCACACTTTACCACTGAGCCACGCAGGACCCCAGCAAGCTTTTCATCTACCGTAACCGTTATCAATGTTTTAAAAGATAAAAGTACTATATAAACTACTGTCATGTTTAATCATGGCCTCAAGAACACGCAATCTTTAAAAAAAAATGGCCATGTTTTATTAGACCTTCAACATACGCAATTTAAGAAAAATCGCTCAAAGAGCTACACTGTCAATCTGATGTAAGTCCGTATTCACCAACCATTCTTAAGAACACTCCTAGTCTTATTCTAAATGATTTCCTAAATTTGAAAGTAGTACAAATGGTGTAGCCAATCAGAAGTTGCTATACTTTAAATCTAGAATTGGACCTAGAATGAAATTAAGAATATTGTGAATACGGACCGCAGGGCTGTCTTTCACTAAACTGTGCACGCACGAAATTTGCATATGCAGTTTAGGTAAGCCTGAAAACAAGTTTCACTTAATTGCATAACTTTACGATTTGAGTAAATATGAACTTAAATTTTACGCCAGCTCATACTGGTAAAGCAGGGATCGTATGTGTGTGTATCCCAAATGATTTGCGTAAGTCTACACAGTGTAGTGAAAGACAGCCTTGATCTTGTACCTCTCTCCCATAAAGATGTTACCAACCTTCATATAGCACTTAAATCCAACCCCAGACACAAAGCTTGCGTATTTCAATAGTAAAATTTCAAAGGTAGGAATAAACAATTTCACGATTACACGATATAATTCGATATGCGTAACACATCGTATCCTTAGCCTGCAACAGAACAACACAAACGGTCCCAGCCAGAAAAATAACAGTAAAAAAAGGCCGAATATTGCACTTTTTCAAGATAATCAATCCAGTTTTCGGTTAGAAAATCACAACTTAGAAGACAGTTGAGATCGAAGATTAGACTGCACGTTTTATGCAGACTGATTCTGATTTATACCCTCCAGTATTCAAGCACTTAAAATCTTGCTTAGTCGTATATTTATATAAAGGTTATCTAACTATACTCAATAACCCTTTACCAGACAAATGCAAGTTTTCACGACCTTGAAAAAGAATGTTTTTTAACATTTTGGCGAAAGGGAAAAAAAAAAAATGCTGAGAAGCAGTATTTTCTCCTTTTTTCGCAATGTTATAAAACATTATAACGAAAATCTCCATTATTTAGCCACATTTGAAATATCGCATGCAATTACTTTCAGTTTGGGCAAGCCCAAAATTTTGCCGTGTGCTAAAGGGTGGCATTCAAACCTAACATTTCGACGTCAAGGCTTTTTGTTTGCAAGAGAATGTGTACGTATCTCTCAACTTCAATCAGGTGACACGCGCTAGACGATAAACTATATGCATAGTAAAATTAGTGTTGCACCCCCTATGTTTTTTACCGGGTTTGATTTTCTGACGTGAATGAGATAAAATTGGGTCGAAATTAGAATTCGGCTGCTGCATACACCAACAGACTCGTCTTTTGCCCATAAAATGAACTGAACTGAGGTATCCCTTGACCTCATGGTAAGTGGGAATCTTTTGCCTAGATGTTGCTTTCAAATTTAAGAAAAACGAGAAGCGTTTAAGTTTGGTTAAAACAGGGAATTTAATGTCGAAACAAAACTTACGACAGGTTGAAAGTGACCTGCAGAGAATGGATACACAAAATCGGGCAATATTGCGTACTTCCGCCAGGGGCATGCAAAACAGCTTGTAGTCTTTGTCTCACACCTCTCACGAGAGGGTGAAACAGCTCGATCAGTAGCTGCTGCCATGAGGTTATGGGATACCTCAGTTCATTCCATTTCAGAGACAACAGACTTGTTTGTTTTTGTATACAGCAGCCAGATTCTAATTTTCAACCCATTTCATATCACGCCAGAAAATTAAACACGTTAAAAACACAGGGGGTGTAACACTAATTTTACTATGTATATATCTGATACCAAGCAAGTCATCACATGATCATCGAGCCACGATAGCCACTTTTTTAACAATCAACTTAATCATCAGATAGAATGGTCCTTAGAAATACGAAAAATTGACCAATGTGAAGCATTTTAAACTGCCAACAAGGTAAGTGGGTAGATTTTGGTTTCGGGTTGACTAACAGAATGTAATCTAAGATCTTACAATCAATAAGTGAAGCGAAACATGTAGCGTTAAAAGAATAGGTTATCTCTCATGACCCGTCGATAGTCTACGTCATTCACTGCACACAAATATATTTTAAGGATCCATAACTCTGTTATGACCTCCCTAGTGTAATGCATCATGGAGATGAATTAAGCCCCCTTTTGCCAGGGTATGGTTTATATAACAGGATTATGGATCCTTACAATCCACTTGGTCCAACAATCTACTGGTATCATGAGGTAGAATGGTCGTTTGACATATAGAAATTTTACAAATAGCAAAAAAAGTTCCGGCCCAGGTCAGCCTGCGCGGACTGCGCAGGCTGACATGGGTCGAAACTTTTTGCAAATGCATTCAGCCCCCCTTTCAAGGCATGACTCATGTATAATATGAATTGTGCTCTCAAAAGCGGCATAATGCATCTCCATAATGCATTGTACCAAGCGAGTCGTCACATAATTATGGGTCCATATTTCCATTTTGTCTAAAAACTGACTGAATCATGAGGTAGCATGGTTTGTCATCTGTAAATGCTTTGAAATTGGACAAGTCTAAATTTTCTTGTGTTGGTGAAGAGTTAAACCATGGTATCATCTATGCAGTGCACCAGCCTTTGTTACCTGATATGGATCAAATTTTCGCTTCTCCCCAGTCGTTTTCGGGTGTTTCTCTTACTTGTTCATCCGCGATGTAGGCTTTATATACCAGATCATGTCAAAGCTTCGAAACGAGGATAATTTCAAATCGAGAGCTAATTCTATGACATTTAACTCTGATGTTAATTGTTTGTGTAAAATGCTTGCACAGTTTTTCGATCTGCATGTTGTTTTTCACATAATGGCACGCAACATGCAAAATGAAACCTTCGGACATTTGCGTAAAGTGTCGTCCCGGATTAGCCTGCGCAGTCCCCGCAGGCTAATCCGAGACGGCACTTTAAGACTACATCAGATTTTTTTATACAGCAGACTTTCGTGAAACAGAAAATCGCACAAAAACGGGAAGTGTCGTCTCGGATTAGTCACAGACTGAACAGGCTGATCTGAGAGGACACACTTTTACGTATATGTCCGAAGGTCCCTTTTCGTGTGTTGCACGCCATATCAAATGACACAGACGAGATCTATGAAGACCTATTGTTTTCGAAAGGCAGGATTGATTCGATATCAAAGGACTACAGTGTGATGGCTGTCATAAGAGGAGGAGGCCTGAATAGTCATCACCTTTAAGAAATTAATAGCACACGAATGACATTAAGGTTAAGTTACCTTGGGACCCAGGAAGTTTAAAGAGTATGCAAAAATATTGATCTGTAGACGTGTACTTTTCATCGCCGTAGTTCGCAAGTTCATTTTTAGCTCACCTGAGCACAAAGTGCTCATGGTGAGCTATTGTGATCGTGCTGTGTCCGGCGCCCATCTTCCGGCGTGCGTTGTACGTCGTCCGTCGTCAACTTTTTACTTTGTGTACGCTCTAGAGGCCACATTTTCAGTCCGATCCTCATGAAACTTGGTCAGAATGTTTGTCTTTATAAATTCTCGGACAAGTTCGAAATTCGGTCATGTGGAGTCAAAAACTAGGTCACTAGGTCAAATCTTAGAAAAACCTTGTGTACGCTATAGAGGCCACATTTTCAGTCCGATCCTCATGGAACTTGGTCAGAATGTTTGTCTTGATAAATCTCGGATGAGTTCGAAATTGGGTCATATGGGGTCAAAAACTAGGTCACTAGGTCAAATCTTAGATAAAAACCTTGTGTGAGCTCTACAGGCCACATTTTCAGTCAGATACTTGTGAAACTTGGTCAGAATGTTTGTCTTGATAAAATCTCGGACGAGTTTGAAATTGGGTCATGTGGGGTCAAAAAGTAGGTCACTAGATTAAATCTTAGAAAAACCTTTTGTGGGCTGTAGAGGCTACATTTTCAGTTAGATACTTGTGAAACTTGGTCAGAATATTTGTCTTGATAAAATCTCGGATGAATTGAAATTGGGTCATGTGGGGTCAAAAACTAGGTCACTAGGTCAAATCTTAGAAAAACCTTATGTTGGCTCTATAGGCCACATTTTCAGTCAGATACTAATGAAACTAAGTTAGAATCTTTGTCTTGATGATATCTTGGGAGAGTTTGAAACTGGGTCACCTCAGTTCAAAAACTAGGACACCAGGTCAAATCTTAGGAAAACCTTGTGTGCGCTCTAGAGGGTACATTTTCAGTCCGATGCTCATGAAACATGGTCAGAATGTTTGTCTTGATAAAAACTCGGATGAGTTTGAAATTAGGTCATGTGGGGTCAAAAACTAGGTCACTAGGTCAAATTAAAGAAATACCTTGTGGGCACTCTAGAAGCCACATTTTTCGCTCAGTTGACTTGAAAATTGGTCAGAATGTTTGTCTTAATTAAATCTCAAATGAGTTTGAAATTGGGTCACCTGGGATCATAAACTAGGTCACTAGGTTGAATCAAATAAATACCATGTGGACATTCTAGAGGCCACATTGTTTGCTCAACTGACTTAAAAAAATTGGTCAGAATGTTTGTCTTAATTAAATCTCGGACGAGTTTGGGTCATAAACAAGGTCACTAGGTCAAATTAAAGAAATACCTTGTGGGCACTCTAGAGGCCACATTTATTGCTCAGTTGACCCGAAAATCGGTCAGAATGTTTGTATTGATGAAATCTTGGATAACTTCAAAATTGTGTCACCTGGGGACATAATCTACATGTAAGTCATTAGGTCAAATTAAAGAAATACTTTGTGGGCAGTCTAGAGGACCACATTTATTGCTCAACTGTCTTTAAAATTGGTCAGAATCTTTGTCTAAATAAAATCTCGGATGAGTTTGAATTTGGATACCTTGGGTCATAAACTAGGTCACAAGGTCACAAGGTCAAATACCTTGTGGGCACTTTAGAGGCCACATTTATTGCTGAATTGACTTAAAAATTGGTCGGAATGTTTTTTTTTTTTTTTTTTTTATGAAATTTCAGATGAGTTTGAATTTTGGTCACCTTGGGTCATAAACTAGGTCACTAGGTCAACTAAAAGAAATTTTTTTGTGGGCGCTCTAGAGGCTACAATTCTTACTCAACTGACCTGAAAATTGATCAGCACGTTTGTCTTGATAAAATCTTGGATGAGTTCAAAATTGGGTCACATAGGGTAATAAACTAGGTCACTAGGTCAGATTTAAAGAAATATCTCAGATGAGTTTTAAATTGGGTCGTTATGACCCTGGAGTGAAATTTCGCCTATTGACTCAGGTGAGCGATCCAGGGCCATCATTGCCCTCTTGTTTCAGGTCAATGATGAGCCCCCGCTTTCGGTTCAATACTATTTGATAAAGTATACTAGTAATTAAAGCCGATCATAAAAACTGACGGTGACCACACTATACATGCATGTTCCTGACGCATTACAGTGCAACAAAGTACCTGGCCACGCTCACTTAGAAATGATAATCGCCAAAGACTCGAAATGGTTGAAAAGGATTTTAATGAGTTAATTGTCCTTTAACATTGTTAGGTTTCAGTTCTACCTAAAAATACTTTTATTAACAGACCAGTGCAATTTCAAAAGTATAAATATCTTTAACTGTGTCCATATTCGTTCAAACATTATTGACATATTTACACTAAAACAAAAGAAATTCGGATAGAATTTAACAAAGGCTGGCCATTTACCATTCAACAACGATTTTAACGCATCGTAACGTAGACTAAGTTGCTTAGTTTTAGTTTATTTATTTCAAAAACCAGAATGTCTCAGATCAAAGTGGTGATAAACGTACAGGTATAAATGGTAATACTACAGAAGATAGCCTCTACAGAATTAACAAAGGCACAAGGCAATGCTAGAAAAATCGAAAAGTGGGAAATATGATCAAAACTGATAAATTACTAAATATGACACAGTGGTAGAACTGATATAACGGTATTCAGTCAAATTGAAGACTATTTCGGAAATGTAAAAACATTGTAGATGAAGGGGCAGTTGCCTGGTACACTCTTCCCATATCATTAACTCTTTAAACAGGTTTATAGGTATCTTATTCAACAATTATACAATATACATGTATAGGCAAAAAAAGCAGTACATTTCAAAAAATAAATTAAACACTGGAGGAAAGGATCAGAACACGAGGTTCGACTTAAAAAAAGAGAGAGAGAGAGAGAGAAAACTCCGGTTAATTAATCCTAATCTTTAATCACAGTGTACTTCTTTCTTGTGTCACTGAGTTTTATGCCCAGAATCATTTTTTGTTTATGGATTGAGACGAGTCCAAATAATGACATACAAAAGTATTGGTAAAATCCAAAGAATGAGTACAAATAATCTTTCCATATCGATAGGTGGATTATGTAAGCCAATCCGGTTTGACAAAGATAGACATCTTTTGTAAGTCACTAACATTGTTGAATAATTGTGACAATAGAATATAATAAGAAAACAAAAACTCTTTATGGTCTGCATTTTACAAAAATAGCTCCAAACGAACATGGGGAAGCCCCCAGTTATTTCACAATATTTATGTATACAGGTCATAGAAAAATCTATCACAAAGTGTTTGTGCAACTGTTTGCGACTGTTCAACGACAAATTTGTCTAGAGCATTCATCGGCAGTTGACACATTACATAGTTATCCTATACATATTTCTCCGAAGAGTGAATTTTCTTGTCTTTTTTTCTTTATCTGAACGAAAGGAAGTAAAAAAGAAAGAAAGCAAGCAAGAAAGAAATATAGATAAACCGACGGAAAAGAAAGAAATGAGGAAAGTAAAGGAGGGAAAGAAAGAAAGAAAGAAAGAATGAATCTTAAATGTTTTGGGCAGTGTTAAAGATCTTGTAGATCTCGTACTTTGCTACTGTGACTGTCTGTAGCGTATGAAACTTGATAAACAAGTATGGGGAGATCTCACTTACTTGAGTATCCCTGTTGTCATGTCGGCAGTTCTTGATGTACAGAGATGGCAAAGTTTCGCTATACTTCAAAAATATCCCTGTTTTCTTGTGGACGATACACAGACAATGGAAGATGTGATTGAACTTCAAAATACCAACTGTTTTGTTCGAAGCGCATGGAGCTTGATTTACAAGAACAGCGATCTCGCTGGACTTTTAATTTCCAGTTATCTTGTCGGTAGTGTACAGAACTTGACTTACATGTACATGATTGGCGGCATCTCAATGTATAAAATTTCAACAGTATCATGTCGTCGATATACAGGGTTAGCGATCTTAATGTACTTCAATGTTTTGATTATCTTACTGTACCTATTGTATAAAGGAACGACCAGATCTTACTATACTTAAATATTCAAGCTATCAATCTTGTCGGTAGAGTCTAGAACTCGATTATAGGGATGGCAATCTAAATGTACTTCAGTGTCCCAGCTGTCATGTCGGTAACGTAGGAACTTGAACAACGAGGATCGCAAGACCTTACTATATTTCGTTGAACTTCATATACAAGCTCAGTATGCTAGCCGTCAGCGCATAGAACATGACATATAGGGATAGCAAAGTTTCTCTGTACTTTGATATTCCAGATTGCTACTCGACAGCGTTTTGAACTAAGCATACAGAGATCATAAGATATCATTGTTGTTTCACACCCCCACCTATGTTGAGGGAAGCGCAAGACCTTGATATACATATACAGGGATAGTGATATCACTGTACATCAATATCCTGGTTTTCGTGTTGGAAATAAACAAGCACGGCGACATCACACTGTACTTCTTGAATACTTTGTCGGTAGAGTATTAACCTCGATTATGGGAATGATTATATTATTGTACTTTTGAACCCCGATTGTCTTGTAGGCAATATACAGGAATGGAGAGATTTTTCTGCATTTCAACATCCCGATCCTTTAAGTCGGTTATATACAGCAATGTTGCGATCTCACAATAATACCCCTATTGTATTGTCGGTAATATACAAAAATATCGAGATGTCACTGCACTCAAGTTTTCATATTGTGTGTCGGTGATATACAGAAATGTTGAAATCTCATTGTAGTTATATATCCTACTGTCTTGTCGACGATATACAGGAATATCGGGTGTCGCTAACTCTCTGAACTTCAATATCCTGGCTCTCTTGTCGGTGCTCTATGGTAATAGCTAGATCTTTCTGAACTTTTCTATCGTTGTTGACTTGCCGGTGATATACAGGAATATTGCAATCTCACTGTGAATCAATATCCCTATTTATCTTGTCGGTGATATTCAGGAATGTTGCAATTTCAATATACATCAATAGCCGTCTTGTCTTGTCGGTGATATACAGGAATGTTGCAATATCACTGTACATCAGTATCCATCTTGACGATATGCTGGAATGTCGAGTGTCGCTATCTCTCTGTATGCAGTATCACTGCTGTCTTTCCGTTGTTATATGGGAATGACGAGATCTTTCTGCAATTTAACAATATCCTTGTTGTCTTGTCGGTAATACATTAGGCAAACCGCGGGTGATCCGTTGATCAAGTCCCTCGGCTGTTTCACGTGGCTTGATATGCACCTACACGGTACATTTCGTAGCCAGAAATACACCAGTTTGCCGTTCTTAAAATCGTCAAATTCCACTTATAAAAAGGACACTAGTTACCACTTTCTGTGGGAATCTTTCTAAATACCTTTCCGCTGACAAACAACTTGTACATTTATTTTCTAACCCAGTCTATCAATTCTGTTCGCATTTTTCAGAGACAAATTGCTTATCACCGCGGCTGTTGTTGCCGGTGCTAATCGATTCACTTTGGCGCCGCCATGTTTAAGATAATGTGATTCGCAGTATTTCAAATTGGAAACCCCCTTGATACGGACGAGGTTAGATGTAGTTACGGAATCGGCCGTGTTATGACGAGTGATTAGTGATATATAGGAATGTTGCAAGGTGATATACAGGAATGTTGCTATCTCACTGTGCGTCAGTATCCCTATTGTCTTGACGGTGATAAGTACACAGCACTGTAACAATCTATCGTACTTCAATAACCCTGCTGTCGGCAAATCACACGAATTGCGACCTCTCTGAACTTCACTGACTGGACGGTCTGGTCAGGGGCCGATTTTGGAGAGGCAGTTTCATTGGCTGTAAGGTGGAGAGCACGAAATTACTTCGATAGATTTTAGAGATCTGAAATAACATTCCCATGAGAAGTGCAAGAAGTGCAAATAAACGCACTTATGAACTCCATGCATATATGTGAAATCGGGGCCGCGACAAATACGCGGGGGATGGGGGGAGGGGGGCATACGAGATATTTGAGAATTAGTTGCGGCGACTGCATTTTGTGACTTAGCGGGTAAATATGCTTCAATTATTTGTAAATTAATGGTTAGAATCCGGATAGGCATTAAAGAGCTGAAATGACTGCAATTTATTGAACTAGCTGCGTCATTGAGATATGGTTGGCTACGGTACAAGGGACTGTATTCACCAACCATTCTTAAGAACATTCTTAGTCTTATTCTCCAAGATTTTCTAAATGTGAAATCAACACAACTTTTGATAGGCTAAACCATTTGGTTGGGCCAGTCAGAAGTTATGTTACTTCCAAATTAAAAAAAAAAAATCTCTGAAATAAAGACTGAGAACGTTCTTGAGAAAAGTTGGTGAATACGAACCCAGATCTATGTCGATTTTGTTGATTCCCGAAGAATGTACCGTGCAAAGTCTCATCCAGTAGGTTTTAAATACGATTTTTCTTCCACCGACACTTGGGCCGACTGCACAATAACAGATTGTCACCCTCGCCATAATTTCCATAATTTTGAATGGTATGATTGAAATTTGAATGCATTTAACTCTTTACCAAACGACAAAATTTTAGACTGGTCCAAATTGAAAGCATTAGCAGACGACAAAATAAATGTAACTGAAAAATTGAAATTTGTTTTGGAAAGGGTAGAAAACATTGTGGGAAAAGGAGAAAATGCTGGTTACCAGCGTTTTCTCCTTTTCCCACAATGTTTTCTAAAGGCTTCTTTCACAAGGTCGTTAAAAGTCGGGATTGTGTGGTAAAGGGTTAATTAACACCTGGATTGTTTACTTTTGACCGCTACTGGACCTTTCACCGTACAAAACAACACATGTGGGGGATTGCTTCGCTCAGTGGTTAAGGTGTAGGGTTAGTGATCTACAGGTCCTCACGCGAGGAATTGGGTTGTTCCGTGGGAGTTTCCTTGAGCGAGACATGGGCGTAACCAGGATTAAAATATTTATACGCACAGTGAGCTGTATGATGAGGTTTGCTCGACAGCATGAATCGTCACCATTTATTGTAAAGCGTAAAGGAATTCTATGGTCACCAGTGCAGCAATTCAATCCATCCATTTTGTTCGAAACGGTGCGCAGACCGAGAGAAAAATCAAGAGATGTATAATTGAGCCATGCTTTGGTTAAAAGGGGGCTTAATGCATCTCTGTTATTCATGATACCAAGCAAGTCATCACATAATAAGGGATCCATAAAAATCCATTTTGTCTAACAACCGACTGAATCATGCGGAATGCTGGTCTTTGACATGGTGAAAATTGACCAATTTAGCAAAAAGTTTCGGCTCAGGTCAGCCTGCGCTGACTGCAGGCTGATCTGGGTTGGTACTTTTTGCAGATGCACTAACCCACCCTTTTCACAGAGCATGGTTCATATGTAATTGTAATCTACAACTCTGGTCGCCGATTTTTCTATACTCACGTGCATATTATGCGTAATGGGCACCATACCCTTGCAAGATCTTTCAGAGCACCAGTGTAGTACTGTAGAAATCCGCGAAGTCCATGACCAATAGTCTAGATTACCTGCCCCTACCACTACGTTAGCGGGTCAGGCAAAGCGCAATAATGGCGGCCTCCTAGGTGTCCTCAAGCGTACCCCTACATGCTTCCCCGTTTCCCCCAATTTCATGTGATCCGGTTTGATCAGTTAATAAAATGAGATCAATTTTGTACAAAAAATACATGACCGAATCTAAAACGTGCTGTTGGGGTATGGTTTAAATATAAATTCGACTATGAATCATTTTAAAAGTAGCCCTGTTTTCGGACGTTATATAGGTCCATTGATATTTCGGATACTTAAAACATTTCTGATATGTAGTTTTTCTAGCTAAATAAGAATGACATGCAGAAAAACTCACTTCCATGACTTTATTGCAAACTATCTGTTTTGAAATCAGCCTATGATCCGATTTGATCATGTGAAATAACAAAATCCCGTCTCCTCTCCATATTACTATCGGAGGCCGCCATTATTGCGCTTTGCCAGACGTATTCTTGTAGTACGGCAGGGTACCAGACTACATGACCAAGTGCTCGTTTACAATGCCATGAATGAAATATTGTTGAAAGCAAGGTAAAAAACTTTTCACTCTCTCAAAAACACGTAGAGTTGTACCTATTTAAAACGGGTCGTAGTCAAGAGATTAACCCTTACCTTGCGAAATAAATTGAATAAAACTTTCAAGCCCATATTTACGGTGGCACAAAAGTGACATGGAAGATATATTTTATACTACGTGCGCACGTAATAGTTATTACGTGCGCACGTATTAGTTAATACGTGCGCACGTATTAGCTACTGCGTGCGCACGTACTAGCTACTGCGTGCGCACGTAATAACTCATACGTGCGCACGTAATACTATTGCGTGCGCACGTATTAGCTAATACGTGCGCACGTATTAACTACAGCATCGTGCCAAAAGTGAGTGAACTTTTGTAATGGCCGCCATATTGCAAAACCAAAATAACACAACTTTCAACATGAAACTTACCTATTTAAATTCATTTTCAGTAATCAGTACTTTGTCATGCTGCCTTTTTGGATCAAAACTTCTCTAATTCTTCTGGGTAGGGTGGAATATAGTCTTTGAACATAAGTAACGGGTATTTCATTCCAGGAGGTCAGTAGTTGGGTTTTCAAGTCATTTATGTTATGGATCAGATAAAGTTTGGATTTTATTTTGTTTTTCAGTAATAACCAAATATTTTCAATCGGACTAAGATCTGGGGACTGTGCTGGCCAGAAAAATACAGGGATGTTGTTTCTTTCTTTCCAAGCTGTAGCTTCACGGCTTTTATGAGCAGGTGCATTATCCTCTTGGAAGACCCAGGAATTGTCATCAAAATGTTTAGCAATAGATGGCCATAAATACTGTTCTAGGGTCTGAATGTACTTTTGACTGTTCATATTTCCATCTATGAAAGCAAGCATGCCAGTTCCTGAATAACAAATACAGCCCCAGACCATAACCTTTAAATTGGTTTTCACATTAGCAGCCACATACCCTAAACACTCAGGTCTCCATTTTTCACTCGCTTTCCTCCAAACTGTAAGTTGACCATCAGGCTTTAAGTTTATCATCATTTCATCAGTGAAAATCACATTTTTCCAGTTTGATTCCACAGTCCAAGTTAATTTAGTCCTACACCAGAAAACGCGCCTTCGTTTGTTGACAGTAGTGATATTCACTCTCTTCCTTACAGATCGTCTTTTATATCCTAAGGAATGTAAACTTCTTTGCACTGTTCTAACAGAACACTTTTCAAAGGCTGACGAGTTGAAAGATGCCGCAATTTCCCGGAGAGGTTGTCGTCGATCTGATTTTACAATCCTTGAAAGTTTCCGAAGTCCCCGGTCATCTACGATTTTAGGCCGACCGCTTCGAGGCATATTTTCTGTCGATCCACGGCTCCGAAATCGCTTTAAAACCATTGAAACGGTAGATTTACTCCTCGCCAACACTTTACAGACATCCACCAATCGATGACCTTCTTCTACCATAGATATAATTAGGGTTTTTTCGTCCTCGGACAGTTGTTTTCCGTGCTTTCCCATCTTTCAAAATTCTGGCGGTCCGATATAAACAAACGACAAAATAAGATCATTTCCGGTTCGAAAAAAAGAATACAGGAGTTCCTTCCCCTAGTCGCACGCGCGCGTCCCTTAATACATTCGTACCCGCATAGCGACGCTTTATTTCTACTGATATTCTAAACCTGTATGGCGGCCATTAAAAAAGTTCACTCACTTTTGGCACGACGCTGTAATACGTGCGCACGCAATAGTATTACGTGCGCACGCAGTAGCTAATACGTGCGCACGTATTAACTAATACGTGCGCACGTATTAACTAATACGTGCGCACGTAATAATCGACCAATCAGTTTATAAGGAACAGAAGCCATATTGTTGCGAGGGAAGGGCAAAATTACATTGGTCCAACACGGCAACAGATGTGCATACATCTGACACCCAAGTAAAAAATCAAGTAGAGCTATCATTTCTTAAATCGTTTAGGCATACTGCGATTATTTTAAGTATCTGTACCTTGGTACGGTACAGTAACTATTAATACTCTAGCCTACGGTCCATCGAATTACCCCAAACCACCCCAAAACACCCCAAACCACCCCAAAACACCCCAAACCACCTTTTATCATATAAAATTAATACTGTGGTGGGGTTGGGGGTGGAATGATTTGTAGGGTACGAAAGACTGATGAGCTATACAAGGAGTTTTGTCACCGAAAACTACCCAAAACACCTCAAGAAAACAAAAAAGGCGTTTAAAGTGATATCATTTTACAACGGTTTAAGATGCAGGAACAGTATAAATCAAATTGAAAATGGCATACACAATAATTAATTTTCCTTAAACTGAAATATCTATGGTTCAAAAGATGTAGTTTGAATGCCTAACACCGTGGACCCCAATCAGACTGTTACTTTAGTAGCAGTCTGATGATCTGGCTGCACAATGTTTGCATATATCTAACTTCCCTAAAACTTATATAAATTACGGTATCTGTTGCCATTCTGACTACATATAGTTTGGAGGCACGAACGAACTTTTTCAGGCAGTCAGACATGACCAAACATTATGGACCCAGATCAGACTGCTCCTTCAAGGGGCAGTTGGATCTTCATGGGCGGATCCAGAGGGGGGGACCGGGGGTCCGGAACCCCCCCCCCCCTGGAATTTTGGAAAAATGTGGTTATCGGATTCGTGAAATGGTACTGGTTTGATATTGCACAGCATTTATGTAAAATACAGTCATGAATATAAAAAATAAACGGTTCTAAATGTGGAGACCTCCTCATGGTTAGAACTGGAAACGTTGACTTACATCCACTGAAATCCGAAATCAAAGTATCATATAATAAGAAGAGTGCGTTTGCGGTGGGACCCCCCCCTGAGAAAGATATCTGGATCCGCGCATGATCTGGGTCCACAAAGTTTCCCTTTCTGACAGGATGACTACATATAGTTTGGAGGTATGAACGAACTTTTTCAGACAGTCAGACATTAGCAAACATAATGTACCCAGATTAGACTGCTCCTTTAAGGGGCAGTCGGATCTGGGTCCACAAAGTTTGCCATTCTGACAGCATGACTACATATAGTTTGGAGGCATGAACGAACTTTTTCAGACAGACAGACATGACCAAACATAATGTACCCAGATTAGACTGCTCCTTCAAGGGGCAGTCGGATCTGGGTCCACAATGCTTGCCATTGTGACTACATATAGGTTGGAGGCATGAACGAACATTTTCAGACAATCAGACATGACCAAACATAATGTACCTAGATTAGACTGCTCCTTCAAGGGGCAGTCGGATCTGGTTCCACAATGTTTGCCATTGTGACTACATATAGGTTGGAGGCATGAACGAACTTTTTCAGACAGTCAGACATGACCAAACATAATGTACCCAGATCAGACTGCTCCTTCAAGGGGCAGTCGGATCTGGGTCCACAATGCTTGCCATTCTAACTACATATAGAGGCATGAACGAACTTTTTCAGACAGTCAGACATGACCAAACATAATGGACCCAGATCAGACTGCTCTTTCAAGGGGCAGTCGGATCCGGGTCCACAATGTTTGCCATTCTGATTACATATAGTTTGGAGGCATGAACGAACTTTTTCAGACAGTCAGACATTATGGTCCCAGATCTCAGTGGGGCCAAAAAGTCTCTAGCGCATGTAATGCATGTAGTCCTTTTATCCTTAGGCTAACGTGACAGGACGTAATATAGATATTTTTTGTTAAAAGTGATCCTTACCCAACAATTCAACCAACCCTTACTGTATTAATAATTTTATATCATATAAAAGGTGTTTCGGGGTGGTTTGGGATGTTTTGGGGTGGTTTGGGGTGTTTTGGGGTGGTTTGGGGTAATTCGATGGACCGTAGGCTAGAGTATTAATAGTTACTGTACCGTACCAAGGTACAGATACTTAAAATAATCGCAGTATGCCTAAACGATTTAAGAAGTAATAGCTCTACTTGATTTTTTACTTGGGTGTCAGATGTATGCACATCTGTTGCCGTGTTGGACCAATGTAATTTTGCCCTTCCCTCGCAACAATATGGCTTCTGTTCCTTATAAACTGATTGGTCGATTATTACGTGCGCACGTATTAGTTAATACGTGCGCACGTATTAGTTAATACGTGCGCACGTATTAGCTACTGCGTGCGCACGTAATACTATTGCGTGCGCACGTATTAGTTAATACGTGCGCACGTATTAGCTAATACGTGCGCACGCAATAGTATTACGTGCGCACGTATTAGTTATTACGTGCGCACGCAGTAGCTAGTACGTGCGCACGCAGTAGCTAATACGTGCGCACGTATTAACTAATACGTGCGCACGTAATAACTATTACGTGCGCACGTAGTATAAAATATATCTTCCATGTCACTTTTGTGCCACCGTACATATTAAACACCCAAATATTGCTATTTTAAAGTCATTTTTAGAAAAAACTACCTCGTTATCGGACAGTGTAGATCCAAGATCAGACTGTACGTTTCTGTGCAGTCTGATCTTGATCTACACTGTTCGCAAAAGGTCCTTGAGTCGCACTTAGCAGCCTAAGGGTTAAACTTACTATGTAATGGATTTTCTACGATTTTTATTTTTTATCTGATGGAAGAATTTTAGACTTAAACAATTTTGAAAGCATAAGCAGACGATAAACCAGGTATGATTGGAGTTGATTATTGGGAGGGGTAGGCAACAATGTGGAAAAAGGAATAAAGTATTTTTTACTTTCCCACAATGTTTTCTAAACCCTCCATCCTAAGTCTCGTAAACATCAAGAGTTTGTCTGAATAAAGGTAACATTCTTTAAGTGAAAAAGTAAACGCCTCTGTTATTGAACTCTTAAATTCACTCTTCCGCGTTCAGGACCTTGTATATTATTGGCGTTTGAATATCGATTATCGTGGAAGATAAACGTCATAAAAAAAAAACACGGGAAAAACCCAGGTTGGCAACCAATCAAGGGTAGTGTGGGACTGGTTATATAACAAAGGTCTCTCGTTCTGTATGTTTATTACGAGCATTTAGTTTTTACGGAACAACGAAAAAAGTACTGGATACTAGTCGATATCATAGAGGTATGGTTACGTGGAATGAACTCTGTAACATGCGACTGTAATTTAGACTGGTCCATATGGGAAACATTTGCAGAGGACAAATCGAGGGCTCAACGCAAAACTATTCTAACTATGTTTTGACAAATTTTTCAGGAGAGGGAAAAAACTGATTCATTTTTCTTGTATTGGCTGTTTTAGACCATTCTATTTACCAATATATCTGAAACCACTCAGGAAACAATAAACACTTGAAAGTTTTAAAAATAATAATTTTATTTTAGTTTTATAACACATTTTTCAACTTAGAATAGTTTTGCACGAGAAATCGCGAAAATGTTATGGCATTTGTTTAGCAAGACTATTCTATCTCAAGTTGGAATAGTGTTGCAATACAAAAACAAGCAAAAAACCAAAATACTTGAAGGCAAAACTATTCTAACTTAAAGTTTTAATAGTTCTACACTACTTTTTACATTACTCATAAGTCTATACTTTGATGTTTGATGTGATATGACAATCCTGAATGTATGCTGAGACTGTCTTTACTATAAAATCATAAAACTAGGCTATTTTCACAAATGGAACAAATACATGTATTGTTTGAAACATCAGCAAAAAAATATCATCAAAGCACTCTTATTTAATCAAAACACTTTCAGAAAAACTATAGGGCATGGTAAAGAGCCAAATACTATGTTACAGCAGTTTTCTTTAATATTACGTAGTTGATATTTTCCAGTCAGACAATCAGATTTGGAACCATGGTCAGTTCCAATGGTTGTTACCAGACATGTTAAACAGATGACACAGGGATGAAATTCTGTATGATTTATAGTCATTCTTGGTACATTTTATTCACATACATGTAAATGTGAGCAGTGTTGTAACAGTTAATCAGCCTGTAGTGCCCAACTGTCCCATAGTTCTCTTGGTGATGAGGAAGAAAATAAAATACCTGGTGGACTCTTGGGATGTTCATTTTTGCACATGGATATCTAATTATTATAGTTCTCCCTAGTGAAAGGTGGCTGATCATCAAAAAGCTATTTTAAATTACTTTTTTTTTTTATTTACAAACGACTGGATCATTTCAAGACACTGCACCAACTTTGTTTTAAACAGGGCTGTCACTGTCATACTGTAAAACAATGGTATTTAAATATTTATGATTTATACAGAGTGTTCTAAGCTCTTCCTGGTATACCTTTTGCCCTTCTGTATCCACATTAAGAGTATTTCAATGTAAAAAGTTTTTTTTTTCCTTTTTTTAAGATCTAAATAAATCTGAAACATCCATCATAAAAATATAATTACGGTCTTTAGCTTACCTTTAGCAAAAGCGGCTCAAACTGAACTATTGTGACTACCCAAAGTTAGTTGTCTGTCAAAGATGGGCATTAAATTTTATATACTGAAATAAATTGCTAAAAAAGTCTAGGCCACCTGAATGTGGTCAACATTGCCAAAAATTAAAATATAACTCGAGAAATCACACAAAAGCTGAGGCATAAACTGTACCAGTGATAGTAACTATAATGATTGTTCAAATGATAATCAAGATTAAATTGACCTTTTTTGGGGGGAGGCGGGGTGTAAATTAGTGTTTTGTATGAACTTGCATTAAAGATCCTCTATCTTGACCCAAAAAGCCTAGACTTTTGATATTTTGTATGTAAAATAAGCTTGTGATGCTCTACAAAATTTGTTCAAATTGAGTCTTTAAGGGTATACATAGCCCTGCCCTATGGTTATATGTTTTAAAAAGAGTTTAAAAGGCACCTATTTTTTCTAAAACCATAAAAAATCTTATAAGCTGATATTTGAGTTGGTATTTAGTATTGGTAGTATTGTCTGATGGTCTTACATGAATGTTGTCCAAAGTATTTTACATAAGAGTTCTTTTGGGGGAAAATTACACCAACACATATCTGAAAGAAGTAGGCCTAGAGAGTTGATGATAGTTCTATAATAAATTTTAATAGTCCTTCATTTATGTTTTATAATTATGTTAAAGAATGGTCCTGCCCTAGATTTGGTTGTTTGTAATAGAGCCCAGTATTTAAAAAACTTTGGTATCTTGACCAAAACAACCAGACCTACAGCACTGGCATTGGTAGTTAGGTATATGTATGTAGCATCATTTTGTGGTCTTTGGTAGCCCTTTACCAAACAGTTCCATAATTTATGCTCTTAATGCAGTATGCTTTAGAAAATAATTATCTACTTTTCCCATAATGTACTTTAACCTTTCAAAGACATTCCCATCATTAAAACTACATATAATTTATCGTCTGCAATAGCTGTCAGTCAGAATTATGTAGTGTGGTCAAGAGTTAAACAGTATCTTAATTATTTTCTTTTGGTCAAAAACAGTCTTGGCATGAGAGTCTTTTGCTTTACATAGACTTATTTCTTTCATGGACTTACAAAGCCCATAGTTTTAATTGTAATATTTGTATGTATCATTGTCAAATGGTCCTTGAACAAAATTGTTCAAATTGTCCCAGAAGGTCAAATATGAGCCCCCCCGCCCCTTCTGTGTTTTACTATTTATAATGGATCCGACTCTGATGGTCGACTGTGCTTACATAGAGCTTCAAAAATTTATACATACATGTACCATCAGCTGTGTTTGGTTAAACAAGCAGATTCAAATTTTGTCCATGGTTATTAAAAATGACTACATTTTCAGATTAGCTCCTATTAACTCAGCTGAGTGATATATCATCATAAAGGTCTTCTAGGTTAGGTCTTGCTGTCTGAGTGTGTCAATATAAAAATTGTAACAAATAGACCAGATTTAGCCTAAAACTGTGCAAGTGAGAGTGCCAAGTTTTCCTTTATACAGATTTACACCATTTTAGGTAAAAACATTTTCTACAGGTAGTAATTTTTGGTGCCCAGCTTTTCCAAACATATTCAAATGGAAAGGACTGAAAAGTATTATCCATATTAAGTACTATTCAGCATTTTTTTTAAATAATCTTTTGTAATAATAAAGAATACAGGAAGCCAACACAGAGTTATGTTTTGTTCCTCATAGACCTTTTGAAATGTTTTGCATTTTCAGGGTGAAATTCAGAGACACATAATTTATGTCGAGTATCAATTATTTAAAATGCTGGTGATTGTGGCATCAAATTTGTCAATTTAAAGATAGAAATTAATTTTGGTACTGTCATGTTTTTAAGATTTGATAAATTTATTTGTAAAACATATTGGAAAGTAAATATTAGAATTGATTTTCTTGAAAGTATTTTGATGTGTTAATATATTATACATGTAGCTATAAGTCAACAGTGTAAAACTACAGTGACCATCAAAGTTTTTAAATAAGCCTTTATAGGGGAGTTGGGGGGGATTACACTTATACTGGGATTCCAATGGCATCAAATAACTATTTGAATTCAATTGACTGTATTTATTATATATCATTAAAAATACTCTCTGCAGAATTAATGACGGCTCACATGTTAATTATGAAGTTACAGCATGTGTGAAAAAGCAAAGACTAAGACCAGTCTGCACATGCACAATGCTTGATCAGAGAATTTTGTGCTCACAAACTGGTTCCTGTACAATCAGATTGTTGATTCAGACTATTGATTAGCTGGTTGATCTAGGTCAGAGATATTTGTCACACTTGTTTTACTGTGTGTGGCTGAGTGATATTTGTATTTTCATTGCTTTGACCAATATGACAACCTAAGATTTAGTAGTTTTCCCACCTTTTAAGTAATTTTGAAGGGCCATATAAAAAAGATACAAGTCCAAACAAACATGATGAGCAAAGGCATTGCACAGCTGACTACAACAGTCTTTACAACAGGATGCATTAGGGTTATGGATGGCAAAACCCAGTAGCTAGACTTAATGTTTAATGCCTTAGTTTATGTTTGAATGTGCTGCTAAAATTTGACATAGAATCTATTGTTGAATAACAGGGTGAATAAAAAGAAGTGTAACAGATTCGGTTGAGGATCTTTATGAAATGGTGATCATAACATTAATTTTTATAGAAATGCAGTATGGCATCTATCTTTTATTACATGCGGTTTGAGTAAAGTCAAAGCCATCAGTATCAAAATGTACACATTTTCCCATCAAATTATTAAATATTTCTTACCAAAGGCATCAACAAAGATCATATACAATTGCTGCATTGTTTAGAAACAGTATTATGAAATCAGAAGCAAGATTTATGATGTTATCAAAACCTACTCATAGCTTCAAAATCAAGTTGGAATAGTCTTGCATTTTGAAATCCAACTTTCCAAGCTGGATTTAAGTGCAAAACTATGCTATCTTGAGTTAGAATAGTTTTGCACAAAGAACATCATCATTTGGAGATAGAATATCGTCTAAAAATTGCAATATCTCCAAAACTACTTGGAGTATCACCGCAATATTTTAACATAACATGTATCGTGACATTTTATTTCAATAAATGCAAAAAAACTATTTTTGACAAAAATTGAGTTAGAATAGTTTTGCGTTGAGCCCTCGAAATGAAATGGCGCTCATGTGATGGTATTTTTCCTTGAATGGTAGACAACATTGTGGGAAAAGGAGAAAATGCTGTTTACCAGCATTTTCTCCTTTTCCCTTAATATTTTCAAAAGCCTTCTTATAGAGCTTCTTGCTACTGAACTTTTAATGTCATCATACTTCTTGTTAAATTCACCCTGTATTTCGCTCTTTTACTTATGTGAACATTTATCATGCGTAGTTATTGGTATTAACGACCATACAAGGAGTGTGCTGAAAGGAGCAGCATATTCTCCTTTTCCCACAATGTTTTCTGCCTTTCAAAGGCAAATAATTTCAGTAATATTAAATTTGTCGTGTGCAAATGCTCAAGTCTGATTTTTTTGTCGTATGGTAGAGAGTTGAAGTCATTTAGATACGGGTTTATGTCTGTTTGCCAATACTCACCTGAATCGGTAGGCCCTATAGGTAAACCTCGGGTAATGAGACGAGAATATTTAAACATTTGACTAGTCCAATGTGGAGGGGTGTTAAATATCTGAAAAGCCACAAAATGTCTTTTTTTTTTTTACCCTTAAACTGCTAAATAATTGATGTTATTGTATAAGCCGATAGTAAAACCCGGAATTTTGCTATTTCCAAGTTTATTTTCTGTGTTTGTGTGGGGGATATCTCCTTATCGGACAACGTAGAGCCAAGATCAGACCGCAGTTTCTGTGCAGTCTGATCTTGATCTACACTGTCCGCAAAAGGTCCTTAAGTCGCGCTAAGCAGCCTAAGGGATAATCTAAAACATAACGATGTTGTTTAGTCTTATAGACTCAGCCACAAAAATGATTTTCTGAAACATTTAAAAACATAAGAGTTTAGTTTTATTCATAAATTGTTAATTTAACACATATCTATTCTACCTCTTTACCTGGACTTGTCTTGTTTGTTCAGTCTTTGTGGTATATGTAGAGGATCTTACATAAGTGTTTATGTATTATCATTTTTATCAAACGAGTATAGTAAAATTATAATTATAGATGCTACCTATGAACGGGAAAAGCATAATACCATTAACCCTTTCCCAAACGACAAATTTTGCACTGGTCCAAATTGAAAGAGTTTGCAGACGACAATTTTAAATTCGATGAAAATGGCAGAAAGTTCTCAAAAAGGGTAGAAAACACTGTTGGAAAAGGAGAAATTGCTCGTTACGAGCAATTTCTCCTTTTCCAACAGTGTTTTCAAAAGACTTGTACTGCAGACACGTGATAACCAGGGCTTGTTTGGGAAAGGGTTAACCAATTAAGTATTGCTGTTGATTATCCAAAATGTCAACCATTTGTTGTAAATGAAAAAGCTTTCGACCATAAAATTTAAAAAAAAAACTTTTCCTTACTTTGTATTCAGAGGTAAACCAGTGTATATCTAGCTGCTTCTTCAGGACGCTCAGGAAAAAAGGATTTTTTAATCACTTCCTAGATCTACAGTTTCTGTCAACCCCGATAAAAGAACAGAATGTTCTCTAAGGTGCAGCCAAATAGTGAAGAGATGTGTTTTCATGCTACTAGTTACTGTACATGTATATTCTGTAATACTGCAGACCGCAGAGCCTTTTTCGATTCTGCCAGATGTATTATACAAGAGAAAAAGACAGCTTTGGGCCATCAGACCACTGCCTTATTTGGCATAGCCTACCCTTACTACTCTAGATATGATTATAATTGTTATCGATCTACAGTTAGACAGGGAAACAAAATAAGTGAATGAATCTCTGAATGGATTACAGATAAATACACTTTCATGGCAAAAGCAGTGGATGAATATATTGTCACATTTTCTCTTCTATCCCCATTTTATTTCATTAATAAATGAGCAAAAACATCTTATGTCAAACTTATTTGTTTAAAATGTAATGGTTGAAAGGACGAGGCGCGAGAATGCATTGTACATAAAATATTCAAAGCAAAGGCAACAGACATCATTTGTAAAACTGGATGACATTTACTTTTTTAAATAATTGCTTTGAAAGCTACACAGTTTAGAACTTTTTCAATCTGTAGGTTTTAATATTCAAAGTACATTCATTAAAATAAGTTCTGTCATGTGCATTGAAAGTAACCTGCTATTGGGTTTGACAATTTGTTATTTTCAAAAATGTTCATCATTGTTTCAGAATGAATTATAAGACATTTATTCGGTGAACTAGGAAGTGTTTTCCGTTGTAAAATCTATAAGTCACAAATGGTGCATTTTGTGATTATGAATATGTTTATAAGGACTGAACTATTCAACGGTTCGACTCTTAAAAACAATCATTTTAATCACTGTTCAACTACCCTATTCTCAAGTAGATACGCACCTCTCTTACCTGTAAACTTGCATGCGATCTAATATTCGGATAGAGCTACCTGTTGAGCGTCAACACTTTTATTTCTTAAGCAGAATTCCTATGAGCTATACTATAATTGACATTTCGAACTACCATATATAATTATATGTTACATAAGTTCTTGCCCATTTAAAAAGATATTGATATAATTTCATGTACTATCTAGGATGTATTGACCTTGATGATCAAATACATAAAATTTGAGTCATGCTCTGGCTTAATGCATCTCCGTGATCCATTGTACCAAGCAAGTCTTCACATAATTATGGATGCTAAAAATTCATTTAGTCTAACAAAAAGCTCAGTCATGAGATAGACTTGGTCCTTGGCATGCAGGAATAATAAGAAGTTTCGACCCAGGTCAGGCTGCGTGAACTGCGCAGGCGGACCCGAGTCGAAATTATTTGTGGATGCATTAAGTCCCTTTTCACAGAGCACAGCTCATTTATCAGTGAGCCACGCTCTGGCAGAATGGAGATTAATGTATCTCCGTGATGCATCATACCAAACATGTCATCGCATAACTGTGGGTACATAAAATCCATTTTGGCTTAAAACCGACTGAAGCTAGAGGTAGAATGGTTCTTGAACTCACAGAAAGTTTACAAAAAGAAAAAAGTGTGGATATATGTCAGCCTGTGGACTGCGCAGGCTGACATGGGTTGATACTTTTTACAGATGCATTAAGCCCTCTTTTCACAGAGCATGACTCAAGTACATGTACAACTGTTTAAAAAATCACAGCTAAACAAAATGGACATGCGTATCACGTTACATTTTTCCACATCTTGATTTACATGTACTTGTCCAAATGGTATTTCAGTGTCAGATCAAGTCTAGAACCAGTGAAACATTGGTAATTTGTGACTAGATCTAATGAATTATCACCGTGATGTTTATTAAATACTGTTGAAAGCAGGATAAAACACCATGCAAACAAACAGAATGCTAATTAAGACCGTTGCATGACAGAAACGTTCTTTAAAACCTTCAGGAAAGGAGCCTGATCTGGTTTCGAGACTTTTTATAGATAGTTTATGAAGCATACTTTTGAAATCTTAATATTAAACATCAAAAAACTATGGAATTATTCTGCCAGTATTAAAATAATATAGATCTACCCAAATAGTGCAATTTAAATGATCATTTCTTTACAGAAAAATATCATCATGTTGGTAGTGTAGTCCTACGACAACACTGAATGTTCTATGCAGTCTGATCTTGCTCTACACTATGGCACTCCGAACTGTCCGAAGCCGATAAATCGACACTAAGAAATTCGGCAAATGTACACTTCCGAAAATAATTTCACTGTAGGGCACCATTTACATATTTATCGTTTTATTTATTCATTTTTCTGCTTGCAAATAAAATCCACCACTTCTATTTTCATTTCAAAAAAATTTGATAAACAATGAGGTGAAAGCTATTTAGTTCTCCAGCCGTTAAAAAACAAAAAATCTCTGTCAATGCAAACATTATAATTTAAAAGAGTTATCATTCTTTGAATGTTGTATGACGTCAGGATGACGTCAAAGTTCACTAGGAGTATTATTTTTCCCGCTAGGTGATTTTCATACAATTTATCTATTCGGACGGAAACACCGGATCGATTCTAACGGTAACACCGCTACGGGCAACCTGTTTTCGATTGAAACGATTAACCTGAATTACTTGAAAAGGGTACCATCGCCGGAAGTATAGTAAAATCCAAGATGGCTCCATGAAATGGGAACTGAGATTTGACTTTCAGGGGTATATATTTACTTATTTTTCGCGTTACCTAATAGCGGGAAAAACCGTAAAACAGCTTCTCCCGTATGACGCGAGCCTTGGCGAGCGTATAGCGAGCAGCGCACAAGAGGCGTCGCGGAGCGACGCCTCGCGTAAGCGAGAGCTTATTGGTAGAGATGGTGTCAAAAATGTACATACCTGATGCCTTCGAAAAAGTGGTGGACCGAAAGTTGATTTTTACAAATTTAAATATGGCGGACGGAAGTGACGTAAAAGACTGGTACTAAGAGCGTTCCTTCCCCATAATATCTGACAACCTTGTTAATCACTTGATTTTAAACAGCGTTCCAGTCAACAAACGAGACCCTCGCGAGATCTGGTCAAATACGAAGGAATTCGTGTTTTTCCGTATCTGTCCGAGGTACGGATATTTCCGAATACATAAATAAACGTTACTAGAATTAATAAGGAGCAGAACCATTTCGAGTGTGCCAATCGTTATTTTCTTTAAAGTTTTTTCACGCTCTTACCAATGAAAACTTCGTTAATATTTCATTATGACGTTTTCCCTTATTTTTAAAGTTTTATTCTGTGAAGAAAGCGAAGCAACTCGGCCAGTATTTAACTCGTCCCCAAGTCAACTCGGCATGGGCAAATTTGTAAGTTTATCTTTGTAGATAGTGGCGGAAAGTCGATTTTGATTTAGATCTGGAATTTAGAGGTTTTTTTTTTGTGTTTTTTTTTCCTCATATTTTTCTCTGTTAGGAGCAAAAGGGTATAGGTCTAATTGACCCACTTACAGTAGGGATGTTATTATTATTTTTTTAAATTATTATTATTATTTTTAACAGAGGGAATCGTTTCCTTTTTCAATCTTGGTATGTTTCCTTCTTTTTGTTGTGAATTAGCTGCCAAATTATGCTTGTTGGAAATCCTATCAAACTCTGTCAGAATTTGCTTTTACGTTTTTGATATTGTAAACATAAATTTCATTTTGACTGCATAGAACATGAATTTTTGTTCTGCTTGTTATTCTCTAAAAATAGGGTCTACACTGTTGTACTGGTGGAAATGCTGAGATATTTTTACTAAAACATTCCTAAATTTAGGATAGCTGTCTTTTCTACAGACTGAATTTTTTTTTATTCCAATCTATTCTCCACTGTATGGGTTACAGCTGGGTAAAACTTGAACTTGAGCTAAGAATTTTGTTCAAGGTGTTTGCTAGTTGGTAAGATACATAACCAAGAAATGACAGAGTACCCTCAATGTGGCAAAGGTGAGAGAAAAAAAGGCACTACCAAAATCTTCAGCACCAGGTCTCAAACTCATTACCTGTGAAGTGATAACTTAACGTGCCGCCATCATCTGAAATAATCGCAATCATCCAAACTATGCTATCTGTCAGCCATTCTAAAATGTATTTAGAACTACCCTGTTACACGATAAGTCAACACTTTTTTTTTAAATGGGATATTCCTTTATGTACATGTAGTTTCTCTTGAAATAATATCTTGGTCTAAGCTCCTTTTGCAGAATAATATCATTTAATTTTATTACATCCAAGCAAACCCATCACCCGCATAAACATAAAAAAGTACCAATATGATGAACTGACTGTTAAAAACAAATTTGTGGCAAAATAACAACAAGGACTTGAAAGCCATTGAAATATTTCTTCTAAAGATTTGTTTTTGTAGGTGACTGTTTTGTACCCCTTAGGTGATCTGCATCTGTATGCTCAAGGCAAAGGGTTTGTTATCAGGAAATGCTGTTTCAACCCCAGATTGCACTGTCAGTCATAAGGGAGTATCTTTGAGCAAGGCACCACAGCCACAGGGTAGCACTTGTTGAAACTTTGCTAAGATGTAATTAATAATAATAAATAAGCTGAATTGCTCTGAAAAGTAACATAAAACTCCAGTCAAACAAATATTTACAAACTTAAATCTCTGGAAATTCTCAGCCTTTACTTTTTCCCTTGATCTATGCAAGTAAACTACTAGTATATATCATGTTGTTTATAACTTTAATTAAGAAATGCCATGTTGTCAAAATATGACTAAATAGTCATGATCTCAAATCAAATACCAATGTCAGATAACGATTTGAAAAAAGGACCATAATTTTTAACCAGCTTCTTTTGGCCGGATCGTTGTGGAAACTAGGACTTTTTCATTGATTGATTGGTGTTCTTCTCTCCTTTCAAAATTATTTCAGTCCTACTATCAGACTGACAGCTCAGTTATTTATGTATTTTCTTTGGTTTACAAGTAGTCCATGCTTTGGATGTACCTTGCATTGCCTGAAGACACTCCCATAAAAGTAAAACATTATCTTGGGTATAGATCGAACCCAGGACCTTATTCCTAATTCAAGCACTTAGCCACCCACGACAACTCAAAACTCTTTGGAGGGTGCCATTTTGACCCAGAGCCTATAAATGTTTCCAAAACTTTTAAGTTGTTCTCTGACTTTGTCTAATTTTGAAAATACCTGATAGTAAAAGATGAAAATATTTCAAACTGTTTACTTTGATAATCAAAGGTTGTAACAAATCATAGCCCAAGATATCAACATGGCAACATTGCTTCAAGTGAAGATAATTCCATTAGTGAGTTGGTCAGTCAGTTTGTCTGTCCATTCATTTCTCAAGCAGGGCCAGTGATAAAGGGAACAAAAGGGCCATGATGGCCCTGTATCGCTCCACTGGCTTATAAATATAAACCATAAATACTAAACATTTCAATTCTGAGCCAAATGGTTTCAAAATGAAGACTTACAAAGTTTTCTCTGTAAAAGCCCATGTGAAAGTTCGGACCCGCAGGGCAAAGCCATTTTTGATCCCAGAGCTATAATTATTTGAACCCTGGTACAGGTCCACAAGATAAAGCCACATGCCAAAATAATACAAGTCTATGCTGTATGGTTATAAATAAGGTGATTTTCAATTTTTGTCCATATGAAGCCTCTGTAAAACATAAGACCCCTGATGCAAGGCTAATTTTAAAAAAAAATTATTCAAAACAGAAAGATTTCTTAAGTTGTCACTATGTAAGCCCATGCAAAACTTGTGACCCCTGCGGCGGGGCCAATTTTGACCCCAGGGCTAAAATTCTGGCCCGCTTGGTAGAGGCCCACTAGATATAGCTACATGCAAAATTTGGTAGCTCTAGGCCTTATAGCTAGGTACAGGAAAATTTTTAAAGTTTACTCTATATAAGCCTATGTAAAACTTGTGACCCCTTGCGCAGAGCCAATTTTGACCCCAGGGCTATAATTTGAAGAAACTTGATAGAGGTCTACTACATAAAGCTACATGCCAAATTTGGTAGCCCTATGCCTTATGGTTTCAGACAAGAAGATTTTTAAAGTTTTCTCTATATAAGCCTATGTAAAACTTGTGACCCTTGGGGCAGAGCCAATTTTGACCCCAGGGCTATAATTTCAAGAAACATGATAGAGGTCTACTACATAAAGCTACATGCCAAATTTGGTAGCCCTATGCCTTATGGTTTCAGACAAGAAGATTTTTAAAGATTTCCAATATTTTTCAGTTTTGTTGCCATGGCAACCAGAGTTTTTGAAGGAATCAAATTCTTTCAAGAAATTCTGAAGAGGACCATGGCAGAATCATTTCTGTGAAGTTTCATGAAAATTGGATGGGTAGTTTCAGAGAAGAAGATGTTTGAAATAAAAGTTAACGCACGGACGCACGTCGGACACCGGGCCATGACATAAGCCCGCTGGCCTTCGGCCAGTGGAGCTAAAACTGATGACTGATGTGGAACTGGAACATGATACCTCTAGCTAACAGGGTACTGCTGTGCAAACTTGAGGGCAACAAAGCTTATGTAACAGCTCTGAGTTCTCTTTTGTTATATAGCCTGGTTAAGAACACCTGTTAACTCACAAAAATTGATCTTGTCAACATTTCGCTGAGAATCAACGGAAAATGCTACCCTAGAAATGGACTCCAACACAATACCCCTGCCCTAGCTAAGTGTATGATGTTCAAACTGAGCTACAGTACTATATGACACAGTGCTATCAAAAGATTTTCCATGTTAAAGGGACTTCTTTCCTACATTTTTTTTTTTTGGTTACACACAGATGAATATGGTAGATCGACTACAAAATAAGACTTTTCTTTGCGAACGTGAAAACACTGGACGGATACATGTAGATCTATACAGTAAACTTTGGCATTCAAATAATGCATTGGTTGCTTTGCAAAACATAACTCTATTTTTATGATATCAAATATGACATTATCATACTTATTTGAATACTTTGCATATAATGGATCCACATTATTGATCATATGACCCACAAACTTCTCCAAAATCCCTAAATTCTGGCAAAAAAAATCTACAAATATCCGCTAAGGGCTATCTAGCCCATTATGGAAACTCCAGTGAGTTTTTTTTTTCTTACTACATTTGTGTTTCTTCTTTACTGACAGTTTTCAAGCAATTCCTTTCCATAATTCAGAAATTTGTCATTTTTTTGAGTTTAGAGAGATTGTAAAACTCTGAATTATATCTGGATCTAATCTACCCCTTATAATTTGAAAACATTACACTTGGTGATCTACTTTCTTCAGCATTAATTTTAAGGTGCAAACACTTCAAGCGCTGCTCGCTATTAGGCTTTGCCTATGTTTATATTATACAATTCAGTCAACGAGTTGGTTAACAATGATAGACATAAACACGAATGTGAGATTCTGTTTATCACATAAAACGAATGAAAGACAAATTAAGTACCCTGCATTATCAACTTCAGTTTATATACCGTTCACGGGTCCATGTGAAACAGATGTTGATCGGTTTGAAATGTGTACATACGCAAGAAGATAGCTCTGTGACATTTATATCGAAAGTAGAATGAAACAGTCAATTAAGGGGGTAAATTGAAATTTTTCCACAATTTCGTTGACTTTACATAACTTTTGCTGCATTTCTTATTTTTGATAAACATGAAAATCATAACATTTTCTGCACGTAAACATACGTCTTGGCAACAACGACGTCATTTTCCCGCAAAATGGCGAAGTAGTATAAATTCCGGCACGTACTGTGGTTGGTTTCGCCAGCTTCACGCGCTCATAATTACAAAAATAACCAGATCGGGACCGAAAAACCGATAAAACACTGGTGTATTATCGAAAATATATCAGGGGTTTATACACTGCTGGGGTAAATGTTATGTAATAAATATATAACGAGTTATTGCGGGAATAGATTATTTCGTAATTCAGTCATTTTGCCAGTTTATCTAGGTCGTTTAGTGCCAAGTAGCTACTGGGTCGTTTTGTACCGAGTTTGGTTATTTATGAATCTAATCGGTATGAATTGACCATTCGGAGGTTTGCTTCGTTTTGTTAGACTTATCCAAATCGAAGGTCTTTGCAGACGACAGATTAAATGTGGCTTAAATGACGAAACCTTCTTTGAATTGGTAGAAAACGTGGGAAAATGGGAAAATGCCTGTTACCAGCATTTCTTCCTTTTCCCACAATATTTTCTCTGACAGGGACGTTAAAATTCGAGATCATGTAGTAAACGGTTAAGTTACCGTTCTCGCAGTACAACTTAAATTTTCTTTTTCTTTTCAGAGTTCAATGATGAATTCGGGAGGAAAGCTTTTGAGTTTTCTGTTTCTAACAGTTCTGTGGCCTTGTGCATCTGGGACACAACTGTGCCCATTTTCAAATGGCACGGGAACAATTAACTTGTCTTCTGCTGGTTTAACATCACTAACTACCGAAACCTTTACATCTCTATATGACTGTGTCAATTATTACGGATCAACAACTACCCTAGACCTGTCACACAACAGCATCACTGACATAAATATCACTTTCTCCGATTTCTACAAACTGAATAGTTTAGATTTGTCTCATAATTCCATATCGAGCCTTCCAAATGAAACTTTTAAATCATTAGGCAGTGTTTTGGAGTACTTGTATCTGGGTCACAACAACTTTACGACCTTAACAGCTGGTCCGTATCATTTATATAGTCTGAAGGAGATTCACTTTGAACATAACAATATCAGCTATGTCGAACCCGGCGTTGTAAACCATGTAAATGAGAATTTGGTGTACTTTAATTTACAATACAATTCCTTGCCGACCCTTGATCCATGGCCCTTTATGGGTCCTTACACTGCAAATGATGCTATCAGTAGATTCTATGATCTGCAAAATAATTTGATAACAAGATTATCGAACGATGTTCACTGGGTATATAATTTAACAGTACCGTTTGAAACGGAGGTTTTACTTCAATATAACGAAGTAGGCTCGTTACCAATGGAGGACCTAACCCAGTACAAGCCAGACCTGGACAGATCAACAGCTCACTCATTCTTTTTGACTCTTTACTTAAATGTTACAAACAACCCATACTTTTGTGACTGTAATTTATTCTACATGGCCGATAATCTCAGAAGCTCTATATTCCGCTGGAACAGGGTCGACGAATACAGATATATCTGTGAAACACCGATGGAATATAGAGGTATAGATTGGCTGCATGATCTCCCATTGTACAATTTTATATGTAATCGCACTGATAATTGTCCAGAGAACTGTACATGCCAAGACAGACCACATAATGACACATTCTATATAGATTGCAGAGGCGCTGGGCTCACACAATTTCCAAACGTAATACCCGATACCGAGCGAACTAAAATTGAAATGTTTCTAGACAACAATGATATACAAACAGTGAAAGAGACAGACTATCTTTCTCGAGTGTACAATCTATCGTTGGCCAACAATAAGTTAACGTCATTAAATGGAAGCTTACTGGATCGCATGACCAACCTATCTTTCCTGGATTTGAGAAACAACCAAATTCGGACTCTACCGTTCTCTATTCAGAAATTCAATTTCGAGACGGTCAAAGTAACAGGAAACCCACTATTTTGTGACTGTGATGCTCTTTGGCTCATCGATTGGGTAACTATAAGTGAAATTATAGATTCAGACACAGTAACCTGTGATTCTGACACTGGGATGCATAAGATTAAAGGTTTGTCACAGGAAGATCTAGAATGTACTAAAGCTGACTTGATAATCATCTGGGTCTTTGCTGGAGCCGCTGTCATATCTATTGTAGTAATTAGTTTGTTTGTCTACCGCTGTCCATATGACACTAAAGTAATTCTTCATAAGATATTTCGACTCCATCCTTGGGATAAATATAGGTCTATAGATGAGGATGAGACAAAGGAAGTTGATATATACTTGGTCTTTGACGAAGATCCAGATGTAATCGGTTGGGTGAAGAAATTTCTGGTAAAGCTTCACAAGAAAAAGCCATGTTACTCAATTCTCAATCCATATAGATTTACAGAACCTGGGACCCAAGAAGAGCAAATCAGAAAATGGATCGGCAAAGCTAAACGTATACTTGTGATATTGTCCGAAGGAATATTTGAGAATGACTGGCGATTGAATGAAATTGATATTGCCGAAGACAACCTGATAAATGCCATGAAGCAAACTGATGATGATGCTATTAAAGCTAATTCTGCAGAAAAAGGAGAAGCATTCGACAACATTACCAACGCAGGGCGCGTTATATACATCAAGTTAGATCAATTGATTGAGGAAAAATTGAAAGAAGACCCTTGGCGAAACAGACTGTTGGATAAAACAGTGTTGACAAATGGCGAAAGATTGTTCATGGCAAAGTTACGGTACGAACTTCCTTCTCATGGAAACGGTAAGAGTAATGGTGGAAATTTCCAGGTGGTACGTGCTCGAGATGACATTGTGAGTCTCAAACGGAACAAACAAAAGCAAATATGTCCGAATGTCGAGGAAAAATATCGGGAGGTAATTGAAGAGGACACTTTAACTCCAGTTCAGTATATTTTAGATGTCAATCTGCCCGACGCTGGTAAGAGTGCCGATAAAGTAACAAATTGTGACCCTGTGGATTTTATAGATCTTGACTTGGAGGAAATTCATAATGGTTGTCAGACCGAAGCATAGTAAGCCTTTTTTCAACATTACACGTATGTTGTTTATCCAACCAACATCAGCAACATAATCTAAGGCATCTCTTGTTAACAATTTACCACACAACCCCGAGTTGTAACGACCCTGAACAGGAATGCTCTTGAAAAAACTGTGGGAAAAGGTGAAAATGCTGGCAATCACAATGTTTTCTTCAGGTCACCAGAGACAGATCCCGCCAACTGAGATGTTATTGAATTGGCGTCTGCAAATTTATGGACAAGTTTGAAATATTGTTTAGTTGTTGAGAGCAGAGCCCTTGGCTCGATTTTGTGCAACAGCACAGTATTGTGCAAAGCGTAAGCTCTTGCAGCAAGTGTTAACCCAGTGCACAGCAATTTACATAACTTCTTGTGACATACAGCATTTTTAGTGAGGTTTTTTTTTGTGGCGGGGGGGGGGGGGGGGTGGGGGGAGGGCAAGCAGTACTTTACACGAATTCTTTTGGCAAGCAGCACTTTTTTGCGTAACTTCTTTTTGGAAGCATCACTTTCATAAAGTTCTTGTTCCAAGCAAGACTACATACATATGATCTTGAGGCAAGCAGCGCCTGTATTAAGTTCTTGTAGTAGGCAGTAGTTTTATTATACTTAAGTTCTTCTTGTTAACAGCAAATTGCGTAATTTATAGTAGGAAACAATGCTTTGATTATTGAATCGCAACCAGGCTCTCATTGTTGTAATCTTGATCTGTGGAGTGACGTAAGCATGCCTTCGACCTTGTACTGCCTCCGGTCCCGTTTCCGGTTTGCGAGATCAAACGTAGTTCTTATATTGTTATGATATTCTCTATGTTTCTACCGTACATACAGATGTTGTATTTTCTAATATATCGAAGATGTACTCAACAGCTCAAGTATTCAGTTTTATAATTTTTTTAACTAATTGTGTACTGCACTAGGATACACGAACTCTGAACTTTCAAACAGACATCTAGATTATTTTCATACCTGAATGTCATTGGTTGTTTACTTACGGAGCCGCATAAAACAGCATCTCTTAACCCTTAGGATACTAAGCGCGACTCACTGACCTTTTGCGGACAGTATAGGTCAAGATCAGACTGCACAGAACGTGCAGTATGAACTTGGATCTACACTGTCCGATAAGGAGATATTTGTCTTTAAAACATAAGTTTGAAATAACATTATTCAGGTTTTTACCATCGGCTTGAAAGTTGTATTTAGCTTATTTAGCAGGATAAGGGTTAATGGTATGCGGCGACTGACCCGATAGAAAGTCCTGTGTCTAACATTCCCATTCTTTCTTTAATTGATAGAATAAAGCACAACAATTGAGCAGTGCTCTGTGAAAAAGTGGCTTAATGCATCTGCGAAAAAGTATCGACCAAGGTCAGCCTGCGCAGTCCGCACAGGCTGACCTGGGACGAAACTTTTGGCTATTGGTCAATTTTCTATATGTCAAAGGACTAGTGTACCTCATGATTCCGTCGGATGTTCGATGAAATATACCCTATGGATCCATGATCATGTGATGACTTGGTATCATGCATCACGGAGATGCATTAAGCCCCCTTTTGCCATCCATGCATCCACAAACAGTATCGATTCAGATCAGCCTGCGTAGTCTTCGTAGGCCACGACGTGTGAAAAGTGGTTCAATGCATCTTACTAATGCAAGTTGTCACGTAATAATGGATCTATAAAAGCCATTTTGTCTCAGAACACGAGTAGAATGGTCCTTGGACATGCAGGAAATTTACCAATAGCAAAAAAATTCGATCTATGTCAGCCTGCGCGGACAGCACAGGATGACATGGGTCGGTACTTTTTGCAGACGCATTAAAGCCCCTTTTCACTGAGCATGGCTCATATATCCCAAGTCAAACACGCAACCCACCCATTACCACAACCACCGAATTTGCAGACTTTCCACGTGCTTGATTCACTGTTTAGTGTGTTAGTCACTTGTGTAAAACTTTTGTTTATGAGATAATTTTTGTTTTGTTTTTTGTGTAATTCGATGGATTATTTAACTAAAAAGTATATTCTGGAAAGTACTAAACATCGAGGTGGGTGAATTCATTGATGTGGTTTTCCTCAATTCCTTTTTAAATGTCTTTTTTTGTGTCTAATTATCACTATACTCACTATCGTCAATTTGGCGCTTGTTTACACACCATCTGACCCCCAACGAGGCTAAATGATGGTCGTCGTGAAGGGCTTAGTCGGTAATGTACGGGGCTAGAAAATTTAGGAGCTGTGAGTTCGATGACTGAGGCTAAATGATGGTCTTCGTGATGGGCTAAGTCGGTAAAATACGGGGCTAGAAAATTTACAAAGGAATAAATGCTGGGCATTAGATTATCAATGCCCTTCTTGCTGCTCTCCAGTACTAGAATAGTACATTGCATTGCTTTGCTCTGGGACACTCCAACAAGAAAAGCGCTGCAAGCGGGGATCTTTCAAGAATGTGATTATTACAAACCCTTTAACAAACATTCTAGTGGTTGAACGATCGCGAGAAAGAAAGCTTTGGGAAATCTTGTGGTGAAAACATAAAAATGCTTTTCCCGCAGTATTTTCAAGTCTACCACGGACAAACATTGTAATGTTAGACACATTTGATTGTTGTCTGCAAAAACTTCGAAATCGGACGAATCTACAATTTTTGTCGTCTGGTAAGGAGTTAAAGTGATCGATATGAGCCATGCTCTAGCAAAAGGGTGCTTTATGCACCTCCGTGGTGCATTGTACTAATTAAGCCATCACATAATTATGAATCCATAAGCCAGTTTGTAAAACAATCGACTGAATCATGAGATAGACTGGTCCTTGGAAATACAGAAAATTGACCAATAGCGAAAACTTTCGGGCCAGGAGAGCCTGCTCAAGACTGCAGAGCAGAGCATGACTCATATAAAATGCAGAGGTTCTTGGGTCGTTGGCCACACTGGTTTTTCGTGGGAGTGTTCTTAGGCAAGAAAGATACTAGCCTAGTACTTGGCCCTTATTCACCAACCATTCTTAAGAACGTTCTTAGTCTTACTCTCAAGAATTTCCTGAATTTGAAAGTACCACAACTTGGTTTAGCCAATCAGAAGTTGTGTAACTTTTAAATTTATGGGTTAGCTAATCGGGAGTTTGTTTACTTTCAAATTTAGAAAATCTTTGAAAATAACACTCAGTGGTTAGCGTGTACGTGACTCGTGACCTGGTGGTTGCTAGTTCGATGCCTGATTTAGGCAAACTTTCCTTCCCTGTTTTTTTTTTTTTATTCCTCTGATCTATGATGCGTGGTAGAAAAGTAGTAAGTGGCTTGGAAAGAAAGTTGTGACAGTACTGATGTGAGAAAGCCAAGAAACGCATGTGTAGTAGCACTGACCGCTGTGATATAACCTAAGCTGTTAAAAATGCGTTAAGCTCCAATACAAACATACGAAATGTTTTATTTTTTCATAATTCTCGGACAATGGCAGTCGACGTAGGTCTGTTTCCCACATGTATGGACACTTTTCGGAAATGCACTAAGCCCCCTTTTCACAGAGAATGGCTCAAACGTTGTCGTCTGGGGAGGCGTTAGAGCGGTCGATATATAATCCAGAGGTTCCTGGGTCGATCCTTATCGGCTGAACTGGTTTTTCGGGGAAGTGTCCCTTTGGCAAGATGGGGTACCAGCAGTGTGGACAAGTAATTGTCGCTGGCATTGTAATCATGCAAATGCTGTTTTAGGCTTAATAAAGAATTTTATCTTATGAGTGCGAAGTGCCTCAGTGATATGCTTGTACCTTTGATAGCGCCAGTCTGATCATTTCCCTTCTATTAACCCTTTACCACACAATCACGAGTTTTAACGACCCTGTGAAAAGAGACGTTTGAAAACATTGTGGGAAAAGGATAAAATGCTGGTTACCAGCATTTTCTCCGTTTCCCACAATGTTTTCTACCCTATCAAAGACAAATTCCGTCATGTAAGCCACATCTAAACTGTCGTCTGCAAATGATTACAATTTGGACAAGTAAAGTAAAGTACAAAACAGTTTTACAGATTGTTTTTGAAGATCTATGTAGACCGCTAAAAGGACTAATTAAGAAATAATTGTCGCCTAGACACAGGCTAAACAACTCTTATTGTCACAAGTTTTTCACGTGCATGAATTCACGTTTGCTATCATCACCATCAGTATTTAACTGGGATATTTTCATAGTTATCCGCTCCATAAGTGTTTGAATTTGGAGGTGCTGAGTTATGTAGTTTCAGTTGAAGCGAACGCTTTAACTGTTTACCAAACGACAAAATTTCAGACTAGCCCAAATTCAAAGAATTTGCAGACAACAAAATAATGGGACTCAAAAATTGAAATTTGTTTTGAGAAGGATAGAAAACATTGTGGGAAAAAGAGAAAACGCTAGTAACCAGCATTTTCTCCTTTTCCCACAATGTTTTCAAAAGGCCTCTTTCTCAGGGTCGTTAAAACTCGGGATTGTGTGGTAAAGGGTTAAATACCAGTTGACAAAAAATGAGAATCGTTCTAAATAACCGCCTGTGCAGACGACAAATTAAATGTGGCTCCAAAGGTCACGGGAAGCTTTCTTGGAAAGTGAAGAAAACATTTTAAGAAAAGAGAAAATGTTGGTTACCAGAATTTTCTCCCTTTTCCACAAGGTTTTTCAAACGCCTTCTCTTTGGTTCAAACACGGGCCAATTTGGTAGAGTTTCGATTGGAGTTTATTGCCAGACTTCCGGTTGAACTTTTTTTTTTTCCGATGTTTTTACAAGACATTGTATTCAAATAGAAACTACAACCATTAATTATTAGGCTCCAAAGTGGTGTAATGGTAGTGGGAGTCGACTCGGAACACGACGAACCGAGATCGAGACGCACCCGAGCCGCAAACAAAAAAAAAAAGGAAATACAGAGGGGGGGGAAAAAGAGAAACACAGGCTTTACAGAGAAACAAACAACCGGATAGAGAACGGGCAAGAAAGACACTTGGGTAGGCGATGTGGGACACAGGGAATTTACCTTTTACTACTCTGTGTATTTGGAATTAATTCAATACTGGGGTTTTTAATACAAGATGACTATTTGAGTTTTTTTCTGATAAGATTACTTTTTATTCGAGTTTATCTTATAAGTTCATAGAACTATTCTCTATGCAGATATCAACTTTCAGCAAGAACATCGAAGTATAAAGAGAAAATGTTTTAATACTCAAAATGAAATGTTGATGTATCCAACACAATTACACAAAGATCAAATTCAACAACCTCATATTTGAAGGAGGGGCTATAGAAAACAATTCGGGAAAAGGAGAAATTGCTGCTTACCAACATTTTCCCCTTTTCCCAGAATGTTTTCTACCCTTTCTCATACAATTACCATAATTTGAATCACATTTAACTTGTCCACAGCAAATGCCCTCAATACAGATGAAACTAAAATTTTGTCAGGTGGAAAAGGGTCAATATATAAATACAACAGTTGGAAATAAAATCATGAAAAAAAATTGAAACAAGTTCATCATCTTTCCACCAACAACAGAGTTTTAGACTTGTCCATGTTGAAAGATGACAAATTGAATGCAGCTACAAGAATGGAATTTGTCTTTTAACCCATTGCCACACAATCCCGACTTTTAACAATACTGAAGGAAAATGCTTTCGAAAACATTATGGGAAAAGGTGAAAATGCTGACAACCAGCATTTTGTCCTTTTCCCATAATGTTTTCTACTCTATCAAGGACAGGAATCATCAATTTAGGGACATTTAATTTGTCGTCTGCAAATGCTTTCAATTTAGCACAGTCCAAAATTTTGTCGTTTGGTAAAGAGTTAAAGGTTAGAAAACAACATGGAAAATAGAAAATGCTGGTAACAGGCACATTTACATTTTCCATTATGTCTTCATGTCAAGAACCTTAAACGTCTACTTGTTCAAAAACAATGGCTGGTTTGAGAAAAGGTTAAAATCAAGACAACAGCCTCATCACAAGACAGAATACATATGAGCTATGCTCTATGAAAAGGGGGCTTAATGCATTTGTGAAAAGTACCTGCGCAGGCTGACATGGGCAGAAACTTTTCGCCATCTTAAAATTTTCTGCATGCCAAAGGATGATTCTTCCTTATGATTGAGTTGGTTGTTTGTTAAAATGGATTTTTTGAATCCATAATTAGGAAATGTCGTGGTATAATGGATTATGAAGATGTATTAAGCCTCCTTTTGTCAGAGCAAGGCTCATGTATTTTAAAAAACTTTTAACCAAATGATAAAATTTCGACTTGTCCATTATTGAAAGCACTTGCACACAAATGTTGCTCAACTGATGCAGTTTGTCTATGAAAGGGTAGAAAACATGGAGGAAAAGGGGTAAATGCTGCTAACCAGCAGTTTCTGCATTTTCCACAATGTTTTCAAGAGCCTATTTATGGTTCATTCAACAATGCCTGGTGTAATACAGGGTTAAAATGCATGGTTTAATACAGGGTTGAAATTAAGATAAACTCATCACAATGCAATTTTAACTTTTCACCAAACACCACATTTTAGTATTTTCAAATTCGAAGGCATCTACAGAGGACAAATGCAATGTGGCTCAAATGATAGAATTTGTCTGTCAAGGGATACAAAACACTGTGTAAAAGGAGTAAATGCTGATTACAAGCAATTCCACCATTTTCCACAAGGTTTTCAAAAGCTTAATACATATGAGCCATGCTCTGTGAAATGGAGGCTAAATGCATCTGCAAAAAGTATCGACTCAAGTCAACCTAGGCAGACCTGGACCAAAACTTTTTCATTATTGGTTAATTTTCTGTTTGTCAGTGTACCTTATGATTGAGTTGGTTTTTAAAAAAAATGGCTGTAATGAATCCAAATGGCTTGCTTGGTATAATATATCACGGTGATGCATTAAGCCCCTTTTTGCCAGAGTATGGCTTAATATTAAACATGTAGTTTTTTGAAAAAATGGTTTTATAAATAGTTAAAATCAATGCAATAAACTCATCACAATACAGACTGTTTTCAATCAAATGACAAAACTTTAGATTCATCCAAATTAAATAACTTACAGATGATAGTTGAGTTGTGGCTCAACGATTTTCACGAGTCTTCCTTCTCCAACTTGATAAAAGTCGTTTTTTTAATTAACTCTTTACCAAACGACAAAATTTTAGACTGGACCAAACTGAAAGCATTTGCAGATGACAAATTAAATGTTGCTAAAATGATGATTTTAATGAGTTGTGACTTGACCCCGCATGGTAAATACTTTTTCTACCTAAAATACCTAAAACTAGCACAAATCTTACATAGGAGAAACAGGGAAATAGAGGGAAAAAATGGTAAACACAGTTTGGGCACATGAACAAATGTTTGTCAAGACTAAATTCTCACAATGTTTTCAAAAGCTGCAAAACTGGCTTGTAAAATTTTAAAACTATTTTCCTTCTTACTATAGACCTTTTACACTTTCCCAGATAATCCCATATTTTGACACATCTGGAGAGGAAGGCTTTTGAAAACATCGTGGAGAAAGGAAAAAGTGCTGGTAACCAATGACCAGGATTTTCTACTTTCTCACAATTTGTTCTACCCCTCTCAAACGAAATTTCACCATTGACAAATCTGAAATTTTGCAAGTTTGGTAAGGAGTTAACCCTTTACCACACAACCAAATTTCAGATTTGTCCAAATTGAAAGCACTTGCAGACGATAAAATAAATGTGACTCAAAAACTGAAATATGTGTTGGGAAGGGTAGAAAACATTGTGGGAAAAAGAGAAAACGCTGGTTACCAGCATTTTTTCCTTTTCCCACTATGTTTTCAAAAGGCTTTTTGTTCAGGGTCGTTAAAACCCGTGATTGTGTGGTAAACGGTTAAACAACTTCCAAGTTTTCTACAACATTACTGACATCCAGAACCCAAGTAAACCAAAAACTTGGACTATTGCTAACCCAAAAGCTTATAGACAAGAGTGACAGGAAAATGTTTGTGAGCATCAATTCCTCCTTTTCAGACTTTGTTTTCTACCCTTTCAAAGAAATATTGCACCGTTTGAGTCACGCTTGTCGTCAAAAAATGCTTTTAATTTTTTCTAGTCTAATATTCTTTTGCTTGATAACTAGATAGGCTTTCAACATCTGTGCTTTCAATATTGACAAGGCTAAAGTTTTGTTGTCCGGTAAAGAGTGAAGCGAGATATCAAAAGGTTTTCTTAAGTTAACCCTTTACCACACAATCCCTTTTAACGACTCCGAGAAAGAAGCCTTTTGAAAATATTGTGGAAAAAGGAGAAAATGCTGGTAACCAGCATTTTCTCCTTTTCCCACAATGTTTCTGCCCTTTTAAAGACAAATTTCATAATTTGCGCAGCATTTAATTTGTTGTCTGCAAATGCTGTCAATTTGGACCAGTCTAAAATTTTGTTGTTTGGTAAAGAGTTTAAAAAAAAAAAAAGAAAATCCTTCTTTTTCTATGTTTTCAGTAAGCTTACAACCTTCACCATCAACAGCAAATATTACTTAAGAGTGTTGCATCAGTATGTACTTACAGACATTTCAATGCATTTAACTTAACTCTTTACCAAACCACAAAATTTTAGACTGGTCCAAATTGAAAGGATTTGCAGACAACAAATCAAATGTAGCTCAAATGATGATTTCTGTTTTGGATAGGGTAGAAAACATTGTGGGAAAAGGAGAAAATGCTGGTTACCAGCATTTTCTCCTTTTCCCACAATGTTTTCAAAAGCCTTTTCTTACAGGGTCATTAAAACTCAGAATTGTGTGGTAAAGGGTTAAAGGCTATAGATTCATTAAATCTTTACCACATGACAAAGTTTTAAACTTAACAAAGTTGAATGAATTTGCAGATGACAAATGTGGCTAAAATCCAGTTTTTGTTTTCTTAGACAGTTTAAAAAACAACTGGGAAATAGGAGAAAATGCTGGTTAACATTTTCTCCTTTTCCCACTATATTTCTAAAAGCATACTCTACTGTCAGGATCGTTAAAATTTGGGATTGTGCGGTGAAGGGTTACTCTTTAACTCTTTACTACACTACAACATTTTAGATTGGTCAAAATTGAAAGCGTTTGCAGACGACAAAATAAATGCAAATGAAAAAATAAACCTGTTTCAGGAAGGGTAGAAAACATTGTGTGAAAAGGAGAAAATGCTGGTTACCAGCATTTTCTCCTTTTCCCACAATGTTTTCAAAAGGCTTCTTTCTCAGGGTCATTAAAACTCGAGATTGTTTGGTAAAGAGTTAATCACCAAATGAACCAAACACACATCTGCAGTCCAGAGCAAAAATTGTAAATGCAATATAAAGGCTGTTTTTGTCTAGAATGTTCCAGCAATGCAGACAGCAGGTCGAAGATCTGACTGCATGTTTTGTGCAGATTGATCTTGATCTACACTGGCCACAAAGACAACTTAAGTTTTGACAATCCAGAATGTATGTATTAAAAAAATTGGTGAAAAATATTCAGACCCAGAGAAAGAAACCTTTTGAAAACATAGTGGGAAAAGGAGAAAATGCTGGTGACCAGCATTTCCCCTTTTCCCTTAATGTTTTCTTCCTGTCCCAAAACAAATTCATTTTTTCAGTCATGTTTATTTCGATGTCTGCATATGCATTCTCGACTAGTCTAAAATTTTGCCATTTGGTAAAGGGTTCAACCCTTTATCAAACAACCCCACATTATAAAGAACCTGAGGAAAAAGGATTTTTGAAAATGTGGTATTGAAACAAGAATACATGTATGCTGGTAACCAGCATTTTCTCCTCTTCCCAAATGTTTCCCACACTATTAAAAACAAATCCTGTCGTTTGTGTGATATTTGTCATCTGCAAATGCTTTCAGGTGATACAAGACTAAAATTTGGTTGTTTTATACAGAGTTAAACTGACGAAAGTCTTGAAAATATTGTGGCAAATGGACAGAAACCTCAATGAAGGTATCTTATCAATTAGCCACATAATTTTAATCATGTAAAAAAGATAGCAGATGAAGGAAAGGAATCAACATGTGACCGCATTTTACAATGTCCTAAATTCCCACCTTTAAAATTAACAACATTTATACATGTATTCCCTAAGAGTACCAAATAAACACCTGCTTTCACAATATTAAAGACTTGAAAATATTGTGGCAAAAAGGAGAAAATGATGGTTATCGGCAAGTTGAAAATTAAACTAGTGTAACTCTCTACCACAAGGCAAAAATTTAAATCTGTCCAAATTGAAAGCATTTGCAGACAACAAAATAAATGTGACTGAAAAATTGAAATTTGTTTTGGAAAGGGTAGTTGGAAAAGGAGAAAATGCTGGTTACCAGCATGTTCTCCTTGTCCCACGTTTTCAAAAGCCTTCCTCCTTAGGGTCGTTTGAAGTCGGGATTCTGTGGTAAAGGGTTAAAAGGTAACAGAAAAGGAACATTTTAAGTCAAGACAGAGATAGTAATGTAGATCTTTTATCAGACCACCTGTTCTGTGCAGTCTGGTCTCGATTCACACCTGCCATAAATGCGGCTACAGGCATTTCTTGGTACTCAAGTTTAAGGATTGCTGCTTGAATCAAAGAAATCAATTCAGTGCCATGAAACCCTCCAAAACCTAGTTGGAAAAATAAGTATGTACAAGCCTATTTAGAAATATTCAACATTGAGGTACTGTTTTTGACCTCAAAGGGCATCATAAAAATTTTCTTGGTGGAGGTTTACCAGATGCTGCCTTTCAGTTTGGAAAAAGAAGGTTTTTTTAAAAATGTTCAACATGTATGTCTGCATAAAAATTGTGACGGGGAGGGGGATGATTTTTTTTTTTACCCAGGGCAATACTTTGAAAAAATCCTGGTAAATGTCCATTAGAAGAATCTACACGACATCATAATATACCAAATTTTGTAGGTTTAAGCCTAATTTTTTTAAGACAAGTCATCTCTTGCAGATCTTCTAAATTTCCCCATGGATCAACACAGCCCTGAAATTACAACTGAGCCATGCTCTGGCAAAAGGGAATTTAATGTATCAATGTGATGCATGATACCAAGCAAGTCATCACATAATTAGGGATCCATAAAATCCATTATGTTAAACAACCTATTTTATCAATAGGTAGACTGGTTGTTTGACATACAGAAAACTGCCCAGTAGCAGAAAGTTTAGGCCCAGGTCAGCCTGTGCAGGCTTACCTGGATCAATACTTTTCGCAGATGCATTAAGTGCCCTTTTCACAGATCATGGCTCAATTCTTTTTCTCAGGTAGTAACAGGTTAAATCTTCACTCCATAGTCCCAGTACTCTTAGCTGGACAGATTCAGTTGGATACACATCTCTACATCACATTGTCTTTCTGAAAATAGAAAGCAAAGTTCAAACTGATTTCAACCCTTCTCCAACTCTTTACAACATCCCGAGTCCTAACAACCCTGAGGAAGAAGGCTTTTGAAAATATTGTGGGAAAAGGAGAAAATGCTGGTAACCTGGTTACCAGCATTATCGGCTTTTTCCATAAAGTTTTCCACCCTTCCACAGGCAAACTTCAACTTTTGATACACATTTACTTTGTCATCTAGAAGTGCTTTCAATTTGGAAGTCTTGAATTTGGTAATGAGTTAAAACACTTCAAGGGCCTTCAGTGCAGACTGACCTTGGATCTATGCCAATTATTATGTTCTGTCTAACGGCAGTTTCACAACTATAGTTGCCTTTGCAGCCTGTGAAGATCCAGGATCAGACTGCATGTTTACTGCAGACTGACCTGGGATCTACGCTGACCACTCTGCAGAAACATTCTGTCCACAGGCAGTTTTGAAATGGCAATTAGTTGGCTTATTTTTCTTGACTGAAAATTTAAATTTTGTTTACTTTGCACTTTCATGGTAAATGCATTACTAATACCTTCAATACCTTCAATGTAAACATACCTGTAACATACAATTGAGAGAGCTGACAAGCTAAAGATTAACCCTTTACCAAACAATCCTGAGTATTCACGACCCTGAGAAAGAAACCTTTTGAAAACATGTTGGAAAAGGAGAAAATGCTGGTAATAAGCATTTTCTCCTTTTCCCACAATGTTTTCTAACCTTCCCAAAACAAATTTCAGTTTTAGAGTCACATTTATTTTGTCGTCTGCAAACGCTTTCAATTTGGATGAGGCTAAAATTTTGTCGTTTGGTAAAGAGTTAAGGTGCAATTGAGAGTTTTGTTGATTGAATGGAGTTTTATACCAATTTCATCACTATTTCAAACATATCAGAGCAACGACTCGAATATTCAGGTATGCCCTGGTTTTCAATAGTTCAAAGTCTGCACTCTGTAATGTCTTGCTCAAGGACCCTACCATGAAAAACCCTACCCTACATCAAATCTGACATTTCATCTCTGTACAATAATATGTAAAATGTGTAAAACATCAAGTCAAATACAATCATATTTCAGATTACAAACGGAAATCTGTACTTCACCAAAAATGAAGTAGAAAAATGTCATAACTCACTTAAATCCAACTCCAGCTTCCTGACCTATGACCTATATTTTGTCATTCTGTAACCCTTTACCACACAATCCCGACTTTTAATGAGCCTAAAAAGTAAGCCTTTTGAAAACATTGTGGGAAAAGGAGAAAATGCTGGTAACCAGCATTTTCTCCTTTTCACACAATGTTTTCTGACCATTCCATGACAAATTTCAATTTTTAGGTCATATTTAAATTGTCGTCTGCAAATGCTTTCAATTTGGACTAGTCTAAAATTTTGTCGTGTGGTAAAGAGCCAAATTATCTTTGTTTAAAACATCAATCCCATTCAAAATGGATCCAAAGATGACAAACAGAAACCATTTTCTTTACTGTTAACAGAATGTACGTAACATATCTACAGACAGCAGGGATTCTATATGCCACCTGAATTGAAAATGGCAGGAGCATAAAAAGAACTTGGATCATGTAGAAAAAACTTCGTACATGTACCTCTGTCCAATGTTCATCTCCAACCTGTTACCAGTCAGGTCTCATAGATTGTTTTACACCATTTAAGCAGTACATCAGTTACATCAAGGCAACAGCTAACCTTTTCATGTGTTTTCTGGGTTTCATCAGGCTTAGACTTGGGCTCTGCGGTGACATTACCCTGCATACACCCATAACTACCAGGCAGCAAGTGAGGAACAAACCCAGAACCAGCTCTTAAAGATAAGTCTGGAAATATGTTCATGTCACCTGTAAGTAAATAAGATATATTTTGTAAATAAGCTCTCTAGCAGACAACAATTATTGTTGTTGCAATTGTTCTAAATGAAAGAATTTGTGGAAGACAAATGCTGCTCAAATACAGGATTGTTTTTGAATGAGTAAAAAAGCATTGTAGGACAAGGAGAAAATGTTAAATAAAATTATCATTTTCTCCTTTTTCCAACATGTTATAAAACTTTGTCTTTCGTGAGTGGGAACACTGCCAAGGTTAATAATTCTTTTTCCTAATTCAGAATTTTGATGATATTTAATCAAAGTATTGAGAAGTAACCAAAACTGGCAAAAAATCCCAGACTTCATGCCTGTTACAAATAGCAAAGTTTAGAAATATCCGTGGTGCAAAGACATAGATAAAATAATTTGATTGACAAGTTAAATAAATCACTCTTAGGTATATGATGTTAGATTACCTTAATTCAGAGACTTGCTCTGTTGTTATTTTTTGATTGTGTCTCCGCTAGTGGAAAAACAATCACAAAAAAAAAACCATCAAAGCAAGCCTTCAGTTTAAAGGTAAATCAGGTGTACCTATTACTGAACACCTAAGCTGCATTTTTAGACTGTTCATTAATACAACCACCTACACTGAACTGCTTGTCGCCTATGGCAACGTCAATACATACGGCACATTTTTGTCTTGTATCCATGCCATTACATAATAACTAGCAGTAGATATGCACTTCAGAAAGTCTGGTGTAAATGGTTGCAATTCCGAACAGTGGTTTTAAATCGGACCACAAGCAGTTCTAATTCCGAACAGTAATTGTTTTTTTTAAAAGAACAACACTAATGGTCAGAAATACCAACCACTCAATGTTTGTCATAGATTTAAATCAGTCTGTGAAATTTCGTTTTGATCAAATTCTTCAATGTACTTTCCAAAAGAAGCTTAATTGAGTTCAAAATTTTAAGTATTGGATAAACGAACAGCCAAAATGCGGCCTAGGTGTTTGGTAGTAAGCACACCTGTTTGGAAATAAAACCCGAAAGAAAAATAGTGGTTCAAATTTCTAACCCTCCCTTTAATGCACTAAATATATATTGGGGACTTGAGGACACCATGTAGACTTTGACAGAGCAACATCAAAACATCCATAAAATGGTTGACACTAGAAAAAACAAGAGGGCCATGATGGCCCTGTATCGCTCCACTGGCTTATAAATATAAACCACGAAGAAAAGTCTTCACTATATAAGCCCTTATAAAACTTTGACCTCATGGCTACAGTCTGACTAAATGGGGAATATTGTATTAGAAGAATAACATGCCAAATGTGGGAGTTCTTGGCCTTATGGCTGGTAACAAGATGGTTTCTGAACTTTTCACTCCATAAACCCATGTAAAACTTGTGATCCCTGGTGCAGGGCCAAACTTGATCCTAGAGCTGTAACTTGGGCCCTCTTTGTAACTGTCCACTAAATAATGCTATAATTATATGCAAAATTTGGTAGCCTAAGCCTTATGGCTGTGTACACCAAGATTTAAAAGTTTTCCCTATGTAAGCCTATGTAAATCTTGTGAACCCCCCCCTCCAAGTATGAGGCCAAATTGACCCCAGGACTATACTTTGGACACTTTTGGTAGACTCCAACTAGATCAAGCTAAATGCCAAATTTGGTAGCTCTAGGCCTTATGGTTTCAGACAAGAAGATATTTAAAGTTTTCTCTATATAAGCCTATGTATAAAACTTGTGACCCCTGGGGAAGAGCCAATTTTGACCCCAGGGCTATAATTTCAAGAAACATGATAGAGGTCTACTACATAAAGCTACATGCCAAATTTGGTAGCCCTATGCCTTATGGTTTCAGACAAGAAGATTTTTAAAGTTTTCTCTATATAAGCCTATGTAAAACTTGTGACCCCTGGGGAAGAGCCAATTTTGACCCCCAGGGCTATAATTTCAAGAAACATGATAGAGGTCTACTACATAAAGCTACATGCCAAATTTGGTAGCCCTATGCCTTATGGTTTCAGACAAGAAGATTTTTAAAGTTTTCTCTATATAAGCCTATGTAAAACTTGTGACCCCTGGGGCAGAGCCAATTTTGACCCCAGGGCTATAATTTGAAGAAACTTGATAGAGGTCTACTACATAAAGCTACATGCCAAATTTGGTAGCCCTATGCCTTATGGTTTCAGACAAGAAGATTTTTAAAGATTTCCAATATTTTTCAGTTTTGTTGCCATGGCAACCAGAGTTTTTGAAGGAATCAAATTCTTTCAAGAAATTCTGAAGAGGACCATGTCAGGATCATTTCTGTGAAGTTTCGTGAAAATCGGATGGGTAGTTTCAGAGAAGACGATGTTTGAAATAAAAGTTAACGCACGGACGGACGGACGGTCGGACGGACGACCGGACGGACGGACGGACGGACGCACGACGGACACCGGGCCATGACATAAGCCCGCTGGCCTTCGGCCAGTGGAGCTAACAAGCACCAGTGTGCAGCGCGAACCTTAAGAAATGTTCACAGTAATATTGCCTCTAGCGTAATTTTACTTACATGTACCTTGATGATACTTTAGACTTATGAAGTGCGTGGCACCAAACAAAATGGCATGTTTGAGAAAGATCAATACCTGACGTCACAAATGTGACACTAGAAGGTTAGTAGAGCGTATTCTGGAAATATTGTGCAATGTCTAAAATAAAGTATGGATTCAGACGCTGTTCGGAATTACGTTCACGTTTAATGTTATATCTACTGGATTACTTAATTCAAGTTATACCTAAAAATTCATTTCAGTTGGGTGCAATAATGTAGGGCAAACGAGCCGAGTAACGAACATGAGAAGGAACGAACTGCTTTGGGGACGAACAAGCCCGAAAACAAATTTGGAAAATAAAGGTGCGCTGGGAAAGAAGGCTTAAAAGTTTGTGTTTCAAATATCCTTTGTTGTTTGTCATCTTTAATTCACTAACCTTCATTAAAAGGGTCTGCATACCTTTCGGACTGTCTCTGTTTGATTGTATAAATATTTTTTTTTTATTTTAAAAACGAAAGCTTTGCACGTGCAGTTAGAATGTTTCCGCCAGTCTGGTTACCGTTTCAGCTGGTACCTGCTTTTTTAAAAACAGACTTTTACGTCCGTTGTCTTGCTCGCACTTATTCGTTCGTCCCAACCTTCTTGCACACAGTATGGAACATTTTACCTTTTTTTTTCTCTCAGCCTCCTACTAGCCCATCAAACTTCATAAATATTTTAAGAACACTTTAAATGGATTATCTTTGATAAGTTTTTAGATCCTTCCTTGTTTCACTCGCGTATTTATGAATTGAACAGGACGATTATTTTTGGAATTTTCAATGTTTTGAGTTCTTTCTTGCCTCGTTGTCATGCAAAAACATTTCTTATCTAGATCTATCTTTGTCATGTCTAAAAGTACTTGCATGAATATTGGGCTAACTGTTCACTATCAAAACGGAAATTCATATCAGTTAGGAAATTAACCTCTACATCAGCGGCGCTCTGTGAAAAAGTGATTAAAGGTCATTAGTAGTCTTAAGATCGCTAGTTTATTGCCTTAGAGAGATCGAGAGTGACCCAGATTCAAACGTGAAGGAAAAACACAACAAAACACCCCCATACACACAGAGTCACCAAAAACTGTCCCCCCTCCCCCGCAAAAAAAAAAAAAAAAAAAAAAAAAAAATCTTTCTGTCCTAGATAACGTGGATCTAACTCTTTTAAAAATGTCAATATTGACATGAACTACAAAATCTCTACCACTCCAATCTGAAGAATGTACGTATAGTGTACTTACAAAGTTATACACTGAACAGATTGCCATCGACAAGGTGCCTGTAGATGTTTGCTTGTATGTCAATGAAGTCAGTGATCTACGCGATCAGGTTCACCTTCACTTACCCCAACGCAATCTATTTCATCCTGGTGTTTTCGCTGGTGTTGTAGGTCTCGTCTATGAATTTGTGCAAAAAAGTGAAAAAAAAAAAAACATTGATAGTTCACCAAAAAGTGAACACTAGAAAGTATTCAAAAATCAAATCATCAAACGGATGTATCCTCTATTTGCTTTTCTTAAATTTAAAACCAACAACAAGAATGTTTTCACGGTAGTTCCTATTGTGATAAGTAAATGGCTATGAGTGGTGGCAAAGTTATCAGATCCAACTGGATAACCGGATTGGACCGGACAGAACTCATTTGTCTTCAATCTTGTATGGACAAACATAGTTTTATCTCTACCGGGTCAAGGCCACTTATTCACATTGGCTAGTATATTAGTACTTTCAGTACTTTGATTGTACTTTTATGATCGCCCACAGTGCTCATTGGATAAACAGGACTGTCCATAGATGAAAATTTAACTTTACTGAATCTAGGTGAAGATGGTCCTGAGGTGTCTTCCTTTGACATTACTAGACTTTGAAAAATAAAATTCTCATTTGTAGACATTATTTTTGTGTAACTTTGAGCGCTCTTGCATGCAGGCCAATTCAATTTTCAAATGTCATGCGAAGAGGGACTGTCAGTTGATGAGTCAATTTGCTAAACTCATTAACTGTTAATGCAAGTCTAAATAAAGTTAGAATGTGAAAGTTACAGGCGACCCTAGAATAAAAACTGAAGTACACTACAGTGTATATAGGCCTACAAATAAGAGGGATCTATGGTTCTCTTCAGCAATCGGCTCACGGGGACCGAGCCTTTTATGAGAGGCAGAGTTGAAAATCGATTTGATTTTAAATCCCAATACTGCTAGATTGATGTGATGTAAATTTACGGTTTCTTTTCTTTAAGTAGACATTGTTGAACAGGTTGCTCCTATGGGCGACGCCCCCTTAAGACTATTATTTTTGTTATGGAGAGTAGTGCAAGATACTCAATCCTAAGTTACGGCTGGTTCTTTCACGTACTCAGTGTATAGCATCCCGTCACACGGAACCTCGGTTTAACGTCTCATCCGAAAGACTTTTTTTTAGTAATTTTAGATGGCCAGCCGTTTAGATCCAACCCACACCCTCGAATAGTCCGTTCACAAGTCTCTTGCTCTGCGACCTGAGTTATTGGGGCTGGTTTATGTCACGTGATCAAGGATGTGAGGTCGTATTGAAATAAGTGCGATGAAGTCATATTGGATCTTATAAAAATAGACGGAGTTTCCTCTTGCAAAGCGACCAACCTGTTATTTGTACGCCAAATTTGAGTCTTTTCAGTTTTTACTGCATATTACAGTCAAGTTTCTTCGGGTCTGCAGACAACAATATGTGTTACAGTATTTGTCATTGTTTATTTAATAATTATAGTAATTCGTATTAAAAAATCTGAATGGGGCCCTAGAAACTTTCAAACAACTAGACACTAGGCGACTCTCAGGACTTTCAGTCCTTTGTTTATTCTTGCCAGATTTATTGGTTTTTATGTACAAGTACTTTGAATGTTACTTTCTACGTTAAGATAATTTATGAATTTGTAGGATCACAGTAAAACCTTTATTGAGCATGCACCTAAGAGGCTCTGAAAATGGGCTTTCTTTAAAGGGCTGCTTGCATAGTATACCTACAGGTACATTTCAACGTATAAAATTTGTTTTCATTTGGAACTCAAGTTGCACTTGCTAAATATAATAGAGATTGCTTGCTTAATAGAAGTACCTTTTTTGACAGTTGTACTTAATGTATTTTATTTCCTTCTGATATTGCTAGATCTAATACTGACCGATCATTCATTTAAAATTGTGAAATCTGTACCAACCGACATATATTGAACAATTTGTCCAAATTGAGGGCATTTACAGACGACAAAATGAATGTGAATAAAAAAAAATGGGAAACATTGTGGGAATATAGAAATTGATGGTTATCAGCATTTTCTCCTTTTCCCGCAATGCTTTTAAAAGTTTTCTTATTTATGGTCGTTAAAGCACGGGATTGTCTGGTAGAAGGTAAACTATACAGATTGGTTGTAATGTTGTCACCTACATCTGCTTTCAATTTGGACATGTCTAGAATTTTTGTCGCTTGTAAAGAATTAACATCCCCCTGTTTTCAACATTTGGGCTAAAATATTGCCTTCCTCAAGCGTTTTGAAACATTTAACCCGACAAGACAAATATTGAAAAAACGATATCTTAGAACGTTACATCATTATCATCATTATTACTACAGCTAATTATGAAAAATGTTTTATCTTTTTTTTTTTTTACGGAATCATGTTTATTTATATCTTGTCTGTATTTCATATGTCATGAAAATAGTATATGCATAGATTATTTTTCCTTGAATAAAAGTTCTAAAATAAAATCCAACCAAATGATATTTTGATCACCCTTAAAAATCAGACCTGTTCACAAACAACAGTTCCTCTATCACCAACAGATGAGTAGATGAAATCAACAGTATTTGTCATCAAAGTTGTAATGTAAGTTACGGCGCTCTGGCGAAAGGTAGTTTAATGCATTCCCGTGATGCATCATACCAAGCAGTCATGACATAATTATGGATCCATAAAATCCATTTTGTCTAACCGATTGGAGAATAAAACAGGCTGGTCCTTTGACATGCAGAAGATTGACCAATAACAAAATGTCTCGATCAGTGTCAGGCTGCGCGGACTGCGCAGACCGATCTGAATCAATACTTTTTGCAGATGCATTAAATCCCTTTACACAGAGCAAAACTCAGCTTTAAGGCTTTATTTATGCCTTCATCGGTTGACCGTGCTAAAAAAAAAAAAAGATTTTGTCCTCAAATAATGCTGTTTTCATTCGATTACTCTGTTAAAAACCCGTCTTCTCGACGGAAAATATATTATCAGTTTCTTTGTTCATATTTTTGTAACAAAATGCCAAAGTTTGGTAGCAAAGTCGACTAGAATTGTCTTTATCCTTCGTTTAATTAAAATATCACGTTGAGAAAAGACATTTGTACGGTCACTTGTGAGCGGTTGTACAGTTGCCTTAGATCTATCAATCGCTTACAAATGACTACAAATTTCAAATCTTGGTAACTTGATTTTGATAGCTTAACTGTGCCAGTTTAGAGACTCTTTTACTCATTTTTTAGTCGACAAAGACTCGGTCAAGATTCAAACTTACAATTATATACACTCCAGAAAGATGCTGAAAGATGCTATTGCCTAACGGTCATTCATAGAAATAAATCAGGGGATCAAGAGAAAAACTTTGACCAATGTTTTCCGGATTAACTGTGAGGTCATCAACTTGTGATATCTGTCACTTCCAAGTTACAGTGGATGTCTGACCACTATGGTAAATTAAAGTTACAGTTATTAATAAGATCTGTATTTCTATACGGTTGTTTCCACTCCTGTTATACCAGGTTCATTTTTGCCTCGTTCTCTCTCTCATGAATTCCGTTGATATAGAACTTGTTTTTGCGTCCCTTGTCTCTAAACGATCTAAAAAGCTAAAAATAGATTTTCTTGATAAGACCGTATAAAGGTCAAAACTGAAAGAAAGTCTGTGCTATGAAAACGTCAATAGTTGGAATCTTTTCCGCACTGCTGTTGGCAACAGGTAACTTAACCCTTATCCTGCTAAATAAGTGAAATGAAATTTTCAAACCGGTAATAAAAACCGAAATATTTAATGCTAATTCAAAGTTAATTCTTGGAAAAATCTCTTTTTATCGGACAGTATAGATCCACGTTCTGTGTAGTCTGATTGTGATCTACTCTGCCTGCTAAAGGTCAGTGAGTCTCGCTTAGCAGCTTAAGGGTTAAAATAATCTTACTTTGGAAAAAGTTCCGCTTCTAACAAAAAACTCTACATAATAGGTAATGCATTGTCGGGGTTTAAGTCTTGACTTTTTTTTTTGTCTTTTCGTGTATACAGCCTGATGTTTCTTTGTCAAAAATGACTAGGTCTATAAATATACAACAGGACCCGCATTCTTAAGAACATTCTTGGTCGCATTTTCGACAATTTTCTTAATCTAAAAGTAATACACTCTGTAAATAGCTAAACAATTTGGTTTGACCAACTAGAAGAAGTGTTACTTTTAATTTCGAAAATCTTGGGAGAATATGACAAAGAATGTTCTTAAAAATGATTGGAAAATACGTAAGGTTCCAAATTTTACTGAACAGATTATTGCCAAATATTTACTTGTATAGCCTGTAAACAGATCGTGATAAGGATTAACCGACTACTTACCAAACCAGAAAATTTTATAATGGTACAGATTAGATGCAAATTTCAGACAAAAAAATTGAATATCAGAAAAAAAGTGAATTTGTTTTCAAGGAGTAGAAAGTATTGTGGAAAAAGAAGAAAATGCTGGTTACTTTCATTTTCTGCTTAACCCACTACTTTTTTCCGGACTCCTCTGTCAGGGCCATTAAAAACTCGGGTTTGTTGGGTAAAGGGGTTAAGAAATTCTGGGCGCCTGAACCTAGACTAAGTTACGCGACACTTATATACCTATCGCAGCGTGAAGGAAATAATTATGCATGCATCAATAATTTCTTGTAACAATATGCTCCCTCTCTCTCGCTCTCTCATGAATTTCGTTGATATAGAACTCGTTTAGAGTGCGTCCCTTGACTTTAAACGACCTAAATAGCTAAAAATAGGCTTTCTTGATAGGGGCATTACGAACGTGCGTGAAAAAAAATCCGCGATCGAAGTTGTAAATCACAGGATCATATAGATCTACATGTAATTTGATTTTTCCTTTATCTGCGCGCCTTGCCAAACTAAATAGATGGGTTAAATTGATACACTGATGACTATTCCTCTATGATTTACAATGGCATCCCGTTTCGTGTGATGTCATGCTGTCAAGCAAACGTCATCACTGTGCGTATGAATATTTTAATCTTGGCTACGCCTATGCATGCAGGTCAAAACTAAGAGAAAGTCTGAGGTATGAAAACGTCATTATTTCATGCTTTTCAGTATATCGAGAAATAATAGTGGAATATGGTTTGTAATTTCGTGGTTACGACCAGTGAAAATACCCGTTCGTACTTTCTAACTCTTCAATTGAAGGCGGAAACAGTAGTTTCCGCGCACTAGTTACCAAGGTAATCAGTGCGTGCCATTCAAATAGAGAGAAATATGCGTTGTCTGCGCATGTCATATTCTTCGAAGACCGACTTGTCTGCTATGACGCATCACTTGATAAAAAATGGACATATATCAATACACGGTGCGTAAATTGCCACTTAAAAAGTGCAGGCGAAAATGGCAATAAATAATACGTCTTTGGAAAAATCAAGCCAGTCCTTCGCTACATATTTCTTAGAAGACTGATTTCAAACGGGGAAAATATTTTTTTAGAATACCAACTATTTACTGCAAACCTCTGTCAACAGTTTCTAAACACAGACATGGAGAAAACCGCGATTTGTGCAACAGTCTGACAACAAAAATAACGTCCCCACCTTGCTGGGCTTATTCCGGGGCTTTTCCCAAGCTTATAGGAGCCTATGTTTATAAATGGCTGATGCATAGGTTATATGCTAGCTAACCATGGCTGGATGAATCGTACAAGGTAGGTTTGAAAGAGTAAACGTATATTTTATTTTGAAATTCGTTGCATTGATTCCCGTCTTAAAAAAATAGTCCGGTTCTCTACCCAAAATGCCCATATCATATAGGTGATGTATTCATTATCTTCCACTAGGTGGCATTTTTTCAAATACATTGTAATGCGTTGTTATGTAAGAGGGGTAGACCACGGGGAATTAAAGAAAACAACTGTACTGGATTTTGATGAAAGTCCCAACAAAAATAAGGGTTATAACAGGTCTATAATTGGTCTATAACGGGGGATTCAATGCATCTGCAAGGAGTATCGAACCATGGTTCGAAAACTTTTGCTACCTTTAAACTCGCGTTTTCAATGACCATTCTACCACGTGATTCAGTCGGTCGTTCGACGAAATGGATTGAAATCCTATTATGTGACGACTTGCTGGCATAATGCATCATGGAGATGTATTATGACACCCATTTGCTTGAGCGACGGTCATATTGAAGTTGTATTAATTTTGAACAAAAAGTTCTTAACAGCTGACATAACCGTTATAACAGTCAGGGAATACATAGAACTATTTCCGTCAACGTCCTTGACAATGTCAAGACTGACGTCAGTATAATCGCCGTATGTTACCCCAAACAATCAATCATACAGGCTGATTTTATATCAGACTGGTTCCCTCCGATTACACTTAGCTTCTTACCTTGCTGACTTTAATTACTTCACTTAATCAATCTTTTACCTTTTCACAGACAAATTTTATCTTTTTTTGCCGTAACTAATTTGCCTTCTGCAAATACTTTCGATTAGGAAGAGTCTGTTAAATAGTTAAAAGTATATATAATATACACTATACACACACTGTCTCCCTGTCGAAGGCCCTAGCTCGGACAGTAATTTTGACAATATTCTCTCGGAACAATTTCTCCATCGGTAACCCTTTGCTTAGTTATCATTTTTCACGCTTGATTTTATCAAGGAAAGTACTTCAGGGGGTCTAAAGCTATAGATTTGAAGGAAAATGAAAAAACCGTGGACCCAAATTTCGATGTTGACAGAAATTGGTGGATTTTCAGTTCGATGTTTTGTAGCTGTGGCAAAATTAAATTCAAACCCTGCATATTTCTACGGCTAATCCTAACTGCGAATAACATTAAATCATATCTACACACGATAGCATTGCCGGATTTTTCTATAGATCGCCAATAAAGAAACAAACTTCTTCGAGACATACCTTTGTTAACCGTTTTTCTGTCGAAGGTGCTAGCTCGAGAGTTCCTGGATGTGATGAGGAAACAAAATTTCATTGACTCTTTTTTGAGCTAGTTCCCCTGATTACCACCGTGGTATACAAAAAGCAACTTTGATACTTTCTACTCGTTCAGTACCGAGCAAATAATTCTTACCTTCCATTTTCAAAAGAATCTCTTTTTACACGCTGAATGGACGAATTGTGTCATGTTCCTGGTCGTCAACTGGTTCGTCCATCCGTCAGCAATTTTGTGTCCGCTCTGTCTTGAAAAATCTTTTGTCAGATTTTGAGAATATTGCACACGTGCACCTTAACGAGGGGCAAGTTCCGGGCGCGAGATTCCAAGATAAAGGTCACCACAAGGGGGGGTGTCAAAGGTCACGTGCACTGAAATCGTGTACGCGTGTACGGTATGATTCTGAACACAATATCATTTTACTCATGTGTGCACCTTGACGAGACCACATGCAGAGCAGAGGTTCCAGACTCCAAGGCTGGGTCACGGCAAAGGGGGAAACGATGGTAGCATGCCCTTGATAGCTTTCTTTGGGCGTATGATAAGTTATTGTTCCTCTTCTGCGGAACTCTTGTATTTCTATCATTTTACAATGAAATAGCACAATTTTAGGTAGATCTTGATCTACTAACATTTCAACATTTCTGTTTTATGTACCGCAGGCCAGAGCGAGTCGCTTGTATGTCCAGAAGGGTTTGAGATACACCGTGGTTCTTGTTATTTCTTCAGTCACGGCGAGGAAACTTGGATTGGAGCCTTCGTGAGTAGAAAACACATTAGGTGTATACTTCCTTTCAATGCTGTCACCATCGAAGTTTGTTTGTAGGGTTTTTAACGCCGTTTTCAACATCATTTCACCTATACTACGGCGGCCGGTGCAACTATGCTTAATTTGAGTGTCTTTTACCAGTGATTCGCACACTATTTTTCCCAAGCCAATGCCTGCTTTCCCACATAAACATCGTGGATAAGCGGTGAGAGAAATGCATCCTTGTCACAGTAACATCATCAATCGTCACCGTTACGTCTTCCAAAACTTTTTTTCTTTACAATTTAAAGGGTCTGTTACTTTACTCGATGAACAAGACATTTCAAGCAATGCCTTCTCTGTTTTCTCCTGTTTCTGCTCATTTCTTTTCACCTAGCCTGATAGATGTTGAATTTCAGTTGTCAGCGTGTTTTGAGCTACTAAATTTGATTAAAAATTGGCCAAGCTCCCTAGTTATACTCTTCTTTTGTGGAAGTCTTCTCTTGTTCTTCGATGCTTTTTTGTTCTCCTTCCTTTATCTTTTCTTTCTCTGTTTACTTTCTCCTCAGCTTGTTTCCTCTTCTGCCTATCAGGTTCAGATGGTGAGGCATCATTAGTCAGCTCGTGAAGATCATAATTTGACATGTGCTGTGATCACAGATCCTCAATTTCCTCTTCCGCTCCATCTTGTAGGTAATATGGTTCAGCTCTTACTTGGCTAATAACCTCTGACTCTGGCGCAGTAATAGGGTTTAGCTTAGGTATCATCTGCTCGAACTAGGAATGTTGTCCGAACAGTTTCATTACGTCTTACCAGTAGTGAAGACAGTTCGCCAATAGCGGCTGTTCCTGGCAGAACTGCGCCCCCTGTTATCACAGAAGTATTATTGAGATGTGCAGCAAAGCTAAGACTGCCGAGGTCTTCATGTCTTTGGGATATCAAGGACATTTGAGGCTGCAAAGGTATCTGGGGAAAAGAAATAACGGTCCATGTCTTGTCTGTTCCATATGGCTCTGGAGTAGTCAGCAACCGGTAATCAGGGAGGGCATTGGCATAGCATTTTAGGACACAGAAGGTGTAGTGGTATCAACAGCTACCTGTTGACAGCTCGTCGGTTTCAGTACCATGTCAATCACAGTTTTTTTTTTGCAGTGGTGATCCCAGTTCAAAGCAGGTCTTAGCATGCTGTCTAAAAACTTCAGACCACAATTAGACAAAAGGTAGACGTAAGTTGCGGTTTGCCCATCCTATATCCTGTTCTTGCTCCTTCTGGTCTTACAACGAGCACGGGTTGCTAACAGCAGGATCCTCCGGTATCTCAATGTATCCAAGACATAGAATTTCTATTTTTCATTCCTCAGCTATATACCTCTGAAGTGATGTTGGGCGATGGTCTGTCTGGGCGGGGCTTCCATGGTCTGTCTCTTCTGGAAGAAAAGAGCGCGTTTTCCTCCTGAGAGAATTCCATTAGGTAAGCCTTTCCTACCCTATATGGTACAATGCGCTTAACCTGCCACTCCTCGTGGTTAACTATTCCTCTTGTCTTTACCATTATTACATATCGTGAACAATGTCTGTGTGATGGTCCATCTGTGATTTGGTCTGGCATTTAAAAATACAAAGCCTGTAGTAATATGGGGATCTATCTCTACCGTCATGGGCCTTCAGACCGCAGTATTCCACCGGTCCAAGCTCCCCAACACGACTTATACCCGTCAGTTGGTTGCAAGTCACACACATACAGGCTCTCTTTTTATCTTCTTTGCTCTGTCAGTGGCCTCTTTCCCAAACAGCACTTCAAACATACTTTGGTTCATCTTTGCTAAAAAAAAATGTACCTCGAGATTAATACTTAGCATATCATTACCTTTGACTACTTCCCTTTGATCACTGCGTGTATACATGTACCTTAAAATCTGTGTGCTCCGCGTGTACATCTTCCTTATGGTACACGTTAAGTCAACGACTTAAAGGGTGTCAACTGGATATGTACTGTTAAAAGACTGTAACCTACCGACGCCATCATAAGAACAAAAGATTTTGAGCCTCATACCTAACGTAAAAAAGTAGACAGAGATAGATGCAGATCAAGCAGACAGAGGACTGAACCTTTTGACATTCATCCTTCCCCTCCCGAACGAATTAGAATAAGTTTAAAAACTCTTAAAACCTTCCTACCGATATGTATACTCGGCAAAAATGAAAACTTTACATGGACTTTGAATCTGCATATTTTTACTTTTATAAAAAGCGCCATAAAAATAATGACACCAAGTTTTACCTTGATGAAATATCAGTAAGTTTTGTGAATTTCATTAATTTTCTCTTAAAGATTGATTTTAAATGTGAAGTCAAATAACGTAGGGGTCAATTTCAGAAATATCGAAAGTGGTAAAAATTGGACTCTGCTTAAATTTTGGTATTGAATGTCAGATTAAACAGACAATGTTTACGTGAGCTTCTCAGTAGCGTGTATGGCCACCATTTCTTCTGATGCAAGCCAATATTCTCTTCCTCATGGAGTTGATGTAACGTCTAATGACGTCATTTGGAATAGCCTGCCATTCTAACCGTAAAGCCTGTCTCAGGTCATCGATATTGTTTATCTGGTGATTTGTTCGTACCCTGCGCCCGAGTTCGTCCCAGATGTACTCAATGGAGTTAAGATCCGCGGAGACTGCAGGCCAGGGTAAGACGTTCACATTATTGTTTGCCAAGAAATTATTGGTTACTCGGGCAGTATGGGTTCTAGCATTATCATGTTGAAAGATTGCCTGAGGGCCATGATTCTGCATAAATTGGAGCAAATGCTTGCGCAGAATGTTGATGTAACCTTGTGCTTTGAGATTTCCTTGAACAATCACAAGTTCTGACTTTTGGTTGCCCTTGATTCCTCCCCAGACCATGACGCTGCCACCACCGAACCTGTCCGTTTCCCTGATGCAACATTGGGCAAATCTTTCATTTTTGCGGCGGTAAACTCTCACCCTACCATCTGCAAAGCTGACACAGAAGTGTGACTCGTCTGAGAAAATGACGTTGTTCCACTGTTTTCGCCTCCAAAGGCGGTGACGTCTTGACCATGCCAATCTTGCAGCCCTATGACATGCCGTTAGAATCGGTCTGGTGTAAGGTCTGCGAGCACGAAGTGGAAAATTTAATCTCCTCAGACGGTTTTGGATTGTCAGACCACTGACCCCTAGCTGCCGAGTAGTTACTGTGGCTGGCATAAAACGATTACGTAAATGAACTAACGTAATAGCGCGGTCTTCTCTATGTGACGTCGCACGCTCTCTACCTGGTCTTTGGCGGTCGCGGACGGAACCAGTAGCTGTATAGCGAGTTACAAGGTTGTGAATGGTTTGGCGAGAACACCCAAATTGCCGTGCAATATCATTTACCCTAGCACCGGCATTCAGCATGCCAATAGTCCGATTTCTCTGATTTTCAGACAGCCGTGGCATTGCTAAGAACTATCGAAAATACTGAAACTGTTGTTTTTTCTTGTTTGTGATGGACACTTAGTGTTTCTCTGTAAGTGACGTTACTTGAAACAGACAGCGATGTTTCAGCACGTGGGTAGTGATGAAAACCGGAAATGGAGGATCGAGCAAAACGTGCGCGGTACGCCTGAGCGGGATTATTAATTTACTGGAAGCGAATTTACGGGCCAGTCGATAAGCGTAGTGAAGGTTAATCAATGAGAACAATAGCCTGTTCAAAATGGGGTATTTAGTATGTAAAGTTTTCATTTTTGTTGAGAATATATCTTATATTCTAACTCCCCTGGTTTGACTTGAAATTGCTGATTCCTCTTTGTTTCAAGCTGCGTCTGTTGGCTGAACACCCTTATATGGAAGCTTATTATGACAAACTGGCTCTTCTGTTTCTGTTCTGTCTATCTGCAACACAGTCTTTCTGATAACTTCTTCTTTACCAGAAACGGACCTTCATACACATGCTCAAGTTTCGATGAGATACATTTTTTTTTTTTTTTTTTGTCTTCTGGAGGCACCAGACAATGTCCCCATGATTGAACTTGTTAAAGGCGATCTCGGAGTCATAATGACCTTTACTCCTCTTGGCTGAAGCTGACGTGTTTACAGCCAATTTCATATGCATGTTGTTTTCTTGCCTTCAGAGTGTCTACATTATCATCATGGGAGGAAAACTTTTCTCCATGGAAAAAGTAAAAACCCCAAACACTAGTTCTGCTGGTAGTCTGACCTCCCTTCCAGTGGTTAAAAGAGGGAGATTCATTTTGGTTGCCTCAGTTATCGTTGCTCGACAAGCCCATGCGAGACAAGCTCGGTTCTAATCCCAATCCTACTGTTCACTACGTAGATATGCCATAACCATCTGCAGTAACGTCCAGTTAAAATCTTCAACTTGCCCATCGCCCCTTTGGGTTTCCAACGCTTGTCCTTGTTTTCCGGACCTGTAACATTCTACATAGTTCTTTGAAAATCTTGCATTCGAAGCTGGTTCATCGGTCACTATGAATAGGAAGAGGACACCACACCTAGAGATGACTTCATTCAAAAACTTCCTGGCACTGACCTATGCTGGCATGACAGTTACACGGTCTATTTTAACATTCTAAGTGTAACGATCTGAAAATAGAAGAATGTACCTGTACCCTCTGTTTGTGACAGGAAATGATCCTTAGTAGTAGGTGGCAATAAGATCACCTGGTGCTCCTACATGCAAGCTGCCTATTGGTGCTCGTGGTGTTTTGATAGGTTTCTTATCAGCTGCGAAGGTATCACATCTATTATTATAAAGGGTCACATCATCTTTCAGGGAGTACCACTTGAATCTTTGCAGGATCTTCTCTGTTGTCTTTCTGCACCCTATAGGACATTTTGTCCTCATTGACACAAGTACTAAATAGTCATTCTCAAGACCCATTGTGTTTCAAGAACTTCTTCATCAATATGCCTTCTTGTAGTATGAGTAAATCCCAGAGTATCCAGTAGTGTCTTGTTGCTGGACTGTGTGTGACATTGTCTTAGCTAGTCAGTCTCTTATTTTTTAACTTAGCTTCGACGACTGGACCAGTATCGGAGTCTTTTCTCTGTAGCTTTTGCGCATCTTGTACTGATCTTGTATCAGTAGTCTTGTAAAGAAAGTAAAGTGGCCATTTTGTCATGCCTCTGATGGGTCTGAGGTACTTTGAGACGTTGCTTCTAGTTTCGGTTTCTGCTTAAGGCACTTAACCTTTTTAAATTCTTCATTGTTTGTTCCTATCACATGTGGCTGCTCTTCCCTTGCTGCTATTATTTTCTTGTAAAATTTGGAAAGCATAATTTCTTGGGCCCTGTTTATACATTTTTCCAAGCTCCACATTTCAACGGTTTACTTGTATCTTGATTTATAGGGCACTCACAATTTTTGAAATTCTTACATCTGGGTAATGCGTTGCAATGACCTTGCTTCTTTATTGGCCTATACTCAAGGGAAAAATTGTACTGACTCAATATTTCCAACTATCTTGCAATTTTTCCTAGACAAAAGAGCCTAAGTAGTGCCTCCTGATGGTCACTTCTCACCTTGACAAGCCTACCTACCTGTCTGAAGTACTCAATGAAATTCGTTCTGCTTTGTTTACGGACCTACATGCATATGTAATAATCTTCTCACGATCACCCTGAAAGTTATGAAGAATACCACCAATATCTACATCTAATGCATCAACAACAAGGACGAACTCCATCATTTAATGGATACCCCATTATATTTGTACTTATCAAGGCTTCCTTCATTTTTGCAAAGGCTGTTTCACAAGCCATAGTCCACAATAACTTCTTACCTTTTTCAGAAAGATCTACCATGGCCCTCGTAATACTGGCTAAATCTTTTACATATCTTCTATTGTAGGAGCCCATGGCCACAAACTGCTTCACTTGCTTCGCCGTCTTAGATCTTGCCCAAGAAATAATCTTTCAGATGTTGGTTGAGTTGGACTTTACACCTTCCCAAGAAACGACACGACCTAGAAAACCAATTTCCACCGGAGCACGTGCTATTTCTCTGGCTTGAGCTTCAGACCAGCTGCCTGAATTCCTTCCAAAACCTTCTCTGCTCTTGCCAAATGTTCCTCAAAGGTCTTGCTATAAATGATCACATCGTCTATGTAGATGAGACAAGTGATCCACTGCAAGCCTCAAAGAGCCATTTCCATAGAATGCGGGTCATCCTAAAGTGTCCATATCAACAAACAAGTGCTTTTCGGCACATCCTCTTGTTTCAGTGCAATTTGACAATACCTGCTTTTTAAGTCATAAGTGCTGAACAGGTGAGAATAGGCCACTGCAGCAAGGCAGTCCTGAATTCTGGGCAGAGGAAAGCCACAGGGTTTTACTACCTCATTTACCTCAACAGAGGGTCGGACTCCTCTGTCCTTCTTCTTGACTAACACTATTGGGTTGACCCAAGGTGAAGGTCTCTATTAAAATACCTTCTGTTGCTTTCTTCTCATCTTCTGCATTGGCCATTGGCAGGCGCTTTGGTGGTTGCTTCATGGGTTCTGTAGCTTCTAAATGGCATGAGATGTTAAGTGGTTCAATCCCAAATCCTATTCATCCCGTGAAAATCTGTCTTTGAATCTATGCAGGATCTGGGGTACTTTTTGTTTCTGCTCTTCTCTTTATTCCTGAGTGGTTTCATTGTATAATGCTGTCAGATGACTTAAACTTCAGGGTTCACCACATCACTTTTTTCTTGCTGTAATTTCTGAGATGGGGAGTTGTGTCCCCCCTGCACATAAGTAGCAATTTCTCCTGTTTTCACAATAATTTCACTTGTACCCTATTCTAGTACACTGATCAATGTGAAAATCCATAATATACAACGCTTATATAGTCATCTATTGCCAATTCATTTAAAGAAAATTCTAAGAATAGAAAATAGGTTTTCGTATTTGAATATTTCCAGGAATAGAGCAAAGCCTTTTAAACTTTTCAAGAATAATGCACATTTTTGGAACATTTAAAGGAATCGCGCAAAGTAGTCAAATCTTTACAGAATCATTCAACCTATTTCAATATTTACAGGTACCATACAACCTATTTTAACATTTTCAAGAGCCATGCAAATTATTTGAACATTTTCAGAAATTATACAAACTACAAGTATTTGAATATTTACAGGAATCATACAAACTTTTTTAACAATTACAGGAATCAAACAAACTATTCCAATATCTACAGGAGTCATGCAAACTATTTAAATATTTACAAGAATCATTCAAGCTATTCGAATATTTACAGGAATCATGCAAACTATTTGATGCAATGCTTGTGGAGGTCAACAGTGCCCTTGAGAATGATTACCTCTCCAACAAACTGGTCGGTCTTCAAAGTATGTTGTAGTTCACTTTTTTGTTATCAGAATATCCCTTTCTTCTTCGCAGGTTCAATCCAAGCCAGAGCGATGCTTTTGTGTGTGTGTCCTTGGGCTATGATCTTGAGAGCATTGGCCTAGTCCTTGTCAACGCCAGGAAACACATGGAAATATGAGCTGTTGCCATAACATGACTGAAATACCATCGATTGCATCATCAAATACTGGTACTATTGAAATTAACACATTCTTTTGTATAAATTATTTCTACATTATGTACCTTGATAACATATAGAGATCCATGCACAACTTTAGTAGTTTGCTGTTGTAGAAAGTAAATAAACACTAAACTACACATATCATCCACAGAGACTAAGGATCTACACTGTCTGTTGTTTTGTGACAAAATCAGACCAAATGCTGAAGAAACAATGTATCTTGCAATTTAACAACCACATTTGGCTTACAGGATCCAATCCAAATGCAAGATGGTGGATTGGTTTGACAGACAAGCAAGTGGAAAATGAATGGGTATGGGAGAGCAGTAAAGTGACCTTGACATCAGATATGTTCAGCAGTTGGGGTGTTAATGAGCCTGATGGTAACACGAATGAAAACTGTGTGTTTTATGGTGGAAAAGATTGGGGTGATGCTGGATGCTCCAGGACCGAGTTTTACATCTGTGAAGTTGATGCGTAAGTGTTCACTACGAGTAAATAACTAGATACCAGGGCTGTGTTTTGTCAACGGTCCTATGATTTATAAAATCTTACAGAAAATTTCCATCTTACAATTATCTTTCAACAAAATTTAATTCCTGTTTTTCTTAACCCTTTACCACACAATTCTAATATTAAATAACTCTGCAAAAGAGTCCTTTTTGAAAACACAGTGGGAAAATAAATAAAAAATGCCGGTAACCAGCACTTTCTCCCCTTTCCACAATGTTTTCTCAATTTTCAAAAGCAAATTCCACCATTTGAAACACATTTCTACTCTGCAAAGTTTGGATTTAGACAAGTCTTAAATTTTGTTGTCTAGGAAGGAGTTAAAAATAACAATAAGCAAAGACAGTATGACTTTTCTAAGAGTGTGATTCTCACATGACCATTACACAATCACATAATTTGATAAAAGAGGCCAATTTAGAATCCTTCAATTAAGTGTGCGACCATTGATAAAACGCACCCAAGGCAACAGAATTTTAGAGTTGCCCGTTTTGAAAGCATCTGACCCTTTACCACACAATCCTGACTTTTAAGGACCTTGAGAAACAGGCCTTTTGAAAACATTGTGGGAAAAGGAGAAAATGCTGGTAACCAGCATTTTCTTCTTTTCCCTCAATGTTTTCTACCCTTCCCAATACAAATTTCAGTTTTTCAGTCATTTTTATTTTGTCGTCTGCAAATGTTCTCAATTTGGACTTGTCTAAAATTTTGTCATTTGGTAAAGAGTTAAAGACCAAAAAAATTACACACAGGTCAATCGATGTAGTCTTTTGACGAATATAAAACTTGGAAGGGAAGAGAAAATGCTTGTAAAAATGCCAGGCCGTAAATATCATCTTTCTCTCCTTTCCCCTGAAAGTTTTCACAAAACTGGAAACATCTACTGAGCTAGTTTCAGTCATACATGATGTTGACTCCCCGTGTTTTCCTGTGCTCTGGCAATAGGGGATTTAATGCATCTCTGCGATTCACTATACCATGCAAGTCATCACTAAATTATGGATCCATAAAATCCATTTGATCAAACAACAGGCTGTATCATGAGGTAGAATTGTCCTAAAACATAAGAAAGTTTACAAATAGCAAACAATTTGACCCATGACAGCTTGTGCCAACTGTGTCGACATGGGTTGATACTTTCCGCCAGTGCATTTAGCCCCTTTTCATAGAGAATGACATGTTTTACTTTCGTGCCATCTTTAATACTGCTCACATTTTAATGGGCAGATACCTGTGAATTAGCAGCATTTACATATTGTTGAAAGTGACCTTAAATACACCTTTAACAATGTTGGTGGCAATAAAATGTTTGTTACTTGATATAGGATACTCATTTCCAAAGATAGATTCAGTAACTTTATGACTGGATTGGGGCAAATCCTTTCTGCTGCAAGGTCTTTTAAAATCGTGTAGAGATCAGGGTCCTTTATTCACCAACCGGTCTGACTTTCATTCTTAGTCTAATTCTAAATTTTGAAATGAAAACATTTTCTGACTGGCTAGACCATTTGGTTTAAGCCAATCAGAAATTGCGTTACTTGAAATGTTGTGGGGGGGGTGAATCTTTATCTACAGTCTCCACTTTTCTAGCATTAAAGTGGCATATTTAGTGTTACGTAGTAAATCAAAGTATTTGTTAAAATATGGATAAATACAACCAGGTATATTTTTCTTTGGAACGGTAAAGAAGCTGTACTAGATCTATTACTTTCAGTTTGTTTGTTTGGTTTGTATTAGAGTACTATAACTTCTATAATTCCACGAAGATCTTCATACTCATACATGTGTAGTGCACCTCAGATATATAGTATTATGGGTACTTTCTATTATTGTAATCAACATACTATTTTTTCTGAGATCTGCAATAGAACAGGTACAGAGTACAGGTCACCTTTTGCTATGTTCTACTTGTGTTCTCCTTTCACGATATTTCAGGGAAGCCAGTGAAATAATTGGATGACATGGAGAGCTGATTGAGTATCAATATCTGAAATAAAACACTTCAGTGCATAAGATGTTTTACCTGGTGTGTATTGTCACTTTTTCTCTTATTTCAAGTAATACTATACTTCGCATAGTTCCTTTACCTCTGCTGGGCCAAGTAGCAAAGTTGGTCATGCACAGGGCTTGAAAACAGGGAGTCACTTGAATATCCAACTAGGCCAATTTCTTTTCTAGGATATATCGGAATCTTTGTAACAGGATTCATTTCCCTGTCACTGCTGATTATTAATTTGATGGTTGTTATGTGGCTGTGAAAAATACTGTACCAGTCATTGGTTAAAGAAACTGGTAACTACATTTTTCTCCTTTTTCCATTGACTCCTCTAAGTACTCCTGAAAAGTTCAAAATCTGCACAAGTAACAAGTTCAGTTGTTCCTACTAATTTCAATTTATTAGACATACATGTATTACTAATTCACCAGGTTTCGTTCATAGAATACAATGTGCAGTCCAGCCTCTATTTAGCAAGCAACCTGGGGGATACTGAACTTGCTGTTGTTTCAGGCAGACACTGGGTCATGACAGATGTATTTGACTCTTTACAAAACAACAAAATGTTAGACTGGTCCAAATTCAAAGCATTTGCAGATGACAAAATTAATGTGCTTAAAAAATCGAAATTTGTTTTGTGAAGGGTAGAAAACATTGTGGAAAAAGGAGAAAATGGGGGTTACCAGCATTTTTTCCTTTTCCCATAATGTCTTCAAAAGGCTTCTTACTTGGGGTCCTTAAAACTCAGGATTGTTTGTTAAGGTGTTCAACTCTTTTCCAAACAATCCCGAGTTCTAATGACCCTAGGACAGAAATCTTTTGAAAATATTGAGGGAAAAGGAGAAATGCTATTCTTGTCTACAATGTTGTCTGTGCTTTTGTAGCCAAATTCTATCACAAGAAACACATCTGATGGGTCGTCTGCAAGTGCTTGGGCAAAAAATTGGGCAGTCCAATTGGTAAAGTATTAAACTGATTGGCCTGTTTTGGGAATGCAATCTACAATGTATGATTGCTTAACCTCTGACCAAACATTCCTGTGTTTTAACAATGCTGTACAGGAGGGCTTTTGAAAATACTGTTGCAAAAGGAGAAAATACTTGTATTCCTTTTCCAACAATGTTTTCTACTCTTTCATACATTCTGGACATAAAATTTGTCTGCAAATTCTTTCAACTTGGACAAATTCAGAAGTTTGTTGAGTGGTAAACAGTTAATACCAGTTGGTTGCTCGATAGAGGTGGACTGTAAAACAGGTTTTTACCATACAATACTAATAGGCTTCTCATCACTGTCTTCTATTTCTTCTCACCAAGGTCTTGAGTGATTGTATTGTCTTGAGTACTGGTAATTATATCATTGAAAGAAAAATGCAACTCAAAACCTCTATGTATGTAACCCTTTACCAAACAAATCCATGTTTTAACAACCCAAAGGAAAAGGGCCTCTGAAAACATTGTCAGAACATTGTAGGAAAAGAAGAAAATCTAGAAAAACATCTAACCCTTTACCAAACAATGCCGAGTTATAATGACCTTAGGGAGAATGGCATTTCAGTCTCAAATTGGCAAAATAAACAGACTTTACTCAGTTAACATACTTAGGTCCATTATTTTGCTGAGTTTGGTCTGAAATGTGTCAACTCAGGATTTAAATGTTACTAAAGTCTGTTTATGTTAGTGAAATGTGTCTCAAATAAATCAACATAAGTCAGAAACTTTTTTTTATGAAACCAGGCCAGGTTAAATTCATGTAAAAACATGGTGAGGGAGATTCTTAACCCTTTAACACACACATTGTCGACTTTTACCAACCTTTGGAAAGAAACTTTTTGAAAACATTGTTGGAAAAGGAGAAAATGCTGGTAACCAGCATTTTCTCCTTTTCCCACAATGTTGTCTACCCTATCAAAGGAAAGTTGCACCAGTTGAGCTACACTGAAATTGTTGTCTGCAAATGCATTCAATTTGGAGAAGGCTAAAATTTTTTCATCTGGTAAAGGGTTAATCCATAATTTGTAACAGATGAATGCATGAAAATGTGACAAAAAGAAAAACTGCTTGTCAAAAGTCATTTATCTTTATGCCACAATATTTTCAAGAGTAGTATTCAAATGGAAAGCAGTTGCTTGTTGATAGCAATATGTCCATAAACTGATAATTTGTCAAAACTGACATGCAAGCCTTTGTCCAGCTTTACATTTTCTCTTGATGAGTTTAATAAAATTTATCTCAAATGTCAACGAATGTCAGATTCTTTTCATCACAACTGCATCCCAAGAATTACTTACAAAATGTTAGATCTCCATCAGAAACATACTGCATTTCACCTAATTAACACACCAGGGTGCCATGCAAAACACCAACAGGGTGCTCGTTTCATAGCCAATTTCCCGAAATTTTAGTGCCGTCACTTGGAGTAAGTAGGGTAATTTGATCCAGGTTTAGTTAGTGCCAACTGCAAAGCCATGGCCATTTTGAAAGACTTGCTGTAATGCAGAATATCGATTTTACGATCGATCATGATTTATTTGGACATATCATTCACAATTAGTATGGGACACTTGTATTCAATACTTCACTTTCCTAATGTTTTTCCCAGTTGACAAATTTTGTGTTACCGTAAGTTTGTAATGCTATTGGAAGAAGTAATTAGGATTATATCGACGCCATACTGGTAAAGTTTATTTATATAATAACAGTCATTAGAGCTTTTTATAAGTCTGTGTTTGAAAAGTTTTGAAGATATTTTGCATTTGGAAGTTTGTCACTGCAGTCGCCAATTTTAAGGTAAGGTCGGGTGTGGATGGGGGTTGTCCAGAGGCTTCTGGAGTATGAAATATAGTGGGGGCGCTACTATTAGAGCGGGAACATTAATTAGATGAAATACGGTATTCATGAATGATACCAACTCACTGCTTTGTCTACTAAAAATTATTCACACCAAAGCTTTACCAGAATCATCAATTTCACAGTTGAATCAGACATTGTTTTTGGGAAAAACGGACAAGAATACATTTCAACAAGTGATGCCATGCATGTCTCCTATATGAAGTCAGGAAATCTCATCTCAGATGTGTGTATGATAAAAATCATAATGGCTATAATACACTGAAAACAGATAGGTTATGTGATACCATGTTTTTCCACATTCTCATCCATCCTGTACTAATTATAACTGCCACTAGTGTTTTACAGTTTTGCAATCTGTCTTTAGGGCTTTTCTCAATGCACATATCTAATTTAAATATATATAGCTCTTTTTAGTCAAGTGACATTATTCTATATATGATTTCTGGAGAAATCTAACATTTCAACAGAGTCTATAAACCTATAACAGTCTTTTTCAGATACGAGCCCGGCGTTTCCGTCTGTAATATCTCACATTAGATCTCCCTCTGAAATGAAGAACAAGATTTCTGTGTGATAATTATAGCTCCCACTCTTGGCTGCCTCATCAATGAAAGGAGACCTGTATGGCTCAGAGAATTCTTTACCAAACAACAATTTTTTTTACTTGCCCTAAGCCTGTGCAAAGGACACCTTAAATTTGGCTCAAATGATGGCTTTTGTCCTTGAAAGGGTAGAAAAAATTGTGAGAAAAGAATATAATGCTGGTTACTAGCATTATTTTCTTTTCCCACGATATTTTCAAAACCTTCTCCTCGGAGTTATTAAAATTAAGGGTTGTGTGGTAAAAGGTTTAGGTGTAGAACTACATTACTAATCTGGTTTAATACATAGGGGTAATTTGATCTTCATTCCAGGCCTTTGTTTTTTTTTCTCTTGTTAAAGTGTCCCTGGGCAAGGGAGTTCAAGCCCCAATATATATTCATGTGAACTAGGAGACATATACATTAGCTGTTACAGTAAAATGACTGCAATACCTTGAAACAGGCTTAAAACTCCATTTAACTCTTTACCAAATGACAAAAGATTGGACTTGTCCGAACTAAAAGTATTTGCAGACGACAATTTAAATGTGACTCAATGATGATTTCTATCTTTGATATGATATGGTAGAAAACATTGTGGAAAAATGAAAAAATGTTGGTTACCAGCATTTTCTCCTTTTCTTACAATGTTTTAAACAGCCTTCTCTGTTAGGGTCGTTATTTGATAAAGGGTTAATAACTCAATCAATGTCAACAAAGGTGAGCATGTCCTGAACCTTAGATCTATGACTTACATGTATTTTTATGAAAATTCATGTACAGATCATCTACATGTCATCATAATGTAAGAAGTTTTCTATTGACTGATTGTTACTTTTGTATTTAACGCCATTCTCAACATTATTTCAGTTATATCATGGTGGCCAATGCATCTTTCCATGCTTTTTTGAAGTTTCTTTTACCAGTACTTCACACGATAATCTTCCAAAGCCAATGGCTGCTTTCCCACATAATCATTGTCCAAACAATGATCATACTCGAGAGAGGAATGAATCCTATTGCAATGACTATCATTATTCCTCGGAAAGAAATTAGCTGTGCTATAGATTCAAACCAGCAACCCCCTGTTCTCAAGTCCTGTACACTACCCACTCTACTACAGGAGCTTGGAAAGGTTTTCTATACCTACCGCACAATTTCCACATGATCTATGGCCCACTGATCTGATCCCTTTCCTCCATGTTCCGGCTGCCACCATCTAAACTGTACACCCAGAGTACGGGCTGCTGCAGGAATGTCATATGAAAGTCTTTTGGGTGTAAGATAATCTGCAGGATCGTGGCGGGCAATTAACTTCCAGTCAGCACCCTGAAAACATCAGTTTAACCCTTTACCAAACAATCCCATGATTTAACTCTCTACCAGACGACAAAATTTTAACTCCGTACTAAATGATACAATTTCAGACTGTTCAAAACTGAAAGGATTTGCACACTGCAGGTTACATGTGGCTCAAATAATGGGATTTGCCTCAGAAAGGGTATAAAACATTTTGGTAATGGAAGAAAATACTGCAAATGCATTAAATATGGACAACTCTACAGTCTTGTTAAAGAGTCAACTCTTTACCTTTTATTACATACCTGGGCATTTTAACCCACAGTGCACTTGATTAATGTAATGGACCTATTCAAACATGCATCCAAAATATTGTCATTTCAGTGTTGTTTTGGCCAGAATATGTTACAAAGTGATGGACAGTGTAGATCAAAGATCAGACTGCACATTTTGTGCAGTCTGATCTTGATCTACACTGTCCACAAAAACAACTTCAGCACTTTATGGGTTAACAACACAAAATTGCCGTTATTAACACTTTCATTTAAAAATGCTAAGAAAATACAACAAATACTGCTTTATTGGATCATAAACCTTTGTTAAGAATGGTTGACGAATACCGTGACGTAACATTTTGACTGATCACATAAGAAACTAAGCTAAAAGTCTGCATGCAGGTTTCCGTTATCGGTCATAGGACTGTATTTGAAATTTTTAGATACAAATTTTTTCAATTGTGCCTGATTTTTTCTGAATATGTTGCATCAATTTGGGCCAGAAAATTTGCAAGTATTATGATAAATACAAATACACACTTTGTTTGTGGTGTACTGCAGCAGTATCCCTCTATAGTTTGACATGTCATCAGTTTTCACATTACACTCGGGGGTTTGGGCTCGACATCCAATTTGTAACACAAACATGATCTTGCTGTTCAAAACATTTCATACAGTATTAATAAGTCTGCTATCTTTTCCTTTTTTTGTAAAAAAAAATATAAGCCATGCTCTGTTAAAAGTGGTTTGATGCATCTGCGCAGTCCGTGCTGGCTGACCTGTAGTGTCAAAACTTTTTGCTTTTGGTGAATTTTCTGCTTGTCAAAGGAATAGTCTACCTCATGATTCAGTCTGTTGTTAAACAGAATGGATTTTATAGATCCATAATTATGCGATGACTAGCTTGGCATAATGCATAATGGAGGTGCATTAAACCCCCTCTTGCCAGAGCATGGCTCATATTTCAAGGAACTGGTAACAATAACAGACTGTTGGATAATTTCTTTTTCTAATTCATGTGACAAATGGAGAGATACATGATAACTAGGAATTTCTCCATATTTTATAGTTTCATGGTCTCATAGTTCGAACTTTTCATATCCATGCTGATTCATTGAGTTGATGTTCTGTCCTGACCTTCAAACCATGAGAACATTTGGTAGTAACAACAAAGAAACCTGAATCACATATCCTTTACCACACAATTCCATGTTTCAACGACCCTGTGGAAAAAGGCTTTTAAAAACATTGTGGAACAGAGCACTTTCCCCATTTCCCGCAGTGTTTTTTTTACCCTTTCAAAGACAAATTTCATCATTTGAGCCACATTTGTCATCTGCAAATGCTTTCAATTTGAACAAGTGTGAAATTTTGTCATTTGGTAAAGAGTTAATGAAAGTTCAGTCCAGTGCTGGATAACTATGGATGATTGAATGATGACTTCATTTCTGATATCAGTATCATTCACTGGCTATCCAAGATGGCAGAGTACTCAAAAACATGTCATGGAATTTTATTACCCTCCTTCCTTCTTGGAAAAGGCATATGCCAAAGTATTGAGAAACAGAGTGACTCAAAATAATTATCTACACATGGATAGAGATTCATTTATCAGACAGAGATCTAATACACATTACAGAAATCCAAAAAAGCTCAACATTGTCAACCTCCTCTGTACATGTATGCCATCAAATCAGTGAAGAACATGAGTTTTCAATCAAGAGGTTAAGTCACTAGTCATTACCAAGTAAAAAAACTGCAGGCGTGTCCAAACTGAAAGCATTAATTTGCAGATGACAAAATAAATGCCACTCAGACATTGAAATATACTTTTGCTTGGGCAGAAAACATTGTGGGAAAAGTAGAAAATGCTAGTTACCAGCATTTTCTCTTTCCCACAATGTTTTCAAAAACCTTTTCCATTTGGGTCATTAAAAGTCAGGATGGTTTGGTAGAGGGTTCACAAAATATGATAGGAATTATCACCACAAATTTGATCACTAAAGTTTACTAGATGAAAGTATAGACTTGTCCAAATTAAAAGCATTTTGCAGATGACACACCAATTATGGCTAAATGATGGAAGTTTACTATAAGATGTAGGTAACATAATAGTACAAGGAGAAAATGTTGGTTTTTCTCATAATGATTGCATAAACCTTCTTTCTCAGATCCATAGAAATGCAGGACCATTTTGTCAGAGTTCAAATAAAATACAAGCCCTTACCTAGCCTTTTCAAGGTCCATCTCTACAGTAAGGGCCTGTCTTAATCCACACCCATTGAAATACAATGTTTTACCATGGGCATAAGGTAGCAGCGCCCCACACCCAAACCCTATACCACCTCCAGACACCCACTCCCAGTGTGAAGTATAGATCCCACCCTCAAATGAATCAAATGTCCTTGTCAGTAGATCCTTGGCTGGGATGCAGGAAGCTCCTGTCAAAATTCAAAGTAAAATGCTATATAAATTGCTTGTAGTGTTTAGTCTTGGTACACCCTTAACCTTTTACCATACCCTTGTCACAGGACAGAACCTATAATGATATAATCTATCAATATACCTTTATACCCCTCATCACAATCTATAAATATACCTTTGTAACCCTCATAACAATGACAGAATCTTTAATAACATAATCTACAAATATACCTTTATACCCCTCATTACAATGACAGAATCTATAATCATACCTCTATATCCATTGTTACAATGACATAATCTATAAATCTACCTTAAAACCCCTAATCATAATGACAGAATCCATAATGATGCAATATACCTTTAAACTCCTCATCACAGTGACAGAATCTATAATGACATAATCTATAAATATACCTTCATACCCTTCATCACAGTGACAGGATCATATCCCTATATCCATTGTCACAATGACATAGTCTATAAATATACCTATATAACCCTAATCACAATGACAGAATCTATCATCATATCCCTTTATCCATCATCACAATGAAGAATCTATATACATGTACCTTTGAACCTCTTATCCTAATGACAGGATCAATAATCATACTCCTATACCCACTGTCACAATTACATTATCTATACATATACTTTTGTATCCCTTATCACAATGTCAGAATGTATAGTCAAACCTCTATGTCCTTTGTCATAATACAGACTATTATTTATTAATAGTCGCATATATTGCACTGAAATACAATGTGGTTGTTGTCTGCGTTATTAGTGGTATGTGAAAATTACGCTGATGTAGTTTTTACACAGCACCATTGAGTCCGCCAATTTCCAAGATTTTCTTTCACACCGAATTGTTTCCTAGCAGAGCTGAAAAAATATTGTATCAATATACCTTTGTATCCCTCATCACAATGACAGCGCCCATCTCTACAATCGCCATGCCCACGACACATATCAGGACAGTTCTCTCCCACATAAACATCATCCAGTGCCCAGGCAGGGCCAGCTTCATCTGTTACATTCTGAATCCATCGAAATCTTGTATTACTGTAAGTAACAAGTAGCAGCATAGTCTTTATGTATTTCTAATTGTGTTTTAAACTTCTTTCAACAATGTGTCTGTTATATCCTGACTCAGTAACTCACACATCTCCTTGGTTTCACCTGGCTGAGGCTCTGAGATGCCTTGCCCAAAGACAGCAGGAATCAAACCATAATTTCTACCAAGCAACCATTAGCCATCAGCAAAATATATAAAGATTTTGGCTGTAGAATTTCTTTTTTCTTGACTTATTTTCTTTCATGTTATTTGGTTGGTACTTTTTTTCAATTTTAAAGACAATGTGACATAAATATTGCTCTTTGGCAGAAAGCTGTCAGTCTCATCTCCTTATATCTATTAACCCCTTACCAAACAACATAATTTTGGACTGGACAAAATTGAAAGCATTTACAGACAAATTAAATGTAGCTTAAGTGATTATTTCTGTCCTCAACAGGGTAGAAAACATTGTGGGAAAATGAGAAAATTCTGGTTATCAGCATTTTCTCCTTTTCCAACATTGTTTTCAAAAGTTTTTTTCACAGGGTCATTAAAAGGTGGCATTGTACAGACAAGGGTTAATGATCTAGATATAAACTCTCTAAAACCTCTGTTGCTTCATATAGATGTCACCTTCATTGTCAAATATTTTAAGAGCTATCAAATTGCAACAACAGTTACTGGGCTTTCTTTAGCTGCATTATACTTAAAGCACTAAATAATTGAAGCGGATTTTCTTAACCCTTTACCACACAATCCCAACTTTTAACAACCCTGAAAGAGAGGGCTCTTGAAAACATGGTAAGAAAAGGAGAAAACCAGCATTTTATCCTTTTCCAACAATATTTTCTACCTTATCAAAGACAGAAATCATCATTTTAGCAAATTTTATTTGTCATCTGCAAATGCTTTGAATTTGGTCCAGTCAAAACAATTTGTCCTTTGGCAAAGAGTAACTCAGGAAAACAGACCAATGCATTGCAAATTCAAGGTTGTTTGTGCAAGAAAATTTCACAAAAGAGCAGACAGTCGGGATCAATAATTAGACTTCACATTCTGTGCAATCCGATCTTGATCTACATGATCTATAAATAACTTAACCCTAATAAACCTTAAATAACTTAACCCTAATAAACCTATCAGACATTTTCATCCTAGAAATACAACCCAAATACATGTGCTTGCAATTTCATGGTTGCTTTTTGTACAGTGTTTCAGCAAAGCAGTGTAGATCAAAGATCAGGCTGCACTTTTTGTGCAGCCTGATCTCGATCTACACTGGCCGCAAAGGCAAATATATTTGTGAAAGGTACTTTAAGGGTTAAAATGTGCATAGCACTGACAGAGTTATCTCACTTTCCCTAAAACATTTTTTTAAAAAATCTTTGTGGTCATACCTTGAAAATGTTTTCTCTGGTAGAGCAATGGTAACTCTTGTCCAGGATGGGTAAGCATCTGGTGTGTAAACACTTCCTGCATGAAAACTGTTTGGTAGACAGTCCATCCTCTGGTTTACATCAGGTAAACACAGGGCTGTCACTTCATGCCATTCTTCAACCCCAGGATTTTTATTGAACATAAGTACTACTGGAGTAACAGGTAAACAAGCATTTACTGCTTTATTGCACCCAACAACTACCTGTAACAGAGAACATGTAGAGTGGCCTTGCAGATTTACAGTTCAAAAGTTTTATACACACAAGCGAAATTCTAGGAAAAGGGGTTTAAAGCTTCCATGTAATGCAATACACCAAATAATAACCTGTAAAATATGGATCCACTTGTCCAAAAGATTGGCTGAACCATCAGTTAGAATGGCCTTTTGACACATACAAAATTAACCAAAAGAAAAAAGGCTCAACACATGTCAGCCTATGCAGACTGACATGGGCCAATACTTTTAGGTTACATGTGTGTTTCTTTTTATTTCATATAGCAGGTCATTTTAAAAATGGTAAAAAATGGCTTTGCAGGGTTATAACATTTTTAGGTTTGTATTCTTTTCATATATGTTTGCTAGATAATGTACAAATCAGCTTTTATATTACTGTAAAGAACAGGAAAAAAGAAGACAACATTATAGATACTGTGCTGAACTCATCCAGATTCAAAACCAAACTTTTCTCCAGTTTACTTTTTACCATTTTTACCAAATGACAAAATATTACACACCTCCAAGTTATAAATGAGCCAAGCTCTGTGAAAAGGGGGCTTACTGTATCTCTGTCAACCATGATACCAAGAAAGTAATCACAGTATTACATATCCCTAAAATCCATTTTGTATAACAACCAACTGAATCATGAAGTACACTGGTCCTTTGTCATGCAGAAAATTGACCAAAAGCAGAGTTTTGGGTCAGGTCAGCCTGCACAGACCGCGCAGGATGACCTGAGTCGATACTTTTTGCAAATGCATTAAGCCCCATTTCACAGAGCATGGCTCAAACATTTTATTGTATCTCTGTGATGCATGATACCAAGCAAGTCATCTCATAATTTTGGATCCAGAAAATCCATTTAATCTATTAACTCACTGAATCATGATGTAAACTGTTCCTTTGACATGCAGAAAATTGATCAATAGCAAAAAGTTTTGACTCGGGTCATCCTGCGTGGACTGTGCAGGCCGACCTAGGTCTATACTTTTTTCAGATGCATTAAAATTTTCACAGAGCATGGCTCATTTACAAACGACCAATTGAATGTTACTGGAATGTTAGTATTTGTCTTTGAAAGGGGAGAAAATAATATGGGAATAGGAGAAAACACTGGTTACCAGCACTTTCTCCTTTTCCCAACAACGTTTTCCAAAATCCGAAATCTTTTTCAGTGTCCTAAAAACAGAGGATTGTTTGGAAGAGGGAAACAGATCTAGGTACACTAGCACCTCATTAGAATAAACTTCGCTAATACGGCTGACCCTATTACAATGCGGGTGTCCTATGGCTCCCAAAATTTGGCAGGGGGGGGGGGGGTTGGTTGACAATTTTCTGCGTCTGATCTGGATCCACCGTTACACTGATTAGAATGTTCTATGTAAAAACAAACCCTGCCTATAGACCAATTACTGATGTAAAATCGATACCGTGCACATATTGTGACAGTTTTTTACACCTTTACCTTGTTGATTACCTTTATCAGCTATGGCTGTACATAATTGCCTTGTTTGGCAGATACACGCGTAGTTGATTACGAAAGGTTTTAAGCCTGTAACTGTCTACACAATCTTACATTAGACAGACTTTATATCAATATACGTTTATATGTAAAACATCAACAGCGCTGAATATTTCGGACACATTCAACTTTTGTCAAAAATAATTTATGTCTAGTCCTAAATGCTGACAGTTTGAAAAATTAGTTTTCGTAAATATTGGGTCATGCTAAAAAGATATAATTTCCAAAACATCCGACAGTTAATTTTTAGAAAATATTTTCCGTAGGATGATGGGCTAGATAATGAATTCACATCTACATTGTACGTAACACTGTCATGAACATGAATCCTTCGAACGCCGAGTTACTCTACAGTAATTTTCAGTCATGAAATTCCGCTAATATAATTGCAACATTAAAGTCTGGTCTTGATCTACAGAGGCCTCAAAAGCAACAAAGTTCCAAAAGATGCTTCGGTAAAATCTTTTCCAGCGTTTCGGTGTTATACAAGCAAGTTTCGCCTTTTTTCACAACGTTTCCAAAAGGCACCTTCTGCAGAAGCGTGGAAAGTCCTTTGTTGCTTCGAGGGTTGAAGCCCTTTGTTTTCCCCATGATTATGAAAAATAAAGCATTGTTGAATACTAAACCTTATTGTTTCTCTTCTTTATTTATCGGTAATTAATCCATATTACTGATGCATCAAATTAGCGTACGCATTCTTTTTTATCGCAGCCACAAATTTTTCAGAAAATAACCGGGCGACTTATTTTACTGCTGACTACACAATATATGCGACACGACTGGGGTGCTTTAGAAATAATCATTAGTATCTGCAAAAAAGCAATATCAGCTTATGTAAAGCAGACGTGATACTGGCTTATAGCATAATCGTTTTGTTTTGATTGGAGGTCAGCTTGTAACTGGGTGTAAATTTCTTTGGGCGAAACAGTTGTGTATACAACAAACACCTGCATTACAACCCTGTTGCTTTGACTGGTTGGCACGTTACGTCATATCCCTAATGCAAATTTTACTACAAACATTCGTGGACTGGTCTGAAATCTTGGCAGACGGTTACTAGTTATATATTTTAGGTCGTATTTACTCGTTCACTGCCGATGGTAAGATGGCAATTTTTAAAGCTTTTGAGGGCGATGTAGACAAACATCAGACTAAAAGGAACATGCAGTCTGATCTCGGACCTATACCATCCACCACTGAACTATGACCGAACTGGTACTTCTATGAGACATATAAAAAGGGTAAGAACATATCTAAGATATGTTTACATAAAGTGCGAAAACCCGTCCAAACTAGATCCAACATTTCAAAAAGTTTTGACCCATAGGACTTCCTATTTATAGGCCCCGACATACGTTATTTTTATTTTGAAATTCATTGTGTATGTCAGGCCTAATCTCCCCAAACAAGTTAAAACCTGTTATTAGGGCTACCCTCTATTGTACAAAATTTTATTTTCCAAGAGAATCGGAAAATTGATAATTCGTTTTACCCCCAACATATTTGCAAATAACAGTAATTAATGAATGGTTGTTTCAGCATCGGTCAACGAATAGGTCACATGTAGAGTGTGTGTGTGTGTGGGGGGGAACAGCGTTATAACTTTTAACCCTGGATATTACGCTCTTATCGATCATGGCTCCCTACTACAGCATTATAACAGGGTTCCAGTTTATAAATATGGACATACCTTAAACTGCAGTATGTAATCACTCTGTATGATCATCTGTTTAGTAGTAAAGTGGCGTTCTCCTTTTCCCTCATCCCAAGAAATCACGCTTCCATGCTTTTTACAAACCTCCGTCTCAATGTGACCATATGGGTTGAACTCCCAGGGTTGGTCATTAATCACTAGAGACTCGTTAAAAGAAATTTGAAATTTGGCAGGGTTGATTTCTTTACCACCTGAAAATGTGGAGAGAAGTTTAGATATATGCAGAGTTAAAAAATCTCAACTGTTTGGCACTTTAACACACAATCCAAAGTTTTTGTTGTGTCTGAGGTTGTGAGGTACAACATTGGCCTTGTAATCATAAGGTCCAGAGTTTGATACCCTGCAGCAGGTGACAACTTTAGGACTGTTCATTGAACAAATGCATGTAGCACAAGTATTAGTTTAGTTTCCAGGAAGCAGAATTGAGAGAGATTAGTGTAAGTTGCAAGAACTTGTTTCTCAATCGATAGTACATATGTTTAAACTGATACAAAGTTTTAACAACCCTGAGGAAGGCTTTCAAAAACATTGTAGGAAAAGGAGAAAATGCTGGTAACCAGCATTTTCTCCTTTTATCAGAATGGTTTCTAATCTACCCTATCTGAGAATGACAACCTCTTTTGTATCAACTTGGAATATGTTGTCTGTAGTCACTTTCAATTTGGAAATGTCATCCATTTGAGACAAATCTGATCTGGCTGAAATTCCTTCCATTCTGTGAAGACTAAAATTGTGTGGAAAAGACTCCAATATATATGAGCCATGCTCTGGCAAAATGGGGGTTTGATGCATCTCTGTGATGCATTATACCTAGCAAAACATCACATAATTATGGATCCATAAATTCAATTATGTCTAACAACCAACTGAATCTGAAGGTAGACTGGTCCTTTGACTTGCAGAAAATTAACAAATAGCAAGAAGTTTCAACCCATGTCAGCCTGCTGAGACTGTGTAGGTTGACATTAGTCGATACCTTTGGCATATGCAATAAACTCCCTTTTCACAGAATATGGTACATACCAATATAAACATTATCTAAGGCCCATGCTGGTGGGACAAAATTGGGATCATCTGACAAAGGTTGCCACCATCGAATCCTTGTGCTTGGGGTCCTAGCTTCTTGTGGAAGTTTGATGTAATCTTTGCGTGGGTAGTAATAACTTGTATAGTCCAGCGTGTGCAGAGTGTCCCAGTGTATACCACCATCTGTGGAATACTGTAGAATAACGCTTTGATCATGGGCGTAGGGCTTGTAACAATCTGGGCTTTCCCCTTGACCTCCCACTGTGGCCGTATATTGTACAAATCTGGAATAAAAAACTGTTTTATAAACCTTTATCAGACAACAAAACTTTGGCATTGTCAAAATTCAGATCATTATTATGGAGACAACAAATTAAATGAAATAATGAATTTTTTCTTTAAACAGGTAGAAAACATGTTTTCTGTGATTTCAAGTTATAAGGTTCCCTTAGGCAGAATATCTCAGTATAGTGGGGAATTTAAATCCAAGTTCAACTTGCAAGTTTTGTGTAGGCTGGGGTCATTATCACCAACCATTGTTAAGAACATACTTAGTCTTATTCTCAAGAATTTCCTAAATTTCAAAGAAACACAACTTCAGATTGGCTAAACCAAATGGTTCAGCCAATCAGAAGTTGTGTTACTTTCTAAGTCTTGGATAAAACTAAGAATGAAATTAAGAATGGTGAATATGGACCATCATCTACATTGGTTGTAAAAGCAACTGTATTCAGGGTCGTTAAAGTCCAGACTAAGTGGTACAGGGTTAAGGGTTCAAGCACAGATGAACAACACTAACAGTGAGGAGGGGTAAACTAACCTTGCATCTCTCAAGTCCATGTCCACAGTGACCACCTGTCTAATCCCAGGACCATTAAGGACTAAGGCTGTCCCCTCAACCAGGTTTATACATGGGTCCTGTACAGCCCCTCCTTGTACCAAGCCCCATTTTGTTTTGTTAATGACAGGGTCAGAGAAATCATCCTTCACCTCTGTCTGTAAAATTAAAATAATTTTCTTAACCCTGTCTCACTTTCCAATTCCCACTTTTAAAGACCCAGCAGAAAAAGGCTTTTGAAAACATTGTTGAAAAAGGAGAAAATGCTGGTAGCCAGCATTTTCTCCCTTTTCAAAATGTTTTCTACCGTTCTCAAAATAAATTTCAATTTTTGAGTCACCTTCATTTCATCATCTGCAAATGCTTTCAATTTTGGACTGGTCTAAAATTTTGTCATTTGGTAAAGAGTTAACAGTAACCATGATACAGAAACAGTATCAGTGAAACAACAGTATGACTGTAGGAGCACTGGTTATGCAGAAACCCTAAAACATCGTGGGAAAAGTAGAAAATATCTGTTAACAGCATATCCCCATTTCCAACAATGTTTTCCAAAGCCTTCTTCGACTAGGTCATAAAAATATAGTATTATGTGGTGAGGGGTAGAGTCTAGTTATCACTATGAGAACACAGATATATTTTCCGAAACACATTGACCAACATGAAAAATAAGAACATTTACTGGATTTTGAGTGTTCCATGGAGAGCAGTTGTTGCCTTGGTAACCACGATCACATTCACAAACAGGGGTCAAGGTCATCTGGCAATTACCATGGCCACCACACAAATTTTCACATGCTGGTCCAATATAAACATCTCGTAGACCAAAATCTGTGATGGCTTCACTCTCTGTAACTGGACGCTGTTGCCATCGGAAACGGGTGGACCTTCAAAATTTATAATTTCAGTCACAAACTTTATGATTCAATATATTCAGTATCATTTATTTCTCAGATTTTAGACTCATCCATACTGGAATCTTTTGCACACAACATATCAAAATGAGGCTTAGTCAATGGTATTTATCAAAAAGGGAAGAAAACAACATGGGAAAAGGTAAAAATGCTGTTTTCCAGCATTTTTCGACAGAGTTTTCACAGCCATCGTCCTCCTGGTTGTTAAAACACAGGTTACTTCAGTAAAGCATTAAATGGCATAAGATGTGTAGCTCAGAAAAGGGTGAACAAATACATACAGCCATGTACACTTGCTTCTGAACTTTCTTTGTGTCTGCAAAAGGACTGTTAAAACATGCAATTGATTGGTAAAGGATTAACTATGTTTTGGGCCCACAGGAGATATTAATTTTAAAACAAGATCTTTTGTGACAATATTTTCATAGCATGTTCTATGCTATTACCTTAATCCTTCATCAAGTAATCCCACATTTTAACGACCCTGTATTTGAAAACACTGTGGGAAAAGCAGGCACAGGCTGACATTGGTCGAAACTCTTTGTTGCTTGTAAGCTTTCTGAATTTCAGAGAATCATTCTACCCCATGATTCAGTCGGTTGTTATACAAAACAAATTTTACAGATCCATAATTATGTGACCACTTGCTCTGCATGATGCATTAACCCTTTACCACATGGCAAAATTTAAGACTTGTCCACACTTAAGTATTTACATATGACAATTCAAGTGGTTTCTGTCAAGATAGTATTTGTCCTTTGAACAGGTAGAAAACATTGTGGGAAAAGGAGAAAATGCTGGTTACCAGCATTTTCTCCTTTTCCCACAATGTTTTCAAAAGCCTTCTTTGTCAGGGTCATTAAAACTCAGGATTGTGTGGTAAAGGGTTAAGAAGATGTATTGTACCCTCTTTTGCCAAAGTTAGCTCAAATGCGGCAAGACGGATATGCGTAAGAGTTTGTCATCTTGTAAGGAATTTAAACATTTACATGTTATGATCAAAACAAACTTTATGAACAAACTTCAGACAGGGCATCAGTTTGTTTCTCTACAAATGTTGTGACAAACACAGAGAAAAAGATTTGTTACTTTGACAAAGTCATTCCTTGAAGTGGTATGGTCACTCTCTGCCATCGCCCCATTGGATCCCCATAATACACGCTGGCCATGGAGGCTTTGTATGGACATGCAGGGTTGTTGGGTAGACATTGTGGCACAACATATCTCCAAGTCATACCATGGTCACTGGAATACTGCAGATGGACTGGAGCTACTGTTTTATTCCATTCCCTCATACATCCTAGAATAGATATTGATGAACTCTTTACCAAATGACAAAATTTTAGACTTGTCAAACTTGAAAGCGCTTGAAGACAACACAAATCACACACACACACAAAAAACCATTTTGACTATGTCACATTATAACTGGGGTTTATTGTGGCCTCTAGACTGACAACAGAGTTTTAAGATTTGACCTAGTAATTTACTTCTTGACTTATTATCTAATCTTATCCAGGTCATCCAAGACAAACATTCTGACTGAGTTCTACAATGATAAGGGTAAAAATGTGGTTTCAGGAAGAATAAGGTTTGTAAGATTTGACCCACTGACTTACTCTGAATCTGAGAGTTACCAATATTCAATAAGCCCAACCTCTTATCAAGAGATAAATTCAAACTACATGAAAGTTTAATTTTAGTTGATGCAAAAATATGGTTCTTTGAGTAATAACAAGGTTTTCTAGTACTTTACCATTTGATCTACTTTTTGACAAAGAGTTACATGTACTTGACTCATATTTTAATAGAAACATCATTAGGAATACAATTCTAACCAAGTTCAATCATTTTACCCAACTGCTGGCTATACATACCCACATTATACCAGAACTGAAGCATGTGACCTTCCTCGACGGTCAGATCTTGTGTGGTCAGTGTAGCACTCTCGTCTGATCCCGTCCCTGATATGGCACTACCTATAGCAACATTCTCACTGTCACAGTATTCCCCAGTCTTCATGTTGTCCAGGGCATTCCAGTCTGCTGGGTCTATACTGTTTGTAAAATCACTTTGCATCATTTCTGGATTGACTTGCTGACCTCCAACTCTCACATTGTCAATCAGCCAATCATCTTCATTGTGTCCACTGTGTGCAAGTTGAGAGAAACGTATCTGGGTTCCATTAAGTCTTGCTGCCTCAGGTAATTTCATTGTTACAAACCTGTAAAATAATGCATTGTCATCATTGTTGGTCCTCTGATTTATCTCTCTTCCAAACAGAGATAGATCTTAATCCATAACTTTATCTTTTTGATCAAACAAAAAAATTTTAATGTTTCTTAATTAAAAGCAAATGTAGACAACACATTGAATGTGACTCAAATAATGTAATGTGTCTAAGAAAAGGTAAAAACATTGTAGGAAAAGGAGAAAATGCTGGTTACCAGCATTTTCTCCTTTCCCAATAATGTTTTCAAAAGCTGTCTTCCATGAGATCTTCAAAACTTGTGGCTTTTTAGTAAAGGGTTCTTCATTTCTCTTCACAGATTTGTTACAGTACTAGGCAAAGGCTCTGTAGCACATAACCAAGGACTGAATATTTTGATTTTGTGTATTTTGCATTCTATGGGTTACAGCTGAAATACTTGGCTAGGTTATGTCATGAAATAGCAACAGTTGACTTACGTTGGGTTTCTGTAGTTCATATAGTGTAAAATACCAATGTTTATCCAAACAACACCATCTGATGAGTAGGCAATTAAGACACTCTCGTCTATGTTGTCAGGGGTAGAATGACATCCGTACATAAAATAGAACTGTACATAGGCTGCCTCACTTAGATTTAAAGGCTGAGATATCAACAGGCGCGAACAATTCTGTAGAACAAAACACCATGAGTAATGCTATGGGAAAAAGGGTTTAATGCATCTCTACGAAGCATTATACTGAGCAAGTCATCACATAATAACAGAACTATACAATCCTCTTTGTCTAACAACTGGCTGAATCCTGAGGTAGAATGGTCCTTGGACATGCAGAAAATTTACCAAAAGCACCAATGTTTGGCACAGGTCAGCCTGTGTGGACTGCACAGGCCGACCTGGATCAATACTTTTTGCAGATGCATTACACCCCTGTTGTTTCTGTTACCTGTACTTCATATAATATTCTCTCCAAGCCACTGTCTGCTTTCCCATATAACCATAGACGAAACAATGATCAGCTTTGACTGAGGAATTAATCCTGTCACAACTAGAGCTATCACTAAACGTGATCATACCCCCCAACAGCTCCTTGTCACAAAACAGATTAATGTCACAGGAATGCAAAATAAGTGACTGGAGAGTCAATTATACCAGAGCTATCACTGAAGGTGATGAATATCCTGCAATGGCTTCTTGCCAAAGAATTACTCTTTGTTACAGACTAAAGACTTGGAGAGAATAAAACTTACTTGATACATTTTTTTTTTACCAGTTGGACAAATTGAGATTGGTTTAAATGAAAAGGTTTTGCAGACAACAAATGTCTTTTCATGCAATGTTTTTGACCAGACTCTACATCTTACTTATACAGTACGGAAACTAACGAAAGCAACCTCCGAACCGAATCGGAACCGTAATAGTAACTGAACTGAACCGAAAGTAATAAACTTAAGAAAACATTGTAAATACAGAAGCCATTGCTCATGATGTTTACAATGTTTTCCTTTTTAGTCATATAATACGGAATGCACTGAAACCGCAGCGAAGCCGAAGCGGAACCGCAAAAAATGTTGCTTTCATTAGTTTCCGTACGGTATTGGTATCTATTTTAACACATCACAAGTTGAAGACTTGGAATAGTTGTGGAGAACGTAGTAAATGCTTGTAATCATCATTTTATTTTTTTCCCAAGTAACTGCAAAGATTAATCTTTCCAATTTTGTGTAGAAAGTAGTAAGTGCTGGTAATCAGCATTTTCTCCTTTTCCAAACATATCTGAAAGATTAATCTGTCTTATATTTGAGTAAACTTCCGATGAAAAGATGAAATTGACATGACATGACATAAGTGAAGTGACATGAAAACTTACTAGTGATGGTTAGTGATGGTAAGTCTACTGTTAACTATCTACAGGTGTAGGAATCTATCATAAGAGAACGACAAAAAAGGGCTTAGCTCTTGGAAATTTTATTTAATTAACTAAGAACAATTTATGATATGCACATCTTTGCTGAGTGCAAAGTCTATCCATGAAGTTTGAAAGAAATTTGTCCAGAATCATCAAAGGGCCATAACTCCATGAAACCTAAATAAACCATAACCAAAATAGGATATGCACATCTCTGCTTGATACTGAGTCTATTTGTGTAGTTTGAACCAAATCTGTCCAATAGTTGATGAGAAAAAGAGCGGACAAGAAATTTCATGAAAGGGCCATAACTCAGTGAAAAATCAATGAACCATAACCAACATTTGATATGCACATCTCTGCTTGATACTGAGTCTACCTGTGAAGTTTGAATAAGATTCGTCCAATAGTTTATGAGAAATAGAGCGGACAAAAAGCTACAGACCGACGGACGGACAGCTGTGTTAAAAGTATTCTATCAAAAGTATAATTTATTTTCATCAATTCAGCAAGGGCACCGTCATAAAGAGAACGACAAAAAAGGGCTTAGCTCTTGGAAATTTTATTTAATTAACTAAGAACAATTTATGATATGCACATCTTTGCTGAGTGCAAAGTCTATCCATGAAGTTTGAAAGAAATTTGTCCAGAATCATCAAAGGGCCATAACTCCATGAAACCTGAATAAACCCTAACCAAAATAGGATATGCACATCTCTGCTTGATACTGAGTCTATTTGTGTAGTTTGAACCAAATCTGTCCGATAGTTGATGAGAAAAAGAGCGGACAAGAAATTTCATATAAAGGGCCATAACTCAGTGAAAAATCAATGAACCATAACCAACATTTCATATGCACATCTCTGCTTGATACTGAGTCTACCTGTGAAGTTTGAATAAAATTCGTCCAGTAGTTTATGAGAAATAGAGCGGACAAAAAGCTACAGACCGACCGGCGGTGTCCAGAATCATCAAAGGGCCATAACTCCATGAAACCTAAATAAACCATAACCAAAATAGGATATGCACATCTCTGCTTTATACTGAGTCTACTTGTGTAGTTTGAACCAAATCTGTCCAATAGTTGATGAGAAAAAGAGCGGACAAGAAATTTCATGAAAGGGCCATAACTCAGTGAAAAATCAATGAACCATAACCAACATTTCATATGCACATCTCTGCTTGATACTGAGTCTACCTGTGAAGTTTGAATAAAATTCGTCCAGTAGTTTATGAGAAATAGAGCGGACAAAAAGCTACAGACCGACCGACGGTGTCCAGAATCATCAAAGGGCCATAACTCCATGAAACCTACATAAACCATAACCAAAATAGGATATGCACATCTCTGCTTTATACTGAGTCTACTTGTGTAGTTTGAACCAAATCTGTCCAATAGTTGATGAGAAAAAGAGTGGACAAGAAATTTCATGAAAGGGCCATAACTCAGTGAAAAATCAATGAACCATAACCAACATTTCATATGCACATCTCTGCTTGATACTGAGTCTACCTGTGAAGTTTGAATAAAATTCGTCCAGTAGTTTATGAGAAATAGAGCGGACAAAAAGCTACAGACCGACCGACGGTGTCCAGAATCATCAAAGGGCCATAACTCTATGAAACCTAAATAAACCATAACCAAAATAGGATATGCACATCTCTGCTTTATACTGAGTCTACTTGTGTAGTTTGAACCAAATCTGTCCAATAGTTGATGAGAAAAAGAGCGGACAAGAAATTTCATGAACGGGCCATAACTCAGTGAAAAATCAATGAACCATAACCAACATTTCATATGCATATCTCTGCTTGATACTGAGTCTACCTGTGAAGTTTGAATAAAATTCGTCCAGTAGTTTATGAGAAATAGAGCGGACAAAAAGCTACAGACCGACCGACGGTGTCCAGAATCATCAAAGGGCCATAACTCCATGAAACCTAAATAAACCATAACCAAAATAGGATATGCACATCTCTGCTTTATACTGAGTCTACTTGTGTAGTTTGAACCAAATCTGTCCAATAGTTGATGAGAAAAAGAGCGGACAAGAATTTCATGAAAGGGCCATAACTCAGTGAAAAATCAATGAACCATAACCAACATTTCATATGCACATCTCTGCTTGATACTGAGTCTACCTGTGAAGTTTGAATAAAATTCGTCCAGTAGTTTATGAGAAATAGAGCGGACAAAAAGCTACAGACCGACCGACGGTATCCAGAATCATCAAAGGGCCATAACTCCATGAAACCTAAATAAACCATAACCAAAATAGGATATGCACATCTATGCTTTATACTGAGTCTACTTGTGTAGTTTGAACCAAATCTGTCCGATAGTTGATGAGAAAAAGAGCGGACAAGAAATTTCATGAAAGGGCCATAACTCAGTGAAAAATCAATGAACCATAACCAACATTTCATATGCACATCTCTGCTTGATACTGAGTCTACCTGTGAAGTTTGAATAAAATTCGTCCAGTAGTTTATGAGAAATAGAGCGGACAAAAAGCTACAGACCGACCGACGGTGTCCAGAATCATCAAAGGGCCATAACTCCATGAAACCTAAATAAACCATAACCAAAATAGGATATGCACATCTATGCTTTATACTGAGTCTACTTGTGTAGTTTGAACCAAATCTGTCCAATAGTTGATGAGAAAAAGAGCGGACAAGAAATTTCATGAAAGGGCCATAACTCAGTGAAAAATCAATGAACCATAACCAACATTTCATATGCACATCTCTGCTTGATACTGAGTCTACCTGTGAAGTTTGAATAAAATTTGTCCAATAGTTTATGAGAAATAGAGCGGACAAAAAGCTACAGACCGACCGACGGACGGACGGACGGACCGACCGACAAGCTGACTCCTATATACCCCCCCAAACAGAGTTTTGGGGGGTATAATGACTATCATCAATCCTTGAAAAGAAATTGGCTGAGCTGGTGATTTGAACTAATGACCCCCTGTTCTCAGATAATTTGGGACATCTTCTAGGCAGAACCACATTGAACTTGCAAATACAAGGATCTATTAAATTAACCCTTTATTGTTACGGGAGATCACTCCTTCCTTACGGCATAGCTTCTTCCTGTATAAAAACAATACCTAACAACTGCATTAGGGAGAATTCTCTTTAGCTCTGGGGTTAGTGTAATGGTCTTTTAAACCTCGATAAACAAGGATATTTGCCGCATGGGTTACAATCCCAGCCGGACCGGTTTGTATCTGAGCTGTGCATTTGTTGCGAACTTTTGTGTTCGTAAGACTGCCACAACATAGAACTTTAGACCTGTCCATACTGAAAGTGTTTGGAAGATGACTGATTAATTCTTTACCAAACAACAAAAATTTTGACTCATCCAAATTCAAAGCAGTTGCAGATGACAAATGTGGTTTGAATTGAACAGTTATGTTATACATGATTGTATTTGTAACTCTGACCATAGGCCACTGAAGTCCTATTGGTCTATTAGGGAAGACCATAATTTTCATTGCTTGATTTTGGACACTGTTACTAAAAGTAACACACAGGTGCATTGCATTTATATCATATATAATATACAAGGTAAAGGCGGTGTGCAAATGTGCTTTTGTTAGTAATGGTGTCCAATGATCAAGCAATGAAAATTTCGGTGTTTCATCATAGATCAATGGAGCTTCAAAGGCCTGTGATTTGACATACTTGCAAGAATAAACTTTTTTTGAGAAAACACTGTGTGTGATAGCAAATGAGATATAATTATTAATATATGTACAGAAAAGGTGTTAAGGATGATTCCCATAGCACAAAGAATGCAAAAGAAAAGATAGAAGATGTGAACGTTATAAAACAAACCCCTGTAAAATGCAGAGCTAAACCCGAGGCCATCTTCTGACATGTTTCTGTTCGTTTTCCTCCTGCTATTTTCAACCAATCATTGGTCTCTGTTGTGAACATGTCATACAAATAGGTTGGTAATTGATTGGTTGGTAAATCACAGTGATCCCCATCCCATCCTTCATCACATCTGTAACATTTCAAACAGTTAACCCTTTACCAAACAATACAGAGTTTTAGCTATCCTGGTGAAGAAACCTTTAGAAAACATCATGGAATAAGGAGAAGATGCACTTAATCATAATTTTCTCCTAATCCCACAATGTTTTCTTTTTCAAATATTAACCCTTAAAGCACATTTCACTACTATAGTTGCCTTTGTGGTCAGTGTAATCAAGATCAGACTGCCCAAAAGATGCAGTCTGATCTCTAATCTACACTGTCATTTGGCAAAACAAAGTAGACAAAAGGAATCTTCAAATTTCAATTATTTTGGTCTTATTTCTAGACTGAAAATGTCTCTTGGGTTTATTTGGCAATTTAAGGGTTAATTTCATCATTGAAGCCACATCTCAACCCTGAAAGCTCCAAATAAACCTATCGGACATTATTATGCTAGAAATACAATGCAAATAATTGCAATTTTATGTTTACTTTTGTCTAAAGTCTTCAGCAAGCAGACAGTGTAGATCGAAGATAAGGCTGCATGTTTTGTGAAGCCTAATCTTGATCTACACTGGTCGCAAAGGCAACTAAAGCTTTGAAAGGCGCTTTGAAGGTTAACTTCTTGTCTTCAAATATAGATCAGTTTGACAATTTTGTTATCTGGTAAGAGTTTAGCCTTAACCATGAGAACGTAAGACCAAGACATTATCAGTATAAACAAATTTTCAAAAACTTTCTCTAACCATTAGATGCTGAGTGCCATGCAGTGCAATTTTGTGGACGGTGTAAATCATGATCAGACTGCACAGAAAGTACAGTCTGAACTTGCATCCACACTGTCCAATACAATCAGATTTTTCTAGCAACAAAAGGTGTCTATATCAATCTTTTTTACATGACTGTTCAAGCCACTTGCTGCTGTGAGTCCCTTATAAACGAAGTCAAAACAATGTTGAGAGGTCACAGTAGATCAAATCCTGCTGCAATAACTTGCACCAGTTCACAGAAAGGATTCAGACATGCTGGAGTATCACCCTACATTTCTGATGGCAACCCTTTATATTTTTAATGCAAATCTTGTAAGTTGTAAGGTGCAAAAACATTACACAGAAAGTAGAGCATAACACAAAGTGAAACTTGTTTCTCACAACTCTAACAAACAGTTTTACTCACAAGCAACCTTCTGGAGTACACTTGCCATGTCCTGAACACCACTGTGGACAATCTGTACCAACATAAAGATTAGCAATGGCCCATGTATCTGTCTCATCAAACCCTTCCTTCTGATACCATCGAAATCTTGTGGCTTTAGATCTGTAATATGTAAAATTGTTCAAGCTCATTTCCTACCTGCAGTCAACATCTTGCATACTGTGACAGGCCTATTTTGAAATCCTTGAGGTGAAAGAAGAAATTTGCTTGTGATAAGCAAATTTCTGTTTTTTGCATTAAGGTTTTTCAAAAGTATTTATGTTTTGAACCCTAAATTTTTTACCATAGGACAAAGTTTGCAAAAGACATTGAATGTTGGTTTTACTTAAAATGGTAGAACACATTGTGGAGAAAAGGAAAATGTTGGTACCTGCATTTCTCTTTTATGCAAAATGTTTTTAAAAGCCCTCTTTCACAGGGTGGTTAAAAATATGAATTAGAGTTAAAACTGGCTAAATCTTCTGTGGTTTAGGGAAAACTGATGTTGATTATCCATATTTTAAAAGGATATTTTCAATTTGTCTGCTGCTATTTCCTTCTAGGAAGTCATGAGTTAGCATTATGGCATAAAGACATGCTCCTTTTTACACAATGTTATCCAACCTTTTACAGAAAAATCTCATCATTTAAGCAAATTCTAATTTGTCCTCTGCAAATGCTTTCAATTTGGACAAGTCTAAAATTGGGTCATTTGGCAAGGACTTAACCTATATATTCTGGGATTTAAAATGCTTCACGCACCTTGTTTGGAATGGAAGTGGAGCATTGATCCTATTCCAACCCCACAATACGTCTGATCTAAATGTAGAACCCCAGTGGTATAATTTGTTACAATCTACATTGGATGGTAAACATGGTTCCCATAAGGATGTCCAGGTCACACCTTTATCAAGTGAGTATTGAAGTTCGATGCCTGAAAGTCAAATTCAAATGAAAGTCTCGGTGCTATCTAGACTGCCAATCAAACTGACAGATGATGCTTTTGGATCAGCTTTGACTGAGGAATTAATCCTGTCACAATGACTATCATCAATCCTTGAAAAGAAATTGGCTGAGCTGGTGATTTGAACTAATGACTCCCTGTTCTCAGATAATTTGGGACATCTTCTAGGCAGGTATAAAATGTCCTGTCACTGAGGCATTCATTATGCCATTAATTTTTTTGTGCAAACTTCTACCTTAGTAGTACCATCCGTTTATATCCCTTTCCAGATGTTTTAGCCTTGAACAATGTATGTCTGCCATGGTGACAGTCTGATCAAGAAAAACAAATCATTCACAAAATAAAAATTATTTCCTAGCTTTGTCGATCAATTAGTTTTACCAAAAATATCCTCCTGTTTTCTTCAGATGGTTGCAACCTTTACCTTAATCACTATCTAGCATCTATTTAAAATGAAGTAATGATGCTTTGTAGTTATTTTTCAAAAAAGCCTTACACTGTGTTAGTGTTGGCCTTGATCTGTGGTCACATGATTTGACAAAATTGCCATGTAATCTAGCAGATGATCCAAAAGCATCATCTGTCAGTTTGATAATAAAATTGTGTGTAAAACTAGAACTGTCGTAAAGCAGACAAATACTAGTACCCCCCACCAGCACTTTGTCACTGAAGCAGCACCATCAGAGAATGGAAATGATTTTCAAAACCAAGTTTTCCTGGTACCTTGACCTTTGGCCCATGTGACCCCAAAACAATAGGGCACCTCCTTGGGTCATAAGCAACACTTGTATAAGGTTTCAGGGACCTAGGTCAAACAGCTATAGTAGTAGAGTACAGAAATGAAAAAGTCTACAGACGGACAGATTGACTGATGGATAGACAGACAGACATGGTGAAACCAGTATACCCCCCTCTACTTCATAGGTGGCGGGTATAAAAAAAGAAAGAATTTTAGATGGTGGGGTTAATTGGATTAAGCAAGTAGAACTAATGCTGTTCACATCCTTTTTCACTTCCACATTATTATTTCTTTTCATTCAAAACTTGAATCTTTGATTTTTTGTAGGCTTAATATGTGTGATTTCTGAGTCAAGGTATTTTCATAAAAAACAGCCACATGACAAGCCACTTGACAGCAAAACTATTTGTTAAGACGGAAAAGTACTGATCATTGCAAAGCAAAACGTCACATGAACATACATAAGGTGACTGTAATTGAATTAACCCTTCAACACACAATCCCGACTTTTAACAACCCTGAGAAAGGAACCTTTTGAAAACACTGTGGGAAAAGGAGAAAATGCTGGTAACCAGCATCTTCTCCTTTTCCCACAATGTTTTCTACCCTTTCTAAAACAAATTTCAATTTCAAAGTGGCATTTATTTTGTCGTGTGCGAGCGCTTTCAATTTCAACCAGTCTAGAATTTTGTCATTTGGTAAAGAGTTAACCAAACTGCAGTAACATTATAAAGTTTGTTTTATGCCTAATATCATACTCGTAAGCCTTTACCATATAATCCAAATTTTACCAACCTTAAGTCTTTACCAAATGACAAAATTAAAGCGTCATCCAAATTGAAAGCATTTGCAGACGACAAATTCAGTGTAACTCAAAAATTAAACTGTGTGTTGGGAAGGGTAGAAAACATTGTGGGAAAAGGAGAAAATGCTGGCTACCAGCATTTTCTCCTTTTCCCACAACGTTTTCAAAAGGCTTCTTTCTCAGGGTCATTAAAAGTCGGGATTGTGTGGTAAAGAGTTAAGCAAGACATCTTCCAAAAATATTGTGTGGGAATAGGAGAAAATGCTGGTAACCAGCATTTTCTTGCATTTTCTCCTTTTTCCACAATGTTTTCTTCTCTTTCTGATAGAAGTCCAATTCTTTGTGTCACATCAAATTTGTTGTCTGCGAATGCTTTCAATATGGACCTGTCAAACATTTTTTGAAGTGGTAAAGAGTTATGATGGCCATACAGATGCCAAATGTGTAAGTGCTTCTTTTCATGACTTTGTCTATAACATCCAGAAACAGATCTTTTTTTAACTCTTTACCAAACAACAAAATTTTAGGCAAGACCAAATTGAAAGCATATGCAGACGACAAAATGAATGTGACTGAAAAACTGGTTACCAGCATTTTCTCCTTTTCCCACAATGTTTTCAAAAGGTTTCTTTGTTAGAGTCGGGATTGTTTGGTAAAGGGTTAAGATATTGCAATAAAACCGTGGACATAAAAGATGTCCTGTTCCATTTTTTTTCTGTCAGAAAAATGTTAGGAATTTTCAAGCCATATACTACATTTAATTTGGCTTAATGAAAGCACTGACATACTGTATAATACTCACTAAAACACTGGGTGGGTACAGTACAGCCCATGGCAATGTCAAACTGTAATAGGGTCCCTTCTGTTACTTTAACGTCGGCAGTCACAGCAAATCTGTGTTTCTCAGAAACTGAATTATACAATTACACAAATATAATTATTGTTATCAATCCTACACAGTGTCGAGCATGATTTACAGTACATTTGTGGACAGTCTAGATCCAAAATTGAACCAAACAGATTTTTTTCAGGACAGAATTGGTCAAAAGTGATTCCTATTTCATTTTGTTTACATTATTACTTTGTCCCTGATGACAACAGAATCTTAGACACATCCCTACTTAACCCTTTACCACATAATCCCAAGTTTTACTGACCTTCAGGAAGAAGGCTTCTGAAAATGCTGTGAGAATAGGAGAAAATGCAGGTCCTTTTCCCACAATGTTTTCTAACCTTTTAAAGACAAATCCCAGAACATGATCCACAGTTGATTTGTCATCTAAAAGACTAGAGCTTTCAAAATGGACTAGTATGACATTATGTCATTTGGTAAAGGGTTAAAACTTATACTCTTTATTAAAAGACAAAAATGTAGACTTGTCCAAATTAAAAGCAATTTTAATGCAACTCAAAGGATGGAAGTTGTCTTTTATAGGATAGAAAACATTGTGGGAAAAGGAGAAAATGCTGGTTACCAGCATTTTCATCTTTTCTCAAATTGTTTTCAAAAGGTTTATTTCTCAGGATTGAGTAGTGAAGGATTATAAGACGACAAATATAATCATGGCTAAAATGATGTAATTTGTCTTTGAAAGGTTAGAAAACATTGTTAGAAAAACAAGATAGAAATACCTGTCATATGTATAGCTTTGAAGTCAGACAGGCAGGCCTTCTCAATGACAGCCCCTGGGTTCAAGGTCCAGTTTGGATCCCGTGGGGCCCCAGGATCATCTGCTAGCATTTCTAGACCCTCATTGTCTCCTCCTATATAGATCTGTAAATGTAGGCTGATTAGGCAAAATCCATGGCAAGAATAGAATTCCAATAAAAAACTTAATCCCACCAAATTTCCACAGAATTCCACCTTAAAACCTCAAATATTAAGGTTGAATTGTAGCGAAATCTACTGGTGTTCAGTCTTGGTGAAATTCAGGCTTTTATATGTGCCAGAACTTATCACACACCAAAAGATTTTAAACTTTACAAAACTGAAAGCACTGCAGATGACTAAAAAGGAAATACTTAATTCAGGGAATGGGCCAGTGATGAAGTAGCAAAAACTGTGGGAAAGGAAAAAGGAGAAAATAATGGTTGCCAGTGTTTTCTCCTTTTCCTACTTTTTTAACCCTTTCCCAAACAAGCCCTGGTTTTCACGTGTCTGCAGCACAAGTCTTTTGAAAACACTGTGGGAAAAGGAGAAATTGCTCGTAAACGAGCAATTTCTCCTTTTCCCACAGTGTTTTCTACCCTTTTTAAGAACTTTCTGCCATTTTCATCAAATTTAAAATTGTCGTCTGCAAACTCTTTCAATTTGGACCAGTCCAAAATTTGTCGTTTGGGAAAGGGTTAAAAGCCACTTACCTAGATTATCATCTGGTAAAGGTTTAACTGTAGCATCATGTCAATTGAAAGCATTTGCAGACGACAATTTCAATGGGGCTCAAAAGGTGCAATTTTTCTTTGATAGGGTAGAAAACATTGTGGGAAAAGGAGAAAATGCTGGTTACCAGCATTTTCTCCTTTTCCCAAAATGTTTTGAAAAGGCCTCTTTCTTAGAGGTGTCAAAAGGCAGCATTGTGTGGTTAAGGGTTAACCCTTTACCACACAATCCCCAATTTAAACAACCCTGGGGAAAAAGCCTTTCGATAACATTGTGGGCAAAGAGAAAATGCTGGTAGCCTTTTTACCGATTGGCTTTTTTACCCTTCACTTCATTTTCACCACTATTTAACCCTTTACTGAACAATCCCATGGTTTAACCATCCAAAGGAAGAAGCCCTCTGGGAACATTGTCAGAAAAGGAGAAAATGCTGATAACCAGCACTGTCTTCATTTCCAACCATGTTTTCAATTCTGTCAAAGGCCTTCAGTTCATTTGCATCACGTCAAAATTTGTCATCTGCAGATACTTTCAATACTGAAGGGTCCAAAATTTGCCATTTGGGAAAAGGTTAACTCTTTACCACACAATCCCGAGTTTTAACAACCCTGGAAGAGAATGCTTTTGAAAACATTATGGGAAAATGAGAAAATGCTGGTAACCAGCATTTTCTCCTTTTCCCAAAATGTTTTCTACCCTTTCAGAGACAGAATTCATCACTTTAGCCACATTTAACTTGTCGTCTGCAAATGCTTTCAATTTGGGCTTGCCTAAAATCTTATTTGGTAAAGGGTTAATCCTTCACCACACAAGCCCTACTTATAACAACCTTGTGAAAGAAAGCTTCTGAAACAATTGTGTGAAACAGAGAAAATACTAGTAACTAGCATTTTCTCCTTTCCCCACAATGTTTTCTACCCTCCCCATAACAAATTTAAACTTCTGAGTTACAATTATTTTGTCGTCTGCAAATGCTTGAATTCTGTCAGATCTAAATTTTTATTGTGTGGTAAAGATTTAAAGTCCAAGTTTACCTGATCTATTGCCCAATCCTCCATGAAATCCCCATCTTTGGACGGTTGCCACCATCTTATTTTTCCAGCAGGGGACCGGGCCTTCTCTGGCAGGTTAAGAACTACATAAAATGGTTCCCAACTTTTCTTGTTGAAGTCATTTTGTTCTATGGTATGCCAGTTGATACCTCCATTTGTAGAGTACTGGGTGTATACTGGAGGGGTGGCAGGGTCAGGTTCAAGGTCATTACAACCCAGACGTAAATAGAACTGGACAGTCCTGTCACAGAAATGAAAGCAGCAAATACAAAAAAAAATCACCCCCTTGACATCTTTACAAAGATGATAAAATTAAGAATTAAAAAGTACATTTCTGACATGGCAGTCTATCTTATCCTTTTGGCAATGAACAGGTCATAGAGTGAAATGATTGATTGATTGTATGGTGTTTAACGCCGTTTTCAATATTATTTCAGTTATATCACAGTGGCCAGTGCCTATCCATGCTTTCCTGGAGTTTCTTTTACCAGTACTCCGCACAATATTCTTTCCAAGCCAGTGGCTGCATTCCCACATAACCACTGTCGAAACAATGGTCAGCGGTGGAGGAATGAATCCTGTCGTGATGACTATCATCAATAAGAAATTGGCCAAGCCGGGGATCAAACCAGCAACCTCCTGTTCTCAAGTCCTGTACGCTACCGACTGAGCTACGGGGGCTTGGCTCATAGAGTGAAACCTGCTTCAACTGTTTACTAAACATAAAAGTTTATGCACAGGGTGACATCCATATGTTGTATGTTGTGTATCAGACTTGAGATAGAATGGATACCAGTTTACATGCATACTTACGTTGCCTTTGACAAGTCCAACTCTTTAGTAACAAGAACTCTGTCCCCTGTATTCTGGAACACTAAACTGTTACCATCGACCAGGAGTCCACAGGTGGAGGAGATGCGCCCGCCTCCCCATGTATCCCACTTCTTCTCATCCAATAGCCTGTCAGCTGTGATACAAATATAATAGTATATACACTGTCCAATCATCAGTTCAATTCTTTATCACTTTATTCACAGTAATCCTTTATCAAACAATCTCATCAGTTCAATTCTCTATCACTTTATTCACAGTAATCCTTTATCAAACAATCTCATGTTTAACTCTTTCTCACATAACAAAATTTTAGCTTGTCCAAATTGAAAGCATTTGCAGACGACAAAATAAATGTTACCAAAAAATGAAAATCTGTTTTGGGTAGGGCAGAAAACATTGTGGGAAAAGGAGAAAATGCTGGTTACCAGTATTTTCTCCTTTTCCCACGATGTTTTCAAAAGGCTTCTTTCTCAGAGTCGTTAAAAGTTGGGATTGTGTGGTAAAGAGTTAATATGACCCTGAGAAAGAAGCCTTTTGAAAACATTGTGGGAAAAGGAGAAAATGCTGGTAATCAGCATTTTCTCCTTTTCCCACAATGTTTTCTATCCTTCCCCTTAAGAAAAATTCAAGTCATATTTTGTCGCCTGCAAATGCTTTCAATTTGGATGAGTCTAAAATTCTGTCATGTGGTAAAGAGTTAAACAAACTCTGATGGAAAGAGCTTTTGATAACTTTGTGGGAAAAGAAGAAAATGCTGGTAGCCAGCATTTTCTTCTTTTGACACAGTGTTTTCAACACTTTCAAAGACAAATCTTCATTTGAGCCATTTTTTGTCTGTTGTCTGTAAATGCCTGCAACTTGGGCTGGTCTAAGTTTTTGTTTCCTGGTAAAGAATTAACATATGACCTTCACCATTTTAATTTATCAAAAAATTCCGAGTTTTAAGCCTTTCGAAAACACTGAGAAAAAGAGATGATGGTGGGACCCAGCATTTTGTCCTCTACCAACAATGTTCTCTTTCCTATCAGAGAACTAAAGATGGTTTTGTTTTAGTTTTAGATTTGTCGTCTCTAGATGTTCCGAATTTGGAGAGTCTACAGTTTTTGCATGGGAACAGGTTGAGAAAACTACCTTTTAGGGAGCAGACCACAATTGAAAAGCAGTCTCTCCCTATTCCACAATGTTTTCACATGAATTCATTCATTAAGCAATAATATCAGGGTTCCAATATAATTACTGACAAAATGCGTGTAAGAATTTGAAAATGTGAGTACACAAACAAAAACTGTGAATGTAAATTATGGACAATCAATTACATCAATTAACTCTTTACCAAACAACAAAATTTTAGACTAGTCCATATTCAAAGCATTTGCAGACGACAAAATAAATGTGACACAAAAATTGAAATTTGTTTTGGGAAGGGTAGAAAACATTGTGGGAAAAGCAGTAAATGCTGGTTACCAGCATTTTCTCCTTTTCCCACAATGTTTTCAAAAGGCATTTTCCAGAGGGTCGTTAAAAGTTGGGATTGTGTGGTAAAGGGTTAAATAAAATGCACATGTGAACTTAAATAATCTAAGTAATTTCATTCTGAACAATCACCATGTTGCATTGAGAAATCCTGCAATGTATGTGTATAATTCCTCAGACAATCAAAAAAAAGTTGTAAACTGGTTCTCAGGTTCAATCAAATGAATGTTAAGCATTTTAAAGACAAGGAGCCATGCATTACTTAGCAAATACTGATGAAACAAACATTGAGTACATACAGGATATTTGGGGTTGTTTTTTCCAGTGAAAGATAAAAAAATTTTACATAGAATGAACATCATCAGTAATAATGCCACGGGTGGCAGAGCCATGGTGAAAATATTATCTCATGATGGTCACGAGATGAAAAAACAAGAGGGCCATGATGGCCCTGGGTCGCTCACCTTAGTAGAGTGCCTTAAAGGTTTTTCTTTAATTTGACCATGTGACCTAGTTTTTGACCACAGGTGACCCAATTTCAAACTCATATTTCATGAAGACAAACATTCTGACCAATTTTCAAGTCAATTGAGCAAAAAATGTGGCCTCGAGTGCCCTAAAGATATTTTTTTAATTTGACCTAGTGACCTAGATTATGACCCCAGGTGACCCAAATTTGAACTGGTCTTTGACTATATCAAAAGAAACATTTTAACCAATTTTCAAATCAAATGAATAATAAATGTGGCCTCTAGAGTGCCCACTAGCTATTTCTTTAATTTGACCAAGTGAACTAGTTTATGACCCCAGTTGACCCAAATTCAGAGTCATGTGAGATTTTACAAAGACAAACATTCTGACCAATTTTCAAGGCAATTAAGCAAATAATGTGGCCTCTAGAGTGCCCACAAGGTATTTCTTTATTTTGACCTAGTGACCTAGTTTATGGTTCCAGGTGACGCAAATCCAAACTTATCTGGTATTTCATCGAGACAAACATTCTGGCCAAATTTCAGGTCATTTGAGCAATAAATGTGGCCTCCAGAGTGCAAACAAGGTATTTCTTTAATTTGACCCATTGAACTAGTTTATGACCCAAGTTGACCCAAATTAATCTTATGTGAGACTTTATAAAGGCAAACTTTCTAACTAATTTTCAAGGCAATTGAGCAAATAATGTGGCCTCGAGAGTGCCAACAAGGTATTTCTTTAATTTGACCTAGTGACCTAGTTTTTGACCCAAGATGACCCAATTTTGAACTCAATGAACTTGTTGCGCTTAGATGGGCAAACAAACTTAGAAGAGAATCACTACATAACAAATATCAAAGCTCTACGCCTTCCTGTTTCAGAGAGGCAGATTTTTAAAGTTTTCCTTCTTTGTTCCTATGTTCGAACTTGTGACCCCCGGGGCTGGGCCAGTTTTGACCCAGGGGCATCATATGAACAAACTTGGTAGAGGTCCACTAGGAAATGCTACATACCAAATATCAAAGCTCTACACCTTCCCGTTTAAGAGAAAAAGAAATTTAAAATTTTTCCTTCTTTGTTCCTATCTTTGAACTTGTGACGCCCCGGGCGGGGCCAGTTTTGACCCAGGGGCATCATATGAACAAACTTGGTAGAGGTCCACTCTGAGATGCAACATACCAAATATCAAAGCTCCACACCTTTTGGTTTCAAAAAAGAAGAATTTTAAAGTTTTCCTTCTTTGTTCCTATGTTCGAACTTGTCACCCCAGGGGCTGGGCCAGTTTTGACCCAAGCAGCATCCTTGGAACAAACTTGGTAGAAGTCCACTAGGAGATGCTACATACCAAATATCAAAGCTCTATGCCTTCCCATTTAAGAGAAAAAAAAATTAAAGTTTTCCTTCTTTGTTCCTATGTTTGAACTTGTGACCCCTGGGACAGGGCCAATTTTGACCCCAAGGGCATCATATGAACAAACTTAGTAAAGGTCTACTAGGCGATGCTACATATCAAATATCAAAGCTCTACGCCTTCCAGTTTCAGAGAAGATGATTCTTAAAGTTTTCCTTCTCTGTTTCTATGTTCGAACTTGTGACCCACGGGGCAGGGCCAACTTTTGCCCCAAGGGCATCATATGCACAAACTTGGTAGAGATCCACTAGAAGATGCTACATACCAAATATCAAAGCTCCATGCCTTCCTGTTTCAGAGAAGAAGATTTTTAAAGTTTTCCTTCTTTGTTCCTATGTTGGAAATTGTGACCCCCGGGGTGGGGCCAGTTTTGATCCCAGGGGCATCATATGAACAAACCTGGTAGAGGTCCACTAGGCGATGCTACATATCAAATATCAAAGCTCTACGCCTTCAAGTTTCAGAGAAGATGATTTTTAAAGTTTCCCCTCTTTGTTCCTATGTTCGAACTTGTGACCCCCGGGGCAGGGCCAGTTTTGACCCCAAAGGCATCATATGAACAAATTTGGTAGAGGTCCACAAGGAGATACTTCATGCCAAATATCAAAGCTCTATGCCTTCTAGTTATAGAGAAGATGATTTTTAAAGTTTTCCTTCTTTGTTCCTATGTTGGAAATTGTGACCCCCGGGGCGGGGCCAGTTTTGACCCCAGGGGTATCATATGTACAAACTTGGTAGAGGTCCACTAGGAGATGCTACATGCCAAACATCAAAGCTCTACGCCTTCAAGTTTCAGAGAAGAAGATTTTTAAAGTTTTCCTTCTTTGTTCCTATGTTGGAAATTGTGACCCCCGGGGCAGGGCCAGTTTTGACCCTAGGGGCATCATATGAACAAACCTGGTAGAGGTCCACTAGGCGATGCTACACATCAAATATCAAAGCTCTACACCTTCAAGTTTCAGAGAAGATGATTTTTAAAGTTTCCCCTCTTTGTTCCTATGTTCGAACTTGTGACCCCCGGGGCAGGGCCAGTTTTGACCCCAAGGGCATCATATGAACAAATTTGGTAGAGGTCCACAAGGAGATGCTTCATGCCAAATATCAAAGGTCTATGCCTTCTAGTTTTAGAGAAGATGATTCTTAAAGTTTTCCTTCTTTGTTTCTATGTTGGAAATTGTGACCCCCGGGGCAGGGCCAGTTTTGACCCCAGGGGCATCATATCAACAAACTTGGTAGAGGTCCACTAGGAGATGCTACATACCAAATATCAAAGCTCTACACCTTCAAGTTTCAGAGAAGAAGATTTTTAAAGTTTTCCTTCTTTGTTACTATGCTCAAACTTGTGACCCCCAGGGCAGGGCCAGTTTTGACCCCAGGGGCATCATATGAACAAACTTGGTAGAGGTCCACTAGGCAAAGCTACATACCAAATATCAAAGCTCTACGCCTTCCAGTTTCAGAGAAGATGATTTTTAAAGTTTCCCCTCTTTGTTCCTATGTTCGAACTTGTGACCCCCGGGGCAGGGCCAGTTTTGACCCCAGGGGCATCATATGAACAAACTTGGTAGAGGTCCACTAGGAGATGCTTCATGCCAAATATCAAAGCTCTATGCCTTCTAGTTTTAGAGAAGAAGATTTTTAAAGTTTTCCTTCTTTGTTGCTATGTTGGAAATTGTGACCCCCAGGGCGGGGCCAGTTTTGACCCCAGGGGCATCATATGAACAAACTTGGTAGAGGTCCACTAGGAGATGCTACATGCCAAATATCAAAGCTCTATGCCCTCAAGTTTTAGAGAAGAAGATTTTTAAAGTTTTCCTTCTTTATGACTATACTCAAACTTGTGACCCCCGGGGCGGGGCCAGTTTTGACCCCAGGGACATCAAATGAACAAACTTGGCAGAAGTCCACTAGGAGATGCTACATACCAAATATCAAAGCTCTGCGCCTTCTAGTTTCAGAGAAGAAGATTTTCAAAGATTTTGCTTTTTTTTCCCTTTTTGTTGCCATGGCAACCAGAGTTGTGGGTGGAATTCAATTCTTTGAACACTTTTGGTAGAGCTTCACCCAAGGAACATCCCTGCCAAGTTTCATGAAGATTGGCCCAGTGGTTTAGGAGAAGAAGATGTTTAAAGTAATTGTTGACGGACGACGGACGACAGACAACGGACGCCGGACATAGGGCGATCACAATAGCTCACCTTTAGCACGTTGTGCTAAGGTGAGCTAAAAAATCAATCTTTCATAAAAAAAAAAAAAAAAAATACAAATATTATATTTATTTCATGCCTCTAACCCCTTTTTTGTTGGGACTGAAGTCAAAATCCAGTACAGTTGTTTTCAGTAATTCCCTGTAGCGTAAACAACCCCCCCCCCCCCCACACACACACACACACATAAGACTGCATGACAATGTCAGTGTATTTACCAGTTCACAAAGAAAGCAGTTCTATGGTATAGACCAGAATTAAGACAGTATTGTGTTTTAATCAATTTACTCAACAATTCAACAAAACTCATAAACATGTATTTAACTGGATTGATAAACAAACGTTTGGACTTTTTTTAAGATTACTTGATTTAATTACAATCTGAAATATATCTGATGAGTTTTAAAGGACGAAGTTATAAATGCAGTGCAATAAGCAGTCATTCCGTATCATTGAGAACATCAAATCAGCAAATTTTGCTGGTCGAAATGATAAAAATATTGTCAAACCATAATCCACCATTATTTCCTGATAAACTACACAAAAGAATGAAATAAAATTTTGGTAGACTGAAGATAAGCATCTCATTACAAAATTTTTGTCCACATCAGATAACAGCAAGGCCAACAAAGCATCACTGTAAGAACAAAAAAATCATAACAACAGGAATTACAGGGGTTGAGGGGAAAAAAAGACAGATCCAACTTTTGTTGTTTGATAAAGGTTTAACCCCTTTGGGGTTAACTCTTTACCAGACAACAAAATTTCGAACTGATCCAAATTAGAAGCTATTCCAGACGACTAAATCAGTGTTCTTCAAATGAAGGCACATCTCAGTGAAAGGATTGAAAAACATGGAAAAAGAAGAAATTGCTGGTTACCAACAATTTCTCCTTTTCCCATAAAGTTTTCAAAAGCCTTCCTCCACAGGGTCTTTAAATCTTTACCACACAATCCTGACTTTTAATGACAATTTAATCTGACATCTGCAAATGCTTTGAATTTCGACCAGTCTAAAACTTTGTGGTTTGGTAAAGAGTTAAAACAGGGTATTTTGTTGTAAAAGGTAAGGAAGATAAGATAAAAAGGACTTTTAAATCTAACAGAATTTCACACTTACCACTTATAAAGGAATCTAAGAGGGGTATAACATTTGGAATAGCATCTGCACTATCAGCCAATGGAAATTCCTCTTTCATGTAATTAGGGTACTGATTGGTTGGCTTGCAAACATCCCCATGGTAACCTGGGTCACAACTACACATCATAGTCTCACTGCAGTCACCTACATAAAAATATCACATATCTACAGAGTAAATCTTCAACCCTTTACAAAACAATCCCAAGTTTTAATGACCTTGTTAAAAAGGCTTTCGAAAACACTGTGGGGAAAGGAAAAAGTGCTGGTAACCAACCATGTTTTACGCCCTTTCCTAGAAAAATTCAATCATTAAAGCCACATCTAAGTTGTTATTACATTTGCTATCAATTCTGTTGCCTGTTAAAGATATAATACATTTCTGACTTATTATGTCCTAGGGCAAACCATTTTTGGAAACATTACAGCCAAAGGATAAATTACAATATTTACACATGTTTTCATGTTTGAAACTCAATGCCTATTGATTAGTTATACTTTAGTCTGATGTTTAACCCATTTCCACACAATGCTGAGTTTTAAGTCCCCTGGGAAATTAGACTTTTGAAAACATTGTGGGAAAAGGAGAAATGCTGGTAACCAGCATTTTCTCACAATGTTTTCTACCCTTTCAAATACAAATTTCATAATTTGTGCAGCATTTAGTTTGTCATCTGCAAGTGTTTTCAATTTGAACCAGTCTAAAATTTTGTTGTCTGGTAAAGATTTAACTAATGTTTTCAATATAACCATCTGAAAAATCTGTTTCACATTATTAGGAGATACACAGAGAAGGACACAAGATGGGTGGGGTGTTACCTTGCCCTCGACAGTGTTCCATACATGCCATTCCAATAAATACGTTGTCAATGGCCCACTCTGGTCCAAAGTCATCCTCAGGTATAAAACCCTGATACCAACGGAATCTCAGTGACCTGAAGGTAGGTTTAACATGTACCAAATAGACAAAAGTTGGACTTGTCAAATTTGAAAATATTTGCAGACAGCAATTTAAATGTGGCCCAGATAATGAAATTTGTCTTTACATAAGTAGGAAATATTGTGGTAAACGGCATTTTCTCCTTTTCCCAAAATGTTTTCAAAAGCCTCGTTTATTACGGTCATTGATTTGTGTGGTAAAGGATTAAGCCTTTACCATACAATCTCATGTCTCAAAGACTCTATGAAGGAATTCTTTAATAAACATTGTGGAAAATAGAGAAAATGCTTCAATTTGGCATTGTCTGTTTTCCCAACAATCTTTTCTGTACTTTTAAAAACCCCTCCAATCAGTTTTGCCTGTTTAATTTTTCATCTGCAAATGCTTTCAATATGGACATGTCCAAAATCTTGTCATCTGGAAAAGAGTTAACCTTTGTGTTGCTAAGTACGACATGATGCACATTTGCAACACTGTAAATCAACATCATACTGCATTTTCCCTGCTGTCTGATCTTGGATCTATACTGTCCAACACCATTAGTTTTTTCCAGCCAACAGAACTTTGAAGTCATAATATTTTGGTGTTATTTCTGGCTGGAAGTTTTCATTTAAGTCTTAACCAAACAAAAAAATTTAATACTTGTCCAAATCAAAAGCATTTGCAAACAACGAAATAAACATGACTCAAAAATTAAAATTTGTATTTGGAAAGATAGAAAACATTTTGGGAAAAGGAGAAAATGCTGTCTACTAGTATTTTCTTCCTTTCCCACTATGCTTTAGAAAGTCTTCTTTAAGGCAGTTGAAATCTGGGATTGTTAGGTAAAGGAATAAACAATCATTACTCTATTTTCAAAATTTGAGTTTTGAATACACTGCTTCTTGTATTACACAGCCACTTGCCTGAAAAAGTCAGTGTTATTCTTCCCAGTTGGATGCCTTTTTTACTCTTTATAAGAAGACAAAAATTTAGAACAATCCAAATTGAAAACTTTTATGGAAGACAAAATATATCTGACCAAAAAAAATTGAAATTTGTCTTTGGAAGGGTAGAAAATATTATGGGGAAAAAGAGAAAATGTTGGCTGCGAGCATTTTCTCCTTTTCCCACAAAGTTTTCTAAAAATTTCGTTTTTAGGGTCATAAAAATTTTTAGTAAACAGTTTTACACCATTTTTGACTGTACGGAACAAAACAATACAAACAAATCTCCCAATCTTTTACTACTAACCCACAAACATAGAGGTTATCCAATGGTATAACAACACGCCTCCAGTATTTTGATGTACCACCATAATATATAGTAGAAGGCAGCACACTGTCATAGCAGACAGCAGAAGAGAGGTTTGCACAGTTGGGAACAACCAGTTGCCAGGATTTACCTCCATCAGCTGAATATTGTAACTGCACAGGGTACTTGTTTGTTGAGAATGATGCACAACCTACGTTTATCTGAAAGGATCAAGTTTCATCATTTACATTACAATCCCTGTACTGACATCATACAAAAACATGCCAAAAGAAGCAATTAGTTATAACTACCATTCCAAAAATGGTTTCCATCCATATAAAACATTGGGTCAAATGCCCCAAAAGAAAGCCAGTAGCTGTTAACCCTTTACCAGACGACAAAATATTAGCCTTGCCCAAAATGAAAGCATTTGCAGACGACATTTTCAACGTGGCTCAAATGGTGCAATTTTTCTTTGATAGGGTAGAAAACATTGTGGGGAATGGAGAAAATGCTGGTTACCAGCATTTTCTCCTTTTCCCACAATGTTTTCAAAAGGCCTCTTTACAAGGGTCGTTAAAAGGCGGCATTGTACAGGAAAGGCTTAAAGCTACATTTACAATATAATAAATTACCCCAGCATATGCCAGCATACCGATTTATTTTGGCACTCATTGGTATAGGCGTAAGTTCTTTAGCTCATCATTTTAAGTTCTTTAAGTATGTTTGTGTATGATGATGTTCGCTCAGAGCTCTGGAAGTTTTTGTGTTTTGTGCTAGAATGAAATTTTTCGACATATGCAAACTAACATCCCATTCACAGGAGGTTTATTTGATGAACTTAATGCAAACAATTTGTTAAAAACAGTCAAAATGGGTCTGAATGGCAATGGATTAACCCTTAACCAGACATAAGTGGAAGAAGAGCGTGACTGACTCTTTTCCCATTATGTTTAACCCTTTCCCAGACAATTTCATGATTTTACAGCTCTATACAAGAAAGCTTTTGATAAATTTGAGGCAAACACTTGGCTGCAGTTGCTTGACTTTCAGTGAAAATTCTACGTTGGAAAAGGAGCATAACTGCATCAAAAATACTTTGATGGTTACCTGTACCTATTCTGTAACTTCTCCTTTCAGTAGTTAACAACTTGTTCAAGTCTGAAGTAAATATCTTCCGTAATAACAGAGATATTTTAAAATGTCAAAGTTTATGTACAACAACAATGACACAGGTGACAACAGAGCTACGGCAACGACTGGACGTTTTCTTTGAAAACAGCCTAGCTAAAAAAGATAATGCTGAACATCACATTTTCTATTTTTCCCTGCAATGATTGTTACCCTTTTTTTCATTTATAGTGTTACAGCGAGCAAGTTGAAACAACAAGCAAATGAGATCAGCCACAAAAATACAGTGTATGCTCCAACCTGGAGCACTTAATGCAGACAGGCTGAGGCATCAATCATTTCAATATAAATGCTTTAGCCTTAGCTGATATACCTACACACGCACCCCAACACTTTGCCAAGCCTATCTCACATGCATTCGTTAACCCTTTACCACATGGCAAAATTAAATTTATCCATATTGAAAACTTTTACAGACAACAAATAAATTGTGGCTACAATTAGGCAATTTGTCTGTGAAAGGGAAGAAAGCATTGTGAGAAAAGAGAAAATGCTGGTTACCAGCATTCTCTCCTTTTCCCAGAATGTCTTCAATAGGCCTCTTTCTTGGGAATGTATAGTAAAGGGTCACAGGTAGTCATTACGATAGCCAAACTTACATCAAACTGCAAGACAGACATAGGTCCCACATCCAAGTCTCGTGTAACAATGGAATGTTCCCCTGTATCAGGTCCATGTCGGAACACTACTGCTGACCCACCAGCACCAAGACTGTCATCTCTGTACAAATATACAATCAGAACTGTCAAATAATGTGTCTTAACCCTTTACCACTTTTCACGACCCTGAGAAAGGAAGCTTTTGAAGATACTGTAAGAAAAGGAGAAAATGCTGTTAAGCACCATTTTCTCCTTTTTTCCACAATGTTTTCTACCCTTCCAAACCACAATTTCCATTTGTGAGTCGCATGTGATTTGTCATCTGCAACTTCTTTCAATTTGGACATGTAAAAAGTTTTGTCATTTGGTAAACAGTTACCCCTTGCCAGACAAGGCTTGTTTTGACCAGGATTAAAAAGTAGGCTTTTGGAAGCTTTGTGGAGAAACAGAGAAAATACTGGTTTGCAGTATTTCCCACAAGTCAAAGACAAATCCCATCATTTGTGTCACTTTTCATTTTTTGTGGGCAAATGCTATCATTGTTTACCAAGTCAGAACTTTTTTCATTTCATAAGGTGCCTTGATAGAGAAAACAAATGTTCAAACCTAAAACATATTTCACACGAAAGTTCAAGGTCTGATAAGGCATCAATTCTTTACAGAAGATGTAAAAAAAAATTGCATCATGTGTATCCCAATATTTACCATAGTATAAAATTTCAGACCTGTCGAAATAGAAAGCATTTGCAGACAACAAATTGAATGTAGCTGAAAAGATGGTAATTGTCTCTAAAAGTGCTGGCTACCAGCATTTTCTCCATTTCCCACAAGCTTTACAAAAGGCTGTTTTCTCAGGGTCCTTAAAGCTCCACATTGTGTGGTAAAAAGTTAAAATTTGTACAATGCTTATACATGTACATATTTTTCTAGCTTATATTTCCACTTATATCCATAGATGGACAGAGAGTGGCAGGCATATGGATGGGCAGATTCCTGTATGAAAAAAAAAGAAAGAAACAAAAGATCTGCAGGCATCTGAAATAGAGCAAAAAATTATCAAACTCCTGACCAACTCTGTCAAACTCTAGCTGAAACCATTTCTACTGGAACAATTTTGAATTGGGACTCTTTAACTACTCAATGTCTGCCTTTACCAGAAAACATAATTTAGGGCTCATCTACACTGAAAAGCATTTGCACTTATCAAAGGTCTTTTGGCTGGAAAAAACTATGGTCTTGAACAGTATAGATCCAAGATCAGACAGCAGGGAAAATGCAGTATGATGTTGATTTACATTGTTGCAAATGTAGCACAAATAATGAGCTTTGTTTAACAAGGGTAGGAAACATTGAAAAAACAGAAGAACATGCTGCTTACAAAAAAATTCCAATGTTCTATCATTTCTATGTATTTTGGTTAAAAAAAAAATAACAAGAATTGTAAGTAAAAAACTAGCCTGGTGTTCCTTTCACAAAAAGGTCCAACTTTGCCATCATTGACAAAAAGCCAGGAATCAGACTGTACACCACTGTCAAAGTCATCCTTCATAGAACTGGGGTTCATTGTCATACGCCCAATAAATAAGTTATCGACAGCCCAAGTAGAAAGCATTTTACCTGTGTAAACAAAAAGGTATATTTCAAAAACCTGGATATTTCATTTCTAGGTGGAATGGTTTTATAACCAGAATAGGGGTCAGTTTCATCGCTTATAATTTCAAACAACAGAATTGTATCAGTAATCCTGTTTCAATGATCCTGAGGAAAACTGCTTTTGAAATCATTTTTGGAAAAGGAAAAAATGCTAGTATCCAGCAAAATGAAGTCAACAGTCTTTTAACTCTATATTTGTCAGTGTGCTGATAAAACTTAACCTTTACCAGATGAGGAAATTTAAGACTTGCCTATAAAGCATTTTAGCATATGCAGATCACAAACAAAACGATTGTGGGAAAAGGAGAAAATACTGGTTACCAGAATCTTCTCCTTCTCTGACAATGTTTTCAAACGGTCTTTTCCTATGAGTCTCTGCACTTTAACCCTTTCCCAAACAAGTCCTGGTTTTCACGTGTCTGCAGTACAAGTCTTTTGAAAACACGGTGGGAAAAGGAGAAATTGCTCGTAACGAGCAATTTCTCCTTTTCCCACAGTGTTTTCTACCCGTTTTGAGACCTTTCTGCCATTTTCATCAAATTCAAAATTGTCGTCTGCAAACTCTTTCAATTTGGACTAGTCCAAAATTTGTCATTTGGGAAAGGGTTAAGTTGTATTAGTTCAGTATAGGGTTGAACTTAGAAAGATCTTGTCAAAGATAAGTATGGTATGTGTAACAACAGGTATAAATATCACTTGTGTTTTACCTCCATTTGCAGGTTGCCAAAACCTAAATCGTGTGGAGTTATGGTGTGCTTTTGTGGGAAGCTCAAGACTGAAAAATCTACAAAACAAGTAGACAAATAAGAAATGGAATTAAGCTTTGCCCAAATAAACTTTAACTTTTTACCCTTGTTTGATGTTCTGGTCTATAGTTAGTGGCCATAAATATTTCATCAAAGTCTCAATCCCCACTGACTTTATATTTTCAACTTTACCTTTTATTTCATTTTGGCTTAAAAAAAATAAAGCTACAGTTATGAAACTTACATGTATACGAAAAAATAATTCTTCATAGAAATCTGTATTTTCAAATTCGATACAATCTAATATGATACAAATGCATCCATCTAAAAAGTGATCTATATTTTCGAAAAATGCTTTTTACATTGATGTCAATGTCGACATTTCCAAAATTTAGCGGAAAGATTATGCCTTTGGGTTTTAGAGAGCTACAACTATGATGTCATGCAACAAACACTAATAACATATTAATGTGAATAGCTCCAGTGACCTGGCTTTCTATCAGTATAGTGTTCCTTATGATTGCATGATCAGAAGCAGAAAAAATGATTTTCTTGCAAACTGAAACATACATGTAAGTCAATTGGAATTAGGAATTTTGATGAAATATTGATGGCCACTAACTGTAGTTCTGTAAACCCTATGATACATATAGGCCTACAAAAACTTCTGACAATATATTAATAGACTTTGAAATAAAGCTTCTCCAAGTTTCTCATTGAATTTTTCCACTTAAAAATTGTTATAATGATCTAAAATATGACCCATATTCCCAACTGGGAAAGATTATATGTCCATAGGCATTTTGAGTGCATGCAATCATGGTTAACAATATAGCCAAATGAATGATTTTTCTGAAATTTGAATTATTTTGTATTCCTTTATTACTTCATCAAAATCCCACAATCTAATTGCTAAAAAAATTATTCAAGGGTCATTATGTAATAGCCACAATAGACAACTGAAGGAAGCCATGTTTCTTTTTTTTCCCCCCAATATGATTTTCACTATCATCTAGATCTGCATTTTCACAATCATAATAATTTAGAGGTAAGGTGTTAGCAAGAAATTAAATGAACTACCAACAACCCCCAGAGAGGTTCTCGAAACCATTTTAGGAAAAGGAAAAAATGCATTTTCTCCTTTCCAAAACTGTTTGTCTACTCTTTTATCCCCTTACCACACAATCCTGAGTTTTAACAAGCATTCTGATAGTATTGCATAGCAATACCCAGTCCCCTACCAGCCGTATGTATCGCTGGCATGTCAGTGAAATTTTTTAAGTCCAAGACCCGTAAATGCGTCAAAAAGCAGTGGAGTGGGACGAAACTCGAACTTGATCTGTAAGTCATGGTGGTTGACTTACACAGCAAAAGTCAGGTGAATATCTACCAGCATTTAGAAAAAAAAGTCCGGAAAACTGATTTATCAGTGAAATTTTGTAAATCCAAGGCCCGTAAATCCGTGAAAAACCAGTGGACCGGAACGAAAGTTGAACTTGATCTGTAAGTCATGGTGGTTGAGTTACACAGCAAATCTGAGATCAATACCTACCAGCGTTTAGGAAAAAAGTCCAGAAAACTGATTTATCAGTGAAATTTTGTAACTCCAAGGCCAGTAAATCCGTGAAAAACGAGTTGACTGGAACGAAACTTGAACTTGATCTGTAAGTGATGGTGGGTGACTTACACAACAAAACTCAGCTCAATATGTACCAGCATTTAGAAAAAAAAGTCTGGAAAACTGAATTGCCGGACTGACGGACAGACAGATGGATAGAGTGCAAGCCTAAAGTCCCCTTCGGCTTTGCTGGTAGGGGACTAATAACCCTGAGAAAAAAGCCTATTGGAAACACGGAAGGAAAAGGAGAAAATGCTGGAAACCAGCATTTTCTCCTTTTCCTTCAATGTTTTTCTCCAATTGTTGTCTGCACCAGCTTTTACTTTGGACAAGTCTACATTTTTGTTGTAAGGTGAAGAGTAAAAGAAGTCTCATAATCTGAGCCACATTTTCATGGAATTACTTTCCTGCAAATTGCAAATGTTTTCCATACATAGAAGGAAAAGTGCAAAACAGACATCAATTAATATGAATAATGTGATGTACAAATGTATTACCTGGGCCCAGATTCATTTCTATAATGCAGTTCTTTCACCAAGTTCCATGTAATTCCCCCATTCGTAGAATACTGCAGAAGAACGCTCTCCTTTCTCGGCCATTCCAGTTCCTCACCGTTACACCCATACTTGAAATAAAACTCGATGGAGTTGACCATTGTTGTGTCCAAATCTCTTGTCACAGCCATTCTTAGAAGGTCCTGCATAAGCATACAACTATAAACTTCATCATTTTGGTATACACAAGTCAGAAACAAAGATCATTATCTCTCTTTTTTAGGTGACAAAACTTTACATTTGTACAAATTGAAAACATTTGCAGCCAACAATCAAATGTGGATCAAATTATTGGATTTGAGCCATGCTCTGTGAAAAGGGGGCTTAATACATCTGCAAAAAGTATCGACTCAGGTCAGCCTGCGCAGTCCGCGCAGGCTGACCTGGGCCGAAATTTTTCGTAATTGATCAATTTTCTGTATGTCAAAGGACCAGTCTAACTTATGATACAGTCGGTTTTAAGACATAATGAATTTTATGGATACATAATCATGTAATGTATTGCTTGGCATGATGCATCGCAGAGCTGCAAAAAGCCCCCTTTTGCCAGAGCATGGCTCATTTGGATTTGTCTATGGCAGGGTAGAATAAACTGTGGGAAAGAGAGGTGAGCAGCATTTTCTCCTCATCCTTTCATTTTCAAAATTCCTTCTTCCTGAAGGTCATCAAAAGTCTAGATTAGGTACATTTACACCAACTTTGAAAACACTCTAGTAAAATGGTATACTGGTAATTAGCATGGATAGAGTTCTGCTACTCACATACATGTGGAAGCATTGCAGCGAAAGGAGATATAGAGCACGATCAATTTCCCCATTTGCTACACTATTTTTAACAATAATCTTCTGCAACATTTAAAACAAAAAATTTAAAAAAAAGTTCAATAAGTACACTTATAACAAAGAAACATGTGACAAATTAACTGTAGACAAGAAGAAAATTTTGGGACTTATCCATATTGAAAGTATTTGACAAATCAAATCAGGCTGAAATGATGGATTCTGTCAACTGAAAAGGTAACCTATATTTTCTCTTACTTAACTGTTTTCAAAAACTTCTTTCTCTGGGTCAAAATTGGTTTGGTAAAGGAGTAACCCTTTATCACACTATCCCGATTATCCCAGCATAAAATAAATTCCTGTCATTTGAGCTACATTAATTTTCTGTCTGCCATTGCTTTCATATTGGATGAGTATCCAAATTGAGTAAGACATTTTTAACTCTTTACCACACAATCCCGACTTTTAACGACCCTGAGAAAGAGACCTTTCGAAAACATTGTGGGAAAAGGAGAAAATGCTGTTTACATTTCTTCTCCATTGAAGACAGAAATCATCTTTTGAGCTACATTTATGATGTTGTCTACAAATGCTTTCAATTTGGTCAAGCCCAAAATTTTGTTGTTTGGTAAAGAGTTCATCTAAGGAAACCCTACTTACATCACTGAAAGTCAGAGCATTTTCACTGACAACTTTCTTGCACATTGTGGATAATGTCCCACCATGGATCTCCAGCCAGTTATCAGTTTTAGGTTTTTCGCGATTGAAATCATCCCGAAGCATCATGGGTAATGGTCGGGATGGAACACAATACTCCCCTTCATACCCGTCATCACACCTACATAAAAAGAAATCCAAACATTTTCTTAAAAAGCTATTGCATGTAGAATGATAACTGTACCTCTGTAAGTTTTGATATCAAAATATTAACAGCATTTACAGTGGACAATCTTATTGTAGCCCAAATGGTAGAATTTGTCTAAGAACAATTAGAAGAAATATAAACGGAAAAGGAGAAAATGCTGGTTTCCCTTGATGTTTTTGTAAGCCTTCTTCCTAAAGGTTGTAAACACAGGAGATTATTTGGTAAAAGGTTAAAGCTATGAGGTTAGACCAACTTTCAGTATATATTACAGTTTATGGAATAGATGGGCACAGTAAGGATGACTGCCGAAAAGGAGTTTATGCTAGTTTATCAATTGGCACTACAAGTGCCTGTTGATATATTACATGCTATGACACCACATCCAAAGCTGATAAAAAACAAAAAGTAGTGACAGTAGTGTAGAAGTAGAGTATCTGCCTCTCACATCAATTGTTCGAATCCTATGATGAGTGGGGTCAACCTCTGGAACTACACACATCAAATGCAAAAATTTTACCAAACAACAAAATTTTAGACTTCTTCAAATTGAAAGCATTTGCAGACAGTGAGATTAGATTTTTTGTTTTCATACCTCAATGAAAACTAAAAAATATTCTGTTCATTTCTTAAATGACCCTTAGGAAAGAGCCTTTTAAAGAAAAATCACAGGAAAAGGTGAATGTGCAGGTAGTCAGTATTTGTTCCTTTTCCCAGAATATTTGCTACCCTATCAGAGACAAGTCTGAAATTGTCGCCTGCAGATGCTTTCAATTTTGAAGAGTCTAAAATTTATTGTTTTGGAATGGTTGTAATATATGTTTGCATGCATAGATAGGAGGTTATTAACCCTTATTTTACTAAATACAAAAAAAAATGAATTTTTCAAGCCAATAGTAAACCCCAAATTTTCCTATAACAAAGATATTTTTGAGGGGAAAGATATCTCCTTATCGGACAGCGTAGATCCAAGATCAGACTGCACATTTCATGCAGTCCGATCTTGATCTACGCTGTCGACACAAGATCAGTGAGTCGCTCTTAGCAGCTTAAGTGTTAACAGTATTCAGTGGTTATCAACATAGCATTGGATCTTGAAGAACATAATACAAGAATTAGATTCTAGAGAACCTTTTCTGTTTTACATCTGTTTGCCAAAACATTTTATCAACCATTCCTATCCCTTTACCATGCAATCACAAATGGTAACAACCCTAAGACAGAAGTTTTTTGAAATTTTGAAAACATTGTGGGAAAAAGAGAAAATGCTTGTAACAAGCATTCTTTCCTTTTCCCACAATGTTTTATATCTTGTCAGAGAATTTCAGCTCATTTGTAAGGATTTTAACTCTTTACCAAACAACAAAATTTTAGACTGGTCCAAATTGAAAGCATTTGCAGACGACAATTCAAATGTGGCTCAAATAATGGAATTTGTCTTTGATCTGGTAGAAAACATTGTGGGAAAAGGAGAAAATGCTGTTTACCAGCATTTTCTCCTTTTCCCCTAATGTTTTTAAAAGCCTTCATTCTCAGGATCGTTAAAACTTGGGATTGTGTGGTAAAGGGTTGAATTTGTTGTCTGCTTTAAATTTGGAAGATTCTAAAACTTGCTGTGTTGGACAGGGCGAGACAGCTTTGATCATAGTCCAACAGTCTCAATAAGCAATTTCATATTGTCCACTGATCAAGATAAACAACAGTTTGATACATTCTTACTGGTAAAAACATGATTATTCACTATGAGCAATTTCTTATTGTGGCACCATGTTTTCACACATAGTCTGCTGCAAGAGAACAAAAGATTGCCTAAAGGTGACATGCTGCATTGATATCAGCTTTACAAAAGTTCCTTGGTTACGGTAACCATGTCCTGAACACAATCACAGACTTTCATCCTCCAAGATACATATTGTCTAAGGTCCAAGAACTGTTACAAGGTGTCTTCTTGCCCTGCTTCCATATACATGAACCAGCATTTTCATGTTTTAATGCTTTACCACACAATCCCAAGTTTTAATGACCCCAAGGAAAAGCCTTTTGAAAATATTGTGAGAAAAGGAGAAAATGCTGGTAACCAACATTTTCTCCTTTTCTCACAATGTTTTCTACCCTTCTCAACACAAGTTTCGAATTTTGAGTCACATGGATTTTGTCGTCTGCATAATGCTTTGAATTTGGACTAGTCAAGAATTTTGTTGTTTGGTGAAGAATTAAAAGTTTCCCCTCCCAAATGTAAAAACTTTGTGTGAGAGAAGTAAAGGGTTGCTATGGTAAAACTTACACACAAGTTCCTTGGTTACAGTAACCATGTCCTGAACACAACCATGGACACCCATCACCCAGATACACATTGTCCAGGGCCCAAACATTGTTACTGGGTGTCTTACTATGTTGCTTCCATCTAAATCTGGTTGCTGGAGACCTAAAAATAAACAATTTTTACATGTAAAACTTGTATTAACTTTTTACCAAATGACAAAATTTTGGACTATACAAATTGGAAAGCATTTCCAGATGACTAATTAAAAATAACTTAAACGATGATTTCTGTCTTTGACAGAGTAGAAAATGCTACTGACCAGCATTTTCTCTTCTTCCCACAATATTTTCAAAAGCCTTCTTCTTCAGGTTCGTCAAAACTTGAGATTGTCTGGTAAAGATTTAATCAAATTTGATAACAAGAGTTCATCATCAAATGACTTTATACTGTTACCGTACAAATACACACAACTTTTTAACCAACTTTGGAAAACATTGTGGGAAAGGGGGAAATTCCTTGTTAGAATGTTACTGTTGTTGTTGAAAACAATTTACTTTTCAGCCATGCTCTGTGAAAAGGGGGCTTGATGCAAAGGCAAAAAGTATAAACTCAGGTCAGCCTGCACAGGCTGACCTGGGTGAAACTTTCTGCTCTTGGTAAATTTTCTGTATGTCAAAGGACAAGTGTGTCTCATGATTCAGTAGGTTGTAATACAAAACGGATTTTATGGATCTATAATACTTTGATGACTTGCTTAGCATCATGCATTGTGGAGATGAATTAAGCCCCCTTTTCACAGAGCATGTCTCATTTGTATTCCTCTCCTTCACGTGTTTGTTTTTCCTAGACAAAGAGACAACTTACACAGCACCAGGAGGTAGATATAGAGACACTCTAGTCCAGTTTTGGTGTTGATCTGACATATAGTCACTCTCTAGATGGTACCCTCCACACTCAAAGTTAGGTGGGGCACATTTCTGTACAACAGGAGACCAGTGTTTCCCCATATCATTGGAATATTCTAACATAACTCCATACAGGGTATCATAGAGTGAGTCGCAGCCCATAGCAATGTCAAACTGCAAGAAGGTTGAGGGTGTCACATGGTAGTCCCATGTTTCAGCGTATCTTGTCCCTACAATAACCATTAAAATTGTCCAAACAAGTCTTGCAACACTAAAGGCAACAGAAGCATTCTTTATAACCGATCACAGAGATTTACAAATGTTATTGTGGATAAGGAGCAATTACTTGTAAGAAGCAATAGCTCCTTCAACAACAAATTACAGATTTTCTGTACAGGTGAACAAACAGTAATTTCTTTTTCTTTAAATGTTTTTGAGTGTGTGTGTTTAATTTTCAATACCCTTTGGCAGGTCATAACATACCGGTAGCCTCTTGTGTAGTGGTTGGTACAAACAGTTGAACAGTCCAAGATGGTGATTTAACTCTTTCACTACTAATGACAACTTAACTACCTTTTGCGGACAGCGTAGATCAAGATTAGACTGCACAGAATGTGCAGTCTGATCTTGATCTATGCTGTCAGCTGCTCTATTTTTAAACTATGATGAATGTCGTTTTAAATGGCAGTGGAAATCTATTTTTAGAGCGCGGAAAAAACATGTAATTTCTGGAGTTAGTAGTGAAAAAGTTAAGGTTTGCATTTGAGGGCATTTTACATGTATACATCAAAATATGATTTGTGGTCAGAGACACCTTGGAATTTACTTACTACAGGTCATTTATATAGAAAATTTGTAGGTGGAAACTTCATGTGGTTGTTTACAGCAGGGGCACATTTATTGCAAGTGGTTGTCCAGGCAGGTTTCACTGTAAATACTATGTATAATTATTCTTCCAGTTTGAGACAGAATATCTGTTTTGTTTTTTGAAAACATGGCTTAATTCCTGACAAGGAAATACACATGAGCAAAAGCAACAATGAAAGTATTAGACAATTGCCAAGTTCACATTCAGCATGTAAATAAATTCTTAGACATTGTAACAGGCCTATTCAAAAATCAATTTTGACTGGTAATAACAGTCCTCGTCTATTTCCCGAGAATTTTTGAAATTTCAAGCTAACACAATTTCTGAGTGGCTAAAACAAATGGCTTAGCCATTCTGATATTGAGTTACTTTCGAAATCTAGCGAAAGACTGAGAATGCTATGTAAAGTGGTTGGTGAATACAGGCCCATATTTATGTACATCACCTCCATTCCTACTAAACTCCAAAGCATTTCCCCTGGAGTTGCAGGCTATCCTAGGTACTGCACTTTGCGTTTGAAACCATGTGAACATATCTGGCATCATGCCAGTAAAGTCGTCCTGGAAGCCATTCAGGTTTGTGTCATTAACCCCAATAGTTACACTGTCTAGTCCCCATTCTGCTCGCTTTACACCTGTAGAAAAACAAAATGAGTCATGCTCTGTAAAAGGGGGGCTTAATGCATCTTCTTGATGCATGAAACCAAGCAAGCCATCACACAATTATGAATCCAAAATAGCCACTTATTTTAGACAACCTACTGAATCATGAGGTAGAATGGTCCTTTAACATGTAAAAAAACTGACCAATAGCGAAAAGTATCAGTCCAGGTCAGCCTGCGCCAACTGCGCAGGCTGACCTAGGTCGATACTTTTGGCAGGGGCATTAAGCCCCCTTCTCACAGAGCATGATTCATATATAACTCCGATTACAGATATGACTTTCCATTCCTTTGAAAAAGGCTGCTTTCTTAAAACATTTTGTGAAAAGGAGAAATCACTCATAAAAAGCAATTTCTCTTTTCCCCACCATGTAGTCCAATGAGTAAACAGAAGAAACTTTCTATCTGTTTTTTGCCTTTCAGTGTCTCGCAGAAGTTTTGACAACAAATAATCTTATAAATGAATGGTCACTGCTCTACCAAAAAGTCTCATGTATTTTTACAACTCTTTAGAAGAAAGCTTTTGAAAACATTGTGAGAAAGAAGAAAATGCTGATATACAAACCAAAAACAAACAAACAAACAAACCTCCATATCCCAATGGCTGCCACCATCTAAACACAGTCCTCTCTGTTTTAGCACCTGCTGGGAGTTCCATCACAACCCTTTCTTTAGTACCGTTATACATGATTGGTTCTATGAGTTTGAGTGGATGCCATGTGATCTCGTTATCTGTAGAATAGTCCACGATAATTCCTTCATTTGGAGAGTTGGGCTGGGTACATCGATACTTGTTACTTGTACTGCCAATCTGTATTACAAACTCCAACATTCTGTATACGAAAAGTTACAGTTAGAGATAATTTCACGCAAACTTGTTTTACACAAAACAGTAACTTTATTAGCCCTTTACCCAATAATTCCCACGTTTTTGCATTCCAATGATGAATAAAATGATGGGGGAAAAGGGTAAAATGCTGGCAACTAGCATTTTCTTATTTTCCCATAATGTTTTCTATCCTATCTAACACTGTTGTCTGCCAGTACTTTCAATTTGGACAAGTCTAATTTAGACTACAAAAATCATGGAAAAGCAATTGCAGACCAAAAAATGGAATAAGAGTTTCTATCAGTGACATTAGCATTAAATTGTTTGTTTTCATTATGTTCATTTATGCACACGTCTTGATGTAAGAGTTTAAATAGGCAATTATAAATTGGCATGCACCTATATGCAGATCTATTCATAAAACTCAAAAGATATATTACTTTTCCAATGAATATGAAAAATTTCTTGTAATTTCTATGTGTAGGGATAGAATACCCTAAATAAAATATAATTACTTTGCACATAATTTAAATCTACACAAGTCTTCACATAGCCAGAGACTGATTCAAAATCTAGATATATGAAACCCAGGAATCAGACCACCCACAAAAAAGACTAACTTTTTTAAAGTACCACATACGGTCTGAAGAGAGGGGTTTCACTGTACATTGTACATGAATGTGAGTAAAATTATTGTAGCAAAAGAAGGATTTCATTGTTAGGAACAATTTGCTCTTTTGCAACTGTAATTTCAAAAGTATTTTCCTAAAAGAAAAATATTTATCTTATGCAGATAGAAAGGTTTTTTATCCTAATAAGCTCCTAGTAAGCCTTACTGTCTTATGAAAACTCTACTAATTATGTAAATAACAAACCTTAAGTATTTAGTATTCAATGGTACAGTGACAGCTTCACGCGATCCTTCCCCATCAAAGAAGAGAGCATTTCCTGTATCAACTGTGCCACACCCCAATCCAAGATGGCCACCTAGAATACGCCTCCAGAGATGTGAGGGCCGATGGTATTGTTCAAATCTATCTACCATACCATAGGGGGTGGGATCATCTGATTGACAATTAATGTCTGAAAAATAAGCATAGGGAAATATAAACTTAGCCTTTACTTTGATTGTCCAAAAGCATCATAAAGACAGATAAAAGGTTTGCAATTCCCGAGTCGTAACTCGTATTTTGTAGAGCCACATACGGTGACATTATAAAAATATGTGCTATGCAGAGCAGCCAATATATCCCAAATAGGTCCTGTCAGAAATTCTAGGGCATGTAACTTTAACATAGTTTAACTGTTAATTACACAGTAAAATTAAATATATCCCATATAGGTCCTGTCAGAAATTCTAGGGCATGTAACTTTAATATAGTTTAACAGTTAATTGCACAGTAAAATTAAAGACTTGTCCAAACTGACAGCATTTGCAGACTAAAACTTCAATGTTGCTCAAAAGAGAACTTCTTATAAATGGTATTAAAAAGAATCATAGGAAAATGATAAAATGCTTGAGAATGGAGAAAATGATGGTTACCAGTTTTTTTTATCTTTTTGCATAATTTTTTCAAAAGCCTCATCCTTTGAAGTTGTTAAAAGTTAGGATAGTTAGATATACAGCTAACTGACATTGATTTAAAAAAAAATGTGAAAATGCTAGATGCACTTTGTGTGATACACATACATCACAGAAAGTTACAAAAAATTCAGATGAAACCTGTAGAAAATATACCGGCATAAAACAAGAGCATGCAAATGCTCCACTGCAATTGCTTTTAGAAATAGATTGATTTTTAGTGAAATTTTAGGTAAAAGGGGAATAACTGTGTCAAAAACATTTTGACTGTTACCTGCAATACTGGTATGGGTTCCCTTTTTGCTAGCTAACAACTAGTTGGAGTGTGAACTACCTATCTTCAGTAACGACAGAGATATTATTAAACTTCAAAGTTTTTGCAACAACAACAAAGAGATGACAACAGGGCTATGAAAATACCTAAAAAGTCTTCAAAAACAGCAGAGCATAAAATGTTGCAAATTTGGTGGAAAGGCAGACAACCAGAGTAATACCAGGGTAATACCATAATACATGTACAACATGTACCTTTCAGATGTATTCAAAAAGCATTTTTCTTTTATCACAAGAGGGAGACATAGCATAATAATTGTAAGAATATACAGTTCAAAGCACTTCTTTTCAACTTCAAATTTTCATTAAAAAAAAAAATCACCATCCAGGTCTCCATCACATGAACATGTCCCACTGTTACAAACACCATTTCTGTGGCAACTGTAGTTACAAGGTGGTCCTATATAAATATCATCTAGTGCAAAGTTATATGGGTATCCTCCAGGCTGCCACCATCTTAGATGCAAAGGGCTGATATTAAAAAAAAAAAAAAAAAAAAAAAGGATAAGAAACCAAAAGAAATGTAATTGTCACTGTTACATATTTCAAAAGACACTGTGGAGAAAAATTTAACAATATAGCTAACAGCAAGATTACCAACAATTCCGAGTTTTTACAACCTTAAGGAAGACGCCTTTTGAGAACTTTGTGCGAATTGTGGTAACCAGCATTTTCTCCTTATCCAACAATGTTTTCTATCCTTTCAGAGACAAATACCAATGGTTGAGTGACCCTTACTTTGTTGTCTACAGCTTTCTTCAATTTGGACAAGTCTAAAATTTTCCTGTCTGGTAAAGGATGAAACACCAACACTGGAAATCGTAAGAAGCACATTTTGTAGTATCTATAATTTACGCTCTGACTGTGACAGATTATAACCTAAACAAGTCATAGTCATACCTTTTTTCAAATTTTGCATGCAGCATGCTTGACTACAGAGAATAGTAGTTTACTGTTTTGCAAGCTCCTCTGTGACTGGAATCACAACAAGCTCCCAGTGACCATGACTTCCTGTATGATAGACACTTCCTTCTCTGTAGTTCCCATCACAATCCATTTCCTGGTAGCATGCTTGCTGAACAAGCTGGAAACCATGCCCACCTTTTGGCCAATATTGTAACATGACTGGATGATTCCATCGGAATTGATTGCTACAACCAACATTGATCTGGAAAAAAAACAAGAACACAGCATGTTGGTGACAATGTTTGGCTGCATTTGCCTCTAGTGAAAATTTTAAGTTAAAAAGGGGACATAACATTGCCAAAAATACTTGATGGTTACCAGCCCTTGTTGTGTGGGTTCCCCTTTTGATGGTTAACACCTAGTCCAAGTTTAGAGTAAATATCTTCAGTAACGATAGAGATATTACCAAAAGTTTTTTCACAACACAGAGGACGACAATGACGACACCAGGGCTGTAACAATACCTTGATGTTTTCCTCAAAAACAGCCATGCCAAAATTATCCATTTTTTGCTGTATAAATAGGAAATCTTGTCATGAAGATGTGTCAGTCTATACTTGGTTGTTCTATCAACTCTTTGCAAAACAATCCAGAGTATGTAGGTGAAGAAGCATACTAAAAGGAGAAAATGCTGGTAACCAGTTATATGTGTTTGTTTCACACTGAGACAGCAAGTTAACTTTTTATCACACAATAAAAATCAGACCAGTCCATTTGGAAAGCTTCTCCACAGATCAAATTAAATTTGACTCATTATGAACCTTGTCTGTGAAAGGGTGGAAAACATGTGAAAGGGAGAAAATGCTTGTTACCAGCATTTTCTCCTTTTCCCATAATGTTTTCAAAAGCCTTCTCTGTTAGGGTTATGTCATTAAAACTCAGCATGGCTTAATGTTACACACGTATGAAGAACCCATCTGATATTAATTTGTTACCTCCTAAAAATAATACTTGCAACAAACAACTCAAAAAATATTCCGGTAAAATATTGTCAGTCAAAATGAACTTTACTTTAAATACATGTTTTTGTCCCCTTATGTTTGTGTTGGGTTTAACACTGCTTTCAACATTATTTTAGCTTTATTGCAGTGGCCAGTGCACATATCCATGTTTTCATGGTTTTTCTTTTACCAGTACTTCTTTCCACAGTATTTTACCCTGTCAACATTGGTTCATTTGTACAATTTTTGGCTTTGTTGTCTGAAGACGTCTTCAATTTGGAAGAGTCTAAATCTTGTCATTTTGGACAAGTTAAACAAAACCTAACAGAGTATTACAATCTGGCACATTTTTTTTTTTGAAACTATCCGTAGACTAAAGTGAACAGTTTAAGAATAATACAATAAACAAATTACCCGAAATTGTATAACATCTCCTGGTGACAGGTTCAAGTCTTTGGTAACCACACTTTTATCAGCTTCCTGGTTACCAAGGATCAACACAGGGTTTCTGGAGTTACAGTATTTACCAATGACAGCTCCGGCTGTGGACAGCCACTGTTTGGAGTCTAGAGGATCCACTGAACCCTGCAAGTATAAAAGACTATCAATTTGTAAAACAATAATACATTCTCAACCTTTTAAATCTGTACCACACAATCTAAAACTACACAAACCTCAGCAAAAAGCTTTTGAAAACACTGTGGGTAAAGGAGAAAATGCTGGACACCAGCATTTTCTCCTTTTCCCACAATATTTTCTACCCTTTCAGTGACAGATACACAGGTGTTCATTTTGTGACAGACTTTGCCATCTATATAATGTAATATATCAGACTTATTCTTATAAATTACATTATATAGATGGTGAAGTTCGTCACAAAACGAACGCATGTGGACAAATATCATCATTTGAGCCAAGTCTAATTTGTGGTCTGCAAACAAGTCTAAAATTTTTGTCTCCTAGCAAAGAGTTACTTGTTGTTGATATGTAATACATCATCGTATGTTGAGTTTCATTTAGAAGAGAGTATATATTAAGTTCTATTCATACTTCTGTGTCTTTAATGCATTACTTCCTGAGACAACTATTTTCATCTTAACACCTGACAATTTTTCAAATTACTTGTCAAATTACTACATAGTTTTAACATGTATTTAAACTGTGCTCTGGCAAAATAGGGTTTAATGCATCATTGCAATGCATTATAGCAAGCATATCATCACATAGTTACGGATCCTTAAAAATCCATTTTGTCAAAAAACCAACTGAATCTGGGCATAGAAACTTCATTAATCATGTAAAATTTTACCCATAATAAACTCTTTCAACCCAGGCCAGCCTGCGCAGTCTGGCAGGTTGATACTTTTTGAAGATACACTAATGCTTTACCACACAATCCAGACTTTTAACAACCCCTGATAAAAGAAGACTTTTGAAAATATTATTGGAAAAGGAGAAAATGCTGGTATCAAAAAATTCTGTATTCAATGAGCCTGAAGTAGAGAGGTTCTAATAATATTGTGGAGAAAGGAGAAAATGCTTGTTACCATTGAAGGCAAATGATCATTTGAACAATGTTTTATTGGTCATCTGCGATGTGCTTTAAAAGCGGAAGGTTCTACAGTTGTCCAATCTGGTAAATAAAAATACAGATGGTTGTATAGTACACATAATTGCTAACACAGGTTCACTTGCAGAACTTCATCATCAACTTACATCAAAGTTGTCCTCCAGTTTTTGCAGGTTTTCAAACTGACCCAACCTGATTTCATCCACAGCCCAATGGTCATGACCTTTGCCATCATGTTGGGGCTGCCACCAGTGAAAGCGGGTATTGGGGGTCTTGGCTTCATCGGGTAGGTCCTTTGAAACTAGCCTACATATCATATAACCATAAAGATAGTATATGTTTTAAAAATATACATGTCATATTTGTCCAGATCACTTACAAAACAATCTCATTTTTTCACTATCTTGAGGCTTTTGAAATCATTGCAGGTAAAGCAGAAAATGTAGGTTACCACCATTTTCACCTTTTCCCACAATATTTTTTACCCTATCTAAGACATATCCAAATATTCAGCCTATATTTGTTGTCTGCCAATGCTTTCAGTTTGGACAAGTCTAATATTTAAATATACTAAATAATCCTGTGTTTGAAATTTTTTGCAGATGACAAAATTTTAGACTTGTCCAAATTGAAGGAATTTTGTAGACAACAATTCAAAATTCAGTGTCAGTCAAATTACAAGAATTTTCTAAGAAAGGGTAGGTAGGATAGGTTGGAAGGATAGAAACCATTGTGGAAATAGGAGAAAATACTGATTACCAGCATTTTCTCCATTTTCCACTATGTTTTCAAAGTCCTTCTTTCTCAGGATTGTTAAAAGTGGGGATTGTTTAGTAAAGGGTTAAAACACTGGATCATTTGTAAAGGGTTAATCCTTTACCAGATAACAAAAATTTAGACTTGTCTCTGTTGAAAGCATTAATTTTGCAGATGACAAATCAACAGGCATTTCCTTCTGTTCCAACAATGTTTTCTAAAGCCATCTCAAGTCAAGGTCTTTAAAAATCAGGATCGTGTGGTAAAGGGTCAAACTATACATCTGTCTTACCTGGCTTGACCATACTCAGAATTGACCAATTCCTCCAGCAGGTGCCAGGTGATTCCACCATCATTGGAATACTGCAGAATGACCCCTTCAGACCTTTTCTCAGCCCCATTACAATCTTTATCTGACCCTCCAATCTTCAGGTTAAACTGGAGATAGTCCGCTTTCCTAGTGTCCATGTCCTTAGTCACCAATTGTCTTTCACCGTCCTGGTTACAGAAACAAAATGATTATAGTATTAAGACCGTCCATCAACCCCTTCCAGACAAGAAAATCTTAACCCTTTGCCAAACAATGCCAGGTTATAACTCTCTCATTGCCAATTATATAAACTCTACCTGAAAATACTATCCAATCACTCTTAGAAAGATTTCTACTAGGCTTGACTAAACAAGTAGGTGGTAAAGATCAAAGATCAGACTGCACATTTTGTGCAGTCTGATCTTTATGCCATCTGCAATGGTTCCTATTTTCGCCTATGGTGTGGAAATGACCCCCCCCCACAGAGAAAGACGGCTTTTTGAAAACATTGTGGGAAAAAGAAAAAAAAAAAAAAAAAAACAGTCTAAAATTAGAGTTAATCCCTCATTAATGTTAATCATCTATGTATTTGGAAAGCACTGGCATATGCAAAATCAAATGCCACTCAAATGATGGGATATGTCTTTAAAAAGATGGAAAACATTATTGGAAAAGGAAAAAATGCTGGTTACATTTTCTCCTTTTTCCCACAATGTTTTCAAGAGCCTTATTTTTCTGGGTCATAAAATCAGAGAAGTGTCTGTAAGAGGTTTCCCTTTTTTATCTTTTGAAAAAAATGAGCAGCAACAATTTCGAAAGCATTCTTGTAAAATAGAGAAAATGAACATAAATTTAACTTTAACCCTAAAACATTGGTTGTGTTTGCAGCCAGAGTAGATCAAGATCAGACTGCACAAAATGTAGTCTGATCTTTGATCTACACTGTCCACTTTGCTGAGACATTCTGGAAAAGAGTTACCTTAAAATTGCAATAGTATTGGCCTTATTTCTAGATTGAAAATGTCCGCAGGCTTCATTTGGCGCTATAATGATCAAAACATTGATACATGGGCTGCCAAGTGGAAACATGTAGATTACTATTCCCATTTTGTTTTTTAAACATAGACAAAGTTATACTGAGAGCCCACAGAATTTGTCACCAGAAACAGAATAAAGTCTTTCTTCCCTGACCAAATTTAACTCTTTACCAAACAACAAAATTTTAAACAGGTCCAAATGAAAAGCATTTGCATGTGACAAAATAAATAGGACTGATTATGAAAATCTATTTTAGGAAGGGTAGAAAACATTGTGGGAAAAGGAGAAAATGCTGGTTACCAGCATTTTCTTCTTTTCCCACAATGTTTTCAAAAGGCTTCCTTCTGGGGTCATTGAAAGTCGGGATTGTGTGGTAAAGAGTTAAACCAGCTATCTTGCAAATATAACTATTTACTCACATGCCTCCTGCATTTAGACAACCTTTTAACTCCTTACCAAACAACAAAATTTCGGACTCATCAAAATTGTAAGCAACCGCAGATGGTAAGTTAAATGTGTCTGATAAAGTGAAATTCACTTTAGATAAAGTTGGCAACATTGTGGAAAAAGGAGAAAATAGAGGTTACCACCATTTTCTTCTTTTCGCACAATGTTTTCAAAGCCTTCTTATTCAGCATTGTTACAACTTGTGATTGTTTGACAAAAGGATTGTACATTATGAGAAAAAAGCCAGTCACTTGTTCCCAACTATAACTGCTCCTTTTCCCATATGTTTTCTATGATTCTATTATAACTGAAAAGAAACACTGTGCGAAAGGGAGAAAATGCTGGTAACCAGCATTTCCTCCTTTTCCAACAATGTTTGATAACATTTCATTAAACAAGAGGGCCATGATGGCCCTGTATCGCTCCACTGGCTTATAAATATAAACCATAAAGAGAAGTCTTCACTATATAAGCCCTTATAAAACTTTGACCCCAGGGCTACAGCCGGACTAAATGGGGAATATGTGTATTAGAAGAATAACATGCCAAATTTGGGAGTTCTTGGCCTTATGGCTAGTAAAATAACGGTTTCTGAAGTTTTTACTCCATAAACCCACGTAAAACTTGTGACCCCTGGTGCAGGGCCAAACTTGATCCTAGGGCTGTAACTTGGGCCCTCTTTGTAGTTGTCCACTTGATAATGCTGTAATTATGCAAAAATATGGCTACGTACTCCAAGATTTAAAAGTTTTCTCTATATAAGCCCATGTAAATCTTGTGAACCTGCCCCCCCCCCACCCCCCCAGCATGAGGCCAAATTAACCCCAGGACTGTCATTTGGGCACTTTTTGTAGACCCCCACTAGATCAAGCTAAATGCAAAATTTGGTAGCTCTAGGCCTTATGGCTAGGTACAGGAAGATTTTTAAAGTTTTCTCTATATAAGCCTATGTAAAACTTGTGACCCGTGGGGCAGAGCCAATTTTAATTTGAAGAAACATGATAGAGGTCTACTACATAAAGCTACATGCCAAATTTGGTAGCCCTATGCCTTATGGTTTCAGACAAGAAGATTTTTAAAGATTTCCAATATTTTTCAGTTTTGTTGCCATGGCAACCAGAGTTTTTGAAGGAATCAAATTCTTTCACGAAATTCTAAAGAGGACCATGGCAAGATCATTTCTGTGAAGTTTCATGAAAATTGGATGGGTAGTTTCAGAGAAGAAGATGTTTGAAGTAAAAGTTAACGGACGAACGGACGGACGCACGACGGACATGGGGCCATGACATAAGCCCGCTGGCCTTCGGCCAGTGGAGCTAAAAATCAGAGTACTGGAACAATATTTGATATGTTGTCTGCAAATTCTTTTATTTGACTGGGTCTAAAATTTTTGTTGTCTGGCATAAAGTTGACCCTTTCCCAAAACAATTCTGTTTTAACCCTTTACTACACAATCCCGACTTTTAACAACCCTAAGAAAGAGGCCTTTTGAAAACATTGTGGGAAAATGAGAAAATGCTGGTAACCAGCATTTTCTCCTTTTCCCACAATATTTTCTACCCTTCCCATAACAAATTTCAATTTTTCAGTCACATTTATTTTGTCGTCTGCAACTGCTTTCATTCTGGACCAGTCTTAAATTTTTTCGTTTGGTAAAGCATTAACAGCCCTGAAGAAGACAGTTTTTAAATATTATTGTGGGAAAAGGACAAAATGTAGGTTCCCAGCATTTTCTCCTTTCCCCACAATATTTCCTACCTTTCAAAGACATATGTCATGAACTGAACCACATATAATTTGTCGTCTGCAAAAGCTTTCAATTTGGACAAGTCTAAAATTGTGTCTTTTGGTAAAGAGTTAAACTGCCTGTAAGCATTTACTAGAAGCCAAACTGTGACCATATCTTACATCAAAGAAGTATAAAGATTCATCAGAGTGTATGTTTCCACAGCCTCGATTGTTGCTCACAACTTTTCCACCAAGAATGTGCAGGAAATCTGAGTCTGGTTCATAGCGCATTCCAAAGTCAGCCTGCATCTGGTCATTAAGATGTGTTGCTGGGTGACATGACTCTCCCTCAAATCCTTCATCGCAACTATAGGAACAAGAAACTCTAATCTAAAGTCTTTCATCTCAACTACAGGCACAAATTTCAAAATAAAATCCGAAAACAATTATTTGATGTTTGTATGGTGTTTAACTCTTTACCAGACAACAAAATTATAGCCTTGTCCAAATTGAAAGCATTTGCAGACGACAATTTCAATGAGGCTCAGATGGTGCAATTTTTCTTTGATCAGGTAGAAAACATTGTGGGAAAAGGAGAAAATGCTGGTTACCAGCATTTTCTCCTTTTCCCACAATGTTTTCAAAACACTTCTTCTCCAGGGGCGTCAAAAGGCGGCATCGTGCGGTAAATGGTTAACCCTTTACCACACAATCCCGACTTTCAATGACCCTGAGGAAGAATCCTTTTGAAAACATTGTGGGAAAAAGAGAATTTGCTGATAACCAGCCATTTCTCCTTTTCCCACAATGTTTTCTACTCTTCCAACAACAAATTTCAATTTTTGGGTCACATTTATTTTGTTGTCTGCAAAAGCTTTCAATTTGGACTAGTCTAAAATTTTGTTGTTTGGCAAAGTGTTAACTCTTTACCAGAGAAAAAGCCTTTTGAAAACATTGTGGGAAAAGGAGAAAATGCTGGTAACAAGCATTTTCTCCTTTTCTCACAATGTTTTCTAACTTTCCCAAAACAAATTTCAGTTTTTGAATCTCACTTATTTTGTCGTCTGCAAATGCTTCCAATTTGGACTAGTCTAAAAATTTGTCGTTTGATAAAGAGTTACAGGCAATGTATAATCCACTACTGTAACATTACTATTTTGTCCGGTATAAAAACCCAATTTAGAACTGTTTACCAAACAATCCCAAATAAGTTTTAACAACTCTGGGTAAGGAGGCCTTTGAAAACATTATGGGAAAAGGAAAAAATGCTGATACCCAGCACTTTCTCTTTTTCCCACAATATTTTAACCCTTTCAAAGACAAATCTTATCATTTGAGCCACATTTAATGTGTTGAATGAAAATTCTTTCAACATGGATGAGTCTAATTTTGTCATTTGGTAAAGAATCACACAAAAACAACCAACCCTGGAGGTGTCCCTCACCTACATCTACCCTCCATACACTCGCCATGTCCATGACATAAATCTGGACACTGCTGACCAATATACAGTCTGGCAATTCCCCAGGTGTCTGTGTTGGACCAGTTGGGCTGTCGGAAACGAAATCTTGATGATGGTCCCCTGTAAAAATAGATTCGGGCCTGAATCACCAACAATTTTAAATTGAATTCTAATTCTGACAGATTGTTTTTAAATTTCAAAGAGGCACAAATTCCAATTATCTAAACCAATTAGTTAACCCTTTACCGTACAACGCCCCCTTTTAGTGACCCTGGGAGAGAAGCCCTTTGAAAACATTGTGGGAAAAGGAGAAAATGCCAATAACCAACATTTTCTCCTTTTCTGACAATGTTTTCTGCTCTATCAAAGAAAAGCTGCACCATTTGAGTCATATTGAAATTGTCATCTGCAAATGCTTTCAATTTGGACACGGCTAAAATTTTGTCGTCTGGTAAAGGGTTAAGTCAGTGAGAATGTGGCTACTGTGTATGTCTAGAATAAGACAAAAATGCTACTTAGAATAGCCAGTGAATACCGGCCCATTTTACATTGACCTGTTATCCCAGATATATATTTTTATGAAGGTATCCAAACTTTACATCTTGAGAAAAATTTGTTATACTGAGGTCTTTCTTATCAAGGGCTTCTGATTGAATGTAAAGAAAAAGTGGACCATTTGAAGTTCTAAACAATCGATTACCATGCAATCCCAAGTTTTAACAAAAATGAGGTAGAGGACCTTGGGAAAATTGTTGGAAAAAGAGCAAATGCTGGTAACTGACAATTTCTCCTTTTCCCCAAACATTTCATAGGAAAAAAAAAAAACCATTTGAGCAACACTTAAAATGTCTTCTGCAAAATGCTTTCAGTTTGAAATGGTAAAAAATTTTGGATATCAGAAAAACTGTGCCCCCCCCCCCCAGGACACTCCCCCAACCCCCACCCCCAGAAAACTCCACCCCCCCTCCTTAGGAAAACTGCCCTTGGGACATTTTTTACATTGTGATACTGATGCTGATGTTGTTGATTATTTTTTTAATGCATTTCATTTTATTAATTGGTTTTATTCCACATGAATGCACATTTCTGGAGACAATTAAGAGTCCCTTTGAAAGGTTTAACCTTGTTAAGGTGAAACAATTCCTTTGAAAAGTTTAATCCTATTAAAGCTAATTGATTGCTTTTTGGTATTTACTGTAAAGAATTTTGCGCTTCAAACTGTACTGTGAACATTAAAAAATGTATAGTAAATGTAATGTTTAATGAAGATGATAGTACTAAAAAAGGAAAAAAAAAAAAGATGCATACTTTGCCCAACAGAAAAAAAGATGTGCTGACTTAGAAATAAACGAAAAAAAAAAAGGTAGATGCACCACATCATTCATGGAGAGTGCTTATATTTCCTTGTGTATGTATGTTCCATTTTCTTTAATGTTTCCATTACAGTATTAGAACTAAAACAATAAAATAAGATAATTTGTTAAAAAAAATGACAAAGCGGGGATATCTATGGCAATTTTTATCTTCTTTATAGAACTTGCCATCACCACCTGAGGATGCTTGTAGATGAGCCAAAATTGGGGGGGGGGAGCACTTTTCCTGGAATCAAAATTTTGTTGTCTTATTAACAGTTCATTTACCATGTTGTAGAAGGCAGAGGCACTGTGACCCTTGTCCAATCCCTGTACTGCGTCCAGTCATAGATTGTCCCTTGGTGGATCTCCTCACACTGTTCAGGGGGTAAACAGGGGTCAATCACTAAATTCCAGTGTATTCCATGGTCAGTTGAGTACTCCAGGTAGATTTTATTGTCCAGGTCTTCATATGGTAGACCACATCCCATGACAAGTTCAAACTGCATTATATAGCCAGGTCCAATATGCATGGAGTTAGTTGTCAGTAATCTCACATCACCTTGTACAGGTTCCCCTATAAAGCTGTCAGTACAATAAGCATGTATAATCATGTTACATTATGTATAAGTTATAGATCATATATTTCATTTTTAGGGAATTAAATCGGAGGGAGGCAAAACCGACCAACAATTTAATTCCATAAAAATGAAATATATGATCAATAACTAACTTACAGTTTGCCCTACTTTCTAATTAACTGGCATCAGCCTCTCGGAGAAAAGAGCCATACGAGTCGGACAGGCAACGCCATCGCCACGCCTCTTGTCATCTTTAATTTGGCACTGAACCTGACCTAAGACAACTGTCTGTGGCAGTAAACTCGATCTAGGACACCCAACAACTGTCTGCGTGCTCATATTCACTCAAGCGCTCGATTTAGTCATGGACGCATCATTTGATCTAGTCGACGACGAAGAATTTTACAAAGAATTTATTTTTCCTGGCACAGGCGACGTGTCGCTTACACAATTATGTACAATTAACACACAAGACCTTGTTCCATGTCCCTCTGAAATTGCAAGCTCAGACACTAATGGTAAGTTGCGTTGTTTGGTCTAGATATAAAAATATAACCCTTTGGCTTGATTTCATTGCATTTTGCAACTTTGTATATTAAGTGCAGCCTACAATAAGCATGGTAGATCTAATGCGATTGACCAATAGCTATTGGTAAAATGAGCTGTCCTTATTTTTGCATTTATTTTTGTTGAAGTTACAGAGCTGCAGATAACGCTAGATTTGCACGTACCGAAATCCTTCTTTTAATATTTAAACCCTATGTTGTTGGTATTCTAGAGACAGTTGTTTCGAGTGTCTACAACAGACAGTAATATGAGAGATCTTGTCTAAAAAGGGTACTTGTACTCCTTATGAATTCCTAGAGGAATTTAAAGGTAATTTGTTCGTACATGTTTTTTTTTTAGTTAACTTTTCAGGGTCCCCAAAGTTGCAGTAGTCCCCGCCTCTTTCACGACAGTGCACACATTGTAGTATTTTTTACTGTACAACGACCGGCTAAAATATTGTGGGCGGAGCTTCATGTTTAGCGGGAAATATTTGTATATAGGTCAACCATTTAATAATTAAGTGGTCGCATATTGTGAGATATTGAGTCTGTATGGAATTAAATCCAGCATTTTTGAATGAAATCTGGTCTTTTGATTGGTTTAGAAAGCAGGGCAAACTGTAAATACAATTTCAATTCTTTATTACACATTAACTCTTTACCACACAACAAAATTTTATACCAGTCAAAATTGAAAGCATTTGTAGACAACAATTTCAATGTGGCTCAAATGATGTGATTTTCCTTTGATAGGGTTGAAAACATTGTGGGAAAAGGATAAAATGCTGGTTACCAGCATTTTCTCCTTTTCCCACAATGTTTTCAAAAGGCTTCTTTCTCAGGGTCATTAAAGTTTGCATTGTGTGGTAAAGGGTTAACTAAATAATTTCATGTTTTCATGAGCCTGAGGACGAAGCATCTTGAAAACATTGTGGGAAAAGGAGAAAATACTGATGACCAGCATTTCCTGTTTCTATAATACCAAAGACAGGAAACATCTTGTGAGTTTGAATGAATTTGTTGTCTGCTGATCCTTTCAATATGGACAAGTCCAAAAATTTTGTCTTCTGATAAAAAGTTAACCCTAACCCTTACAGTGCCAAAAAAAAGCCACAGACATTTTCATCCTAGATGCAAGACCCAAACAAGTCCAATTTCATGGTTGCTTTTGTCCAGAAATTCTTAGCAAAGTGGACAGAGTAGGTCAAAGATTTGACAGCATGTTTTGTGCAGTCTGATCTTGATCTACACTGGCCTCAAAGGTATGTACCGGTGTAGTTGAGTAAGGCGCTTTAAGGATAACTCCTCTAACTTATGTGAATGACTCCCACATTGAAAGATAACAAGCTGGTTCGAAAACTAAGAGTTTTTAGTTCTTCTCTGGTGAAATTCCAGAATATATGACACTGTTTAACTCTTTACCACACAACAAAGATGTAGACTAGTCCAAATTGAAAGCATCTGCAGACGACAATAAAGATGTGGTTCAACTTTTGGAATTTCTCTTTGGTATGGTAGAAAACATTGTGGGAAAAGGAGAAAATGCTAGTTACCAGCATTTTCTCCTTTTCCCACCATGTTTTCAAAAGACAGCACCTTACTCATGTCTTCCCCAGGGTCGTTAAAAGTCGGGATTGTGTGGTAAAGGGTTAAATTAACAATTAGTTTAGATTAAACCAGTAAGCTGGCATTCAAACATGCAGTTAGTTTGAACATATCTATTTTACATCAACTGAAAAGAAGTTATTGCAAATGATACTAATCTCTCTTGATTCTGCTTCCAGGAAACTACACCAGTACTCTTGCCGAATGTGTAGGCCAATGAATACTCCCAAACTTAACACATGTTCTGAAGAATCAAAATCAGGACCTTATGGTTGCAAGGCCAATGCTCTACCTCACATCCATGGACACTGCACCATTAGCCATTAAAGTACAAAGTTAATAAAATGGACTTTCTTAACTCTTTACCAAACATTACAAGTTTAAGCTTGGCTAAATCTTAAGCATTAAATTTTGCACATGGCAAAATGAATGTGACTGAAAACAATTTTTGGGTGGGTGAAAAACATTATGAGAAAAGGAGAAAACAATGATTACCAGCATTTTCTCCTTTTTTCACAATGTTTTCAAAAGGTTTTTTACTGAGAGTCGTTAAACTCAGGATTGTGTGGTAAAGGGTCCATTATTCAAACAGACAAAAACAGTGCGGTTGTTACCTGACACTTTTCATTTTACGGCAGTAACTGTCCGAGAGTTCACCATGAGCTACCTTTAGCTCCTCTCCAACATTGACCAGATTGGACATGTGGACATGTAAAGTGTTAAACAAATGGTCATTTAAACTCAGGTCATCTATTGCCCAAACATCTCGCCCACGCCCGGAATGCTCTGGCTGCCACCAGCGGAACTTACAGCCAGTATCTTGGGCAGCCTCAGGTAACATTACTGAATCAGATCTGAAATGAACAATTACAGGTTTAATCCTTCATCTATCCTAGGGACAGAAGGCTTTGGAAAACAATGTTGGAAAAAGGAGAAAATGCTGGTAATGCAAAAGACTATTTGTACTTTTTTAGATGGGCAACAGTGGGGCTTGAACCCACACCCTCAAAAGTCCCAAGATTTGCCTCTTACAAGACTCAAGGCATACCACTTGAGCTATTCAGGCCGACGTCACTGGGTAAGACAACCTGATTCCTTTATACTCCCTCTCACTTAGGTTGGTTGGGTTTATCAAATTAGCATAATTATTGCAATTTAAAATTCTAGGCAAAAATATGCATACCCCATCCTTCAAACTTTAACCCTGCTAAGCCTGACTCACTGACCTTCTGCGAACATTGTAGATCAAGATCATACTGCACAGAATGTGCAGTCTGATCTTGGGTCTACAATGTCTGATAAGGAGATACTTTTCTCCAAAAAATAAGTTGAAAATGGCATTATTGTGGGTTTTATTATCGACCTGAAAGTTTCATTTAACTTATTTTGCAGGATAAGGGTTAATCTAGGTTGTCATCTAAAATTACAAATATCTAAGGCAGAGAATAGACAAGCAATGTTTAACTTGCCTATGAAAGAAGTTGGTAATGAGGAAGAAGTTTCAGTAATAATACTGTTAATCAGTTGTATTAACTTTTTACCAAACAACAATATTTTAGACTCTTCCATATTGACAGCAAGCACAAATGAAAAATCAGATGCGATTCAAACAAATAGATTTGTCTTTAAAAGAGTAGGAAAACGCTTCAGGAAAGGAGAAAATGCTGATTACCAGCATTCTATCCTTTTCTTGTGTGTTTTCAAAATAAAACTCATGATTAGGGTGGTAAGGGGTTATCATCTTTTCGTATTTTTTAGTGTTTTTCGTAACAGAACAACTTTCAATATAGAGGCAGTGCTATCTTCAAAAACAAGCACATTTGTATGGCATCTAAAAGATGTCATGACATCAACATTTTTGCTACAATTTATCATAAAATAAAACTTACCTATAGGCTCTCTCCAGTGATACATAAGACTTGTCTAGATTTTAAGCAGGAAAGAGATTTAATTTACAGTAAAACCATGACAGATATTATGAATCAACCTGTACTTACTTTGGACTTCTATAGTCATGAATGTTGAACACTTTCAACAAATGCCAGGATACCCCTCCATCACATGTGTAGTCCAGTATGACAAGTTCCTTTGTTTCACCAGGGGCTGGGCAGTCAGACACTGGAGAATAACTCCCCACTCTAATGTTAAACTGTAAATACCTGGAACAAGGTTAAATTACTACCTACAACAGCTTTTTCCTTCTTGCAGAAGCCCATTTTTGAAAACCCTGTTGTAAAAGGAGAAACATGTTGAAAGCAGTTTCTTCCTAAAGCCACATTGCTAGTACAAATATTCATGAATCAAACATAAACTTGTTTTTGGGCTTAACCTTTTATCACACAATCCCAAGTTTAAACGACCCTGAGAAACATTGCTTTTGAAAACACCGTGGGAAAAGAAAATGCTGTAACCAGCATTTTCTCCTTTTTCCTCAATATTCTTTACCATATCAAACACAAATCTCTAGATATGAACATGAATTAATTTGTTATCTGCCAAACTTACCACTTTTGACAAATTTTGCTGAGTGGCAAAGAGCTAACCAGTAAACCTTTTATCCAAATTGTAGTTTTCATGTTTTTCAACACTACAGATGTGAACAACATGACATGTATATATCTGAGAGCCATATGAAGCTTTGTAACATACATGTATGGGACCTTTGTCTATAGTAAGAAATTCCTATTTAGTATATACTTATAAATTTTCTGGCTCAAAATTACATAGGCTGCATGCAGAAAAACTCAAACGACGGAAAAAAAAAACTCCATATCTACACAGTGTCAAATATGGTATGATGACATAACCCTCACACGGAATACATTTGTATTGATTCATTACCTGTTTGGTCAAAATGTGATGCAATAATATTCATTCGCTGTTCATAAAACTAAAGTTACTACCCACTGCGCCAGTATTTGTTTTTATTTTGTTTACTGTTTTCAAGTGTTATTTTGTTTACTGTTTTTGAGTAAAATTGTCAATAATTGTGCTATTTTAACATAGAAGGTTGTGGGTATAAAATAAAAGGAATATTATGTTGTAGTAACTTTCCTGGTGCGTGTATTTGCTTCTCCCTGTATAAGAAAATATTGATCTCTTGATCTGAAAACTAGTATTTTCTCTTTTTTCCACAATGTTTTCTACCCTATCAAAGACAAATACAATCATTTAAGCTACACTTAATTTGACATCTACAAATGCTTTCAATTCCGACAAATCTAAAGTCTTGCTGTGTGTAAGTGTTACATAAGAAAATGTGTAGCACTAGTTGGCAAGTCAAGACAATTAATGCTTTACCAATCAACAAAATTTTCCACTGGCCAGATTGAAAGCATTTTGCAGATGACAATTTAAACGTGGCTAAAGAATTGAAATTTGTTTTGGTAAGAGAAAAACATAGTGAGAAAAGAAGAAAATGCAAGTTACTAGCATTTTCTCCTCTTCTGACAATGCTTTCAAAAGCTGTCTTTTTCAGGATTGATAAAAGTCGGGGTTGTGCGGTAAAGAGTTAACACATGAAGAATTATGCTAGGATATTACAGCAGTACACTTTATGCATATGTAAATGAGTCATGCTCTGGCAAAAAGGAGCTAATGCATCTACGTAATCCATCATACCAAGCATATCATCACATGCTTGTGGATCAATAAAATCTGTTTTGTCTAACAACCAACTGAATCTGAAAGTGAAAGGGACCTTTGCCAAGAAGAAAATTCAAAGATAGCAAAACGTTTCAGCCCATGTCAGCCTGCGCGGACTGTGCATGCTGACACAAATCCATCATACCAAGCATATCATCACATGCTTATGGATCAATAAAATCTGTTTTGTCTAACAACCAACTGAATCTGAAAGTAAAAGGGACCTTTGCCTAGAAGAAAATTCAAAGATAGCAAAACGTTTCAGCCCATGTCAGCCTGCGCGGACTGTGCATGCTGACATAAATCCATCATACCAAGCATATCATCACATGCTTATGGATCAATAAAATCTGTTTTGTCTAACAACCACCTGAATCTGAAAGTAAAAGGGTCCTTTGCCAAGAAGGAAATTCAAAGATAGCAAAATGTTTCAGCCCATGTCAGCCTGCGTGGACTGTGCAGGCTGACATGGATCGATACTTTATGAAGATGCATTAAGCCCCTTTTGACAGAGCATGGTTCAAATTCAATACCATGTTGGGTCTCTTACATATTATTTGTCGTATTCAATTCCCCTGTAACAAACTCTCTGCGTCCATCTTTATTAAATACAACTGCTTTTCCAGTTGACAAGACATCACATTGATATCCAAGGCCGGCTCCCTGTATACGATCTATTGTTGTTGAAATTGGAAGGCTGGTTCCCTCAAAATTTTCCATCAGTATGGTAGGGTTTGGAATGACTGTCTCTTCACAAGTATCACCAGTGTATCCAAAATCACACCTAGAAACCATTTATTCTTCAAGCAATCTTATGTTTTAAATTCCTGAGAAAGAAGGCTTCTGAAAACATTGAAGAAATAAGAAAATGCTCGTAATTAGCATTTTCTCACAATGTTTTCTGCCTTTCCAACAACAAATCCAATGCTTTGAGACACATTCTATATGTCGTCTGCAAATCCCTTCAGTTTTGGTAAGTCAAAAGTTGTGATGTTCAGTACTATATAAATAAATCGGAGCCAATAAATATGTTTTTTGACATATACAAAATCTATCAAGACTTCTAAAAGAGACCCATCCAAAGTAAATGTGGGCCAAATTACCTGAGAATCTACCTTAAAGATATGAAGATTGTTTTAATTTTTGTCCAGTCCTGTTCGAATAGTAACCACAATTCTTCGCTGACACTTTGAAGGAATTCTAAGGAGGACCATGGCAGGATCTTATTCATAGTTTGATCAAAATTAGCTCAGTAGTTTCAAAGTAAAACATATTTGAAATACACATGAGTCTCTGTAGTTCAGTCAGTAGCATGCAGGACTTGAGAACACAAGGTCGCTGGTTCAAATCCCCAGCTCCACCAATTTCTTTCTGAAGATTGATGATAGTCCTTGCAAGAATTCATTCCTCTCTCACCGCTGATCACTGTTTCAAAGATGGTAACCATACGTGGAAAATCAGCCAGTGGCTTGGGAAGGATATTGTGCAAGGAAACTCCAGGAACGCATGTATAGATACACTGGCCACCACAATAAAAATGAATAATGTTGATAACGATGTTAAACACCAATCAATCAATCGATCAATCAATCAATCAAAACACACACATAAGGACACAAAACAGACACCAGCCTTTGACTAAGGTCACTATCCTTTGCTCAGTTGAGCTAAAGCTTGTTTGTGACAGGCACTTTTTCTTCTGGCAACATTGTTTGCGGCAGTATTCAAGGATTGACTCTTACTCTACCGCAACCCTTTAACCCTTTACCACACAAAGTTTTAAAAACCCTAAGGAACAAGCCTTTTGAAAATAATGTGTGCAAAGGAGAAAATGTTTTTTACCAGCATTTTCTCTTTTTTCCATGTTTTCTTTCCTTCCAAAGGCTAATGTCAGTTTCTGAGTCACAGTTAATTTGTTGTCTGCAAATGCTTTCAATTCAAACTGGTCAAGAAGTTTGTTTTTGGTAAACAGTCAACCCTTTCCAACATGACAGATTTTAGACTCGTCCAATTTCAAAACATCTCCAGAATACAAATTCAAAATTGGTGCAAGTGAGCTATAATAGGATAGAAAGCAATGTGGAAAAGAAGAAAATGCTGGTTACCAACATCCTCTCCCTTTCCTACAATATTTTCGAAAGGCTTCTTCCTCAGAGTCACTGAAAGACAGACTTCTGTGGTAAAGGGTTAACTCTTTACCAAACAATCCCATATTTAACGGCCCTGAAGGAGAAGGCTTTTGAAAACATCATGGGAAAAGGAGGAAATGCTGATAAGCAGTATTTTCTCCCATTCCCATAATGTTTTCCACCATTTCAAAGAAATAAATCATCTTTTGAGCTACATCGAATGTGTTGTGTACAAATTTTTTATATGCCAGCTGTTTCCTTCAACAGTTATTGAGAAATACTGACTTACTGACAAGTACCACCCTTGCATGTACCATGAGAGTTACATCCCTTTGGGCAGTCCCCAATATACACTGAAACAGATACAAACACAGGTATTATTATTAACTCTTTAACCCTTTACCAAAAGACAAAATTTTAGACCTGCCCAGATTGAAAGCATTTCCAGACGACAGTTTTAATGCGGCTCAAACCATGTGGTTTTTCTTTGATAGGGTAGAAAACATTGTGGGAAAAGGAGAAAATGCTGGTTACCAGCATTTTCTCCTTTTCCCACAATGTTTTCAAAAGGCTTCTTTCCCAGGGGCGTCAAAAGGCGGCATTGTGCGGTAAAGGGTTAACCCTTTACCAAAAGAGAAAACTTAGATTTGTCCAATTTGAAAGCATTTTGCAGACAACAATAAAATGTGACTCAAATTATAAAAAATATTTTTTGAATGATAGAAAGCATTGTGGGAAGACATGCATATGATGGTTACCTGCATTTTCTTCTTTTTCCAAATCAAAAGCCTTCTACCCAAGGGTCGTTAAAACTCTGAACTGTTTGGTAAAGGCTTAAGTCTCTATCTTTATCTCTTAGATGCCTTATACCAAGCAGGTCATCACATCATTGTGGATCCTTAAAATCCATTTTGTCTATCAACCAGCTGAATCATGAGATAAACTGGTTCTTTGACATGCATAAAATTGGCACGGACTGCATGGTCTAACCTGGGTTAGAACCTTTTACAGATGCATTAAACCCCTTTGCACAAGGCATGATCCATATATTAAAGTTCTTTTCACTCACCCTTGTCAAGCGCCCAATTTGGGTCATCCTCTGAGGTTTTCTGCCAACGAAATCTAACATGAGGTACAAGGCTTGCATACGGTAGTGGCACCGTCAGTCTCCTCCAGCTGAAACAATGTAGAGAAGACTAATTTGAGAAATAACCTTTCCGTTGTCTTGGGATAGGCTGAAATAATCCTTTACCAAGGATTTCATATTTTTACAACCCTGGTGAAGAAGATGTTTTAAAATATTTGGAACATGGGAAAAATGCAGGAAATCCAAAAATACTTTCCACCCTTTTTGAAGACAGACTGTACGTTCTGATCTACAATTTTGTTGCTAGTGAAAGAGTTACAGAATTGTATGATGGTGCGTTCTTATCTGTAAAATATCAGATAATTTCAAATTTTTTGCTATAGTAAATATTTAAAATCAAGATTCTATTTTCTTACAAGCATCACTCGATAAAAATCAGTAACTATGATTATTCTCTACATTTCAATGATTCATATTTTCCTTTTACTTTAAAGGCCCAATAGCGACCAAACATAAACAAGATAGAGCGATCTGGCAACTTTTTACCTAGTTTTAAAATTCATTTTTCTGCTTGCAAGTAACACTTGGACCATCCATAAAATAACAGATTTTCATCCTCACAATAACTTTCATAACTTTCCATGGTTTAATTTGAATTTAAATGCATCTCAACCACTGCATTGTTTACTTTCGGCAGCTATGGGGAATTTAAGTAAAATGGGCTGGCAAAGACAAAATGGCCACTGAAAAAATTAAATGGTACAATTTGTATCTTCTCAAATACTTTTCAATGTTATCACTTTATCACCCTAAAATATGGCCATGCATGCTAAATGACCTAAGCTGTCAATGCGCCATTTAATAAGTATAATTCATTCGTTCTTTGCAAATTACTTTCTTTGCACCTGGGTTACAAGCTATGTACCTTACCAACTAAGCTATCAATCTTGGGAAAAAATTGTGGGGAAAGGAGCACTTGCTTCCAACAAGCACTCTTTGTTTTCTTTGGCAGGCATTTAACCCTTTACCACACAATCCCAAGTTTCAATGACACTGGGAAAGAAGACTTTTGAAAACATTGTGGGAAAAGGAGAAAATGCTGGTAACCAGCATTTTCTCCTTTTCCCACAATGTTTTCTTCTCATTCAAAGACCATTCCCATCATTTTCAATTTCAGACAGCTTAAAATTTTGTTGTGTGGTTAAGAGTTGATCATGTCAAGCACCAAAAGGTTACATTGTTAAATCTAAATGACTCACTTCTCATAATCTGTTCCCTCGTAATATGTATCTACAGGAAAATGTGACCCTGAACATTGGCCCGGTAAACACTGTCTGTGTAGTTTGTACCAAGTTTCACCAAAATTGGTGGAGTATTGTAGCTGTACTCTGGAAAAACATAGGAGGGAATAATTTAACCAATTTCAACCCTGCATCCTGAACAAATTTACAGCAAATATGAATAAAGGTAGAGTCCTCTGGATGGCAGAGTAGTCTGTATGCAAAGGCAAAATTCCGTCTGGTCAATTCAGTTTGTACACTGCAGAACTAGACCGTATTTTGGGCTCAGCTGTTGCCTTGTCCAAACTACAGACTGGTTCTGCAGTGTACTCATTCAACAGAATTCAGTATAGCACCAAAGCAATTTAAATAACCTCCACATATTCATGAAAATCAATGTTGTGTAATGTTTTGATGGTATGTATTCTTAGAAGTGTTAAAAATGCATTTTAATTTACTTGTTATTCTCTGGATGGGGGCCACATTTCAAGTTCATGCTAAACTGTGCCATCTTATCCTTGTTTTTCTCTTCTTTTTCTGGCAAGTAAGGCAAGACCTGGACATCATCAATCGCCCAGACATTTTCACCACTGCCTCCTGTGTATTTTTGTAACCAACAAATACTAGCCTCTGTGTTCTCATCACTGGGTGGTAATGGTAGGGATACAAGCTGGGGCTCCTATAGAAATACAAATAATTACAGGGGTTTCTTATTATTTTCTTATTACTTTCCTATAATTATGCTATTCTTTAACTCTTTTCCAGACGAAAAAATTTTAGACTGGCCCAAATTCAAAGCATTTGAAGCTCAAGTGATTATTTCTGTCTTCGACAGGGTAGAAAACATTGTGGGAAAAGGAGCAAATGCTGGTTTACCATTAAAAGGCGGCATTGTGCGGTATAGTGGTAACAGAGGTCAATACAGTAGAACTGATCTCAGTAACTATTTGACGAAATTGACAAGTTTAGGATACAGGCTTGAATACAGATTGAATATTATCAGTGGCTCAATAGGTTTGTTTATAAGGTGAAAATAAAGTACAGTAATATTCAATGACCTGCATTTACAAGCACGCTGGGCTAGTAAATTTGGAAAATCTTCTAGCTTTTTGCTATCGGGCTAGCGCTAATGTCGACAACTGTTTACCAAACGAAAAACTCTAGACTCTTCCCTAATGAAAGCATCGGCAGATGGCAAATTTGAAAGTGATACAGATGAACTGAAGTATTTCGATAGAGTAGAAAACATTATGGAAAAAGGAAAAAGTGCTGGTTACCAGCAGTTTTTTCCTTTGCCGACAATGTTTTCCAAAGCCTTCTCCTTAAAGGTCATTAAAACTCAAGACTGTATGGTAAAGGATTAAGGAGGTATTGATTTAATCTATTATCAAAAAGTACCTGTTTTTACAGTTCTGAGGCAGGTAATTATGAAAATATTGTGGGGAAAAAAGAAAATATGGTAATCCAAAGGCCTAGCATCCACAATGCACCATATGCAAGAGCGTAATGAAGAAAAAATGGGAACATGCGAAACATTCTTTTATCACTCTATAGAACATCTCCATATTCATAATTAAGCTAACTGGCTACCAGCATCTTCTCCTTTTCCCTCACTGGGTTATCAAAAGTTGGGACTGTTTGGTAAGGGTTAACTCTTTCAAAGTCAAATCCCTAAATTGGTACCGCATTCACTTTGTAGTCTACATATCTTAAATATGGACATCCCAAATTTTGTATGATCAATGAAAAAAAATGATTATCTCTTTTACAGCCAAAAAATGAAATCTACCTTTACTGCAAATAAGGCTTTAAGTCATAGTTTATAATGAGACGTGGTGCTGAAATTATGCAGTTTGGCCTTGATCTTACAAGTCCACAAAGACCACCTTAACCAGCCCCTAGCCATAAAAGGATTAACCCTTTTATCACACAATCCCCAGTTTTAATGTCCTCTAGGAAGAATGCTTTTGAAAACACTTTTAAAAACCAGCATTTTCTTCTTTTCCCACCATGTTTTCTACCTTTTCAACAAGAAATGCCATCATTTCAGTAACATTTAGTTTATCTTCTACAAATGCTTTGGATTTAAGCAAATCCAAAGTTTTGTCCTTTGATAAAGAGTAGAGTCCTACCTTGTAAGATTTCACTGACAATTTTTCTAGTATTTCCAATGTCTGTTCATTCTCATCCTGCAGGTAGACAATGATTTGGGCTTTCACAAGACCGGAGGAATTGCATCTTCCTGAACCTTTGTAAAAAATAAAAAAATCACACGCTTCTATCGTTAACCCTTTACCACACAATCCAGATTTTTAATGACCCTAAGGAAGACGGCTATTGAAAACATTGTGGGAAAAGGAGAAAATGCTGGTTACCAGCATTTTCTTCTTTTCCCACAATGTTTTCTGCCCTGTCAAAGTGAGAAATTATCACTTTGGTCATATTTAATTTGTCATCTGTAAATGCTTTCAATCTGGTCAGGTCCAAAATTTTGTCGTTTGGTAAAGAGTTAAACTGTAATCAATTTGCTTTCATAGTAAATATACAGACAACCTCAGCATGTACAGACACAAACAAAAGACATTGTGGCAAATCGAGAAATTGCTCCTGCTGTATTTGTGACTCAACTGAACTCTTCCTCTCTTATTTTTGGGTTTTGATAATTGATGTCAAGTAACCTTTTACCAAAATCCAACAGAAATCAGAATTTTTCCAATTTTCACAATTTCCCTGTCCCATTACTCTTCTAATCAACATCAGATTTAGACTGCATTCAAAATCAACCTAAATCTTGTTGATGTAAAGTAATTTATGAAATGAGGAAGAATCTTACTAGAAATATTGAAATTATGTAGCCTTGTACCAAACAATCCTGTGACAGCATCAGACTGAAAATGTACCCTCTGGAATGCACATAAGGTTTTCAAAGATTTGACCCAGTGACCTAGACATAGTGAGGCAGGTGCTTGATCAGACAGTGAGATATAGAGGATAATTGTCCTTTTTGGAGTATGATCGAAATTTCTTTCATCAAGTGAAAAGTGAACACTATATTTTCACAAGTGGCGAAGTGAAAATATGGCCTATGCTTTTCACGAAATGAAAGAAATTTCAATAACACCATTACAATCAATTACACTATTTCTTTCAGCTCTTCACTTGAACTTTTCCTTTCACTTCTCATTTTTGCTATCATGAAAAATATGTGGCTTTTCCAAGTGAAACAGACCTATTCAATCTTGTCAAACATGGACTAGCTGTAATAATGATGTCATGAGTGATGTTGACTTTGTCATAAAACGTGAATTTCACCTGCTATAATTTCATTCATGTTATATAAATATCTGTGGCATGTCTAAAATAAAAGCTATAACATTCACCTGTGAATCATAACATTCACCGCTGATTTATAAGGATGTAACTCACAGTTAGATTTCTATAAACTACTGAAAAGCATAAAAGAATATGGGATATTATATGGTTGTTAAAAAGGGCCAAAGATATGATTACATGAAGACATGTCTGGAATGAAAGTCTCTGGAATAAGTGTGTCACCAAAAACCAGAGGTATAATATAAATGTCATATTACTCCACTGTGATAAGAAACAAAAGATACATGAGCAACCAAATTAGCTGACATAACACACTGAAAGAAAACAACCTACCAAAACCAAATCTAAATCTTACATTCCCAGCTTTTCTCATGTCTAAAAGGGGGGAACAAAGTTTTCTGTTTTTACCATCTCCATCAAACACCATAGAATTGTCCTCTCCAATGATACCGCAAGTGATATCCACTCTCCCTCCTTTAACAGACCACCTGCAGTTAAAGGCAATATACTGATGTAGAGGACTTTGACCAACAGCAATCAGTATAAAGACTTTAATAACCTGTGCCATTACTGCTATTCTATGCCACAAAAATTTCATTTTTTGGTTTAGGAATAAATTTATCAAAATCATTCTATGTTGAATTCTAATTTCAAATTCCAAGACTAGCCATCTGATTGGCTTAGACAGAAAGGCACAGCCAATCAGATGGCTAGTCCTGGGATTTGGAATTAAAGTTCAGTTTAGATAATGATCTGTGAATATGTAATAAATATGAGCCATGCTCTGTGAAAAGGGGGCTTAATGAAAAGTATCGACCCAGGTCAGCCTGCAGTCCGTGCAGGCTGGCCTTGGCTGAAACTTTTTGCTATAGGTAAATTTTCTGTTTGTAACAGGACAAGTCTACCTAACGATACAGTCAGTTGTTAGACATAATGGATTTTATGGGTCCCTAATTATGTGATGACTTGCATGGTATCATGCATCAGGGAAATGCATTAAGCCACCTTTTGGCAGAGCATGGCTCATATTTGTTTGTACAATTTTGAATTACTTGTAGAAGCTGTACAGCCAAAATAATGGATATAGACCGAACCTGGTTGAACACAGGTTGATTTTTTCCCCATTTAGCAGACACAGAACTTTAGGTTTAACCTTGCAAAAGTGTACCCAGATGGCAAGTTCATTGAGGATCAAATGCTGTGCATTGTCTTGGAAAGGAGAAAACTTAGTGGGAATAGGTTAAAATACTGGTTATAAGTATTTTCTCCTTTTGCAGCACAATTTCAAATGACTTTTTCCTGAAGGTCGTCAAAACAAAAAACTGTTTGTTAACTCTTTAACACACAATCCAAAGTTTTAACAACCTGGGGGGAAAAGGATTTAAAAAACAAGGCGAGAAAAGAAGAAACTGCTGGGAACTAGCATTTTCTCTCTTTCCCTCAATATTTCTACCCTTTCTGGTACAAATCCCATCATTTTTTTACACATTTAACACGTCCTCTGCAAATGCTTTTAGTTTAGACCAGTGTGAAAGTTTGTCGTTTGGTAAGGGTTAAGTCATTACCAAACTACAAACTCACAGACTGGTCCAAATTGAAAGCATTTGCAAGGATTGATGATGGTCTTTGCAACAGGATTCATTCCTCTCTCACTGCAGACCATTGTTTTGACAATAGTCATGTCGGAAAGCAGCAAGTGGCTTGGAAATAATATTGTGTGGCATACTGGTAAAGGAAACTGCAGGAAAGCATGGCCACCATGATATAACTAAAATAATGTTGAAAAACATGTTAAACACCATACAATAGATCAATGAAAGCATTTGCAGATGAGAAAATAAACATGATTCAAAAATTGAAACCTGTTTTTGGAAAGACAGAAAACATTGTAACCAGCATTTTCTCCTTTTCCCATAATGTTTTCTACCCTCCCTAAAACAAATTTCAATTTTTGAGTCATATTTATTTTGTCGTCTGCAAATGCTTTCAATTTGGAGGAGTCTAAAATTTTGTCATTTGGTAAAGAAAGAGTTAAAGGAAATAAACATAGAGACATACATACCCAGGCTGTTTTTTATATTCGAAGTTTTCCTGGAGAATGATATCAGCTGCTACACTGTCTGCATTCAAATTCAAATCTCGACTTCCAAGTTCATTGATGGAGGATTCATGGTTAAACACTACGGCTGTTTTATCAGAGTGACACTGATGCTGTCAAAATATAAGTGTGAGCTCTGTGAAAAGGGGTTTAATGCACTTACAAAAAGTAACGAAACATGGGTCAAACCTTTCAGTAATTTGTAAATTTTCTGCACATCAATGGACCCTTCTATCTCCAGATTCAGTCAGTTGTCAGACTGTGGTAAATAAATTTTCTGGCTCCATGATTATGTAATGACTTCCTTTGTATACCACAATGTATATAGCAGACATGCATTCAATCGCCTTTTCAAAATGCACCGCTCATCAATGTTAGGTATTCATGGACAAGTCAAAGTAATGTTCAAGTTCTACATTTCAAGGCTCTTCATTTGATTGGTTGAGACAAGACATTTCAGCTAATCAAATGGCTTGTCATGATATTTAGAATTTGTTTAGACATAAAGCTGTATGGTAAAGGGTTAACTCTTTACCAAATGACACAATTTGAGACATGTCAAAATTATAAGCATTTGCAGACAACAATTTACAAGTGGCTCAAATGACAAAATTTGTCCTTGATAGGGTAGAAAACATTGTGGGAAAAGGAGAAATTGTTGGTAACCTACCTTTTCTCTTTTTCTAACTTTTTTTTTTTCAAAAGGCTCTATTCTCAGGATTGTGTGGTAAAGGGCAATACAAGAGGATCTTACATGAGTGTTAACTCTTTACTAAACTACAAAATTATAGGCTGATCCAAATTGAAAGCATTTGCAAACGACAAACTAGAGCTATCACTAAACGTGATCATACCCCCCAACAGCTCCTTGTCACAAAACAGATTAATGTCACAGGAATGCAAAATAAGTGACTGGAGAGTCAATTATACCAGAGCTATCACTGAAGGTGATGAATATCCTGCAATGGCTTCTTGCCAAAGAATTACTCTTTGTTACAGACTGAAGACTTGGAGAGAATAAAACTTACTTGATACATTTTTTTTTACCAGTTGGACAAATTGAGACTGGTTTAAATGAAAAGGTTTTGCAGACAACAAATGTCTTTTCACGCAATGTTTTTGAACAGACTCTACATCTTACTTATACAGTACGGAAACTAACGAAAGCAACCTCCGAACCGAATCGCTCTTGGAAATTTTATTTAATTAACTAAGAACAATTTATGATATGCACATCTTTGCTGAGTGCAAAGTCTATCCATGAAGTTTGAAAGAAATTTGTCCAGAATCATCAATGGGCCATAACTCCATGAAACCTAAATAAACCATAACCAAAATAGGATATGCACATCTCTGCTTGATACTGAGTCTATTTGTGTAGTTTGAACCAAATCTGTCCAATAGTTGATGAGAAAAAGAGCGGACAAGAAATTTCATGAAAGGGCCATAACTCAGTGAAAAATCAATGAACCATAACCAACATTTCATATGCACATCTCTGCTTGATACTGAGTTTACCTGTGAAGTTTGAATAAAATTCGTCCAGTAGTTTATGAGAAATAGAGCGGACAAAAAGCTACAGACCGACCGACGGACAGACAGACGGACGGACGGACGGACCGACCGACAAGCTGACTCCTATATACCCCCCAAACAGAGTTTTGGGGGGTATAATTAAATGTTGCACAAATTATGAAATTTGTCCTTGAAAAGTTAGAAAACATTGTAGGAAAAGGAGAAAATGCTGGTTACCAGCATTTTCTCCTTTTCCCACAATATTTTCAAGTCCCTTTCCTTGGGATCGTTAAAAGTCGACTTGTGTGGCAAAGGGTTAAGGAATTCTCTGTTTTATTACACATACCGTAATGTCCCTTATTGTCGCCCCCCCCCCCCCCCCCCCCCCGCTTTGTTCTTACCAAAAATGGGCTTACCAGACAACAAATCCATTGATAAAGTTGAAATAAGTCAGCTGGGTTAAACTTACAACATCGCCATTATCGATGTCACTAACACCTGACTATCCAAATATACATACACTTGCAATAATGTTATGTAAACTTCCGGTAACACAAAATTTGTCAACTAACTTTGAAAAACTGGAAGAAAGTAAATGTATCGAAGAGCAATGTTCCATATTAAACGTGAATACTATTTAATGTCCAAATGAATAATGATCGATAAAATCGATATTCTTTATCTACACAGCGAGTTTCTCCATCATTTTCTCCTTTTCCAACAATAGTTTCAAAGCCTTTCTTGTCAGTGCCATAAAAACTCGGGACTGTGTTGTTATGAGTTAATTCCTACCTTAAAGTGCGCTCCAGGAAATACAAGCCAATCACTGGGGTCCACAGGGTCAAAGTCATCCTGCAGCATACTGGGAGGATGGGCAAGGTTAACAATTAAAACTTGATCTATGGCCCAGCATCCTTGATATTGACTGGTTCCCTGTTCCTGTTGGTCTACCCTACCCAGAATTCTATTTCCCACCTTGTACACAAATTTTCTTTTGGCTCCCAGTTTTGTTTTTGAACCAGAGCTATCTTTTACTGGAGAATCATTCAGCGTTATTTCTCCGAAATCATAATATGGAGGAGGTGTGTACAGTGGATCATCAGGATCATAATATTCGGTAGTATCATCCCACGACTCTGTTGTAAAAGGCACAGTTGTAGATTCTTCTGTTGGAGAGGTTGACGTAGTGACGTCTACTGGGGCTGCAGAAGTTGTATCCTTCTCAAAGTGACCAGTCAAAGCCAGCGAAATTTCTTCTTTAGGTTTTATGTTCAATTTGTCAGCCTTATCGAGAACCACAGCTACTGTTTGGGGTTGTTTCCAGGCAAAACAGATACTATCCCCGCGAGCTTTTGGAGGTAGATACACCAGTCTGATATCTGGTTTTCCATCACTATTATCTGGTGGCCTAAAAATATTCAATGTGTATGTACAAAAATTGCTTCAAAATACAGCAAGAAGAAACAAGCATTCTGATAGTATTGCATAGCAATACACAGTCCCCTACCGGCCGTATGTATCGCTGGCATGTCAGTGAAATTTTTAAAGTCCAAGGCCCGTAAATGCGTCAAAAAGCAGTGGAGCGGGACGAAACCCGAACTTGATGTGTAAGTCATGGTGGTTGATGTACACACCAAAAATCAGCTCTATATGTAGCAGCGTTTAGAAAAAAATATGCGGAAAAATGTTTTATCAGTGAAATTTTGTAAGTCCAAGGCCCGTAAATGCGTGAAAAAGCAGTGGAGCGGGACAAAACTTGAACTTGATCTGTAAGTAATGGTGGTTGACTTACACAGCAAAAGTCAGGTGAATATCTACCAGCATTTAGAAAAAAAAGTCCGGAAAACTGATTTATCAGTGAAATTTTGTAAGTCCAAGGCCTGTAAATCTGTGAAAAACCAGTGGACCGGAACTAAAGTCGAACTTGATCTGTAAGTCATGGTGGTTGAGTTACACAGCAAATCTGAGATCAATACCTACCAGCGTTTAGGAAAAAAGTCTGGAAAACTGATTTATCAGTGAAATTTTGTAAGTCCAAGGCCCGTAAATCCGTGAAAAACCAGTGGACCGGAACTAAAGTCGAACTTGATCTGTAAGTCATGGTGGTTGAGTTACACAGCAAATCTGAGACAAATACCTACCAGTGTTTAGGAAAAAAGTCCGGAAAACTGATTTATCAGTGAAATTTTGTAAGTGCAAGGCCTGTAAATCCGTGAAAAACCAGTGGACTGGAACGAAAGTCGAACTTGATCTGTAAGTGACGGTGGGTGACTTACACACCAAAACTCAGCTCAATATGTACCAGCGTTTAGAAAAAAAGTCTGGAAAACTGAATTGCCAGACTGACGGACAGACGGACAGATGGACAGATGGACGAACGGACGGACGGAGTGCAAACCTAAAGTCCCCTTCGGCTTCGCCGGTAGGGGACTAAAAAGCACAACAGAAAAGTAATGGTACAGTTTTCACCTGATTCAAGGAATGGCAGAGGCTAAATTCTGGTAAATATATCAAGAACAACAAAGCAACATTTCAGTAACAAATGACAAACAAGAGGGCCATGATGGCCCTGGGTCGCTCACCTTAGTAGAGTGCCTTAAAGGTTTTTCATTAATTTGACCATGTGACCTAGTTTTTGACCGCAGGTGACCCAATTTCAAACTCATATTTCATGAAGACAAACATTCTGACCAATTTTCAAGTCAATTGAGCAAAAAATGTGGCCTCCAGTGCTCTAAAGATATTTCTTTAATTTGACCTAGTGACCTAGATTATGACCCCCAGGTGACCCAAATTTGAACTGGTCATTGACTATATCAAAAGAAACATTTTAACCAATTTTCAAATCAAATGAATAATAAATGTGGCCTCTAGAGTGCCCACTAGCTATTTCTTTAATTTGACCAAGTGACCTAGTTTATGACCCCAGTTGACCCAAATTCAGACTCGTGTGAGATTGTACAAAGACAAACATTCTGACCAATTTTCAAGGCTATTAAGCAAAGAATGTGGCCTCTAGAGTGCCCACAAAGTATTTCTTTATTTTGACCTAGTGAACTAGTTTATGGTTCAAGGTGACCCAAATCCAAACTCATCTGGTATTTCATCAAGACAAACATTCTGGCCAAATTTCAGGTCATTTGGGCAATAAATGTGGCCTCCAGAGTGCAAACAAGGTATTTCTTTAATTTGACCCAGTGAACTAGTTTATGACCCAAGTTGACCCAAATTAATCTTATGTGAGACTTTATAAAGACAAACTTTCTAACTAATTTTCAAGGCAATTGAGCAAATAATGTGGCCTCGAGAGTGCCAACAAGGTATTTCTTTAATTTGACCTAGTGACCTAGTTTATGACCCAAGATGACCCAATTTTGAACTCAATGAACTTGTTGCGCTTAGATAGGCAAACAAACTTAGAAGAGAATGACTACATACCAAATATCAAAGCTCTAGGCATTCCAGTTTTAAAGAAGAATTTTAAAGTTTTCCTTCTTTGTTCCTATGTTCGAACTTGTGACCCCTGGGGCTGGGCCAGTTTTGACCAAGGGGCATCATATGAACAAATTTGGTAGAGGTCCACTCTGAGATGCAACATACCAAATATCAAAGCTCCACACCTTTCGGTTTCAGAAAAGAAGAATTTTAAAGTTTTCCTTCTTTGTTCCTATGTTCGAACTTGTGACCCCAGGGGCTGGGCCAGTTTTGACCCAAGCAGCATCCTTGGAACAAACTTGGTAGAAGTTCACTAGGAGATGCTACATACCAAATATCAAAGCTCTATGCCTTTCCATTTAAGAGAAAAAAAAAATTAAAGTTTACCTTCTTTGTTCCTATGTTTGAACTTGTGACCCCTGGGGCAGGGCCAATTTTGACCCCAAGGGCATCATATGAACAAACTTAGTAGAGGTCTACTAGGCGATGCTACATACCAAATATCAAAGCTCTAAGCCTTCCAGTTTCAGAGAAGATGATTCTTAAAGTTTTCCTTCTCTGTTCCTATGTTCGAACTTGTGACCCCCAGGGCAGGGCCAACTTTTGCCACAAGGGCATCATATGCACAAGCTTGGTAGAGATCCACTAGCAGATGCTACATACCAAATATCAAAGCTCCATGCCTTCCTCTTTCAGAGAAGAAGATTTTTAAAGTTTTCCTTCACTGTTCCTATGTTGGAAATTGTGACCCCCGGGGCGGGGCCAGTTTTGACCCCAGGGGCATCATATGAACAAACTTGGTAGAGGTCCACTAGGAGATGCTTCATGCCAAATATCAAATCTCTATGCCTTCTAGTTTTACAGAAGAAGATTATTGAAGTTTTCCTTCTTTGTTCCTATGTTGGAAATTGTGACCCCCGGGGCGGGCCAGTTTTGACCCCAGGGGCATCATATGAACAAACTTGGTAGAGGTCCACTAGGAGATGCTACATGCCAAATATCAAAGCTCTACGCCTTCAAGTTTCAGAGAAGAAGATTTTTAATTTTTTCCTTCTTTGTTACTATGCTCAAACTTGTGACCACCGGGGTGGGGCCAGTTTTGACCCCAGGAGCATCATATGAACAAACTTGGTAGAGATCCACTAGGCAATGCTACATACCAAATATCAAAGCTCTACGCATTCCAGTTTCAGAGAAGATGATTTTTAAAGTTTCCCCTCTTTGTTCCTATGTTCGAACTTGTGACCCCCGGGGCGGGGCCAGTTTTGACCCCAAGGGCATCATATGAACAAACTGGGTAGAGGTCCACTAGGAGATGCTTCATGCCAAATATCAAATCTCTATGCCTTCTAGTTTTACAGAAGAAGATTTTTAAAGTTTTCCTTCTTTGTTCCTATGTTGGAAATTGTGACCCCCCGGGGCGGGCCAGTTTTGACCCCAGGGGCATCATATGAACAAACTTGGTAGAGGTCCACTAGGAGATGCTACATGCCAAATATCAAAGCTCTACGCTTTCAAGTTTCAGAGAAGAAGATTTTTAAAGTTTTCCTTCTTTGTTACTATGCTCAAACTTGTGACCCCTGGGGCAGGGCCAGTTTTGACCCCAGGAGCATCAAATGAACAAACTTGGTAGGGGTCCACTAGGAGATGCTACACACCAAATATCAAAGCTCTGCGCCTTCTAGTTTCAGAGAAGAAGATTTTCAAAGATCTTGCTTTTTTTTCCTTTTTGTTGCCATGGCAACCAGAGTTGAGGGTGGAATTCAATTCTTTGAACAATTTTGGTAGAGCTTCACCCAAGGAACATCCCTGCCAAGTTTCATCAAGATTGGCCCAGTGGTTTAGGAGAAGAAGATGTTTAAAGAAATTGTTGACGGACGCCGGACGACAGACAACGGATGCCGGACGCCGGACATAGGGCGATCACTATAGCTCACCTTTAGCATGTTGTGCTAAGGTGAGCTAAAAACAAAACAGGCCATTCTGTGGTGAAATATATAGGTAATATCATGTTGTAGTAATTTTCCTGGTGCTTGTATTTAATTTGAGCAGCATGAGAAAATCTGATATCACTAGAGACCGAAGGTCGAGCAAGATGTCAAAATTTTCTTATGCAGCAACAAGTAAATACAAGCAACGGGAAAGTTACTGCAACACAACATTCCTCTTACTGTATACCTACCACTTTTAAAGAAAAAATTATGCAATTATTGACATTTTATTCAATAAAGGTAAATTGAATACAAGAAATGATGTTGTAGTGCCTTTTGACATTGTTTTTATGAAGGGCGGATAAATATTATAGAGTAACATTTTTACCCATCTATTTGCAAATCAAAACATATATATTTTGCGTGTGAACTATGTCCATATTTGGGAACATATTTCAGTGTGTAGATATATAATTTATTTCTATCATGTGTTATTTTACCTGTGTGTGGTGCATTTATTTGATCAAGAAAATCTTCAGGTATAAAATAACAAGAGGACCATGATGGTCCTGTATCACTCACCTGAGTACTAAGCAGTACAGGTTAACAATGAAGATAAATACCAAATACTGAAGTTCAAGGCCAAATGATTATAAAAGAGAGACAACTCACAACTTTAACAGAGGTCTAGGCCTTTGGTTACCCAGAAAATTTTCTTATAATTGCACGAAAGATACCAAAGTACAAACGTCTAAGCCCCGCGGCTGGACCTGTAATGATCCCAGGGGCATCTTGTGTGCAAAATTTCTTGAGGTCCACAAGGTGATGCTTCATGCAAAGTATCATAGCTCTAGGCATTTTGGGTTTAAACATAAAGATTTTTCAGTTTGCATTATATATACATGTAGATGCTACAAAGTAAACCAAGTCAAATACAGCAACTCTAATTGAAGAGCAAATAACTCATGTTGTTTGGGTCTAATAAGACCCATAATCAAAACCCATCCAAGATCTTATGGTCATATAAATTTTTACCAAGTTTGGTACTGATTGGTACATATTTGTAGATGCTAGAGTGTAAACAAAGTCAAATATGGACATTTTGTCCAATTCAAGGGCAAATAACTCTGGATGTTCTGGTTCAATTTGACCCATAACTGAACTCTTCCGAGACCTTATGGGAATATATATTTTGACCAAGTTTGGTACTGATTGGTCAATATTTGCAGATGCTAGAGTGTAAACAAAGTCAAATATGGCAAATTTTCTAATTCAAGGGCAGACAACTCAGACAGTTCTGGTCCGATTAGATCCATAATTGAACTAATCTGACATCTTATGATCACACACACTTTGACAATGTTTGGTGCTGATTGAGTAATATTTGTAGATGCTAGAGTGTAAACAAAGTCAGATTCAGTAATTTTTGCAAATTCAAGGGCAAATAACTCCTGATGTTCTGATTGGATTTGATCCAAAATCGAACTCATCCGAGACCTTATGGGCATATACATTGTGGCCAAGTTTGGTAATGATTGGTCAATATTTGTAGATGCTAGAGTGTAAACAAGAAGATTTTTAAAGATTTCCCTCTTTATCTCTTTGTGAAATCCGAGAACCCACAACATAGGGCCAATTTCAACAACAGCACCATAATTTGAAGTATTTTGGTAGAGGGCTATACACGGACCCGTGGAAATCGATATTTGACCAATCAGGTCATCGCATTTATTTGGCCCGATATGCAGCCTTGCTGTCTGCTATTTCGGCTCACAAACAAGCGACTGTTAATGTTGGAGAAGTGCGATATTATGTGTGCTTACAACGCTTGAATTTTAGGAAAAAGTTTAAAAGATGTGTTTTGCGATCGTGTACTGCTTACGTAAGATATACGAAGAGATTATAAGTTTGGATTATGATTATGATTGACAATGGGACATGAGCAAAGAGTTTGATCAACGGATTAATTAATGTTAGTTTTTTTTCCCTCTGAAACTCTCCGGAAAAAAAACTTAAACTGTTTTACAGTGGAAAGCAAAGGTAAAATATATGAAATACTAATAAAAAGAAAGTACGTTCACTCAAATAGCTAATCTTGTTTAATAACCTCTGCACATCCAAAAAGGGGCACATGCCATCAGTGTTTCAGTTTGACGTCAACATTAACCTTTGGTGCATGAAGAATGCGTGAAGAATGCTGAATGTGAAGATACAGATCAGAGTGCAAAGAATGCAGTTTATTCTTGGATTCAAACCATCTGCTACTTAAATTAAGTACATTTACGTCTATTCTTTACTGAAGGTACATGTAGATTTCAATTATGAAACAGACTAAGTTCTGTTTTGTACAGTTTTGGAAGTCCTCCTCAAAAGGCAACTTATGTTAATTAAATCAGCTTTTGACTTAGCCATATTTAGGTGGATTAGCACATCTGCCATTTCAAAGGGTATGTCGGTAAACTGTTAACTGACAAAATGTGTGTTTGATTGCCGCTGTAATCCACTCGACCACCCGTTGTCTTCAGTATATCATAAGATAAAACAAACTACCGCCTATGATATTAACAAGTTTGTTAATTGACAGCACACTTTACACTTTTTAAAATCATCAGGCAACCATTTTCCCTTAACTCGAAATTTAAACATTTCTCAGACTTCTACCTGTGTGTTGAATGAGACAATCTATAAATATTTCAAAATGCTTGTTATTTAGTGTAATTTATTATTGAATACGATGTTGAGACAACCTAACAAGCCTTACAAAAATATTAATCATCTTTAATTTTATTATTTTTAGGAAAATCTGAGGATTATGAGTTGTTTCATTCTCTCTCGTAGAAGTTCAAAACTTTGCTGGCACAGGTATAACATTGTTTGTAGCCCCTGAAATTCACACTTTTTGTACAAATCCTTGTGTAAATAAATTCAAGTATCCATATATTTCTTGCCGAGAATCCATCATCGGCAGAAACATATGAAAAGGAACATTTTTCCGGAATTTAATAGAAAGAAACAGTCATGACAGCACGATTTAAGTAGCCTTTCTGCTATACTGTACATGTATTTACTGCGTTTGTTTGTGAGCCCTTGACGACGGTAACCAAGAAAGTCGGTTTATCTCATCGCCACGGATCCATGTATTAGATGATGCTACATGCCAAATATGAAAGCTCTAGCCCTTACGGTTTGGGACAAGAAGATTTTTAAAGTTTTTTCTCTCGGTTGCCATGGCAACCAGAGGTCTTCATGGAATTCAAATCTTTGAAGTATTCTGGTAGTGCATCACCTAAGGATCATTTCTGTGAAGTTTCATTGAAATCTGTTGGGCGGTTTCAGAGGAGAAGATTTTTTAAGTAATTGTTCACGGACGGACACACAGACACACGGACGGACACACGGACGGACGGACGCTGAGTGATCACAATAGCTCATCCTGAGCACTTTGTGCTCAGGTGAGCTAAAAACTAATATTTAATTTAAAATAATCTTCAGGTATAAAAAAAAACTAATATTGAATTTGCTGAAATAAAAACAAAATCTGCAGAAAATGACCCGAGTAGCAAATTAAGTATGAAATGATCAAAGGTGGTACAACATTACGAAAATGGATATCAAAACTCTGTATACAATGACCACAGCAGGTACAAAATGACCAAAGTGGGTACAAAATGACCAAAGTGAGTAGAAGAAGACAAAAGAAGGGTACAAAATGATCAAATTGGATACAAAATGACCACAGTGGGTACAAAATGAACAAAGTGGCTACAAAGAGACCTAAGTGGCTACAAAATGACCAAAATGGATATCAAAATCCTGTACAAAGTTACCAAAGCAGGTACAAAATGACTTAAGTAGGTACAAAATGACCAAAATGGATATCAAAACTGTTCAAAATAACCAGAGAGGGAATAAAATGACCAAAAGTGTGTACAAATCAACCAAATGACCAAAGTGGATATCAAAACTCTATAGAAAGAGGGTACAAAATGACCAGATAAGATACAAAATGACCAAAGTGGGTACAAAATGACCAAACTGGGTAAAAAATGTCCTAAGCTAGTACAAAATGACCAAATCAGGTACAAAAGGACCAAAGCAAGTGCAAAATGACCAAAGAAGTGCAAGATGAGTGAAGTTGGTACAAAAGGACCAAGAGGAAATTCATCCTGTGTTTTGACAACCCTAATGAAAATGGCCTTTGAAAACATTGACAGAAAAGGAGAAAGTGCTGGTATCCAGGATTTTCTCCTTTTCTCACATTGTTTTCTGTCTTATCAGAGACAAATCCCATCATTTCAGCTAAATTCATTTCGATGTCTGCAAATGCTTTGAATTTCGACCAGTCTAAAATTTTGTTACTTGGTAGCGTTCAAACAGACAAAGACATTCAACATAGTACCGTAATTCGCCAATGTATTCGGACAGAAAAAAATAATAATTTTTTTTTGTGTCCGAATCTTTAGGAAATTATTATCTTGAAAAAAAGGGGGTGGCCAAAATAATAGGTTTTACCTTGTAGTCCAAATGTGTGTGTCCCGAAAAAATAAGAGTAAAATCCAACAAATTTAGATCTATTTATAGCACCGATGAGGGGGTCAAAACTGTAATATATCTAAAGTTCCAGTGTGTTTTCAATCTTAAAAGCATGTGTTTTAAATATTTCTTAATTTCTTAGACCTATAAGCAGTAGCTTTCTAAAATCATAGTTCATGAGTGCATGGTATATATCTAAGATCAGACCACACATTCTCTATAATCTGATCTCTATCTACACCGTACGCCAACATTTTAAACTCCGCCATCTTGCCATCATCAAAGAGCCATCTGTCAACAAGATTTCACACCTGTCGTGGGTACACAAATATTTGCAGTAAAATTTGGATTATGGGTATGACATAACGTGCAAATCATCCAGAGTGAGAGGGTTGTAAAGCACCTGTTTTTGTACACACTCTCCCGGGTTACATGCTGACCTCCAACCGACATAAAATGACCACGCAATAAGCGTATATCAAGCCCACTTTATACTAGCTGATAGTGTCTTTTTGCAGTTAGTAATGGTTGTTTCAGGAACACCTGGGCAGTTTTGTCACATAATTTGTGTAGTCAGCAGAGAAAAAGTCTGCCTGTTTTTTTCTTTAGAAAATATTCCTTGCACCCAAAATAAAAAGGAATGCATACGCAATTAATGCATTCGATCTAATTTTATATATACGTGTAAATGAATTTAATACCCATAAATAAAGGAAAGAAACAATGAGGTCTGGTACTTATAATTTTTTTAATATTGTTCATGGAGGGACAATTTCACGGTTCTGCAGGTGCCTTTTGAAAACGTTACGAAGAAAGGGACAAACTGCTTGCACAACACCAAAAAGCCGAGAAACATTAAACTCTTCAAGCACATTTCAAAACTAGTTGCTTGAGCGGCCTGTGTAGATCAAGATCACACTAGGCAGAATGTTTGGTCTGATCTAAATCTACTCTGTTTTGGTGAGAAGTTTTCAACAAAGACAACCTTGGTATTGCATTTCTTTTTTGGTCTTATTTCATGACTTAAAATAACTGCCGAGTTACTTGACTCTTAAGGAATTCATGTTCATAATGATGAATGTCAGCGATGCAGAAATGTGCAAATATGCAGCCGATCATTATCGGAAACATTTTCTAAATAAAAAATATGTATTTACTGGCTGATTTTTCAGAAAGTTAATGTTACAGGCTGTCCGAATATATAGGAAAATTAATTTTTTGGACTGTCCGGAATAAGGACTCAAAGTAAATTATTTTTGAAAATTTTTGACCGTGTCCAAACTTTTAGGGTGTCCGAATACATTGGCGAATTACGGTACATGCTTTAATCTCAGTTGATATACCTAACAAAGCACCAAAACCCTTTGCCTAGCTTTTCTCATTTGCATTCATTAAAGGGAGGTAATTATGCTAGCCATCATACTTTCTTAAAGAAATTGTCTTTTCTCACAGTAACTTCTGATGCTGTTGGCTATAGGGGTGAAAAAAACAACATTTATAAAGTTACGAATTTCACATGTAAAAAATAACAGCATACCTGAATTTTTCTATGACATGCCACTCTTGACAGTTCTTAAGGCCAAATGACAGAGTGATATCTTGATCTTTGTTACTATGTCCACAACTACCAACACCTACATGTAGTAAAGGAAGGAAAACACCTAGTTACTGACCTAATATATTTGTACAAAAAATAATCAAGATGTAGATACAGTTCTTATGTAGCTGGTATAAACCATTAACTCTTAGGCTGCCAAGCATGACTCACTGACCTTTTGCGGACAGTGTGATCTTGAATCTACACTGTCGGATAAGGAGAGATGTTTTCTCCAAAAATAAGATTGAAATAGCATTATTCGTGTTTTTACAATCTGCTTGAAAGTTTCATTTAACTTAAGCAGGTGGTAACTTAAGCAGGGTAAGTGTTAACTTTCACCAAAAAACACCGTCAATTTGTCAGGTGGATAAGCTCAGGTGGTAGAGCATAAGACTTGTAATCTTGGGATACTTGATAGGGTGGGTTCAATTCCCATAACTGGCCAATTAAAATTTATTTATAGTCTTTGGCATGAGATTTTAAAACCTAGGTACTGTGTGACAGTGCTATACATTGAGCATGTTAAAGAAACAAGCTCAATGTAGGGTGGTTTTGTCCTGTATCCTGCAATATCCACAATAACATAACTAACAACCTTCTGGGTGTGTCAGACGTATGGGCAACCAAAACACTGTTGACTAAGGTCTGCAAGCTTAAGTCTATTCCAGCTTGTGAATGCTTTCAGTTTGTTATGTGGGCATTTCCGTCACAAATTTGATATAAAACTGATTGCAGTCATGTACAACTATAAATGCCAGCTATCTCAGGACTTCAGATGCGTCCATCAAATCATCAATGAGGAAAACTTGGTCTTGAAGTCTCCTATTTCAAACTCTGATTGTACATGCCAAAACAAATCTGATTGACAAACTCTGATTAGTTAATTGGAAAACAGAGAACAATGCACTAAACTCTTCACCAACAAAACTTTGGACCTTTTCAATTCCAGAACATTTGCAGACTATACATCAAATGTAGCTCAAATTGTGGAAAGTGTGTTTGAAAGGTAAAAAACATTGTGGGAAATGGAGAGAATTCTGGCTATCAGCCTTTTCTCCTTTCCTCACAATGTTTTCAAAAGCCATCTCCCTTAAGGTTATTAAATGTTGGGGTTGTGTCGTAAAGGGTTAACTCTTCACAAAATAACAAATTTTTAGACATGTCCAAATTGAAAACATTTGCAGACAACAAATAAAATGTGGTTGAAATTAAAACATTTGTTTTTCAAACGTGGGAAAAATTGTAGGAAAAGAGGAAAATATTTCTTAACTGCATTTTTTCCTTTTCCCACAATGTTTTTAAAATCTAGGGGTTGATAACACTGTAGATCTGTGAACAAGGTTTACATACCTATAGTAAACTGTAATACTGCTGCAGTAGTTGTATTTAATGGCTGTGTCACCTGAAAAGAATTATCTTTCTAATGAAAAGAACTTAACCCTTTCTCAAACAACCCATCTTGAGCACTTCTAAATTGGAAGCATCTGCAGACAAGAAATTTAAAATTGGTACAAAGGAGCTGAAGTTCTCTGAAAGGGCAGAAAACATTGTAGTAAAAGGAGAAACTGCTTGCTACAAGAAATTTCTATTTTTTGCACATTTCCAAAACTTTTCTTCATTAAGGTTGTGAAACATGGGATTGTTTGGTAAAAGGTTAAGCCATTTAGAAACATTAATTATTGTTATGCAGATCATCCACAAAGTTTGTTTTTAAACAACAAAAATATGTACATGTAAATTATAACATTTTAACCCTTTACATAATGCCGCCTTTTGACGCCCCTGGGAAAGAAGCCTTTTGAAAACATTGTGGGAAAAGGAGAAAATGCTGGTAACCAGCATTTTCTCCTTTTCACACAATGTTTTTTACCCTATCAAAGAAAAATTGCAACATTTGAACCAAACTGAAATTGTCGTCTGCAAATGCTTTCAATTTGGACAAGGCTAAAATTTTGTCATCTGGTAAAGGGTTAATGCTTAGAACGCAGAATAAACCCAATAGACATTTTCAGTCTACACTTGAGTTAAATTTTTGGTTTGCTTTCATCTAAAGCGTTTCAGCAAAGTTGACAGTGTCGCTCAAATGATCAAGTTGCATTTTTAGGCAGTCTGATCTTGATCTACACTGGCCACAAAGGCAGCTATAGATGTGAAAGATGCTTTGAGAGTTACTCATTATTTACTTTGAAAATTAAAGAAACATGTTGAGACTGTCTCAATTTAGAATCTTTAAAATTACTAAAACACTTGTTACAGTTTATCACACAATCCCAACTTGAACAACCCTGAGGTACAAGGCTTACGGTTCTTTTTTTCCCACAATGTTTCATACTCTATGAAAGACAGAAATCACCATATGAGATACATTTAATTTGTCATCTGTAAATGTTTTCGATTTGGTTGAATAAAACATTTAGCCGTTTGGTAAGGAGTTTAAGAACATATTTATTTTATATTAACTGATACTGAAATCTATCAGTCTTGATCACTGCTTCCAAGAAAGTAAGCCATTACAATCATGTCATGTACTTGCACCATGATAAGGGTTGGTCCAAAAGTTGACCACACTTATCATAGGACATGAACCTGTAACCTCTGAAGTGCAAGGCTGACTCTACCTCGGTGCAAGGGTTTCCTACAGTTTGGAAGATAATACTTGTTATACAGCTATAGTGTACTCAGACAGATTATAAGTTTAGTATTCAAAACTTGAGTTAACCCTTTACCACACAATCCCGACTTTTAAAGACCCTGTGGAGGAAATCTTTTGAAAACATTGTGGGAAAAGGAGAAAATGGTGGTAACCAGCATTTTCTCCTTTTCCAAAATGTTTTTTACCCTTCCCAAAACAAGTTTCAATTTTTCATTCACATTTATTTGTAATCTGCAAATGCTTTCAATTTGGACCAGTCTAAAATTTTGTCGTTTGGTAAAGAGTTAAATCATTAATAGATGAAAAATTTTAGACTTTTCTATATATTGAAAGTACTTGCAGAAAACATATCAAATATGGCTTGAACAATGTCATTTGTCTCTGGAAGGATAGGAAACATTTTGGAAAATGGAGAAAATACTGGTTACCAACATCTTCTTTTCCCACAATGTTTTAAAAAGTGATCTTACTCAGGTTCCTTATCTTCAGAAGGATTTAGTACAAAAACCTATCATTGCCATGAGATATGTAAGTAAAACATACAAGTGCCCTCTGGCCTGTTTTCTCACACATCACCGCAGCATTTCCGTAAAAAATTGACCCACAGGATCTGCTGACCTCTGCGCCTTCATGGGATGACCTTGATGGGAGAAAAAAACAAGAGGACCATGATGGTCCTATATCGCTCACCTGAGTACTAAGCAGTACAGGTTAACAGTGAAGATAAATACCAAATACTGAAGTTCAAGGCCAAATGATTATGAAAGAGAGACAACTCACAACTTTAACAGAGGTCTAGGCCTTTGGTTACCCAGAAAATTTTCTTATAATTGCATGAAAGATACCTAAGTACAAACGTCTAAGCCCCGCAGCTGGACCTGTAATGATCCCAGGGGCATCTTGTGGGCAAAATTTCTTGAGGTCCACAAGGCGATGCCTCATGCAAAGTATCATAGCTCTAGGCATTTTGGGTTTAAAACATAAAGATTTTTCTGTTTGCATTATATATACATGTAGATGCTACAGAGTAAACCAAGTCAAATACAGCAACTCTAATTGAAGGGCAAATAACTCATGTTGTTTGGATCTAATAAGACCCATAATCAAAACCCATCCAAGATCTTATGGTCATATAAATTTTTACCAAGTTTGGTACTGATTGGTATATATTTGTAGATGCTAGAGTGTAAACAAAGTCAAATATGGACATTTTGTCCAATTCAAGGGCAAATAACTCTGGATGTTCTGGTTCAATTTGACCCATAACTGAACTCTTCCGAGACCTTATGGGAATATATATTTTGACCAAGTTTGGTACTGATTGGTCAATATTTGCAGATGCTAGAGTGTAAACAAAGTCAAATATGGCAAATTTTCTAATTCAAGGGCAGACAACTCAGACAGTTCTGGTCCGATTAGATCCATAATTGAACTAATCTGACATCTTAGGATCACACACACTTTGACAATGTTTGGTGCTGATTGAGTAATATTTGTAGATGCTAGAGTGTAAACAAAGTCAGATTCAGTAATTTTTGCAAATTCAAGGGCAAATAACTCCTGATGTTCTGATTGGATTTGATCCAAAATCGAACTCATCCGAGACCTTATGGGCATATACATTGTGGCCAAGTTTGGTACTGACTGGTCAATATTTGTAGATGCTAGAGTGTAAACAAGAAGGTTTTTAAAGATTTCCCTCTTTATCTCTATGTGAAATCCGAGAACCCACAACATAGGGCCAATTTCAACAACAGTGCCATAATTTGAAGTATTTTGGTAGAGGGCTATTAGATGATGCTACATGCCAAATATGAAAGCTCTAGCCCTTACGGTTTGGGACAAGAAGATTTTTAAAGTTTTTTCTCTCGGTTGCCATGGCAACCAGAGTTCTTCATGGAATTCAAATCTTTGAAGTATTCTGAAAGTGCATCACCTAAGGATCATTTCTCTGAAGTTTCATTGAAATCTGTTGGGCAGTTTCAGAGGAGGAGATTTTTTAAGTAATTGTTCACGGACGGACGGACACACGGACGGACGGACGCCGGTCAACGATCGATCACAATAGCTCACCCTGAGCACTATGTGCTCAGGTGAGCTTAAAAAGCTAAACTAATGATATTGGCAGACTATCATAAGGAATACATGTATGAAGTTTAACAAATTTTTTGTCCAGGATTTTGAGTTGAAGATACATGTATATTGATCCTTAACAGAAATATACATGAAGCCCCTTTTTCCTATGAGACAGTATTTGATATCAAAAAGGAAAAAAACAAGAGGGCCATGATGGCCCTGTATCGCTCCACTGGCTTATAAATATAAACCATGAAGAGAAGTCTTCACTATATAAGCCCTCATAAAACTTTGACCCCAGGGCTACAGTCGGACTAAATGGAGAATATGTGTATTAGAAGAATAACATGCCAAATTTGGGAGTTCTTGGCCTTATGGCTAGTAACATAACAGTTTCTGAAGTTTTCACTCCATAAACCCATGTAAAACTTGTAACCCCTGGTGCAGGGCCAAACTTGATCCTAGGGCTGTAACTTGGACCCTCTTTGTAGTTGTCCACTAGACCATGCTATAATTATGCAAAATTTGGTAGCCCTAAGCCTTATGGCTATGTACACCAAGATTTAAAAGTTTTCCCTATATAAGCCCATGTAAATCTTGTGAACCTGCACCCCCCCCCCCCCAGCATGAGGCCAAATTGACCCCAGGACTGTAATTTGGGCACTTTTGGTAGACCCCCACTAGATCAAGCTAAATGCAAAATTTGGTAGCTCTAGGCCCTATGGCTAGGTACAGGAAGATTTTTAAAGTTTTCTCTATATAAGCCTATGTAAAACTTGTGACCCCTGGGGCAGAGCCAATTTTGACCCCAGGGCTATAATTTGAAGAAACCTGATAGAGGTCTACTAAATAAAGCTACATGCCAAATTTGGTAGCCCTATGCCTTATGGTTTCAGACAAGAAGATTTTTTAAAGATTTCCAATATTTTTCAGTTTTGTTGCCATGGCAACCAGAGTTTTTGAAGGAATCAAATTCTTTCAAGAAATTCTGAAGAGGACCATGGCAGGATCATTTCTGTGAAGTTTCATGAAAATTGGATGGGTAGTTTCAGAGAAGAAGATGTTTGAAATAAAAGTTAACGCACGGACGGACGCACGGACGGACAGACTGACGGACGCACGGACAGACGCACGATGGACACCGGGCCATGACATAAGCCCGCTGGCCTTTGGCCAGTGGAGCTAAAAAACAATAAATATCAGCAGACATCATTAAGAACACCTGCATGAATTTCTATTAATTTTTGTCAAGGATTTTAGAAGATATCTGTCCTGAAAGATGGACAAACAGATGGTCATTGGTCCATGACGAAATTAAACATTTAGCCCCCTTTTTTCATGACATGGTGTTTCATGAAATAAAAACAAATAACTATTGTCTGTGGCTTGCAATAAACAATAAGAAGATGAAGTTTCATGACATTTTGTCCTTAGTTAAAGAGATATTGGTCCACAATGTAAATATACGTCAAGCCCCCTTTTTCCATGACACAGCAATAACTGGTCCTATTAGACCTACAATCAAACTCATTCGAGATCTTATGGTCATATATATTTAGACCAAGTTTGGTGCTGATTGGTTATTATTTGTAGATGCTAGAGTGTAAACAAAGTCAAATATAGCAATTTTTTTAATTCAAGGGCAAATAACTCGTCGTTCTGGTCCGATTACACCCATAATCGAACTCATCCGAGATCTTATGGTCATATTCATTTTGACCAAGTTTGGTGCTGATTGGTTAATATTTGTAGATGCTAGAGTGTAAACAAAGTCAAACATAGTAATTTTTCTAATTCAAGGGCAAATAACTCCAGTCGTTCTGGTCCGATTACACCCATAATCGAACTCATCCCAGATCTTATGGTCATATACATTTTGACCAAGTTTGGTGCTGATTGGTTATTATTTGTAGATGCTAGAGTGTAAACAAAGTCAAACATAGCAATTTTTCTAATTCAAGGGCAAATAACTCCAGTCGTTCTGGTCCGATTACACCCATAATCGAACTCATCCGAGATCTTATGGTCATATACATTTTGACCAAGTTTGGTGCTGATTGGTTAATATTTGTAGATGCTAGAGTGTAAACAAAGTCAAATATAGCAATTTTTCTAATTCAAGGGCAAATAACTCCAGTCGTTCTGGTCCGATTAGACCCATAATCGAACTCATCCGAGATCTTATGGTCATATACATTTTGACCAAATTTGGTGATGATTGGTTAATATTTGTAGATGCTAGAGCGTAAACAAAAAAATGTGGACGGACGGACGACGGACGCCGACGGACGGTGAGTGATCACAATAGCTCATCCTGAGCACTTTGTGCTCAGGTGAGCTAAAAATAAATAATCAAAGGACTCAAAGTCCTGGAAAGCGGATTTGTAGAGTAGCATAAAGCTGTAATATGTTGTAATAAAAAAAAAATCACATTCAACACATATACAGTCATTGTTAGCAAGGCAGGGATGGTCAAGATTGTTTTGCCGAGTGGGCTGCACAGTAACTGTTATTCTATAACTGTTAAAGGAGTGGTCAATCTTACACAGGTTTTTGCTGGTATTAGATTTTGGAATAAATATGTAAACATGTGTAGGACAGTATATATGGCATGGACAAAATTGAGGTTGAAGTGTATTAATTACCTAAAACTGAAAGTGGAATGGGGCCAAAGTGTTAATGACAGTATATTTGGTTCAGGTCAAATCGAGATCATAGTACAGTGTGAGCGCGCATGTGTCGTTACGCATGATGTATTTGGTTCCGGTCAGAACGATCAGAGTAAGCGGATTTGCTATACAAATCCGCAAAAAAGTAATGTAGAAATGTAACCTCAGTTATTCATTGGCAAAGACTAATTAATATAAATTATCTACAAACTCACCACAAATGTGAAGCAAAAGACGCATTGCTGTCAAAGTCATCTCTAAATATTATTCCATCTGTGTTTATGACAGCCTGGGCAGGTCTGAGTGGAGCAAGAGTTGGCCCTGTAAGTGCACAAATAAAATCATTTACCAGATAACAAACTTTAACACTTTACCATACAATCCTGAGTTTTAATTACCCCGAGGAAGAAGCCTTCTGAAAACCTTACTGGTAACCAGCATTTTCTCCATTTCCCACAATATTTTCTTTACTATTAAAGACAAATTCCATCATTTGAGCCACATTTATATCATCGTCTGCAAATGCTTACAACTTGGAAAAGTCTAGATTTACGTCATGTGGTAAGTAGTTAAACTTGTCTAAACTGAAAGCGTTTGTGGACAAAATCCTAAATAGTGACCTTATTTCTTTTAGTTTAAACAACTAAAATTTAGTTGTTTTAATTATTTAAAGCTACATGCCAAATTTGGTAGCCCTATGCCTTATGGTTTCAGACAATTAAATTGTCATCTGCAAATGCTTTCAGCTTGGACAAGTCTACATTTTCTTGTGTGGTAAAGAGTTTACAATACCATAATAGTGCCAATGTGTTATTTACTTTTCAAAGACAAACTGGATTAATTTATATTTATTTATTTATTTTTTTTTTTGAAGATAAATTTTTAAAATTTATATTTATGACTACTGGTATTGAGTTCATACATTCTTTAAAGGCCCGGTGGCAGCAAAATTTAAATGATGCCAGTATTACAATGCATTTAAAATAGTTCAAATTGTATCATTTAGAAGTATGGAAATTATTGTGATGACAATCTGTTGTTGTGCAGTAGGTCCACATGTTAGTGCTGGAAGAAAAATGAGTTTTAAAACCAAGTAAAAAGTTGCCACGTCACTTTCTTTTGTTCATTTTTTACCTGGTTTTAAAATTAATTTTTCTACCGAATTGTTCATCTGCAAAAGCTTGGAGTTTCAGCCAGTCTTAATTTTTGTCGTTTGGTAAAGAGTTAAGCAAAGTGCTGGGTGGGTGATCAAGCCACTGCAATGTCATGTGAAAACACTATGGGAAAATGGCTCATCAAGTCTTTATGAGCAATCTTCTTTGGTCACAATGTTTTCAAAAGTGGTGTTCTTCGAGATAAAAATACTCAATAAAAGTCCATTACAGAGTCTAACTCTTTACCAGAAGATAAAATTTTAGACATATCAAAACTGGGGTGTTTGCAGACAAGTAACTGACTATGGTTCAAATAATGAAATCTGTCTCTGAAAGGGTTTGACACATGGGGAAAGGAGAAAATGCAGCTTCTCCTTCTAGCACATTGTTTGCAAAAGCATTTTTCCACAGGGCCACTGAACATTGAATTTTTTGCTAAAGATTTAGTGTGTCTATGGACATATTAGCTATGGCAATATCCTACCTCCCTGTTCACACAGTTGTAAAACTGTTGTATCCTTGAACAGAACTTGTCTCTCTAATGTCGCTGTCGCCCTGCAAAAATAAGTCAAGTTTTGTATGTGTTATAATGCTAAATATGCACTGTATACATATTAAACTTTAAAACCCTTTACCACACAACAAAAATTGTAGACTGTCCAAATATAAGTCATAATGCAGATGAAAAATTAAATGTTGCTCAACTGAAAGTTTTTGTATGTGAAAGGATGGAAAACTTCCTGGAAAAAGGAGAAAATGCTGGTTACCAGCATTTTCTCCTTTTACCATAATGTTTTCAGACGCCAATTCCATCAGGGTTATAAAAACTTGGGAGTATGTAGTAAAGAGTTAATCCTTAAATTTGGTTTGATTTTTATTTTATGCCATTTTCAACAATATTTCAGCCATACGAAGGTGACAACTCATTTAACTCTTAACCACACAATCCTGACTTTTAACAACCCTGAGAAAGAAGCCTTTTGAAAACATTGTGGGAAAAGGAGAAAATGCCGGTAACCAGCATTTTCTCCTTTTCCCACAATATTTTCTACCCTTCCCAACTAATAATTCAATTTCTGAGTTACATTGAATATGTCGTCTACAAATGCTTTCAATTTGGATGACTCTTAAATTTTGTCATTTGGTAAAGAGTTAAGCAGATTTTTCCCTGGGTTTTCACCAGTGCTAGGCTGGGGTTTTCTATGTGATACAGGCCACCGACAGTAGTGAAAATCACTATTACCTAAGTCACTGTCCCAAAGAGGCCTCCTTTAACCCTTTACCATTTACCACATAATCCCGACTTTTAAGGACCCTGGAGAAGAACACTTTTGAAAAGAGTATGGGAAAAGGTGAAAATGCCAGTTACCAGCATCTTCTTCTTTTCCCACAATGTTTTCTACCCTATCAAAGACAAATTCCATCATTTGAATTACATTTAAATTGTTGTCTGCAAATGCTTTCCATTTGGACAAGCCTATATTTTGCTAACGTGGTAAAAGGTTAAGCAGGTCTTTCACTGGGTTTTCACCAGTGCTAGGCTGGGGTTTAAGGCCACCACCAGGAGTGAAAATCAGGATTTCCTAAGTCACTGTCCTGAAGAGGCCTCCTTTAACCCTCACAGAACAATTCTGGTTTTCTTTTTTTAAACACTAAGAAACGAAGCTGTTGAAAACATTGTGAAAAAAATGCTGGTTACCAGTTTTACCATAATGTTTTCTTTCCTTTTTAGACACAAATCTCATCATTTCGGCCACATGTTGTTGCTGTTATTGTTGTTGTTGTATGAAAATTATTTCAATTTAAAAAGGTCTGAAACTGGGTCAGTTGTAATGGATTAACCCAGAAAGTGCTATGTAAATGACATAATTGTTTTTGGTCAGTATATAAAAACTTATATATGAGTCATGCTCAGAAAAAAGGGGGCTTAATGCATCTTCAAACAGTATCACCCCATGTCAGCCTGTGAAGTCTGCCCTTGCTGACATATGGGTAGAAAATTTTTGCTATTTGCTATTTGTAAATTTTCTGCGTGTCAAAGGACCATTGTATCTCTACATTCAGTCATTTGTTACAGTAAATGGATTTTATGCATCCTTAATTACGTGATGCCTGACTGAGTATCATGCATCACAGAGATGCATTAAGCTCCCTTTTGCCAGAGCATGGCTTGTATGGAAGTTTCAAGCCCAAGTTGTTGAGAATATCCACATAATATTGGACAGTGTAGATTTTAGATCAGACTACATATTCCATGCAGTCGCACAGATGTTTCTGTGTATCTGTGGGCTTTGTCAAAGTTTTGCAATTTGTTCATTTTGATCCCTCACTTTATAATAGTGCAAAGACAGTAATGCAAAAAACAAACAAACAACAACTTACAGAAAACTAACACATCCAGTTCCTGGTGGTGGTGCAATCCATACAAAGCTAAATTCATGTACAGGCTGTTCTGAGATATGGGAGTGTACAATAGAACAGGCTAAATTCTGACCCACAGGCTGATTGGCTTGAATACCCAAGGCCTGTATTTGTGAGAGGGCTCTACCCGATATGGTGTATAGGCCTGTCACAAAGAACCCATCAAAATTCGAACTTGATCTCACTCTCACTGAAAATGGAAATAATATGTGATTTTGACAATAGATTCTTATCATCCTGCAGGTTAGTGAAACACAATAGCAATTTACCAGTCCAAAAAGAGAAAAAAAATCAACACCTACCGGTGGATTAAGTTAAACTTGATTCAAGGGGCTTATTTAGTGGGGTTTTTTTTTTGCTGCAAATTTTTTTTCGTAAAAGACTGATAAATACAACAAGCTATATGAGTGCCACTCAGGGAAAAGGAGGTTTAATGCATCTCTGTGATCTTTATCAATCATACCAAGCAAGTCATCAGATTATTATGACTCTACGAATCAATTTTGTTTACAAATCAGCTGAATCATGGGGTAAATTAATCCTTTGACATGCAGAAAATTGACATATAACAAAAGGTTTTGACCAAGGTCAGACTGCACAGATTGCACTGACCTTGGCCAATACTTTTTTCAGATGCAGAAAACCCCCTTTCCATACAGCAAGAGTCATAATTATTTCTTTCAAAGACCAAAGAAACTTGACGGCTCATTACATAAAAAAGTGTAATTCTAGCATTTAGATAAAGGGACTGTCATGTTGCACAAATTGGTAATTCCATCTATTTTTATGACATCAGATGACATCATAATTCTAATTTGAATACCATCCCACATAATCATTGCATGGCATTGTTTGCAACACAAATGAAATTGGACATTCTAAGTCAGGACTAAAGATGCTGCAGTCAATTTCATAACTTTTTCCTTTCAGAATATCTGCCAAAGAAGCAGACAGCATAGATGCAAGATCAGACATTCTGTGCAACCTAATCTTGATCCATACTGTACACAAATGCAATTAAATTCTGGTAAAGTACTGTAAGTTAGTGAAAGACAAAGTTTTAGATTCATGCATACTGAGAGCACTTGCAGACAACAAATTACATGTAGCTAAATTTGTCCTTAAAATGGTATAAAGCATTGTTGTGAAAAGGAGACAAGGTGTGTCACCAGCAATTTCTCCATTTCCCACATTGTTTTCAAATGCTATTTACCTAAAGGTAATAAAACACTTGTGATGTTTGGTAAAGAGTTAACTGACCTTTGTAGAAATTCCCAGGAACATAGGTTTCAGGATTTCCATCCACAGTTACACTGAGTTTGACCTCACTTGACCCTCGACCCAGTTCTTGCACATTGCCATGGTAATTACACAGAAAAAAGTATGGGGGAACAGCTGGGAGACCATTTGCATTCTGTCCAAAATTGGACGAAACAGATACAAGTAAAATGGTCACAAAAAGTCCAACCTTCATGTTGTGCAAGACCTGAAAGAGAAGTTAGTTTTATAGTACCAATTAGGCAATATTTTCTTGAATACAACATTCTGACTATTTCATAATGACAGGTGCTAAACAAAAAACTGGTCAGATAAAATAATATTACAGTAACAAAATGTATGGTACTAACATACCAAGGAATTATGCCTAAAGTCATGTGTTCAATTTTGGCAGAATTTTAACTCTTTACCAAATGACAAAATTTTGGACCTGTCAAAATTATAAGAGTTTGCAGACGACTTATTTAATATGTTGCTCAAAGATGAAATTTGACTTTGAAAGGTAGAAAACAAGGGAAAAGGGAAAAAGTGCTGGTCATAAATCATATTTCTCAGGGTCATTAAAACTTGGGGTTGTGTGGTAAAATTCTTTATTTGTCATTACACTGACAGCATTAACCCTTTACTACATGACAAAATTTTACGCTGGTCTAAATTCAAAGCATTTGCAGAGGAAAAATTGAATATAATTCAAATGATGGTATTTGTAACAGAAAGGGTAGAAAACATTGTGGGAAAAGAAGAAAATGCTGGTTACCAGCATTCTTCTATTCCCTCAATGTTTTCAAGAGCCTCCTTTCTCAGGGTCGTTAAAACTTGGGATTGTATGGTTAAGGGTTAAGAGGTAACACACTTAAATTTTGCTTAGATGAAAGAATTTGTCTTTAAAATTGTAAACAATATTGTTTTAACCGGTGAAAATACTGTTAATAATATATAACATTTTGTCTTTCACCAAGTATGTTTTTAAATGCTCTTTTCCTTTGGGAGGTGATAACACCGAAAAACCATTTTCTAAAGGGTCAAAAGCCAAATAAATGGAAAGAAGCTTATCGTACATGAGAGGAGATGGACTGTTATGCAGATCATTTCTTCACCCTCTATCAGACAATCCCGAGTTTTAACAACTAATAAGACTTTTGAAAACATAGTGAAAAAAGGAGAAAATGCTGGTAACCAGCATTTTCTTCTTTTCCCACAATGTTTTTCTACCCTTCCAGAGACCTGCAGTTAATTTGTACCATATTTAAATTTGTCATCTCCAGATAATATTAATTTGGAAGAGTCAAAAATTTGTTGTTTGGGAAAGAGTAAAGGTTTTACCAGGCAATCCTGTGTTTTTCCAACCCTGAGGAACGAGGCTTTTTGAAAAACATTGTTGTAAAAAGTGACATCTACTTTTCCAAAGATGTTTTTTATCCTTCCTAAGACATATCCTATCATAATAATTTCTATCCTATCTAAGACAAATTCTTTCACAAAACTCTTTACCATGCCGCAAAATTTTACACTTGTCCAAATTGAGAGTATTTGCAAACAACAAATTTTATTCTATTCAGATGATGTGATTTGCCTTTGGATGGGTAGAAAACATTGGGAAAAGGAGAAAATGCTGGTAACTAGCATTTTCTCCTTCTCCCACAATGTTTCAAAAGCTTTCTTTCTGAAGGTCTTTAACTCTTTACGAAAGAACAAAATCTAGACTTGTCCAAATTATAGGCATCTGCAGACGACATAGTAATGGTGACTCAGAAATGGAAATTTGTTTTGGAATGGGAAGAAGACATTGTGGGAAAAGGAGAAAATGCTGGTTACCAGCAATTTCTCCTTTTCCCAAAATGTTTTCAAAAGCCTTCATTCTCAGGGTCGTTAAAATTCAGGATTGTGTGGTAAAGGGTTAAAACTCGGACCATGTTGTAAAGGGTCAAGCTAAATTATCAACTTGCTATTGGCATTGCTTTCTACATGGACAAGCCTAAAACTTTCTCATCTAGTAAAGTTAGAACCTTTTTATCAGCAACACAACATCCAATGATACATGAGTGGACATTTATGAAATTCAGGATATTTTTTCCATCATTGAGAAGTAATGCACTCGTCTTGTTATATTTCTTTCCGCCAAATATCAAATATGAGTTACATAAAATGCAGCTAAGTATCTTTGACATATTGCCTGTTAAAAATCTGCTGATACAGTAAAGAAGGACTTCATTACTGAAAAAATGATTAGCCCCAAAAAGCGCCTTTCACAATTGTAGGTACATTTGCAGCCAGTACAGATCAAGATCAGATGGCAAAAAATCTGGAGTCTGATCTTTAATCTAAAATGTCAGCTTTGCTGAAAAAATCTTGACCAAAACAATTACAATTGAATTAGCAACTATTTGTGCTATCTCTAAACTGAAAGGCTTGTTGAGATTATTCTGCACTCTTAGGGTCAATAATTTATGACAATGTTTAATACATACCTGTATCACAGCTGATTTCTATTAACCTAAACAAGATGAATATAAAATTGCAATGAAATCATTGAATAAATCTATGTGTCCAGTACTAAATATTGATATCTCAATACATGTATATAAATAATGTTTCTGTTCTCATCATCAGAATTCACAATGATGACAAGTAGCTGACTTATATATTTATCCAAGTAAAACTGACGAACATTGGGTATTCACTTGTCACTGACAGATGTCAAACTTCGTCTAGAATCATATCATCACATCACTAATAAAAATTTTAGAAATACTTTTTTTACCAAATATCATTCACAAATTTAGACGCTATAATCTGATTATATAAACATTAAATATCAAATCAGTCCTATGTTTAACAAGACTTCAAGCTCAAACTTTCATAACATCATGTGACTTTATAAGTGGTGTTTTGTTTGCCAGCAGAAAGCTATGACGCAAAGTAAATGTAACATGAACCAGTGGCAGGTCAAAGTGTGGCAGAACTCTGATAAGGGAAGAGATTTCTATCAAATAATATGGAAAGTTAATAAAACATCACCTCTATATTATACACTTTCTATGGTACAACCTGTCCCTACTTCATATGACCCTTGCTTTGTAGTCTTAATTCTTTACCAAACGACAAAATTTTAGACTGGTCCAAATTGAAAGTATTTGCAGACGACAATATAAATGTAACTGAAAAATTGAAATTTGTTTTGGGAAGGGTAGAAAACATTGTTGAGAAAAGAGAAAATGCTGGTTACCAGCATTTTCTCCTTTTCTCACGATCTTTTCAAAAGGCTTCTTTCACAGGGTCGTTAAAAGTCGGGATTGTGTGGTAAAGAGTCAATTATTTCTTCCTCTATACTGATTTGAAATGAATTCTGATGTGTCTGCTATGCATCACATTAGAAAACATTGTGATAAAAAGAGATAAACATCATAATATTCAACTCCTGCAAATGTCTTCAGTTTGTCTTTCTTCAAAAACCACTGACTCTTGAGTTATATGATGCACCTCCATAACATGATTCTTTTGGTTTGCTCACAAACATTTTTGAAACAAGAGGACCATTGGCCCTAAAGCGCTCACCTGAGTAAAGCCATCTACAGTTGATAAAGCTGAAGAAAGTCTGGTTTTAAAGATGAAAAACAAATGCATGTAAGTGACTTACTGTTCGAACCAATGTGACCGAATTTCAAACTTGTCCAAGATATAATTGAAACAAACATTCTGACCAAGTTTCACAAGTATCAGGCTGAAACGTGGCCTCTACAGTGCACACAAGGTTTTTCTATAATTTGGTCCAGTGACCTGCTTTTTGACTGGATGTGACCCACTTTGGAAGTTGTCCAAGATATCACAAAGACAAACTTTCTGACCAAGGTTCATGAGTATCAGGCTGAAAAAATGTGGCCTCTAGAGTGCACACAAGGTTTTTCTATGATTTTTTCCCAGTGCACTACTTTTTTGACCAGACATGACCCAATTTCAAACTTGTCCCAGATATCATCAAGACAAACATTCTGGCCAAGTTTCAAGAGTATTTGGTTGTAAATGTGGCCTCTAGAGGGCACACAAGGTTTTTCTAAGATTCACCCCTGTGACCTACTTTTTTAACCAACATGACCCAATTTCAAATTTGTCTGAGATATCATCAAGACAAACAATCTGATTTAATTTGAGTATGCGACTAAAATTGTGGCCTCTAATTTTTAGTGCACACAAAGTTTTTCTAAGATTTTGCCCAGTGACCTACTTTTTGATCCGATGTGACCCATTTTCAAAGTTGTCAGAGATATCATCAAAACAAACATCTTAACCAACTTTCATGAGTGTCAGGCTGAAAATGTGGCCCCAAGAGTGTGCATAAATTTTTCTAAGATTTGGTCCAGTGACCTACTTTTTGTCCTGACATGACCCAATTTTGGACTTGTCCAAGATATTATCAAGGCAAACATTCTGACCAAGTTTCAAGAGCATCAGGCTGAAATTATGGCCTATAGAATGCACATAAGGATTTTCCTAGATTTAGCCCAGTGACCTACTTTTTGACCTGACATGACCCAATTTCAAATTTGTCCCAGATACCATCAAGACAAACATTCTAATCAACTTTCATGAGTTTCAGGCTGAAAATGTGGCCTCTATAGTGTAACAAGGTTTTTCTAAGATTTAGCCCAGTGACCTACTTTTTGACCCAACATAACTCAATTTCGAACTTGTCCGAGATTTTATCAAGACAATCATTCTGGCCAAGTTCCATGCATATCTGACTGAAAATGTGGCCTCTAAAGTACATGCAAAGTTTTTCTATATTTTGCCCAGTGACCTTTTTTTTGACCCAACATGACCCAATTTCAAGGTTGTCAGAGATATCATCAAAACAAACATTTTACCCAACTTTCATGAGTTTCAGGCTGAAAACAAGGCCCCTAGAGTGTGCACAAGATTTTTCTAAGATTTGGCCCCGTGACCTACTTTTTGACCAGACATGACCCAATTTCGGACTTGTCCAAGATATTATCAAGGCAAACATTCTGACCAAGTTTCAAGAGCATCAGGCTGAAAATATGGCCTCTAGAGTGCACATAAGCTTTTTCCTAGATTTAGCCCAGTGACCTACTTTTTGACCCAACATGACCTATTTCAAATTTGTCCTAGATATCAAGACAAACATTCTAAACAACTTTAATGAGTTTCAGGCAGAAAATGTTGCCACTACAGTGCAACAAGGTTTTTCTAAGATTCAGCCCAGTGACCTACATTTGACCCGACATGAACAAATTTCGAACTTGTCCGAGATTTTATCAAGACAATCATTCTGACCAAGTTTCATGCATATCTGACTGAAAATGTGGCCTCTACAGTGCACACAAGTTTTTTTCTAAGCTATGGCCCAGTGACCTATCTTTTTGACCCAATATGACCCAATTTCAAACTTGTCCCACATTTTGATCAAGTTTCAAGGGTATCAGGCTGAAAACGTGGCCTCTGGAGTGCACAAAAGGTTTTTCTAAGATTTAGCCCAGTGACCTACTTTTTGATCCGACATGACCCAATTTAGACCTTGTCCCAGATTTTATCAAGACAATCATTCTGACCAAGTTTCATGCATATCTGACTGAAAATGTGGCCTCTACAGTGCACACAAGTTTTTTCTAAGATACAGCCCAGTGACCTACCTTTTAACCCAACATGACCCAATTTCAAACTTGTCAGAGATATCATCAAAACATACATTTTACCCAACTTTCATGAGATTCTGGCTGAAAATAAGGCCCCTAGAGTGTGCACAGGATTTTTGTAAAGTTTGGCCCAGTGACCTACTTTTTGACCCGACATGACCCAATTTCGGACTTGTCCAAGATATAACCAAGGCAAACATTCTGACCAGGTTTCAAGAGCATCAGGCCTCTAAAGTGCACATAAAGTTTTTCCTAGATTTAGCCCAGTGACCTACTTTTTGACACAACATGACCCAATTTCACATTTGTCCTAGATATCAAGACAAATGTTCTAATCAACTTCCATGAGCTTCAGGCTGAAATTGTTGCCTCTACAGTGCAACAAGGTTTTTCTAAGATTTAGCCCAGTGACCTACTTTTGACCTGACATGACCCAATTTCGAACTTGTCCCAGATTTTATCAAGACAATCATTCTGACCAAGTTTCATGCATATCTGACTGAAAATGTGGCCTCTACAGTGCACACAGTTTTTTCTAAGGTATGGCCCATTGACCTACCTTTTGACCCGACATGACCCAATTTCAAACTTTTCAGAGATATCATCAAAATATACATTTTACCCAACTTTCATGAGATTCTGGCTGAAAAAAAGGCCCCTAGAGTGTGCACAAGATTTTTCTAAGATTTGACCCACTGACGAACTTTTTGACCCAACATGACCCAATTTTGGACTTGTCCAAGATATTACCAAGGCAAACATTATGACCAGGTTTCAAGAGCATCAGGCCTCTAAAGTGTACATAAGGTTTTTCCTAGATTTAGCCCAGTGACCTACTTTTTGACCCGACATGACCCAACTTCAAATTTGTCCTAGATATCAAGACAAACATTTTAATCAACTTTCATGAGTTTCAGGCTGAAAATGTGGCCTCTACAGTGTAACAAGGTTGTTCTAAGATTTAGCCTAGTGACCTACTTTTGACCCGACATGACCCAATTTCAAACTTGTCCCAGATTTTATCAAGACAATCATTCTGACCAAGTTTCATGCATATCTGACTGAAAATGTGGCCTCTACAGTGCACACAAGTTTTTTCTAAGATATGGCCCAGTGACCTACCTTTTGACCCAACATGACCCAATTTCAAACGTGTCCCACATTTTATCAAGACAAACATTTTGACCAAGTTTCAAGAGTATCAGATTGAAAATGTGGCCTCTGGAGTGCACAAAATGTTTTTCTAAGATTTAGCCCAGTGACCTACTTTTTGACCCAACATGACCCAATTTTGAACTTGTCCAAGATATCATCAAGGCAAAGATACTAAGCAACTTTCATGAGTTTCAGGCTGAAAATGTGGCCCCTAGAGCCCACACAATGTTTTTCTAAGATTTGGCCCTGTGACCTAATGTTTTACCCGACATGATCGAATTTCAAAGTTGTCCAAGATATCATCAAGACAAACATTCTGACCAAGTTTCAAAAGCATCAGGCTAAAAATATGGCCTCGATAGTGCACACAAGGTTTTTCTACGATTTAGCCCAGTGACCTACTTTTTGACCCAACATGACCCAATTTCGAACTTGTCAAAGATTTTATCAAGACAAACATTCTGACTAACTTTCATGCATATCTGACTGAAAATATGGCCTCCAGAGTGCACACAACGTTTTTCTAAGATATAGCCCATTGACCTACTTTTTGACCCAATATGACTCAATTTCGAACTTGTCCAAGATATCATCAAGACAAACATCCTGACCAAGTTTCAAGGGTATCAGGCTGAAAATATGGCCTCTAGAGTGCACACAAGGTTTTTCTCAGATTTAGCCCAGTGACCTCCCTTTTCATCCGACATGCCCAATTTAGAACTTGTCTGAGATTTTATCAAGAAAAACATTCTGGCCAAGTTTCATGCATATCTGACTGAAAATGTGGCCTCCAGAGTGCACACAAGGTAAAATGTTGATGCCTCACGACAGATGACTGACATCAGACACAGCACGATCATAATAGCTCACCATGAGCACTTTGTGCTCAGGTGAGCTAAAAAAAATGTGGCAATGTTTTGGCAACATTGTTACATAAAAGACCTCCTTTTACCACAAGGTTTTCGTATGTATACTTGAATTAACCCTTCACGATCCCGAGTTTCAATGATCCTGGAGAAGAAGGCTTTTGAAAACATTGTGGGAAAAGCAGAAAAAAAAACAGCACTTCTCCTTTTCCTACAATGTTTTCTACCGTATTAAAGACAGAAATCATAATTTGAACCTACTTTCAAGTTGACATCTGCAAATACTCCCAATCTGGTTAAGTACAAAATTTTAATGTTTGGTAAGTAGCTAAATCTTACCTCTACAGGTTTAACTCTTGACCACATGACAACATTTTAGACTAGTCCAATTTCAAAGCATTTGCAGATGTCAAATTCAACTTTGGAACGAATGAACTTTGTAACAAACAGGCTTAAGCTCTCTGATACAGCAGAAAACATTGTTTCCCACAATGTTTTCAAAAGCCTTCTTTCCTAGGGTCGTGAAAAAACTGGGATTGTTTGGTAAAGGGTTAAGTTTATCATTATTGCACCAGAATGTCTTCAAAGCTGTCTGCTGCCAATTGGGTTCACAATATTCATAAAGATATATTACTGCCAAATGACAAAATTTTAGACTAGTCCAAGATGAAAGCATTTGCAGACAACTAAATAAATGTGACTCAAAAATTGAAATATAACTTGGAAAGGCACAAAACATTGGTGGACAAAGAGAAAATGCTGGTTACCAGTATTTTCCCCTTTTCCCACGAGGTTTTCAAAAGCTTTCATTGTGAGGGTTGTTAAAAGTCAGTATTGTGTGGTAAAGAGTTAGAGCAATATCGGGTACTTTCGGATAGGTAAGAGCCGTTAGATATTTTTCTTTTAAATAAAGAGAGAAAATATATCCTACATGATCTATGAGGCAAGAGCCGTTGGATATATTTCTTTTAAATAAAGAGAGAAAATATATCCTACACGATCTATTGGTGATTTGGATCTTGTTCTCGGCATGGTCTTTCCAACATGTATTTGAGTCGCAAAACAGGGATCATCCAGGATAAAAACTGGACAGTTACTGATGGGTCATATCCGACACATCAAGTCACATCTGACACTTCGTTGGGAGATTTCGGACATAATGAGACACTGAGACGTACCATTAAGTGGAGTACTTGTTTGTTATAATGCAGCATCACTTACCGTAGAAAGGTTATCCTTTAATCACCAGGTGCAATTATACCCAAAAATCATTTAGTTATTGTATTTATCAATTAAAATTAAAATGACCGCAGTTAAGTTTGATCTCAATTATGCCTTGGAATTTTTTTTTTTTTTTACAGATGCGATTGTGCCTCAAACTCGTGCACACGAAGTACTGGGCTGTCAACACTAACCACTGTACTACTCCGACAGCTAAGTAAACTGATCGAAATATATGCACACAGTCAATATTGTCTGGTCAGACCACACAACTCCATAACGTCTGGTTGGATCAGACAGTCTTGTGGTCTTTTAAAAATATTTTACAGTTAAATAAATATAAAATAGTACAAAAAATTCACAATTCTGATGAAAGTATAACTCGACATATCCTTACATCCACAACATACCCTAATATAGGTAATTGGTTACGTACCTGCGCCAAAGTGAAGTCGTCCAGAAAAAAAATTCTGTTTATCAGTACACTTTTTCAATTTTAAAAAATGGCAGCTCTGGAACTCTTGGAAAATGTGCATATTGATGAAAATGGCATTTAACCTGGGGGACATGACGTCTGGAGGTACCCGACATTGCTCTAACCCTTTACCAAGCAACAACAGTTTGTAGATGATGACTGCTGTCTTTGACAGGGTAGAAAACATTGTGGAAAAAGGAGAAAATGCTGGTAACCAGTGTTTTGCAAAGTCTCTGTCTTCAAGGTTGTTAAAACTAGGGACTATGTGGTACAGGGTGAATCAAACTTCCATGGGTAATCACTCTGATTACAAGAAAAAAACTTTGATAAAAACAAAAGGTTTTTAAAGATTCATTCATGAACACTGACACAGGCCTTTTACCAGACTACAAAATTTTAGACTTGTCCAAATTAAAAGTATTTGCAAATGACAATGTACTCATGGCTCAAAAGATCAGATTTGCCTTTGGAAGAGTAGAATTTTACAATTTCTTTAAAAATTATCTTCCCATACGTAATTGAAACTTAGCATTGTTTGGTACAGGGTTAAACTTCTATATAATCTCCATAACAAAATTTTTCAGCCAACAGTAGAGTGCAAAATATTGGGATTTCAAAGTTCTTTTCTTTGGGAGAGATCTATTAGTATCTTACTCCAAACATCCAAGATAAGACCATATGTTCTGTGCAGTATGGTCTTGATCTACAATTCCCACAAAAGGGCCTTCAGAGTTTTGCTCTATGGCCGAATATTTCACACTTTTCAATGATGCAAACTTTTAAACTTATCCATACTGAAGGCATTTGCAGACGACATATAAAGTGTAGCTATAAAGGTGATTTGTCTAAGAAATATGGTGGAAAAGGGAGGAAATGCTGGTTACCAGCATTTTTCCTTCTCCCACAATGTTTTCAAAAGCCCTTTTCTTCAGGGTCGTTAAAACACATGATTGTTTGGTAAAAGGTTAATCAGTTAAAGGTGGTTAGCTGAAACTTTAAAACATCAACTTTCGTGCCTAAATACTGAAATCTGATCTCAAACTAAGATAAAAACAAGTTAACCCTTTACCACACAATCCCGACCTCTAACAACCCTGAGAAAGAAGCCTTTTGAAAACATTGTGGGAAATGGAGAAAATGCTGGTAACCAGCATTTTCTCCTTTTCCCACAATGTTTTCTACCCTATCAATTACAAAAATCATCATTTAAGTTACATTTAATTTGTCGTCTGCAAAAGCTTTGAATTTAGTCTATTCCAAAATTTTGTTGTTTGGTAAAGAGTTAACATTCTCTATACCTCATACAGATAGCTAGATAGCATAAAGGTCAATAACCCACAAGTAAAAGTAATTCTATGGTTATCTTTTACAGAAACATCAGACATGCAAACTGTTTATTAAGATAACTATGGGCACCCTAATATCTATCACAATATAAAAGACAAGAGGGCCATTGGCCCTAAAGCGCTCACCTGAGTAAAGTCATCTAGGATTGATAAGGCTAAAAAGATCCTGCTCATGATGATGTAAAATGCACGAGTGTTAGTGATCTATTTTTTGACTGGTTTAGCCTATTTTTGAATTTCCAATCTGGCTCAAAATGTTGCCTCTAGAGTCACACAAGGTTTTTCTAAGATTTGGCTCTGTGATCTATTTTTTTGACTCGACATGACCCAAATTTGAACTTGTCCGAGATTTTATTCAAACAAACATTCTGACCAAGTTTCATGAGTATAAGGCTTCAAATGTGGCCTTTAAAGTGCACACAAGCTTTTTCTAAGATTTGGCCACGTGACCTACTTTTTAACCTGACACAAACCAATTTCAAACGAGTCCAAGATTTTAACCAGACAAACATTCTGACCAAGTTTCATGAGTATCAGGCTGAAAATGTGGCCTCTAGATTGCACACAAGGTTATTCTATGATTTGGCCCAGTGACCTACTTTATGACTCAACATGATCCAATTTTCTATGTGTCCAAAATTTTAACAAATCAAACATTCTAACCAAGTTTCATGAGTATTGGGCTGAAAATGTGACCTCTATAGTGTACACAAGGTTTTTCAAGATTTGGCCCAGTGACCTACTTTTTGACTCGATGTAACCCAATTTCAAATATGTCCAAGATTTCATCAAGACAATCATTTTGACCAAGTTTCATGAGTATCTGGCTGAAAATGTGGCCTCTAGAGTACACATAATATTTTTCTAAGATTGACCCAGTGACCTAACTTTTTGACCCAACATGACCCACTTTCGAACTAGTCCAAGATTTTATCCAGACAAACATTCTGACCAAGTTTCATGAGTATCAGGCTGAAAATGTAGCCTCTAGAGTGCACTCAAGCTTTTTCTAAGATTTTGCCCTTTGACCTACTGTTTGACCCAGCATAAACTGATTTCAAACCTGCCCAAGATCTTATCCAGACAAACATTATGACCAAGTTTCATGAGTATCAGGCTGAAAATGTTGCCTCAAGTGCACACAAGCTTTTTCTAAGATTTGGCCACGTGACCTATTTTTTTACCCTACATGACCCAATTTCGAACTTGTCCGAGATTTTACCCAGACAAACATTCTGACTAAGTTTCATGAGTATCAGGCTGAAAATATGGCCTCTAGAGTGCACACAAGCTTTTTATTTGATTTGGCTCCCTGACCTACTTTTTGACCCAAAATTACCCAATTTTGAATTGTCTGAGATTTTATCCAGACAAACATTCCAACCAAGTTTCATGTGTATCAGGCTGAAAATGTGGCCTCTAGAGTGCACACATTTTTCTAAGATTTGGCCCCGTGACCTACTTTTTGACCCCACGTGACCAAATTTAAAACCTGTCCGAGATTTCATCCAAACAGACATTCTGACCAAGTCTCATGAGTATCAGCCTGAATATGTAGCCTCTAGAGTGCACACAAGGTTTTCTAAGATTTAGCCCCATGACCTACTTTTTGACCCCATGTGACCCAATTTTGAACTTGTCCCAGAGTTTATCCAGACAAACATTCTGATCAAGTTTCATGAAGATCTGGCCAAAAATGTGGTCTCTAAGTGCACACAAGGCAAATGTTGATGACTGCATGACGGAGGATGGAGGTCGGATGACTGACACAGCACGATCACAAAATCTCACCTTGACCACTTTGTGCTCAAGTGAGCTAATAAGTATGTACCAATATTAACACCATTCAATCACTGATTGACACACATTCAAAACAACATTCTAATCAGTTTAGAAATACTAAGCCATGATTTAAACAAGAGGACGATGTTAGTCCTATATTGCTCACCTGAGGTTCCATGAATGATACAAAATTAATTTGCAACTCCTGTCAAATGAAGGTAATAGATGTGAAACCCCCCACCCTTCATAAACAGCATTTCTCCTTTTCCCATAATGTTTTCTACTCTATCAAAGACAGAAATCATCACTTGAGCTACATTCAATTTGTAGTCTGTAAATGCTTTAAATACTGTAAAGGTGGAAATTTTGCAATTTCACAAATTTGAAAATTCGCCAACTTTTCTGTTAGACTATTTTACCACAATATACTAACAAATAATGAGTGTCTTGAATTCGCAAACATTTCCATACGCAGAAATATCCCTACTCGGTAATTCGCAAATTTTTTGACAGGCATATATATCCATGTAAACAGTATGGACCAGTCTAAAATTTTGTCGTTTAGTAAAGAGTTAAAGAAATTTGTAATGCACAACAGTGTACAGTAGGCAATTGACTGACCATGACAGCTAACCTTGAGCACAATGTAAGCTAAAGACTGTTGAGGTTGTTATTTCTTGTTAACTATTAGAGTATGATTAAAATGTGCTGTTGTTCCAAACTAAGCAACTATGGTACACATGTAAATACTAATTATCTGGATACCAAACGACAAAATTATTTAATGGACCAAACTGAAAGCATTTGCAGACGACAAATTAAATGTAGTGAAAATGATGCTTTCTGTCTTTGATTTTGTAGAAAACATTGTGGGAAAAAGAGAAAATGCTGGTTACCAGCATTTTCTCCTATTCCCACAATGTTTTCAAAAGCCTTCTTCTTCAGGGTCGTTAAAAGTCGGAATTGTGTAGAGATAACTAAACACCTTGGCCATCATTACCTTGTATTGCTCCTCTGGTCAATTTGCAGCTAAAAGATTACAATATCAAATAAGCAAATTCACAGACTTGATATCCCCAACTGAACGAGTTGGATATTGACATAAGCTGCATGTTGTAAATGGTTCATATTACATTGTACAACTTTGTGTCAGTAGAGGTGACTTCATGACCTGTGAGAAAGGAAGCCAAAAAGAATTTTCAATGATGAAGAATTAGAAACAAAACAAAAGAAAACTGAACAAGAGCCCCATGATGGTCCTATATCATTCATCTGATTAACCCTTTCCCAAACGACAAATTTTGGACTGGTCCAAATTGAAAGAGTTTGCAGACGACAATTTCAAATTTGATGAAAATGGCAGAAAGTTATCAAAAAGCGAAGAAAACACTGGGAAAAGGAGAAATTGCTCATTACGAGCAATTTCTCCCTTTCCCACAGTGTTTTCAAAAGACTTGTACTGCAGACACGTGAAAACCAGGGCTTGTTTGGGAAAGGGTTAAAGCTGCACAAAAATAAAATGCTTGGCAAAACTCCACATGACCCAATTTCAAACTATTAACAAGACAATCATTCATGAATATTGAACTAAAAATGTGGCCACTAGAGCATATACAAGGTAATAGTTGACACACAATGGACACAGCACAATCACAAAAGCTCATCTTGAGCATGTTATGTCCAGGTGAGCTAAACACCATCAATGAAATTCTGGCTTCAAGCAATGGATCACCAATTGCACTGTTGTTACCAATGAATATTTTATTTATCAGCTGTTTTCATCTGTGGTTAATATCAGTTCATTTGTAGCTAATCTGTGACCTATCAGCGATATCAGTGTCAGACATGTTGTCAGTCATTTATTTGTAAATGTTTTCACAGATCTAAAAATTTTGATACTTTCAAAGATCCCCCATCAAACTTTTCTCCAAATGAAACTCAATTCTATCATACAGCAATAAATTATTGAAAGATGGAGACAAGGTGGCCAGTAGGTGATATTGGTGGTAAAATGTTTTCATTGGTTTCTTCTGTAATTTGGCTGAAAAATCAATCAATTTCTCACCAATGGCTGTTAAAAAGGGGACATACACACTTAACCCTTTCCCAAACAACAAATTTTGGACTGGTCCAAGTTGAAAGAGTTTGCAGACGACAATTTTAAATCTAATGAAAATGGCAGGAAGTTCTCAAAAAGTGTAGAAAACACTGTGGGAAAAGGAAAAATTGCTCGTTACGAGCAATTTCTCCTTTTCCCACAATGTTTTCAAAAGACTTGTACTGCAGACACGTGAAAACCAGGGCTTGTTTGGGAAAGGGTTAAGTCACCACACCATGTCAGACACAGGGTATTCAAAATATTGCACGGTGAACTCTATGGAAATGTGAGTCAATGAGAGCGACATTAAAACATGAAATGTTTAATTATCCAATCCCTCTATATCCTGTCACGAGCTTTGCTAAGTGGTTAATCAATGTCAAAGTTACTACCAGCCATTTTGAAGTGGTGATCTTAAGGTAACTTACATAGATATTGCAGCATAAGCATAAAATGAACATGTTCGTGATCTATAAAGTGATCTGTCAGATCTTTTCCTTATCCCTATACAAAACAATCCCGTGTTATAACAACCCTGAAAAAGGCTTGAAAACATTGTGGGAAAAGGAGAAAATGCTGGTAACCAGAATTTTCTCCTTTTTCCCACAATATTTTCTTTATTCTATGAAAGAAATAATCTAATAAGTTATAATGAAAATGCTCTGAATATAGTCAAGTCTAAAAATCTGGCATTTGGTGAAGAGTTAAATTTATTGTGTAACTGATTTAGAGGTATGCCTGACATAAAATTTTTGAAAGCATTGAGACCAAAACAGAAAATACTTTAACTGACCAACTTCTTCCTTTACTGACCAACTTCTTCATTTCACATAAACCTACACCCAGTGCATACACACATACAGCCCATGCTTTCTGTTATCTGCTTTGCTGTTTGTGTGTTGGTACAGAAAACCTTTTAGCCCCTCTTTTAAATAACCTTGAGAAAGAAGGCTAATAAAACATTCTGTGAAAAAGAGAAAATGTTGGCTGTCATCTCCTTAACCTAATTACTCTTAGACAAACTGATCCCTACTTACTATGTTGTCTGCAAAAGCTCTCAATATGGATAAATCTAAAATATTGTCATCAGGTAAAGGGTTAAAACATGCTTGTTAAGTAATGTGTTAAAATTTGAGAGTTTTCAACTTTAAAGAGCCTTTTGACATCAGATTGACTAATTGACTCAAATTACAGAAGAGGCACTTGAGTAAGTAAGTTCCTCTGACAAATCAACCTCTTTCTGACTTTCATCAATTACATGCCATAATTTTAAAGATTGTATTGGCCTATACTCAAGCCTCTTTTTTATTTGACATGCATTTTTTAAACCCTAGAGCTCACAAAAAAATGAAATGGAGTTCATTAACCTAGAAAAAAAATCCTGAATATGTGAATTTCTTTTTTTTTCCAAACAACAAAGTTTGGTTCATATTAAAAGCAAAAGGTTGCAGGTGACAATTTATGGAATTTGCTATTGAAATGGCAGAAAACATTGTGGGAAAAGGGAAAAATGCTGGTTACCAGCAATTTCTCCTTTTTATCACATATGCAAAAGCCCTTTTTCTTTGGGTCTTAGGATTCTTTGGCAGAGGATTAAGCTGTTTTAGCAAGGAATATTTCATCACATAGACTGTAGTGTGGATCCAAGATCCAAGATCAGAGAGCATGTTCTGTGTAGACTGATCTCTATTGACACAATCTATAAAAGTGAAAGTAGTATAACTCTGCATGGTATTCTGAGGGTTACATCAATAAATATCTCTAGTCCTGACACAAAATTTAATAACTTAGTTTATCCTGACCCTTTACCAAACGATCCTGTGTTTTCACAACCTCGAGTAATGAAGTCTTTGGAAACATCACAGGAAAAGAAGAAAATACTGTGAATTAGTATTTTCTCCTTTTCCCACAGGGCTTTCTACTCTTTCAAGGACACCCCAAATCATTATCTGATATGTCCTTATGAAATGTTTTCAAAATGGATGAGTTTTAATTCTATTCATTTGGTAAGGGAGTAACACCCTTTACCAGAAGACAAAATTTTGGACTAGTCCAAACCAGCAGTATTTAAATACATAAAAAAAATGCTTATTTTATCTCTGAAAGGGTAGATGACAAAGTGGGAAAAGGAGAAAATGCTGATTAACGGCATTTTCTCCTTTTCCGACATTTTCAAATGACATCTTCTAGGTCATTAAATCATGTGATTGCATGGTAAAGGGTAAATATACACAAAATTGCAAGTAAAAATAGAAATAAGGCAACATAAGCAATCTTTTGGCTACGGTCTTTTCAAAATGACATGTTCTACCCCTATCCTAACTCAAAGTATAGTCACAGTGTAGGACTGGAAGTATGCATTGTTTGTGAATTGGGATACAGTGATGTTCTGTCACTTGTGTGTCAAAAGTTATGTTCACACGGTAAGTCAAGCTGGTGCTTTTTCATTAATTTTGATAGTTATTATAAAACATTCAAATCCAAGTATTTTTTTGTTATGTATATACCATACCAGGAATATGAATGTGTGCTGTGAACCTTTCTCAGAGCAATGGGGATGTCTTGATCAGTTGACCATGCTAAAATTACAGGTGCCTTTGTCCTTAAACAATGCGGTTTATTTTTCTCAACGGAAAATGTATAGACAGTTTTGTTGTTCATATTTTTGTGAAAATATGTCAAGGTCTGGTAACAAAGTTGACAGCAATTTTCCTTATCCTTCAGTTAAAATGACACATTGAGAAAAGAAATTTCTACAGTCATTTGTAAGCAGTTTATAGATCTCAGGCGACTGCACAACCGTAAGTTTTTCAAGGTGAAATGACGAACTGACAGGCCTACAACAATAAATCACCTAAACTCTTTACCAAACGACAAAATTTTAGCTTAGTCCAAATTGAAAGCATTTGCAGACAACAAAATAAACATAAATCAAAAATTGAAATTTGTTTCGGGGAAGCTAAAAAACATTGTGGGAAAAGGAGAAAATGCTGATTACCAGCATTTTCTCCTTTTCCCACAATGTTTTCAAAGGGCTTCTTTCTCAGGGTTGTTAAAACCCGTGATTGTGTGGTAAAGAGTTAAGCATTTTATGCAAAGTGAGCTAAAATTAGAAAGCAATAACATGACATGTGAACAAAATTTATTACAAAAACACATCTATACATTTTCAAAGAGATCTATAAATTGAACACAGAGGCTGAAAAAAAATATCTACCTGTATAAATTGAACACATAGGCTAAAAAAATATCAGTAACAAAGCCTATATATAGAAATTTTTGCCATATTTTAACTCTTTACCATACAGCATAATTTAGACTTGTCCTTATTGACAGCATTTATGACAAAAAATATAATTTGGCTGAATTCCTTACTAAATGACAAAATTTTAGACTTGTTCAATTTGAAAGCATTTGCAGATGAGAAATTAAGTGCGACTCAAAAATTGAAATTTGTTTTTGAAATGGTAGAAAAAATTGTGGGAAAAGGAGAAAATGTTGTTTGTAAGCATTTTCTCTGTTTCCCACAATGTTTTCAAAGGGCTTATCAGGGCTGTTAAAACTTGTGATTGTGTGGCAAGAGTTAAGCAATGCAATATATGTCATTGAAAAGCTGGAAAATATTGTGAGGAAAAGGGTAATTTAAATGCTGTTTACCACTGCAAAGAAGCAATTACTGCTAATATTAATAATAGGAAACATAGTAAAGAATCTTTCCTTTTCCTGCAATTTAACAGTCATCAGTCATGCACAGTAAAATGTGCGTGTGAAAATATTGGTAGAATTTAAAAAAAAAGTGTATTTTCTAAAGTTTAATAATATACTTGAGCCATGCTCTGGCAACCAAGGGCTGGATGCATGTCCGTGATGCATGATATTAAGCAATTCATCACATAATTATATATCCATAAAAAACATTTTGTCTCATAACCGAGAGCATCATAAGATTTACTGGTCCTTTGACATACAGAAAATTGACTAGTAGCAAAAAGTTTCGGCCTAGGTCAGCCTGTGCGGACTGTGTTAAAAGACAGGGTAAAAAAACATAGTTAGGGAAAGAGAGAATGCTGGTAAGCCATAAAGTTTTCAAAATTTATTATCCTCATATTCCAGAAAACATTGGACTGTTTGTTGGTTGGTTGTGTGCATGGAAAAGCATCAATTAGGTTTATACGTGCTTTTTTTTTTTCTGAAATCCAGCTCTTTAAATTTTAATTAAATGACAAAATTTTACACATGTCTCTTTTGAAAACATCTGCAGGCATCAAATTGATGGAAAACATTGTGGAAAAAGGAGAAAATGCTGGTTACCAGCATTTTCTCCTTCTTCCACAATGTTTTTCAAATGCTTTCTTCCTCTGGGTCATTAACAAGGGGTTGTGTGGGAAAGAGTTAAAATGAAAACACAACAATCTGAAATAATCATAAATATCTTGTTAGAAACATATTGCAGAACAAGATGAAAAAGAAAGATAAAGTTGAAACTTCTGCATATCAAAGAGCCCCTTAACTCTTTACCACACAATACTGAGTTTTAATGACACTGAAGAAGGCCTTGGAAAACATTGTTGGAAAAAAAGAAAATGCTGGTTACCAGCATTTTCTTCTTTTCCCACAATGTTTTTAATGATCTCAAAGACAGATCCTGTCATTTGTGCCCCATTTTATTTGTTGTCCGCAAACACTTTCAATTTGGACCAGTCTAAACTTTTGTTGAGTGGTAAAGAGTTAACCCTTTACTACATAATCCTGACTTTTAACAATCCTGAGAAAGAAATCTTTTGAAAACATTGTGGAAAAAGGTAAAAATGTTGGTAACCAGCATTTTCTCCTTTTCCCACAATTTTTTCTGACCTTTCAGAGACGTATCTTATAATTTGATCAGCATGTAATTTTTCATCAAAAAATGCTTTCAGTTTAGACCAGTCTGAAATTTTGCCATGTGGTAAAGGCTTGACCCTTTACAAAACAATCCCATTTCTTTGGGACAACCTGGATGAATGCCTTGTGCCAAAATGTTTTCTATCCCCTAAGAGCAAAATGCAATCATATGAGCAACAATTTGTTATCTGCAAATGCTTTCAGTATGAACAAGTCGTAAGATTTGTCTAGTATGAGGTTAAAGATACATCCTTACAGCCAGAGAGAAAAAAAGGTGAAAACTTGATAGAATGTAGAATAGTCAGCTATATTCACATAGATAAATTACTGATATTATCCCTTAAAGCCCCGAATAAACCCAATGGTCATTTTAACTCTAGAATAAAACCAATGTAAGTGCAAATTCACGGCTACCTTTTGCCTGCAGTGTTTTAACATAGCAGACAGTGTAGATCAAAGATCAGGCTGCATGTTTTGTGCAGCCTGATCTTGATTTACACTGGCTGCAAAGGCAACTCTATTAGTGAAAGGCGCTTTAAGGGTTATATGGTGTAAGGAATAAATACAAACGGTATATGAAAATCCTCAATTTAACAGCAGAAACATCACAACAGTGATTTCTCTGGTGGCCCTAAGAAAATGAAATGCATTTTCTATCAGTCGTAATCTATGCAACCTTGCAAACGTCGGGGGCAACATTCGGCATGGAAGATACAAGAATGATTACAGTTTGATAGAATAAAGATGAAATGGATGAAAAACTGGCTGAAAACGAGTATAGATGTATCTTTAAATTATGATTAGTACATAAATACTGTTGCACATTATTTCTATTTGACTGATTAATTGAGTGGTGTTTTAATGCCATTTTTAACATTATTTCAGCTATATTGCAGCAGCCAGTGCTACTATCCATCTTTCCTAGAGCTTCTTTCTAACAGTACTTCAAACAATATTCTTCAAAAGCCACTGGCTACTTCCCCACATAACCATCGTTGAAAGAATGATCAGCAGTAACATGTCCCTTTTCTTTTCTTTCCTACAAAGTTTTAGGATGTGTTATACCTCAGGGTCATGAAGCCACGCCCCAGCAGCTCAGTTTGTAGCGTACAGGACTTGAGAACAGGGGGTCGCTGGTTCGATCCCTGGCTTGGCCAATTTCTGTCCCAGGACTGATGATGGTCAATGCCACAGGATTCATTCCTCGCTCACCAGTGACCACTTTTTTGACGATGGTTATGTGGGAATGCAGCCTGTGGCTTGGAAAGAATACTGTGCACAGTACTGGTAAAAGAAACTCCAGGAAGGTATGGATAGGTACACTGGCCACCGTGATATAAATAAAATAATGTTGAAAACAGCATTAAACACCATACAATCAATCAGGGTCATAAAAGCACTTAATCCTTTGGTAGAGGAAATTGTACTTAAAGTTTTAATTGCTTGTAGAAAGAAAATAAGTCCTATTTCCATCCACTCTCAGGGAAAAATATGACAGGATTGGGTGAAGAGGAAACTGTAGGAAGATGTGCACTTAAAGGACTAATTGCAGCATGTAGAAGAAAAATTGCTCCTTTTCCCATCAACTTTACTGTCCACAGAAAAATACTATCCTTTTCAAAGACACACATCCTTTGTTGCACACAATCTATAGGAATGTCATGCTTTAGACTAACCTCTGACTGTGCAAAAAGCACAGTTAATTTTTCAATAAAGTACAGCAGCGTATCTGTTTTTTCATCTGTTCCACTCAAAAAACACAAAAGAAGACACCGCCACTTAAATTCAGTAACATGTTTGACTGAAGCAACTTTCAAACCAACAGTTACATTGTAATCACACAAATTCTTCCTGCTCCACATAATTATGAGCAAACAGAACACATTTTGTCTTTGAGCACCATGAATGAGCAGAGAATCCAGAAATATTTCCTTGTTAGGCCTTACATAAAGTCATAGAGGTAACGGAGGATATCAAAGTTCACAGTTCTGAAAGAGAAAATAAAAAAACATGACAGAGATGAGCATGAGAGTTAAGAAAGAAACTGACATAACAGGAGGTAAAATGACCTTAGGTAAAAAGACATGACAGAAAACAAAGGAACATAACAGAAAACAGAATCACATGACAGGAAAAGATATGAAAGGGATATGACAGAAAAAAAGACGTGACCAGAAAAAGATATAACAGGAAACTAGAACATGACAAGTGAAAATCTGTTTTTAAATCAGTGAAGAAACTAAAAACCTATGTATATTTCACTTGTAAACCAAGGTCCGATTTCGATACATTTTCCTTCTTTCAATTTCATTTTTTTTATTGTGCTTTTCTGATTTTCAAACACTTCAGCTTGCTACAGGCTGAAAAAGAGGCAATGGAAACAGCAGAGGGCAGTGCAGACCTTCATATGAACCATGCTCTGAGAAAAGGGGGCTTAATGCATCTGCAAAAAGTATCAACCCATGTCAGCTTGCACACTTTGCACAGGCTGATCTGGGCCAAAACTTTTTTGCTATTGGTGACTTTTCTGCATGTCGAAGGACCGTTCTGCGTCTGGATTTAGTCAGTTGTTAGAAAAGTGGATTTTATGGATCTCTAATTATATGATGACTTGCTTTACTTTCTTGAACTTAATCATCAAAACCACATAGCCGAGGTGTAATCTACTGCTTGTCAAAACTTAGGAATCCTAGCTGTGTAAATACACAACCTTGTGCAAGCATATATTGGTTTGTTATTTTCAAAAACCTGTGACAGAAAAACAAACTATAACTGACACCAAGAAATATGTAACTAAACATTACATCATGTTTTGATCAAAACAAAATTAACCGCTTGCAGACAACTTTCCATCGTGCCGTAGAAAAATGTTGGAAACAATGTGGCATTAAGGGAAAATGCTCTGAGCTAACAGCTTTTCCCTTGGCCATAATGTTTTCACATATTCACACATTCAATCTGGATTCATAATTATGTCTTTTTCACATTACATGGTTGTCTGTCGCATTTTTTTTTCAGATCAGTTTGAAAAAAGTATATTCAGCACTCAAGTTACTTACTTAGCTAATCATAAGTCGAATTTCTGTAGTCCACAGGAATTTAAGAAACTCAAATAAAACAATTCATCTGAGCTTTGGACACGTTTTGAAGGAATTATGGTTAGCATGGCATCATATAAGCCAATGGAAAGTTGTTAAACTTGGGTGTAACCATTTTAGAAATCAGATAATCTGACTGAAGTCTGATAGCCTCCGAAAATTTGGTACCACACCCAAACTTTTAACTGGGAACCAACACTTCTGTCTCTATCAAACATATATACTTGTGGAACTTTGGGTTTTCAATCCTCCTTTTGGATGCTTTGGCCTCTTTGTGAACAGTGTAAATCATGATTAAACTCTACAGAGCACACAGTCCTACCATGACTCTAGATTGTCCCAAGGGGCGTTAAAAGGCGTCATTGTGCGATAAAGGGTGAAACTTGTTCATTTCCAGTAATGTTTTCAACAGTGTTCTTCTGCTGGGTCAAAAAACACCACATTTTTTCGTAAAATGCAAAAGCTTGGAGTTTGCATAAACTGCATTTACTGAAAGTGGAGATAACATCAGACAGGTCAGTGTAAGCAGTCTCAGCATTGTTACTGTTAGACTGATCCAAATTGAAAGCATCTGCAGACAACAAATCAAATGTGACTCAAAAACTGAAATATCTCTTAGGAAGTGTGGAAAACATTGTGGGAAAAGGAGAAAATGCTGATTACCAGCATTTTCACCTTTTCTCATAATGTTTTCAAAAGTCTTCTTTGTTAGGGTCATTAAAATTTGGTAGTAACCAGCATTTTCTCCTATTCCCACAATGCTTTTACCCTTCCCAAAATAAATTTCAATTTCTCAGTCACCTTTATTTTGTCATCTGTAAATGCTCTCAATTTGGACTGGTCTAACATTCTGTTGTTTGGTAAAGAGTTAAGGGTTAAAAGCCTGGAATCAGTAAACAGAAAATATAGGCCAAAATATACAAGAAAATTAACTTCTTGTTTTTCTTCTCAATCTTTTATCAAAGTTACATAAACTGTAAATTTCAATGAGTTATTCCATATGTTCTTTATCTTTCCATAGGTCAGATTGAATTTCAAACTCATTCATGATTGGATAGATAAATTATCCAGAACTCTCTTATCTTTCTACACTTTCCATGCAAACATGCTGTTATCAAGTACGTGAAAGAAAAACAGATAAAAGATAAGCTACTGGATAAAGAAAGTCCATGATTTTATCAAGAACTGTGAAAATAAAAAAATTAAAGCTCTTTTAACCAGTTTGTAAACTGCTAGGGCTCAACAAATAACTTAAAGTACAAACAGGTTGTCATAATTAATAGTATTTTTGTTAACCTTTAAGCTGCTAAGCGCGACTCACTGACATTTTGCAGTTAGTGTAGATCAAGATCAGACTGCACAGAACATGCAGTCTGATCCTGATCGACACTGTCCAAAGAGGAGATATTGTTCCCCCAAAAAATAATTTTGAAATAACATTATTCTGGTTTTCACTACATCTTGAAAGTTTCATTTAACCCTTTACCACACAATCCCGACTTTTAATGACCCTTAGTAAGAAGCCTTTTGAAAACATTGTGGGAAAAGGAGAAAATGCTGGTAACCAGCATTTTCTCCTTTTCCCACAATGTTTTCTACCCTTCCAAAAAAACAAGTTTAAATTTTTGAGTCAAATTTGTCTTGTTGTCTGCAAATGCTTTCAATTTGGAAAAGTCTAACATTTTGTCGTGTGGTAAAGCGTTAACTTATTTAGCAGGATAAGGGTTAAACTCTTTACCAAACAAACCAAACTTTTAACAACCCTGTGGAAGAAAGCTTTTTAAAACATTGTGAGAAAGGTAGAAAATCATGGTAAGCATCAATTTCTCCTTTTCCCACAATGTTTTCTAAACTTCTTAGGCAAATACCAGTATTTGAGCCACATTGTGGTCTGCAAATGCTCTGGATCTTGACCAGTCTAACTTTTTCTTGTCTGGTTAAGTTAAAGTTACATTTTCCATAAATAAACTATTTCATGAATACAACAGACCAATCTCTCTCACACAATTATGGAAAGATTGCCTCTTTAAAAATCGAAAAAATATTTAGACTGGTCAAAATAGAAAGCATTCGCAGACCAAATATTGAATAAAGTTGAAATGATGGTAATTATCTGTGAAAGTGTAGAAACCTTGTGGGAAAAGAAGAAATTGCTGGTTACCTGCATTTTCTCCTTTTCCTACAAAGTTATTAAAAGGCTATTTCCTCAGGGTTGTTAAAATTTGGGATTGTTTTGGTAAAGAGTGAAGTCAAAACTTTCTCAAACTCCTTTGTTTGGTATATTACCCTATTTTCAAGCACACATGCATTTCTGTATTCCCTTTACTAGATGCCCATATTTTGGACTTGCCCAATTTAACCCTGTCCAAATTGAAAGCATTTGCAGACAACAAGTTCAATGTGGCTCAAATGGTGCAATATTTCTTCGACAGAGCAGAAAACACTGTGGGAAAAGGAGAAAATGTTGGTTACCAGCGTTTTCTTCTTTTCCTACAATGGTTTCAAAAGGCTTCTTTTTCCAGGGGCGTTAAAAGGTGGTAAAGGGTTAAAAGAATTGCAGCCAACAAAGGGTTAAATGGTAAACTGAGAGTGAATCAGGTAGACATTTATCTAGGTTTCATTTGTTGAATGTTTTCGGTCATCTGCTGCCAATACACTGATAGGCATCTATCCAGGCCAAAAAAACGTGTAAAGCAAGAGAAACACAAAGACCTTCTGCCACCCTAGACTAGCAAGAGTTCAAAAAAGTCATTGTTCTACTGTGTGCTCTTTACAGCTTAGTCAAACTGAAGCAGATTTTCAGTGAGAGAATGAATACTGTTTTGTGGTTTAATGAAAGCAAAGGTTCAGTCATTCTCTTATCTTGGGACTGATTTGATAAAGTAAAGTTTGACGTGATAAAGTTTAACCCTTTACCAGACGACAAAATTTACCCTTGTCCAATTTGAAAGCATTTGCAGATGACAAAATAAATGTTACTTAAAAATTGAAATTTGTTTTAGGAAGGGTGGAAAACATTGTGGGAAAAGGAGAAAATGCTGGTTACCAGCATTTTCTCCTTTTCCAACAATGTTTCCAAAAGCTTTCTTTCTCAGGGTCGTTAAAAGTCGGGATTGTGTGGTAAAGGGTTAAGGAGACCAAAACTGGGTTGATCCAGACCGATTCTAAAAGTTACCATACTGACTTGAAAAAGTCCAGGGAGACCAATATGAGATTGCTCCAGACTGGTTCTTTTAGCTTTTGTTCTCTTACCTTGAGCCTGACTTGATAAAGTTTAGGGAGATCAAAACTATTTTGATCCAGACTGGTTCCACAAGTAACTGCACCAAGAGACTGACTTAACAGTAACTAGAAAAAGTTGAAGGAGACCATTATTGAGTTGATCCCGATTGGTTCCAGCTTACCTTGAGACTGACTTGACAAAGTCAAGAAAGACCAATATTGCATTGAGCCAGACTTATTCATAAGTTTCTCTATCCCCTGACTGACTTGATGAAGTCCTGGGAGACCCATGCTGACCAATACCGAGTTTAACCAGACTGGTTCCAGCTTACCTTGACACGGACTTGATAAAGTCTAGGGAGACCAGACATCTATATTTAGGTTGTTCTATTTGATCTTCCCCAGAAACATGGCCCAGAAAGTTTAAGCTGATCAGGGACGTAATCTGGCAATGGAAAGAAAAATTCTCTGAACTCATTACATGTATTCCAACTGAAAACTTTTCGTGCCTTGCAGCAGATAAAATTTGAAAACACTGTGGCAAAAGGAGAAGTTGCTTGTAAAGAGAAATTTCTCCTATTGCCATTACATTTTCCTATGCATTCATGTACATCAGCCATGCTCTGTGAAAAGAGAGCTTATTAGATCTGCAAAAAGTATCCATCATGTCAGCTTGCACAGTCCACGAGGCTGACATGAATCGAAACGTTTTGCTATTTGTAAATTTTCTGCATGTCCAATGACCATTCTTCCTCATTATTCAGTCATTTGTTAGACAAAGTGGATTTCATGGATTCAAAATTATGTGATGACTTGTTTGGTATAATTCATCACAGAGATGTATCAAGCCCCCTTTTTGCAAAAGCATGGCCCACATGTATTTATCCTTGATTCATGTTATTGTCCATATTTTATAATGATGTTCATGGAGTTGTCTGCTGCATATCTGTTCAACTTTCTACCCGGCAACAAAATTTTAGACTTTTCCATATTGAAGGCAACTGCAGATGACAAATCAAATATGACTCATATAGCTGGATTTGACTTTGAATAAGTACAAAACATTGTGGAAAAAGGAGAGAATGCTGGTAAAGAGTTAACTCTTTTGATGCCAAATAAATTAATTCAACTTTCACAAGGTTAGAGTTTCGATGCCACCAATGATGATTTTAGTTGTACCTTAGCATCAGATACAATTACATGAATCCAGCAGAGGGAAAAGGATGATAATTCATTTGGTTTTAAACTCTTTACCAAATGACAAAATTTCAGACTTATTCAAATTGAAAGGATTTACAGACAACAATTAAATATGACTCAAAATACTGATTGTCTTTCGTAGAGTAGAAAACATTGTGGGAAAAGGAGAAAATGCTGGTTACCAGCATTTTCTCCTTTTCCATCAATATTTTCAAAATGTTTCTTTCTCAGGGTCGTCAAAAGTTGGCATTGTGTGGTAAAGGGTTAACCATTTATCATACAATCCCAAGTTTAAACAATCCCTAGGCAGAAAGCTAACCACCATTTTCTCCTTTGCTCACAATGTCTTTTGCTCTTTAACCCTTTACCACAGGACAAAGTTTTAGACCCATCCATATTGAAGGAATTTATAGAACACAAGTCCAAATGTTTTTAAAATGGTAGTATTTGTCTTTGAACAGGAAGAAAATTTTGTGGTAAAAGGAGAAAATGTGGGACCTTGTGGTAAAGGAATAAAAGCCAAGTCCTATCATTTTATCCAGATTTAACTTATCGTATGCAAATAGAATGAATTTGGACGAGTTTTGTCATTTGGTAAAGAGTTAACCCTTTACCACACAATGCAGACTTTTAATGACCCGAGACAGAAGCCTTTTGAAAACATTGTGGGAAAAGGAGAAAATGCTGGTAACCAGCATTTTCTCCTTTACCCACAATGTTTTCCACACTATCAAAGAAACAAGAGGGTCATGATGGCCCTGGAGTCGCTCACCTGAGCCTTTTGATCAGGCACAACCAATTTCCAACATCTTGTGAGATATATGTATTACCAAACAATAAAATTTTAAACTCATCAGTCTGAACCTTCTGCATAAAACAAATAATATGTGGATCAAGCTGTGGGATTGGTCTCTCAAAAGGGTAGAAAACATTGTGAAAAAGGGAAAAAATGCTGGATACCAGCATTTTCTCATTTTCAAACAGAGTTTTCAAAAGGCTTCTTTCTGAGAGTCATTCGTACACTAGGTTTTTCTAAGATTTGACCTAGTGACCTAGTTTTTCAGCCAACATGACACATTTTCAAACTGGTCCAAGATATCATCAGAACAAACATTCTTACCAAATTTCAAGAGTATTGGACTGAAAATGTGGCCTCTACAGCGTACACAAGGTTTTTCTAAGATCTGACCTAGTGACCTAGATTTTGACCCAACATGACCCATTTTCAAACTCACCCAAGATATTACCATGGCAAACATTCTGAGCAATTTTAAAAGAGTATTGAACAAAAAATGTGGCCACAACAGCGTACACATGGTTTTTCTAAGATTTGAGGTGACCTAGTTTTTGACCTGACATGACTCATTTTCAAATTCTACTGAGATATCGAGACAAACATTCTGACCAACTTTCAAGAGTATTAGACAGAAAATGTGGCTTCTGGAGCTTACACAAGGTTTTTGTAAGATTTGACCTAGTGACCTAGTTTTTCACCCGACATGACCCAATTTCAAACTAGTCAGAGATATTATCAAGGCAAACATTCTGACCAACTTTCAAGAGTACTGGACAGAAAATATGGCCTCTAGAGCATACACAACGTTTTTCTTAGATTTGACCTGGTGACCTAGTTTTTGACTCAACATGGCACATTTTTGTACTATTTCAAGATATAATCAAGACAAACATTCTGACCATTTTTCAAGAGTATTGGACTGAAAATGTGGCCTCTATAGTGTACAAAAGGTTTTTCTAAGATTTAACCTAGTGTCTTAGTTTTTGACCCCACATGACCCAATTTCAAACTTGTCCGAGATTTTATCAAGACAAACATTCTGACCAAATTTCACAAGTATCTGACTGAAAATGTGGCCTCTAGAGCATACACAAGGTTTTTCTAAGATTTGACCTAGTGATCTAGTTTTTGACCCCACATGACCCAATTTCAAACTCGTCCGAGATTTTATCAAGACAAACATTCTGACCAAATTTCACAAGTATCTGGCTGAAAATGTGGCCTCTAGAGCGTACACAAGGTTTTTCTAAGATTTGACCTAGTCACCTAGTTTTTGACCCCACGTGACCCAATTTCGAACTCGTCCGAGATTTCATCGAGACAAACATTCTGATCAAGTTTCATGAAGATCGGACTGAAAATGTGGCCTCTAGAGCGTACACAAGGTTTTTCTAAGATTTGACCTAGTCACCTAGTTTTTGACCCCACATGACCCAATTTCGAACTCTTGCGAGATTTTATCAAGACAAACATTCTGACCAAATTTCACAAGCATCTGACTGAAAATGTGGCCTCTAGAGCGTAGAAAAGGTTTTTCGAAGATTTGACCTAGTGACCTAGTTTTTGACCCCACATGACCCAATTTCGAACTCGTCCGAGATTTTATCAAGACAAACATTCTGACCAAATTTCACAAGTATCTGGATGAAAATGTGGCCTTTAGAGCGTAACCAAGGTTTTTCTAAGATTTGACCTAGTCACCTAGTTTTTGACCCCACGTGACCCAATTTCGAACTCGTCCGAGATTTCATCAAGACAAACATTCTGATCAAGCTTCATGAAGATCGGACTGAAAATGTGGCCTCTAGAGCGTACACAAGGTTTTTCTAAGATTTGACCTAGTGACCTAGTTTTTGACCCCACATGACCCAATTTCGAACTCGTCCCAGATTTTATCAAGACAAACATTCTGACCAAGTTTCATGAAGATCGGACTGAAAATCAGGCCTCTAGAGTGTACACAAGGTAAAAAGTTGACAACGGATGATGGACGACGGACCCAGCACGATCACAATAGCTCACCCTGAGCACTTCTTGCTCAGGTGAGCTAAAAATCACATTTTTTAAGTCACAGTGGAATTGTTGTCTGCAAATGCTTTCAACTTGGATGGGTCTAAAATTTTAACTTGACGTAAAGAGTTAAACAGACTTTCCAGCAGTCTTTTTGTTATATCAATGTGACCTGTGCAACTATCCATGCATTCCTGGTATTTCTCAACCTACAATTACAGCAACAGAACACTCTCCACTGGAATAATGATTACCAAACACTCTTTCCAAGCCACCACATGCTCAACATTGTCAAGACACTAAGCAGGATGAGAGAAAAAAAAAATCTTGGTACAATGAATTTCGTTACTCCTTTGCTGAAATCTTTTGGCTGACTCGAGATTTCAAAGTCTATGTCACTGGATAACTATTCAAGTTAAGTTAATCAGTCACTCTTTACCACACAATCCCAATATTTAACGACCCTTAAGGATAAGGCTTTGGGAAAAGGAAAACATGCTGGCGATCAGCATTCTGTTCTTTTCCCACAGTGTTTTTCACCCTGTCATAGAACTGTGGTTTGATTGTAGTATCACTTTTGAATTTGTCTACAGGAGCTTAACTTGTAGATTCTAGAATTTGTCATTTGGTAAATAGTTAAAACTTGGCTACTAGAGCTTGGGAGGAATGGATACTGCTAGGGAAAGTGTGTAGCTGTGTGTGTGTGTGGAGAAAAAGAAGAGATGATGGTCCAAGAGTTGAAGAAGTGTTTTCAATGCTTTACCTGCATAAATATATTGGCAGTGGGGGCTACTTTTCCCTCTACAATCGAATAAAAAATGGCAAGCAGTCTATCCAATGGAAATGGCTTGGGTCCCAGCATATGATTGCTTGTCTAAAAGAAACAGGAACCAAATAAAGGACAAATGAAGGGATTTAACTCTTAACCAAACAATTCCATGTTCCAACACACCTGAATAAGACACCTGAAAACCTTGTGGGGAGAGGATAGAATGCTAGTAACCAGCATTTTACCCTTTGACCACAATGTTTTTAAAAGTTCAAAGGTAATGTGATAAGTGAGCCACATCTCTTTGTTGTCTGTAAATGCTTTCAGTTTGGACCAGACAAAAATTTTAGTCATTTGGTAAGGGATTAAATAATATTAAAGCAATACTCCATGAAAAGGGGGTTTAATGCATCTGCAAAAAGTATCAACCAAGGTCAGCCTAGGTAGTCCACACAGGCCGACCTCTGTCAATACTTTTTGCTATTGGTCAGTTTTCCGCATGTGAGTGTGCTATACACTGAGCACATTAAAGAACTGGATGTAACTTAGGATGAGTTTCGTTCTGTATCTTGCACTATCCCCCATTACATAATTAACAGTCTTCTGGGGACATAGCCCAAATGGGAAACTGGTGGCTATGATGAAAAACCCAAAAATCAATAAATAAACTGGTCCTTTTTGACATCATTTGCAGATGACAACTTAAATGAGGCTCTACTGATAGGGTCTGTCTTGCAAAATGGTAAAAAAATAATTGTTGGAAAAGGAGAAATTCAAGGTTACCAGCATCTTCTCCTTTTCTGAAAATGTTTTCAATAGCTTTCTTTCTCAGGGCCATTTGAAACTTAAAATTGTTTGGCAAAGGGTTAGCAGTTACGATGTTTAACCCTTTATCACACAGTTTCAATGACCCTGAGAAAGAAGACATTTAACCCTTTACCACATAATCCCGAGTTTTAACGACCCTGAGAAAGAAGCCTTTTGAAAACATTGTGGGAAAAGGAAAAAATGCTGGTAACCAGCATTTTCTCCTATTCTCACAATGTTTTCTACTCATTTAAAGGTAAGTTTCATCATTTGAGCCAACTTTCATTTTTCGTCTGCATGTGCTTTGAATATGGACAAGTAAAAAATTTAGTCGTGTGGTAAAGAGTTAAAAACCTGGGAAAATCAGAAAATGCTGGTAATCAGTATTTTCCCCTTTTCCCTGTATGTTTACTACCCTTTCACAGACGAATTCCATCATTTAACTCTTTACCAAACGACAAAATTTTGGACTATTTCAAATTGAAAGCATTTGCAGACAATAAAAGAAATGTGACTGAAAAACTGAAATTTGTTTCGGGAAGGGTAGAAAACATTGTGGGAAAAGGAAGAAAATGCTGGTTACCAGCATTTTCTCCTTTTCCCACAATGTTTCCAAAAGGCTTTTTCCTAGGGGTCATTAAAAGTCGGAATTGTGTGGTAAAGGGTTAAGCCACACTAAATTTGTTGTCTGCAAATGCTTTAAATTTGTATGAGTCTAAAATTTTGAGGTTTGATGAAGAATTAACCCTTTTTCCATATTCATGAGCCATGCTTTCAGCTGCAACTTTGTTTCAGGACCAAATGAATTAACCATATGCCATACAATGCAGACTTTTAACGACTGTGTGGAAGAATCCTTTTGAAACCATTGTGGGAAAAGGAGAAAATGCAAGTAACCAGCATTTTCTCCTTTTCCCACAATGTTTTCTACCCTATCAAGCAAAAATCACATCATTTCAGCCACACTGAAATTGTCGTCTGCAAATGCGTTCGATTTGGACGGGTATGAATGTTTGTTGTGTGGTAAAGGGTTAAGTTGTACACATATGAAACATAAATTTGCAATCTGTAAATGCAGCACAACTTTTGCAGTTCTGTCATTTTATGTCATGTTAGTCTAAGAATATAATCTTGCAAAACATCAGTCTAGATCTATGATCTACCGGCTGCTTGTTTTAATCCTTTACCACACAATTCTGATTTTAACCCTTTACCACACAATCCCAACTTTTATCAACCCTAAAGGAAATGTGTTCTGAAAACATTGTGGGAAAAGGAGAAAATGCTGGTAAGCAGCATTTTGTCCCTTTCCCACAATGTTTTCTACCCTTTCAAAGACAAATATCATTCAATGACTCAAATTTTATTTGTCGTCTGCTGTTGCTTTCAAATTGGACAGGTGTAAGATTTTGTTGTTTGGTAAAGAGCTAAATAATCTTCAGTTACAACAAGGTGTTCTACTCTTTGACAAAGTCCACCATTTTGAACACCTTTTATTGTTGTCTGCTAATGCTTTTAAATTGGACCAGACTAGATATTTGCCGTGTGGTAAAAAGTTAAGCATTTCATTTTGATCTACACAGGCCATAATGGCACCTAAAATTTTATGCAACAGTTTTACTCTACCAAATAACAAAATTTTAAACTGCTCCAAATTGTGTCCATTTGCAAAAACAAATTGGATGTGTCTCAAATGATTTGTCTTTTGGGGGTTGAACAAATCTGTGGGAAAAGGAGCAAATGCTGCTTACCAGCATTTCCTCCTTTTTCCACAATGTTTCTAAAAACCTTCTTCTTCAGAGTCACTAAAACTAGGAGTTGTTTGGTAAAGGGTTAAAAACTGAAAATAATGAATGCTTAATATAGATATAGACAATGCTAACCCTTTACCACACAATCTGGAGTTTTTATGACCTGGAGAATGAAAGCTTTTGAAAACAGTGTGGGAAAAGGAGAAAATGCTTGTAACCATTTTTTTTCTGCTTTTCTCCACAAGGTTTACTAACCACTCCAAGAAAAATCCACGTATGTGAGCTGAGTTTAATTTGTCATCTGCAAATGCTTTCAATATGGATAAATCTAAATTTATGTTGTCAGGTACAAGTTAATTTACCCTTTCTTGTTTCTTCACTGCCAGCTTCTTGTTGGTTTTCCCAGAATTCTTTGCAAAAAACTTCCTGTCTGACTTGGCTGGATTGTATGAGGCCAGATAGGCAGCAATCAATAGGTATTTTGAGTAAAATGGAAGTTCCACATGGGATCTGTGTGAAAACTCTGCAGAAAGACAATAATTTTTACATGTATTTATTCCATTTCACTGCAAAAGAAATGTTTTTGAGGGCATACTGGAATCTGTCTGTCTTCATCCATCTGTGACATGCAAGCGTAAATTTGTGTCACAAACTTCTTCAGTTTTGTTGTCACTGTGTTGAAACTGTATACAACCATTAACCTTTCCAAAATGATAAATTCTAGATTCTTCCAAAATAAAAGTATCTGCAGACAACAAATTCAAAAGCTGTGCAAAGGAAATGAAGTTCTTGGAGAGGGAAAAACATTGTGGGGAAAGGAGAAAATGCTAGTAACCAGCATTTTATCCTTTACTCACGATGTTTTCAAAAACTTTATTCCATGGGTTTGTTTGGTATGGGTTAACCAAACACTGTAGATTTGAAAGACTCAATTTTTGGTGATGGTTGCTTATAAGCAATGAGAAATTATCTCCCCTAGAATTTGGACATACTTGTGCTAAATGCACACTAGGTTTGAACATCTATCTTCTTAACCAAAGATCTGGAATGGTGGTATTAACCCTTTTCCAGACAATACCATTAAAGATAAAATCTAAGCTCCAAAACTGTTATTTGTGATTGCTTCTAGGAATATCATAGGCACCTTTATTTTTTCATACATGCAAACCAAATGAACTCCCACAGAATTGAATTCAAACATAAATCTTCCCCACACTCAGTAACACAGCTTGAGAAGGTAGCAGATCCTCTACCAACAGATTATCTATTAACCCCTAAAGCACCTTTCACAACTATAGTTGCCTTTGCAAACAGTGTAGATCAATATTAGGCTGCACAAAACATGCAATCTGATCTTTATCTACACTGTGAATTTTGCCAAAACACAGCAGATGAAAACAACATTGAACTTGAACATAACTGTGTTCTGTAAGACTGAAAACGCCTGTTGGGTTTATTTGGTGCTCTTAGGGTTAAGTTCCCTTCTGACCAATCCCTTGTCTTTTTTTTTCCTGAAAGAGCCCAGTAAAATGTAGATATGGAATCATAGTATGTGCAAATGTGCATATCAAGTTACTGTGCTAAGTTTCAAAAATCTAGCTCAAAGATAGTTTAACCCTTTACCACACAATCTAGAGTTTCAACGACCCTGCCAAAGAAGCCTTTTGAAAACATTATGGGAAAAGGAGAGAATGCTGGTAAACAGCATTTTCTTCTTTTCCTACAATGTTTTCTACCCTTTCCAACACAAATTTCAATTTCTGAGTCATATCTATTTTGTAATCTGCAAATGCTTCCAATTCGGAACACAAATTTCATTTCTGAGTCATATCTATTTTGTAATCTGCAAATACTTCCAATTTGGACAAGTCCAAAATTTTGTTGTTTGGTAAATAATGAAGTTCTTGTATATTCCCTTTATTTCTGATTTCATGATTTAATTTATCATTAAAAAAGGAGAAAAAATTGTGGGAAAAGGAGAAAATGCTGGTCACCAGCATTTTCTCCTTTTCCCACAATTTTTAAAAAAGCCTTCTATCAAAAATCAGTGAAGACACCAAAGTGTTCAGCAAATGGATGAACCTTATACCGCACAATCCCGAGTTTTAACAACCTTGAGAAAGAAGCCTTTTGAAAACATTGTGGGAAAAGGAGAAATTGCTGGTAACCAGCATTTTCTCCTTTTCCCGCAATGTTTTCTACCCTATCCAAGCCAAATTTCATCATTTGAGCCATACTTAGATTGTTGTCTGCAAATGCTTTCAATTTGGACAAGTCTAAAATTTTGTCGTTTGGTAAAGAGTTAAGAAAGGAGAGGGATTACTCTGTAATGAGACGCTGTCAGACTCTTCCAGCTGTTTCTGGTATTTCTCCCATTGTAAACTTGAAACTTCTCTTAAATACAGGGACTGTAAAGCTTTCTTTAAATGGGGCTCAATGTTCCTCCACAACTTCTTTGTGTCACTCATGGTTGCTGCGAAATATAACAATACAAAATACATTTCACACACAGTTTGATACTTTAGCACTTTAATTGATGACAAATTGTTAGATTTTACAAGACACCCGATTTTAGACTTTTTCATTTCGAAAAAATGTGCACTTAACAAATCACTTGTGATTTTCATGTTTTTTTTTTTGTTTGTTTTTATCTGTTGAAGAGTAGAAAACATTGTGGTAAGAAGAAAATACTAGTTACCAGGATTTTCTCCATTTTACCAATTTTTCTCTGAAAGCCTCCCTCCTCAGGATCGTAAAATTACAGGTTTGTTTGGTACAGGGTTGAGTCATTACCAGGGACAAAATTTTAGATGAATCTAAAATGAAAGCATTTGCAGGCAACAAATTCAAATAAGTATCAATAATGGAATTTGTCTTTGAAAGGGTGGGAAAAATTGTAGAAAAATGAGAAAATGCCAATTTTCAGCATTTTCTTCTTTTCTTACAATGTTTTCGAGAGCCATCTTTGATAAGGTCATTGAAACGTGTGATTGTCTGGTAAGTGATTAACTCTTTACCACACAATCCGGAGTTTTAACAGCCCTACGAAAGAAGTCTTTTGAAAACATTATAGGAAAAGGAGAAAATGCTGGTAACCAGCATTTCCTCCTTTTCCCACAATGTTTTCTATCATATCAAAAAGGCAAATTCCATCATTCGAGCCAAACTTAAATTCATGTTTTCAATTTGGACAAGTCTACATCTGTGTTATGTGGTAAGGGACAAAAAAGAGACAAGGGGTGTTAAATACTAATGCACTTGTTCAACACTTTTATTGCAGCTTTCATGGACATTCATTCATTTGCTTTATGCCATTATTTTAACCCTTTACCAGACGACAAAATTGTAGCCTTGTCCAAATTGAAAGCATTTGCAGACAACAATTTCAATGTGGCTCAAATGGTGCAATTTTTCTTTCATATGGCAAAAAGCATTGTGGGAAAAGGAGAAAATGCTGGTTACCTTCCTACAGTGTTTTCAAAAGGCTTCGTTCTCAGGGTTGTTAAAAGGCGGCACTGTGCGGTAAATGCTTAAATATGCCAACAAATAAAATTAATGGGAAACAGTGGTGCAGGGATACAGCATTTGCCTCTCTCACCCAAGGCTCCAGGTGAGAATCCCGTGATCAATAGGGTCAACCTTTGAAACTAGCCACATCATGACACAAGAAATGGTTAAGGTTTCCAGGGAGCAATCACCAAGAGTTATTTTAATATAAGTTTTAAGAATGTGTTTGAAAGCCAATAAAAAACAAGAGCACTGCATGCAGATGCCGACACTTGGCTGCGGTTGCTTGACTTTCAGCGCAGAGAACAAATTGCCTGTAACAGGTTCCTAACATATTTTTTGGACAATACGCCGTGGTCTATCCATCAAAAATGTGGAAATTTTCAAGGGAGCGGCCTGTAAGACCAAGCAGCCTATACATTAATTTTATTTTTCTAAACGATCTTTTAGTGTGGCTTATAAATCTGAAAATAAACGAAAACCAGTTTACGATTCCCAATTTGGGTGCCATTAATACCTACCTTTAGTTGGTAGATAAATTAATCCGCTTGCAAACTTACAAATGTGTTAAAACTCACGACCAACCTTGATTTACACACCTGTTGATTGGTACCAATCAGTGGTTAGCTGTGTATGTTACTAAAGGCATTGTTTGGTGTATACCATCAATCAACCTGATGAAGTGACAATTTCACAACTTCGAAATTCCTTAAAACATTCGACTGGGGATAAATGAATGATAACAGTCTCAAGTCCTCCAAGTAATTTGATCTACAGAATCTACAGAAGGGGAATCACTCCAAAGGAATGAAAAAAATGCAAAAACAATGGATAAATCTGACATCTGTTTATTATATACATATACCGGCACATACATGTACATGTATATCTTTTGATGGATGACACTGTACATTAACCAAGCATATCGGCCGCAGCCTATGTGCCAGAGCAGCTTTTACAATATATTTTATTTCTAAAATGGTTAAAATGAAAGGGTGCAGCCCTATACAGTGCAGCGGCTTACTGTCTAGAAAGTAAGGTATTAAAATCCTTTTGTAAGACAGGATAGGAAGATAATCAGTAAATGTTTCGACACTTAGTTATGCTGCTACCAGACAACCAACCATGCATGTTATGCTTATTCAGCTTAAGGGTTTATGTAAAGGGCACTTTAAGGTTCAAAATTTCATATACATGTACCGAGCTCTTTGTAATAATGTCTGTTTTTTCTTAATTGTTTTTTGGTGAAGTTACAACAAACTTTGAGATTCTGATAGGCTTTATTAATCTTACCTTCTCCAGACTTGATCGGCTGAACATACTTCTCAAAATTTAAGGACACCTGAATAAAAAAACGAATAAAACAAAATGGACCATTATAACATTCTGTTGTTGATCTTACCATGTTTTAAGACTACCAGACACCAAAATTTAAGAGCTGTCCATAATAATAGTCCCACAAAGGACCAATGGGGTTTCAGTGGCCTATGCATTACCAGACAGCCAAATTTTAGACTAATTCATATTGAAAGTATTCACACATGACAAATCAAATGTAGTCGAAATAGAATTTGTCTTTCAAAAGGTAAAAACCTTACAGGGAAGGAGGACAATAAGCTGCTTACCACAACTTTTCTCCTTTTCTCACGATGGTTTAAATAGCATCCTTGGTAAAAAAAATACCTAAATTACGGTTAAAGCTATGGTTCAATCTTATGACAAAGTGAAGAGTGTTAATATGCTAATATTCAATTACCATTCATTACTGAGGAAATTTCTTAACCTAACAACAAAACTTTAAACTTGTTCTAATTGTAAGCATGTGCAGATTATAAATTAGATGTATCTCAATGATAGGAGTTCTCTTTAAAAAGGTAGAAAACACTCTGTGTAAAGGAGAAAATGCTGGTTACCAGCATTTTCTCCTTTTCCCATAATGTTTTCTAAAGCCATCTTCTTCAGGGTCACAAAAACACCGGGACTTTTTGATAAAAGGTTAATTGACTTGAAGGAAAGAAATTCATCACAAACTTGGTATTTGAGTTCCATCGAACTTATCATTAACTCTTTACCAAACGACAAAATTTTAGACTGGTCCAAATTGGAAGCATTTGCAGGCGACAACTTAAAGGTGGCCCAAATGATGGAATTTGTCATTGATGGGTTAGAAAACATTGTGGGAAAAGGAGAAAATGCTGGTTACCAGGATTTTCTCCCTTTCCCACCATGTTTTCAAAAGACTTCTTCCTCAGGGTCATTAAATATTGGGATTGTGTGGTAAAGGGTTAAGAGGGTCATCAAACTGAGTAACAAATCTATCACATACCAAATATTTGAGCTCTGTTAAATTTCTACAAGCATAATGAAATATGCTTAGCACCAGGTTCACATACATGTTGTAGAAACCATCTAGATAGCCTGATGGACAATCAGTTGATAAAATGGACACCAACTCTTCTGTAGTAGAAAATAAGAGTTTTTAACTCTTTACCACACAATCCCAACTTTTAACGACCCTGTGAAAGAAGCCTTTGGAAAACATTGTGGGAAAAGGAGAAAATGCTGGTAACCAGCATTTTCTCCTTTTCCCACAATGTTTTCTACCCTTCCCAAAACAAATTTCAATCTTTCAATTACATTTATATTGTCGTCTGCAAATGCTTTCAATTTGGACCAGTCTAAAATTTTGTCGTTTGGTAAAGAGTTAAGAATATTTAGACTACACTTATGGTAAATCTTCACCACATGGAAAAAGTTTAGACTTGTCAAAAATGTAAGTATTTGCAGATGACAACTTAATTATATCTTAAATTATGGGATTTGACTTAATAGGGCTGTAAACAAGGAGGGAAAAAGACAAAATGCTGGTTAGAAGAATTTTCTTTTTTTTCCCCACAATATATTCAAAAGCATTTTCCATCAGAATTGTTTAACTCCAGACTGTGTGGTACAGTTAGCTTTCACATCAAAAGCATAATATGCAGATGACAAATATGATGTTACTCTAATGATGTGATTAGTCTTTTACATAGTAGAAAACATTGTGACAAAAGAAGAAATTGCTGGTTGGTAGCACTTTCTCCTTTTTCCATACTGTTTTCAAAAGCTTTCTTTAGCAGGGTTGTTGAAAACAAAATTGCTTGGTAAAGGGTAAGTAGTGAGTAGAACAAACATGAAGATTTTAAATAAACAAATACAAGTACTTTGTACTAGACAGAAATAGTGGGTAGAAGGAAGATATACAAAGACTACCTAAACTGGCATACTGGGAAGTACATTGAACACAAAGACCACCTAAACTGGCATACTGGGAAGTACACTGAATGCAAAAATTCCCTTGACGGTCATACTGGAAGTACAATTAATACAAATATTCCCTTGACAGTCATACTGGAAAGTACAATTAAAGAAATATTCCCTTGACAGTCATACTGGAAAGTACAATTAAACAAATTCCTTGACAGTCATACTGGAAAGTACAATTAAACAAATATTCCCTTGACAGGCATACTGGATAGTATAAGGGATACTGAAGAGTACAAAGAGGACAGAGATTTCCTTAACAGGTATACTGCAAAGTAAAAAAAGATTTCATTGATAAGCATACTGGAAATTACAAAGAACACAAAGATTCCCTAGACAGACATACTGGAAAGTATAGAGAACACAAAGGTTCCCTTGACAGGCATACTGGAAGTACAATAATGACACAAAAATTCCCTTGACAGGCATTCTGGAAAGTAAATTGAACCCAAAGATTACCCTTAACAGGCATACTGGAGTGCACAATGAACACAAATACTCTGTTAACAAGCATACTGGAAAGTACAAAAACAGAAAGATTCCCTTAACTGTAAAGTATAAAGAACACAAATATTCTCTTAATAGGAATACTGGAAAGTACAATGAACACAAATACTCTGTTAACAAGCATACTGGAAAGTACAAAAACAGAAAGATTCCCTTACCTGTAAAGTTTAAAGAACACAAATATTCTCTTAATAGGAATACTGGAAAGTACAATGAACACAAGGTTCCATTAACAGGGGTACTGGAAAGCACAAAGAATGTGAATATTTCCTTTACAGGCATACAAGAATGTACATGGAACACAATGATTCCCTTAACAGGTATACTGGAAAGTCGAATAAACACAAAGATTATCAAAATAGGAAGAATGTAATACAGACATATGAGAGGGTGTACTGAACACAAAGATTCTCTAGACAGGTATTTCTCTTGTTAGGTAGAATGTACTACAGACATATAGAACAGTAAACTTAACACAAAGAGTCCCTAGACAGGTACTAAGGGCTACAGATATATCTGAGAGTACAGTAAACGAAACAGTATCTCTTGATAAGCCGACAGTGTTACAGATCTTGGATAGTGCAACAAACATAGAGATTCTGTTAATAGGCAGTTAGTACTGTAGACATACTAGAGAAAACAATGAACCAGCATTTCTTGCTTTCCCACAATGTTTTCAAGAAACTTCTTCCCCCGGGCCATGAAGACACAAGAATGCTTGGTACAGGGTCAGAACTAAAATAAAAATACCCCAAGGACCTGTCTCTTTATTGTACCAGACAAAAGGACATAATATGACCTTCTCACCTTTGCTGTAATCTGGAAAATGGACGACAAAAGGCTCACAAAACCCTGTCCCAAACCTGAACTTTTCCCACACTATCTCTGAGATCAAGATGACACATAAGTTTTCCCTGACCTGAAAATGATAAAAAGAAGAAACACTTAACCCTTTAACATACAACCCTGAGTTTCAACAACTCTGGGGAGGCAGGCTTTTGATACCATTGTGGGAAAAGGAGAAAATGCTGGTTACCAGCATTTTCTCCATATCCCATTATATTTTTTACTAGATTTATGACAAATTTCATCATTTGAGCCATATCTAATTTGTCATTTGCAAGTGCTTTAAATTTGGATGAGTCTAAAATTTTGTTGTTTTGGAAGAGTTACTTATTTATCCACATGATTGCATTTGATCTCTTTAGCACATCTGTAGCTGGTCACAGAGGGGGCAGTCTTCAACTCTTTACCAAATAATCACCATTTTTTCCATCAACCCAGTGAAAATATGCTTTGAAAACACTGTGTTTAACCCTTTAACACACAATCCTGAGTTTCAACAACTCTGGGGATGAAGGCTTTTGATACCAGCATTTTCTTCTTTACCAAGAATATGCTCCACTCCAGGTTTTATATACAAATCCTATCATTTGAGCCACATGTAATTTGTCTTTGACAAACGCTTTCATTGAAAAATGCTTGCATTATGAAAAAGTCAAAAACTTTTTGTCATAATTTGAGGAATTAACTCTTTACCAAACGACAAAAATTTAGACTGGTCCAAAATGAAAGCATTAGATGACGACAAATGAAATGTGAATCAAATGATGTAAATTGTCTTTGATAGGGTAGGAAACATTGTGGGGAAAAAGGAGAAAATGCTAGTTACCAGCATTTTCTCCTTTTCCTATAATGTTTTCAAACACCTTCTCTTCCAGGGTCGTTAAAACTCGGGATTGTGTGGTAAGGGGTTATACATTACCTCCTATTATAAAATCTTTTTACTTCTGAAATATGAGAGCTGGAAAATTTCTACATTATGTCACAATATTTTCAAATTCTTTATACAAAGCAATGAAATGGCTGGTTGCATCAATTGAATGGTTTAACCCTTTACTACACAATCTCAACATTTAACGACCCTGGGAAAGAAGCACATTGAAAACATTGAGAGAAAAGGAGAAAATGCTGGTGACCAGCATTTTCTTGTTTTCCCACAATGTTTTTTACCCTTTTGGAATCAGGTTTCATCAACTGAGCCATGTTTTATTTGTCGTCTGCAACAGCTTTGAATTTGGACAAGTGTAAAAGTTTTTCATTTGGTAGAGAGTTAAGCTTTCCCTAATCCAGCATCTCACGACTCTTCCAACACAGGCCTGTTACTGATGGCCTACAGCAACATTTTCACGTACTGATAAGCTATGTTTCTATTTGCCATAATGTTCTTCCCTTAACTCTTTATCACACGACAAGATTTTAGAACCATCCAAATTGAAAACATTTGAAGACAACAATTTCAATGTGGCTTAAATGATGTGATTTTTTTTTCTTTGAAAGGGTAGAGAATATTGTGGGAAAAGGAGAAAATGCTGGTTACCAGCATTTTCTTCTTTTCCCACAATGTTTTCAAAAGGCTTCTTCCTCAGGGTCATTAAAAGTCGGCATTGTGTGGTAAAGATTTAAAGAAAGAAATGAATTCTGTCGCAGTGACCATCGTCAATATTCAAAAAGAAATTTGGCTGAGCTGAGATGTGAGCCAGTGACCCCCTGGTTGCATGTCCTGTACAATATTATCTCAGCTACCTGGCAGAGCACAAAGACTTGAAAATGCTAAACCTGTATACACACTTGACATTTAAGCCCATGAAAAGACAAATTAACTCTTTACCAAAAGACAAAGATTTAGGTCTGACCAAACTTAAACATTTGCATTTGCATTTAGCTGAAATGTTGATAATTGACTGCCAAAGTGTAGAAAACCTTTTGGGGATAGCAGAAAATGCTGGTTACCAGCACTTTCTCCTTTTCCAGAAAACCTTTTGGGGAAAGGAGAAAATGCTGGTTACCAGCACTTTCTCCTTTTCCAACAAGGTTTTAAAAAAGCTCATTCCCCAGGGTCATTAAAACTTGTGACGGTGTGGCAAAGAGTTAAGGCTACTTTGGTCAGCAAGCCCAACAAATTATTGGGTGGTGAATATTCTGTCAGGTTCATCTAGACTTACTGGGTACACTCTCCAGATAAAGCAGAATGTTACTTGGGTGTTCCAAGACAGCTAGATTTTGGTAAAAACTGTCATTTTCATTACACTAGTTTCATTCAACTCTTTACTAAACCCCAAAAATTTTGGATATCTCAAAATCGAAAGCAAAAGCAGACAAAAAACCAAATGTAGCTCAGATAGTGCAAGTTGTCTTTGAAAGGGTAGAAAACATTGTGGAAAAAGACAATACCAGTTACCAGCATTTTCTTTTTTTTTTCAATGTTTTCAAAGAAGTCATCTATCTCTAGGTTGTTAAAACTTGGGATTGTGATAACCTGGTGACAAACATTTTGGTCTAGGGTGACCCATTTCTAAGAACTGTCCAAATTATAATCCAGATCAATCGTCCATGGCCACATCAAGGGTTTGACAAGACTTGGCCCTGATAAGCCTAGTTCTCAAACCTCGAGTGATCCTTGATCATGACTGTTGTGCCAGTGGAATAGTATTTTAACCCTCTATGACACAATCCCTTGTTCTAACGACCTGGTCACAGCATTTTTTCCTTTTTCTACAATGTTTTCAAAAAATGTTTTCCATACAGTCATTAAGTCATGATTGTGCAGTAAATAATTAAAGTGTTTATATGGATCCGTGCAAATGAAAGAAATGGTAAACAAACTGACTAAACCAGCTGGTCACAAAGTGACCACACCTAGGTCAGACATGACTGTGAGGTCGTTAAAACTCGGGATAATGTGTGGTTAAGAGTAAAAGTGTTTCTATGGATCTGTTTATAAGAAAGAAGGGATCCATGGTAAAGTGTAGGACTCACAACATAGAGGGCCCAGGACTTGAGCCTTGCAGGAAGCACTAACTTTTTAGTGGGAGTGTCCTTGGGCTAGACACATCAGAGCCCTAGCCTAGAACTGGTGACACCCAGGACAAACATGAATATGTGAGCTGTTGCCATGATATGACTGAAATAATGTTTAAAGTGACGTACAACATCATTTAAGCCTTTACCACACTATCACGACTTTTAACGACCCCGAGAAAGAAGCCTTTTGAAAGCATTGTAGGAATAGGAGAAAATGCTGGTAACCAGCATTTTTTCCTTTTCCCACAGTGTTTTCTACCCTTCCCAAAACAAATTTTTATTCTTCAGTCACATTTATTTTGTTGTCTGCAATTGCTTTCAATTTGGACCAGTCTAATATTTTGCTGTTTGGTAAAGAGTTAATCAATCAACTATATACAAGAGGGCCATGATGGCCCTGGAGTCGCTCACCTGAGCCTTTTGACCAAGCACAACCAATTTCAAACGTCTTGTGAGATATATGTATTACCAAACAATAAAATTTTAAACTCATCAGTCTGAACCTTCTGCATAAAACAAATAATATGTGGATCAAGCTGTGGAACTGGTCTCTCAAACATTGTGAAAAAGGGAAAAAATGTTGGATACTAGCATTTTCTCATTTTCAAACAGTGATTTCAAAAGGCTTCTTTCTGAGAGTCATTCGTACACTAGGTTTTTCTAAGATTTGACCTAGTGACCTAGTTTTTCAGCCAACATGACACATTTTCAAACTGGTCCAAGATATCATCAGGACAAACATTCTTACCAAATTTCAAGAGTATTGGACTGAAAATGTGGCCTCTACAGCATACACAAGGTTTTTCTAAGATCTGACCTAGTGACCTAGATTTTGACCCAACATGACCCATTTTCAAACTCATCCAACATATTACCAAGGCAAACATTCTGAGCAACTTTAAAAGAGTATTGAACAAAAAATGTGGCCACAACAGTGTACACATGGTTTTTCTAAGATTTGACCAGGTGACCTAGTTTTTGACCCAACATGACCCATTTTCAAATTCTACTGAGATATCATCGAGACAAACATTCTGACCGACTTTCAAGAGTATCAGACAGAAAATGTGGCTTCTGGAGCTTACACAAGGTTTTTCTAAGATTTGACCTAGTGACCTAGTTTTTCACCCGACATGACCTATTTTCAAACTAGTCAGAGATATTATCAAGGCAAACATTCTGACCAACTTTCAAGAGTACTGGGCAGAAAATATGGCCTCTAGAGCATACACAACGTTTTTCTTAGATTTGACCTGGTGACCTAGTTTTTGACCCAACATGGCACTTTTTTGTACTATTTCAAGATATAATCAAGACAAACATTCTGACCATTTTTCAAGAGTATTGGACTGAAAATGTGGCCTCTATAGTGTACAAAAGGTTTTTCTAAGATTTGACCTAGTGACCTAGTTTTTGACCCCATCAGACCCAATTTCAAACTTGTCTGAGATTTTATCAAGACAATTCTGACCAAGTTTCATGAGGATTGGACTGAAAATGTGGCCTCTAGAGCGTATACAAGGTTTTTTTAAGATTTGACCTAGTGACCTAGTTTTTGACCCCACATGACCCAATTTGGAACTCGTCTGAGATTTCATCAAGACAAACATTCTGACCAAGTTTCACAAGTATCTGACCGAAAATGTGGCCTCCAGAGTGTACACAAGGTTTTACTAAGATTTGACCTAGTGACCTAGTTTTTGACTCCACATGACCCAATTTGGAACTCGTCTGAGATTTTATCAAGAAAAACATTCTGACCAAGTTTCATGAGGATCGAACTGAAACTGTGGCCTCTAGAGCGTACACAAGGTTTTTCTAAGATTTGACCTAGTGACCTAGTTTTTGACCCCACATGACCCGAATTGGAACTCGTCTGAGATTTTATCAAGACAAACATTCTGAACAAGTTTCACAAGTATCTGACTGAAAATGTGGCCTCTAGAGCGTACACAAGGTTTTACTAAGATTTGACCTAGTGACCTAGTTTTTGACCTCACATGACCCAATTTCAAACTCGTCCGAGATTTTATCAAGACAAACATTCTGACCAAGTTTCATGAGGATCGGACTGAAAATGTGGCCTCTAGAGTGTACACAAGGTTTTTCTATGATTTGACCTAGTGACCTAGTTTTTGACCCCACATGACCCAATTTGGAACTCATCCAAGATTTTATCAAGACAGACATTCTGACCAAATTTCACAAGTATCTGACTGAAAATGTGGCCTCTAGAGCGTACACAAGGTTTTTCTAAGATTTGACCTAGTGACCTTGTTTTTGACCCCACATGACCCAATTTCAAACTTGTCCGAGATTTTATCAAGACAAACATTCTGACCAAATTTCATGAGGATTGGACTGAAAATGTGGCCTCTAGAGCGTACACAAGGTTTTTCTAAGATTTGACCTAGTGACCTAGTTTTTGATCCCACATGACCCAATTTCAAACTCGTCCGAGATTTTATCAAGACAAACATTCTGACCAAATTTCATGAGGATTGGACTGAAAATGTGGCCTCTAGAGCGTGCACAAGGCTTTTCTAAGATTTGACCTAGTGACCTAGTTTTTGACCCCACATGACCCAATTTCGAACTCGTCCGAGATTTTATCAAGACAAACATTCTGACCAAATTTCACAAGTATCTGACTGAAAATGTGGCCTCTAGAACGTACACAAGGTTTTTCTAAGATTTGACCTAGTGACCTAGTTTTTGACCTAACATGACCCAATTTCAAACTCGTCCGAGATTTTATCAAGACAAACATTCTGACCAAGTTCCATGAAGATGGGACTGAAAATGTGGCCTCTAGAGTGTACACAAAGTAAAAAGTTGACGACGGACGACGGACGACGCACACCGTATGATGGACGACGGACACAGCACGATCACAATAGCTCACCATGAGCACTTTGTGCTCAGGTGAGCAAAAAAGAAATGGTAAACTAACAAAAGCAGCTGTTCACAAGGTGACCACACCTAGGACAGACATGTCTTTGTAATTTCAATTTTAATGAACTGACTTAACTCTTTACCAAACAACAAGTTTTGAGACTAGTCCAAATTGAAAGCATTTGCAGACGACAAAATAAATGTAAATCAAAAATTGAAATTTGTTTTGGGAAGGCTGGAAAACATTGTTGGAAAAGAAGAAAATGCTGGTTACCAGCATTTTCTCCTTTTCCTACAATGTTTTCAAAAGGCTTCTTTCTTGGGGTCGTTAAAAGTCGGGATTGTGTGGTAAAGAGTTTACCATCATGATAAGTAATCTATAGTTATTCTACAACAAATAAAATAGACCTACAGCTCCTCATTATACAAACTCTGTAAATTTACATTTACCCTTTACTAGACAGTCCCAGGTTTTTGAAAACCCTGAGAAAGAAAACTGTATGAAAACATTGTGAGACAAGGAGAAAACGCTGGTAACCAGCATTTTGTCTGTTTTGCACAATGTTTTGCACCCTTTCAAAGGCAAAAATCTCATTACAGCAACATTTAGTGTTGTCTAATAATTGATTTCAATTTGGACAGCTCTGAAATTTTGTTCTCTTGTAATGAGTAAAATGTTTGTTTTATGAAGACGGCATGACTCAAACCTGAATGTTTTGGATGAAAACTAAATTTTAGACTTTCCTAAATTGAAAGCAATCCACACTTAACCAATTAAATGTGGTTCATTTGGTGGGAATTATCTTTGAATGGGTAAACAATTATTGTGGAAAAATGCTGGTAAATAGTATCTCCTGATTTTCCCACAATATTTTCAAAGGCCTTTTTTTTCCTCAGAATTGTTAAAAATTGCGCTGCTTGGAAAGCTTGAAAAGCATTATAAAAAGGTGATGATTATTTTGTTTGTCACAATGTTTAAATGACATTATTCATTTTCAAAATGCATAAAAAAAGAAGGGTAAGGTCATGACCCAGATGACCATGACACACCACACCCCTGTGTTCTATAAATAGCCCATACCTAGCTACCCTAACATGATTAACAATCATTAGGACATGACTATTTACTTTTTGTACTGTGTTTAAACCTTTCCCACACAATGCAAAGGAGAAGGCTTTCGAAAACATTGTAGGAAAAGGAGAAAATGCTGGTAACCAGCATTTTCTCCTTTTCCAACAATGTTTTTCTACCAAATCAAAGACAGAAACATCATTTGAGCTACATTTACTTTGTATGCTGCAGATGGTTTCAATTTGGTCTAGTCCAAAATTTTGTTGTTTGGTAAGAAGTTAATGGACCTGAAACAAATTTATGGCTGACAACTTTGGGAAGAGTTTCCTGAAATGTGGATAATCAACATTTAGAAAAAGCATTTTAATCAACCTTCATGAATACTAGACTGAAAATGTAACTTCTAGAATTTACACAAGGTTTTTGATTTGGTGACCTACTTTTGATCCGTCATGAAAAATTTTCTCTATCATCAAGACAAACATACTGACCAACTTGCATGAGAATGGTAGTTGACTGAAAATAATATGCCCTCTGGAGCATACATAAGGTTTTTCAAATATTTGATCTGGTGACTGAATTTTTCTCCTGACAAGACTAATTTTGATTCCTGTCCGAGATATTATCAAGACAGACATTCTGAATAGCTTTTGAGAGCAATGAACTGAAAATATGACCCTTAGAGCATAAACAAGGTTTTTCAAAGAAATGTAATCAGCACAAACATTCTGATCAAGTTGAAATGAAACTTGGGTCCGTATTCACCAACCATTCTTAAGAACATTCTTAGTCTTCTTCTCCAAGATTTTCTACATTTGAAAGTAACACAACTCCTGATTGGCTAAACCAAATGGTTTAGCCAATCAGAGTTGTGTTACTTTCAAATGTAGAAAATTCTGGAGAACAAGACAAAGAAGGTTCTTAAGAATGGTTGGTGAATACGGACCTTGGGCAGGAAGCTTTACTTCAAGAGAGCACACACTTCCTCTTTTAAGATTTGACTTTATGGCCCATTTCTTAACCCCATGTGCCCTATAAAAAAACATGGAGATGTTATCAGTTCTAATATTCTGACCAAGTTCATGATTATTGGGTAGAACAATGGCCTCTGGGAACCAACTAGGTGATTTTGCCATGTAACCTGCTTTTAATTCCCTGCGACTTAAATCTGGAGAGAATATCAATGCAAACATTCTCATCTTGTGTCAAAAGCACTGGGTGCAAACTGTGGCTTCTGCAAACCACACAATTTTAAAACTGGACTTAGTGGCCTACTTTTTGACTCAAATTGACCAGTAATTTAGCTGTCTGAGATATTTTCATTGCCAAATCCAAACAAAGTTCAATGAACATTGGGCAGAAATGAAGCCTCTAGGGTGCACATGCCTTTTCTATGATTTCACTAACTTACTTATGCTCCAACCCTCCTTCCAAGGTGATCTTCTACAAACTTGTCTCAGATATAATTATAAAGATAAACATTCCAACCAAGTTTCAAGAATACTGTGTAACAGCTATGCATTCTAACATTTTTACAAGTGACCTACTTTCAGATCCTGGATGACCCAACTCCAACCAAGACAACTTACCAATTCCTGTAGACGTAGTAATGCCGGCAAAATGTTTGCATCCATGTCTCGGAGACGTTCAGCTTTGTCGAATACCTGTTTAAAGCAAGAAAAAATGTAAAACAGACATATTAAAAATCTCCTATTACAGAGCTCCAGATAAGAGGGATTGATGGTATTCTAAACCCATCATTTCTCTTCCAAACCCTAAGTTGTGCATACTCATTAGAATCGTCTCGATGAGACGATTCTAATGAGTATCCATAACATAGGGTTTAGTGGAGAATAATTAATATTTTCAATTTTGAAATCAAAATCACCCCCTCTGTCTGGAGCTTTGTAATACATGTATTACACAAACAAGCATTAATCTGAATATATATATACAAGTACAATTGAATGCATGGCTAAAACATTTATACCTAGAGGAAATAGTATTCCAGCATTAGCAAATGCTGATACACATACTGTGGATTTCAGATAAAGCCAATCTTTCCCATGTGGAAACATCTTCGCTAACAGAATTATATTTCACTACTGCACATTTACTCTCTCTTGTCATTCTCATCTTGGGTTTGTTTGCAGTTTGTTTACCTTTCACGTTTTTATATAGTCCTGATATTCTCATAAAACCAATTCATTCATTTTATTACCCAGTATCTACAAGACTGCTGAAAGAATGAGAACTCCATTAAGAACTGGCTATAGTAAGTATTATTGTGGAACTGTTCAGCAGTGTTTTTTTTCTTATTTAATTAAATAATACAAGGCAAGTAGCTGTTGTCAGCATATGACACTAACTTGCCCATAAGAAATTTGAAAGTACAGTTAGCCTTGATGGTATTAGACCAATTAAATAAGACAGCTGAGTAGGCAGGAATATTATTTAATTGTTTACCAAATGACAAAGTTTTAGACAAATCCAGATTGAAAGCATTTGCAGCCGACAAAATAAATGTGACTGAAAAATTGAAATTGTTTTTGGGAACGGAAGAAAACATTGTGGGAAAAGGAGAAAATGCTGTTTTCAAAAGACTTCTTCCTCAGGGTTGTTCAAAGTCTGGATTGCGTGGTAAAGGGTTAAGCGGGCATATCCCATCTCATCAGCAAGTTGTGTATGGTTATAAGTGCATTATTTCTAACCTCAGTTCTGTACAACAAGCCAAGTTAGAAAACACAATTCTGAGTGTATCAGGCTGATTTTTCTAAACAATCCAAAAGAAAAATTGTCATTACTGGTTGGTAAAAGAATCATCATTTCTCTCTCAGGCTCATATTGAGAAGTCAAAGAAGGCTTGGGTGGACAGGATTTTAACAACATATTGCTAATGTAGATCCTTAACTCTTTCCCAGATGAAAAAAATTTAGCCTTGTCCAAATTGAAAGCATTTGCAGACGACAAATTCATTGTTACTCAAAACATAAAATCTGTCTTTCATACAGTAGAAAACATTGTGGGAAAAGGAGAAAATACTGATTACCAGCATTTTCTCCTTTTCCAGCAATGTTTTCTTCTTTCTCAGGGTCGTTAAAAGTCGGCATTGTGCTGTAACAGTTAACCTTTTACCTTACCTTGGTAAACAGCGTTTTTGCTTTTTCTCACTAATTCTACCCTTTCAAGGGCAAATTTCATCATCGACATCACATTTAACTTTTGATCTGCAAATCTTTTCAAACTGGACAAGCTTAAAACTTTCTCCTCTAAGAAAGTTTCAGTAGACAGCAGATCATTGCAGTCCAATCTTGATCTTTCAAATGGCAGGACATGTGAAACAACAATCTGATTATTTTAACAAAATAAAGAGTCACAATGGTTAGAAAAAAGAGTTAGATACAAGGTATATGGTCTGATCAGAGAGTTTTCTATCTTCTATCACTTGTTTGAAGAGTCGGACAAAGTCGTTCATATTGTCACATCGGATAAGGTCAGACATCTCAGCAAGTGTGTCAGCGTTAGAATCTAAACTGTTCAGTATATGTTCATAGAGAAATCTTGGACTGTAACACTCAACACAGTTCACAAGAACATGGGGGAGCTGAAATAGACAAAAAGAAGCAAAACATAATTATATAAAGCTAATGTCGGGAAACTATCATATTGATATGAGCAATGCTCAGTGAAAAGGGGGTTTAATGCATATGTAATAAGTATCCATCCATGTCAGCCTGCACAGACTCCAGCAAAGGCTGCCATGGGTCAACACTGTTTGCTATGTCTAAACTTTCTGTATATCAAATCACGGAGGTGAGTTAAACCGCAATTCTGCAGAGTACCCCGTATACGTATGTTAAAAAATTGAACTGTCACAGATCCAGGAATAATCCCAACAAGTGGCTTGTCACAGAATCAATGCCAATTTCCAGAAAAAAATTAAAAGGGCCATAACTTCAGTTACAGTTGACCAATCATACTGAAAATTTTGAGTGCTCTGGATGAAGTTTCCATGGTAGGAGGGCTTCAATTAAAATTTAAGCAAATTTGAGATTAATTTGGGAGAACAGGATACAAAACTTCATTTGAAGACAGACAAGCAGACAGATTAACAAGGTCATTCCAGTAAACCCTTCCAAGACAGCAATCAAGACATTCAATAGTTGATTTGTAAAATTTTCATGCAAGACAGCAAATTCAACAGAGCTTTAGTCGAAGTTTTAGTTCCTCCAAGAACTACCAAAAGAATGTCAGTTATTGAATTTTATGCTGTCTATACCTTTAACTCTTTACCACACAGTCCCGACTTTTAACGACCATGAGAAAGAAAACTTTTGAAAACATTGTGGGAAAAAGGAGAAATTGCTGGTAACCAGCATTTTCTCCTTTTCCCACAATGTTTTTTACCCTTCCCAAATCAAATTTTAATTTTTGTGTCACTTTTATTTTGTAGTCTTCAAATGCTTTCAATTTGGAACAGTCTAAAATTTTGTCGTTTGGTAAAGAGTAAACAAAAAAAATTTTTAAACTCTTCCAAATGAAAGCATCTGCAGACGACAAATCTGAAAGTACACAAATGATTTTAAGTTCTTTGGCATAGTACGTAACATTGTGAGAAAAGGAGAAAATGCTTGTTACCAGCATTTTCTCCTTTTTCTCACAATGTTTTTAGAGGCCTTCTTCTACAGGGTTGTTAAAACACAAGACATGTGGTAAAACTGTAAACGGTAAACACTTGAAACCCAAATTATAAGTCAGTTACCCTTTCCAAATTATTTCATTTATTTCTAACCCTAACAAAGACTGCTTTAGAAGATGTGGGAAAAGAAGAAAATACTGACAACCAACATTTTCTCCTTTTCCGACCATGTTTTCTACCCCGTTGAAGACAAATAATATACTTTTAATCACAATTAATTTATTATCTGCAACTCATTTCAAAATAGATCAGTCAATGTTTAGTTGTCTGGTTTAGATCACAGGCGATGGAAGCATAGCCTAAACTGCCTATACATTAGGTGATATATAGGCAGTCCATGATTTGGTACCCTATGGTTAAGGTGAGTTAACTGAATTCTTTGACTTTTTATTGGGAAAGGTTTTCCTGTTTGTGTGTAAGTTTTGGATAAGTAATTATCATAAAGTATACATAAAGGATTTGCATAAAAAATTACCATTACTCTATCATTAAACCTTCCCACAGATTAAGTTTCAAATAATATCCTTTGCAATTTCAAACCCTTATATACATGTACATCTAACTTAATTTAGAGATCACAAGCATGACTGGATATATTATGCCACATAACTTTAGATCTTGTCAGATCAATTTCCACTTCCTAAAACAAGATGAAATAAAAAGAATAGACCAAAAAATACAGAATGTGAACTTGCCATTGCTATTTCTTTTAGGCCAAGTAACACTGACAGGTATCTCCTATATCAACTTGAAGGAATAGTCACACAGTCTTACGTCGTACAACAGTAGAACAATGTTGCATGATGTGATTTCAACTGTCTAACAACAGTCTCATGGTCGCATCACAAACAAATGCACAACAAGTTGCCAGAGATCCCTGATAAGCGCACAAGTGTTGCACGATGTCTAAGTTACAAATACAGTATCCAAGTCATGTACACTCATGCATCTTTTCAGGCAACACAACACTTGTACCACTGTCATTGCAACCAAATAAGACCATCTTTATTACATGAAGTCTCGTCAAACTCTAATGCAATCGGTTCATACCCGTTGCCATTCTACAATGAATGCAACAGCTCACAAGACACCATGCAAGTGGTCATGCAGCACTGCTAAAAAAGGTTGCAGTAAACTGGTTACACGGCAATTCTGAAAGGGGCGTAACATGTAAGTTCATTACAATGTAATATCATTTTGCCCATGATTTCCCCTGCAAGATAACCATGTCACAACATGGTCTAAAACTGTTGGACATGTTGTTGCAAGTATGCCTGATTGTCTTGCCAGGGATTAAAATTTTTGAGGTGGTGTGCAAAGCATCCCAGCTCAGATTTACCATGTGGGAAATTGAACCTAAAAAACCTGATACTGGGGTACCTAACATTGCAAAATCATAACCTGGAAAAAAGTATTATTAAGAAAGCATGTTATTCACTTCGGCATCAAGGTATGACTAAAATGAACTAAAGGGGAACTTACACGATTTGATCGATAAATATGTTAACAAATATACCATTGTCATAACACAATTTAAAAAAAAAGTTTTAGAACAAGTTACTACCATGAGGCATGCACAGGTATACGCATTTATATATCAGTTCCACCAAATAGTGTCAAGAAGCGTCAACAAGTGTCATGGAGAGCTTAGAAGCATCATGAAAACTCTTGTGCTAATTTCTTTGAATAGGATTGCTTTATTTGTGCATATATTGCTTAATAATACTTCTTACATCATTTTATTTTGACATTCTATTAAACCACCCTCTCCACAAAAAAAAAGAGAAATCTGTCAATTTGCTCTGAGATTTATCGGAGAGATACCTTTCAGCCCTTTAAATGACTGCTTGCTTTTACTCATCTCTTTCTAGCAGCACTACATGCTTATTATTTGGTACAACAGTTGAATTTCAACATGAGCAGGTTTAAATGCACCCCATCTCAGCAGTTCTTTAACCGCTCCGATTTTATTTGCATCTTTAATAATTAACCCTTTCCTCTCACGCTCCTATTTTGCTGTTTAATATTCTTCTGAGACAACAGTGGTTGGAGGAAAGTTGAATAATACAGTTTATTAACTTCATGGTATAATCCTATATAATACAATCATGAGTCCAATGCTCTCTGGTTTCCATTTTCTCCTTTTCCAACAATGTTTTCAACCCTTTTAAAGATTTACTTTCTTCCTAAAAGAGCTAATAGAGTAAATAAATAAAATAAATTAACCAGCAAATGATAAATAAACAATCTCTCTATCACTTTACCACTCAACCCCAACTTATAATGACCTTGAGGAAGAAGCCTTTAGAAAACATAGTGGGAAAAGGAGAAACTGCTGGTAACAAGCATTTTCTCCTTCTCCCACAATGTTTCCGACCCTATCACAGATAACTCCCATCATTTTAGATGTATCTAAATTGTTACCAGCAAAGGCTTAGAATTTGGACAAGTCGCACATTTTGTTGTTTGGTAAAGAGTTAACACTTTACTAAACCTTATATCCTGAGATGCCTGCAGTTTTTGAAGCACCTGTACTTTCTTGAGGACATGCTGAGAGGAGACTTGTCCCGGATCCAAGAAGTAGGAAATTGGATTGGGCCCCTGCTTATGTTATGCAATATGAAGACCTTCTGTTTGAAAAAGATTTAACCTTTAAAGTGCCTTTCACAACTTAAATTAGCTTTGTAGCCAGTGTAGATCAAGATCAGACTGCACAGAATCTGCAGTCTGATCTTCAACCTGAACTGTCTGTTTTTATGAGTTGTTCTGGACAAAAGCAAATTTGAAAATGCAGTTGTTTTGTTTTTTATTTCTAGACTGAAAATGTCTGTTGTTTATCCAGCACTCTAAGGGATAAAACATTCCGAAGTGAGCCATATAAATCCACGAGCTTTATAGCTCTTTACCACACAATCACAGGTTTTAATGACCCTAAACAAAATGCCTTTTGAAAACATTGTGGGAAAAGGAGAAAATGCTGGTAACCAGCATTTTGTCCTTTTCCCACAATGTTTTCTATCCTATCATGGGCAAATTTTGTCATTTGAGCCACCTTTTATTTGTCGTTTGCAAATGCTTTCAATTTGGACCAGTCTAAAATTTTGTCGTTTGGTAAAGGGTTGAGCCTAGAAATAAGACACAAAAAAAGCAATTTCAAGGTTGCTTTTGTGAATAGTATTTCAGCAAAGTGATCAGTGCAGATCAAAGATCAGACTGCATGGTTTGTGCAGTCTGAACTTGATCTGCACTGGCCAAATTTAGGAAGGGTTAATGCTTTATCCTAACCCTTAAAGTGCCAAATAAACACAAGAGACATTTTAAGACCAGATATGAGACCCAGACGGAGGACGGATGTTTTGGCCACGGACGTTTTGGCCAGGACGTTTTGGCCACAGACGTTTTGGCCAGCCTTATTGAAAAAACGGACGTTTTGGCCAAATTTAATTTATATGTACTTATTATAGATTATTAAGCTACATAAATGGTATTTTTAACTGATTTGATTAATGATTTAGTAGATTTATACAATGATGATTGTTAGGTTATGATTTAATCGATGATTTCAACATTTTTGAATGTTTGATTTATGTGCTTTTATTATCTATAATAAGTACATATACTGATGGCCTGTGACCAATGGGGTTGAAAACTGCATAGTAAATAATTGGAAATGGGATCATTCTAGAAACTTCCCTTCGAATTTTCACTCTTGCAAGATGAGTCCTGGTCATTTCAGCCATTTCAGTAGTGTGAGTACTGGTGTAAGTAAACCAGGAAGGCATGATAGTTGTGCTGTCTGCCGTGATATGACCTAAGCTGTTAAAACGACATCAGGCCATGACATTAAGCCCACTGACCTTTGGCCAGTAGAGCTATAAATATATAAGAAGAAACAAAGAGGAAAACATTAATGTAAATTTATTTTACAAGTCAGACATGTAGTCTTTTGAAGGTAATTCAAGTTAATGTTAATATTGATGCAAGTTTTAACTCTTTACCAAACAACAATTTTTAGACGTCAATCCAAAAATTGGTTCTGATGAATTGCATAATCTAACAATCATCATTGTATAAACATTCTAAACCATTAATTAAATCAGTTAAAAATAATATTTATGTAGCTTAATAATCTGTAGTAAGTACATATAAATTGAATTTAGCCAAAACGTCCGTTTTTTCAATAAGGCTGGCCAAAACGTCCTGGCCAAAACGTCCTGGCCAAAACGTCCATGGCCAAAACTTCCTACAATTGCAACTCCATGGTTGTTTTTGTCAACAGTGTTGCAGCAAAGTGGAAAGTGTAGATCAAAGATCAGACTGCATGTTCTGTGCAGTCTGATCTTGATCTTCACTGGCCACAAAGGCAATTATGGTCGTGAAAGGTGCTTTAACCCTTTACCGCACAATCCTGAGTTTTCAGGACCCTGAGAAAAGGGGCCTTTTGAAAACATTGTGGGAAAAGGAGAAAATGCTGGTAACCAGCAATGTTTTCTACCCTGTCAAGAGCATAATTTCATCCTTTGAGCCATGTTTAATTTCTCATCTGCAAATGCTCTCAATTTAGGAAAGTCTAAAATTTTGTCGTTTGGTGAAGAGCTAAGGGTTAAAACCAATAAAGAACAGACCACTGTCAATCTATATTATATACCTGTAGCATATCTCTAACAATAATAAGTAGCAAACCCAATTTATTTTTACAGTCAAAACGTTGTCTGTACCTGTTAGAAAGACACGTGACGACCACATACATGTGACTTACTTTATATGACTGGACTAGGCTGTTGACCACTAAACTTTTACCCGTCGAGGTGTGACCATAAACAAACACAGCAGCTGGTGTAGTTTGGTGGGGCTGTAAACATAAATTTTAGGTCTTCACCAACACCTCTTACACAGTTCCAGAAAAGTCTCTGTTTGTTTAACCCTTTACCACACAATGGTGACTTTTAACGACCATGAGAATAAAGACTTTTGAAAACATTGCAGGAAAAGGAGAAAATGCTGGTAACCAGCCTTTTCTCCTTTTCCTACAATGTTTTCTACCCTACCAAAGACAACTTCCACAATTCATTTAATGTCTGCATATGCTTTGGATTTGGACAAATCTAAAATTTTGTCATGTGGTAAATGGGTAATCAAACAATCTTGTGTTTCAGTGCATTTGAAGTAAGAAAGTGTTTGGAAACATGGAAAAAGGAATTAGTGCTAGTAACCATCATTTTCTCCTTTTCAAACGATGTTTTCCACAGTTTCAAACACAATTTTGTTTCTTCGAGCCACATTTGTCACCTGCAAATGCTTTCAATTTTGCAGTCTAAAACTTTGTTGTTTGGTAAAGTCAACTTGCTTCCTCCTAAACAGAAATTTGCAATTAGGTGATTTACAATTTTGAATATAAATTCATACCTATTAAGCAGAGTGCCAAATTATTTAACTCTTTACCAAACAACAAAATTTTAGACATGCCCAAATTGAAAGCATCTGCAGATGACAAAATAAATGGGACTCAAAAATTGAAATTTGCTTTGGGAAGGTTAGAAAACATTGTGGGAAAAGGAGAAAATGCTGGTTACCAGCATTTTCTCCTTTTCCCACAGTGTTTTCAAAAGGCTTCTTCTTCAGTGTCGTTAAAACCCGTGTGTGGTAAAGAGTTAAACTGACAGTTTTACATCCATGTTTCGTTTGTTTCCTTTTTCATTTTTTTTCATTGTTTTCTGCAAGTTATATGGTTGGACACCTTGTTTAATATATTATGTTACAGAGGGTGGAGTACGTTAAAAAACTTGTGCCTACATGCAAACTGTGACTTTGTCTCACTTGATTTGAAGTATCTATTTCTGCATGTTTATGGGACAAATGTGCTCTCTCAGAATGCTCCGTGGAAGTATACCCTATTTCTACAATTTATGGGACAACCGCCTACTCTCTCAGAATGATCCTTGGCAGACCACTGCACATGTATCCACGTATATAACCCTAACTCATGTTGATTCTAAATTATAAATTAATGGCAAAAATATGGAGATATTCACTTATTTTTTGAGGTTTTCAATCTTTTTAATTCGTTATTTACATTTGTCCACAAAGAAATGCCTAAAGTTTGTTATGTAGAAATAATTTCATAAAAGAATGATACGGGTTTCTTACTTTGCCACATAGGTCTGTAATCAGAGATATCTGTTTCTCTCTACACAATATGGTCTCCATCACTCTGCAGTCAGCAAAACCTGAAATATGCAAAACAGGTTTTATTAACCCTTAACCCTTTACCACACAATCCTGACTTTTAACGACCCTGAGGAAGAAGCCTTTTGATAGCATTGGGGGAAAAGGAGAAAATGTTGGTAACTAACATTTTCTCCTTTTCCCACAATGTTTTCTACTCTTCCCACAACAAATTTCAAATTTTGAGTCACATTTATTTTGTCGTCTGCAAAAGCCTTCAATTTGGAGTGGTCTGAAATTTTGTCATTTAGGAAAGGGTTAATCTGCTACATAAATGAAACCAAAATTTCCACTAACTAGTAAGCACCCAGATTTTGCGAATCTAAAGCTGATTTTACCATAAAGAAAATATCATATCGGACAGTGTAAAGCAAAGATCAGACTTCACATTTTGTGCAGTCTGATCCTGATCTACACTGTCTACAAAAGGTCAGTGAGTTGTGTTAAGCAGCTTAGGAGTTAACACCAGTACCATATCACTGTCTTTGCTAACACTTTGACAACTTTTTTTGCAATCTGAAACCTTCGAAGCCCTTTGCATAAATTTGTATTACTTTAACAGACAGTGTAGATAAAGATCAGACTATGTAGAACATGCAGTCTAATCTTTGATCTACATTACGTGACTTCATAACATAATCTTGCCAAAAGAAACTGGAAATCACAACCTTCTGATTGTTTTCCAAATTGAAAAATTCCATTGCATTAGTTTTGCACTCTTTGGTTTAACATCAACACAGACCATCACTTTGACATTCTGTCTTTAATTAACCATCATTGTAACATTACTATTCCAACAATGTTCTCTTACCTTGACAACATTGCTTCAATGTAACAGCACTCTGAGCAAATGTTCTTTAACTCTAACAAACGACAAAATTTAGGGTGGTCCAAATTGATAGCACTTGCAGACAACAAATCAAATGTGGTTCAAAAATTGAAATTTGTCTTGTGAAGGGTACAAAACATTGTGGGAAAAGGAGAAAATGCTGGTTACCAGCATTTTCTCCTTTTCCCACAATGTTTTCGAAAGGGTTTTTCTTCAGGGTCATTAAAAGTCAGGATTGTGTGGTAAAGGGTTAAGGGTTAAATGGTAAAGGGTTAACTATGACAATGTTCCTCGACTCAAACACTGATGTTAAACCCCTTTGACAACAACGTTCCTTTATAATGACATCATTATTCCCTAACTGACAATATACACTCACCTTTATTTTACAGCTCTTTGTGGAAAATGTTCCCAAACTAAGTCATCAATTTCCCTTACTTTGACAAAGTTACTTTATTTTAACAATTTTTTTTTTTAACTTTGTCACCAATGGTCCCTAACTTTGACAAAATTCACTAACTTAAATGCTACAGCACTTTGACAAAAATGCTTCCTTCCTTTTTCATCAAAGTTCCCTCACTTTGATAATGTTCCTGAATTCTAACATCTTTAATGTTACATCCTTTTTTACAACAATGTTCTCAAACTTTGTCATCGATGTACCCTAACTTTGACAATATAACCTTTCTCGAAAATCAAATTTGGCATCTCTTTGACAAACTTTTTCCTACTTTGTCATCCTTGTCTTCTACTTTTGACTATGTTCTGTAACTTAAACATCAATTATCTGATCACTTGAAAACATTATTAAATGTACTTACATTTCTACATTTCTTACATTTGAATCAATGATTCAGTTGACACATCAACCTATGAAGGAGAATGACTGCCAAATTATTTTGAAATCTATGCATAAATATAGAAGTTCTGTCTTTGCAAGCTCTCCTTATGACAATTTTATCATATGACCTTAGAGTATAACCTTGACCTTGAACCTACATGAACAAATTGTCTAAAATGGCACTTTTACTTGCACAGGAGAACAATTCTGCAACGATTGTGCAAAATTATTTTGAAACTGATCAGTAAATGTAGAGGTTATGGCTCATACAAAGGATGGATGCACACATTAGCACCAAACTAAAGTTGTGGCAACTATCAGATACCAGCATATGAGCCATGTCTGGCAAAAAGGGGCTTAATACATCTCTGTGATCCATGATACCAATCAAACCATCACATAATTGTAGATCCATAATAACCCCTTTTTTTAACCCTTTCCCAAACGACAAATTTTGGACTGGTCCAAATTGAAAGAGTTTGCAGACAACAATTTTAAATTTGATGAAAATGGCAAAAAGGTCTCAAAAAGGGTAGAAAACACTGTGGGCAAAGGAGAAATTGCTCGTTACGAGCAATTTCTCCTTTTCCCACAGTGTTTTCAAAAGACTTGTACTGCAGACACATGAAAACCAGGGCTTGTCTGGGAAAGGGTTAACAATGGACTTAATCATAAGATAGACTTGTCCCTAGACATACAGAAAATTGACCAATGACGAGAAGTTTCAGCCCAGGTCAGCCTGCGCAGTCTAACCTGGGTTGATACTTTTCATAGATGCATTAAACAAAAAGCCTCATTTCTCTGGGTCATTAAAACTCTGGATTGTTTGGAACAGGAGCATAGAGTAAAATAGAGGCCACCGTTCATTTTGGCATATTTTTTTTAATATTCCCGATACTAATTATACATGTAAAATTTAAACCTTTTTTGGTCACTGTTTCTGCATCTGAATGTTTTTTGGTTCCAATTTGTTACAAGTTTCTGCAAACGCCACAAGGTCAAAGCTTCTAAATATTTAATATGACAGAGGAGTGGATAACAAATGACTGTAAACTACTACACTGATCCCTTGAAGAATGCAAGCAGGGATCAGCTTAAAATTTACACTCCACTTAATAAATTCAATGCATCTCATTACAAAATTAAATAACTTACATTACCTGTATTTATCTTGATCTTTAACTGTTAACTGCTAACTAACTAACCAAAGTTTAGACTCGTCCAAATTGAAGATGACAACTTACATGTAGCTGATTACCAGCATTTTCTCCTTTTATCACAAGGTTTTCAAAAGTTCTTTTTTCCAGGGTCATTAAAACATGGGCTTGTGCAATAAAAGGTTAAAGTGCTGACCCTGGATGTAGTTGCTTATGCTTACAGTATAGATCAAAATCAGACTGACTAAAATATGCAGTCTGATCTTGAATCTATACAGTCCATTTTTTGCCAGATATTGTGACAAAAAAAAAGACTTGAAATTACAATGTCATTCACCACTGAGAATGTTTTATCTATTCAGCACCACTAAGGTTAACTCTTTACTGACCAAATTTCAGACTTGTCCAAATTGAAAGAATATTAAATGTGGTTCAACTGATGGGGATTCTTTTTAAAAGGGTTACAAGAAAACGTTGTAGGAAAAGGAGAAAATTCTGGTTTGCCAGCATTTTCCCCTTCTCCAAATGTATTTTCCATAGGCTTCTCCCTCAGGGTTGTTAAAAGACAGGTTTGTGTGGTAAAGGGTTAAAACCCATACAGTAAATGAACATCCTTTCAGTCAGCAAACACAACCCACTTGTCGTGATTTCAAGGCTATTTTTTGCCAGAATATCTTTCAAAATATCAGACAGTATAGATGAAGGATCAAACTGCAGGCTCTTCACAGTCTGATCTGAATCTACATCTTCCATAAAAACACCTTATGTTGCCTTTACACAACCACAAATGGTTCATTGATGTTACTTGTAAAAGGTACTTGCTAATTTTCAGCAGTCCCACGGCCCGGACACTACCATGCTACCAGTGAAGTCTAAGAGGGCCAGGACCTGGGCCCAGATTCACAAATCATTCTAACTTGTAACCGTAGTCTAATGCTAAATTTTGTAAGTAACAGAACTCAGAGGTCAACACAGCAATTTGTTCATACAGCACTGAATTTATTTTTCTCATTATTAAAACCCTAGAGGCTGAATCTAAATAATGCAGGTGTTCAAAAATGCATTTAAATTTAAATGATACCATTTAAAAGTATGGAAATTATTGTTACGATGACAATCTGTTATTGTATGGTCTGTTCAAATGGTAGTCACTGGCAGAAAAATGAATTTTCAACCTGGGTAAAAAGTTGCCAAGTATCTTTTAACAAGAGGGCCATGATGGCCCTGGATCGCTCACCTGAGTCATTAGGCGAAATTTCACTCCAGGGTCACTCTACAGCGCACACAAGGTTTTTTCTAAGATTTGACCTAGTGACCTAGTTTTTGACCCCACATGACCCAATTTCAAACTCGTCCCAGATTGTATCAAGACAAACATTCTGACCAAGTTTCATGAGGATCGGACCGAAAATGTGGCCTCTAGAGCATACACAAGGTAAAAAGATGACGACGGACGCCGCACGCCGCACGATGGACGCAGCACAATCACAATAGCTCACCATGAGCACTTTGTGCTCAAGTGAGCTAAAAAACATAAGTCAAAAAAGAACACCACATGCAGGTGCCAACAATTGGCTGTTGTTTTTCGATGGATAAAAATTACCCTAACAATTTTTGAAAAAGGTGACCCTAGGAACATTTCTGTGAAATTATTTCAAAATCTGACCAGCCATTCCAGAGAAGAAGAATTAAGAAATTTCTCTTCATGTCCCTATGGTGCAAATAGCCCCCACCACCAGAGCCATGTTTCTTGACAGATCACAATTTTGCGAACAGTTTTTGAAAAGAGTCACCCAAGGAACATTTCTGTGAAATTATTTCAAAATCTGACCAGCAGTTTCAGAGAAGAAGAATTTTTAAGAATTTCTTCATGTCCATATAATGTAAGTAGCCCACAGCCATCAGAGCCATGTTTCTTGACGGATCAAAATTTCTCGAACAATTGCGAAAAGGGTCACCCAAGGAACATTTCTGTGACATTATTTCAGAATCTGACCAGCCGTTTCAGAGAAGAAGAATTTTTAAGAATTTCTTCATGTGTGTATAGTGCAAGTCCATCAGAGCCATGTTTCTTGACGGATCAAAATTTTGCAAACAATTTTTGAAAAGGGTCACCAAAGGAACATTTATGTGAAATTATTTCAAAATCTGACCAGTGGTTTCAGAGAAAAAGAGCTTTTAAGAATTTCTTCATGGCCGTATAGTGCAAGTAGCCCCCCGTCACCAGAGCCATGTTTCTTGACGGATCATAATTTCGCAAACAATTTTTGAAAAGGGTCACCCAAGGAACATCTCTGTGAAATTATTTCAGAATCTGACCAGCCGTTTCAGACAAGAAGAATTTTTAAGAATATCTTCATTTCCGTATAGTGCAAGTAGCCCCCATTCACCAGAGCCATGTTTCTTGAAGAATCAAAATTTGGCGAACAATTTTTGAAAAGAGTCACCTTAGGAATATCTCTGTGAAATTATTTCAAAATCTGACAAGCCGTTTCAGAGAAGAAGAATTTTTAAGAAATTCTTCATTTCCGTATAGTGCACGTAGCCCCCATTCACCAGAGCCATTTTTCTAGACGGATCACAATTTCGCCAACAGTGTTTGAAAAGGGTCACCCAAGGAACATCTCTGTGAAATTATTTCAAAATCTGACCAGCCGTTTCAGAGAAGAAGAATTTTTAAGAAATTCTTCATATCCGTATAGTGCAAGTAGCCCCCCGTCACCAGAGCCATGTTTTTCGACAAATCAGAATTTCGCGAGCGCTTTTTGAAAAGGGTCACCCAAGGCACATTCCTGTGAAATTATTTCAAAATCTGACCAGCTGTTCCAGAGAAGAAGGATTTTTAAGAATTTCTTCAGGGCCGTATAGTGCAAGTAGCCCCCATTTACCAGAGCCATGTTTCTTGACGGATCAAAATTTCTCGAACAACTGTGAAAAGGGTCACCCAAGGAACATCTTTGTGAAATTATTTTAAAATCTGACTAGCGGTTTCAGAGAAGAAGAATTTTTAAGAATTTCTTCATATCTGTATAGTGCAAGTAGCCCCCATTCACCAGAGTCATGTTTTTTGACGGATCAAAATTTCACGAACAAGTTTTGAAAAGGGTCACCCAAGGAACATCTCTGTGAAATTATTTTAGAATCTGAACAGCGGTTTCAGAGGAGAAGATTTTTAAAGAATTTCTTAGAAAATTCCATTTCGTTGCCGTGGCAACCAGAGTTTTTGATGGAATCAAATTTTGTGAACAATGTTTAAAGAGGACCTCCCAAGGAACATTCCTGCCAAGTTTGGTCCAAATTGGCCCAGTCGTTTAGGAGGAGGTGATGTTTAAAGAATTGTTGACGACGCACGACAAACTACGAACGACGCACAACGCACGACAAACGACGGACACAGGGTGATCCTAAAAGCTCCCCTTCAGCACATTGTGCTCAGGTGAGCTAAAAAGTTTACTTTTAACCTATTTTTAGAATTCATTTATCTGCCACTGACTAACACTTGGACCAACTGTTCAAAAACAGATTGTCATCTTTACTATAAATTCCATTCTTTTCATACCACATAACCCCCAGTTTCAAAAACCGTGAGGTAGAAAGGCTTCTGAAAACATTGTGGCAACAGAAGAAAATGCTGGTAACCACAATGCTTTCTGCCATTTCATAGAAACATCCCATTATTTGAGCTGGAACGAATTTGTCATCAGCAAATGTGTTCTGCTTGGATGACTGAATTTTTGTTATCTGATAAAGAATTTATGTTACCTATTGAAGATTTTGTTTGCACATCTGCCCACGTTTTGTTTGGTATTCCATACATGAGATTGAATGTATACACAAAATGACCAAAGAACTGGACAGACAGGTTTCTGCTGACAATTTACTCTTTAACAAACAACAAAAGTTTGGACTCAACCAAATTCAAAGCATTTGCAGATGAAAAATGTTACTAAAATGATTATTTCTGTCAGATAGGGTTGAGAACATAATGAGAAAAGGAGAAAATGCTGGCTACCAGCATTTTCTCCTTTTCCCACAATGTTTTCATAAGCATTCTCTTTCAGGGTCGTTAAAATTCAGGATTGTATGATCAAGGGTTAACCCCTACTGAACACACACGCTTAACAATTATACCACCTTGATTTGAAACTGCAAATTCGAAAGACATTATTGCTCACTAGTGCATGACATTTTGTTGAAAAGGTGTTTTGTCAAAATCCATGTATGTTTTAAAATACCGATTGCTTAATTCCTAGATTTTTTTCATGAAAACCTCTGTCTGGGAGGAAGATTTGAGCCACAATTCGTCTAGGTTAGGGTAAGGGTCAGGGCTAGGGATTGTTTTTGACAAACATGGTTTTTGGCAAAATGTAGCGGATCCATTGCTCACATCCCAGTTTCTCAAGTTTCTTCAATTTCATTGATTAAACCCATTACCGAGCAATTGCATGTTTTCACCACCCTGAGAAAAAGATTTTTTTTGCATACATTATGGGGAAAGGAAATTATGCAGCATTTTCTCCTTTTCCCACAATGTTTTCAAACCTTTCAGAGATAACTTAAATAATTGATTGAATAGTGATCTTAGCTTTCAACATTATTTCATATCACAGCAAAAGCTCACATATTAATGTTTAACCTGGGTTTATCAGTACTCAGCAAGGGCTCTGATGAGTCTTGCCCAAGGACACTCCCACAAAAACCTAGTGCTTCCAGTGAGACTTGAACCAGGTAACAAGTCCCACACTTTACCACTAAGCCCTTCAGGACCCCAAACTTTTTTTTTTTTAATTTGAGCAGCATTTATTGTATGAAAGTACTTTCATTATGGACAAGTCTAAAATTTCACAACCTTGTAAAACAGTTAATCCTTTCAGAGTAATGTACCACATTGTCTCTTTTTAACGCCCCCGGGGTGTTACATTTTCCGAAAGGGGGCGATTAATAGAGGTACAACCATGTAATTTTCCGATGATGGTGATAACATTACTGTCTGCGTTTTGGTTAATGCTAAAGCAATTACCACCAAAGAAACCCACAGTATTTAATATAGGGTATCAATTTTACCACTAATCACGATTCATTTGGAATTAAAACTGCATTCACAATTACCTTCTGACACTGGTCTTTGATACTTTCACCATCTTAAAGTTTTCCTAAGTTAACACTTTGTGTCCAGAAGTTTAAAATGTTATTGAAAATGTATTTAGATAGTCAGGTGTTAGGGACATCGATTTGTGAAAAAATGAGGATTATGTTGATGCCGTCAAAGCTGATTTTTTTTTTATTTCATCAATGGACTGGCCGTCTGGTAAGCTCAATTTTACTTAGAAAAAAGCTAGGAAGCGTTGATTAGAGGGGGAGCAATAATAAAGGACAAAACCGTATACAAAATATATCTAGTATATTTTCTGTCCCGAATAAACAACCAAATTTTTGCAGTTTCAAGTCCTGATTTGGCCAGGATATTCCAATGTAGCAGACAGTATGTCCCCTCTATCAATCTGTTGAAAACTATCCCTAGCCCTGACCCTTACCCAGACGAATTGTGGTTCAAATCTTCCTCCCTGGCAGAGCTTTTCATAAAATAAATCTAGAAATTCAGCAATTGGTATTTAAAAACACGTGGATTTCGACAAAACACCCTTTCAACAAAATGTCATGCACCAAACTCACTGACCTTTTGTGGACATGGTAGATCAAGATCAGACTGCACAAAACATGCAATCTTACCTTGGTTCTACACTGTCTCATATGAAGATTTTTGTTTTCTCCAAAAACTACATTTGACATAGCATTATCCGGATTTTTACTATCGGCTTGAAATTTTCATTTAACTTACTTAGCAGAAAAAGGGTTATGTCTTATAACTTAATGATATGTCAGCTGGCCATTTGTTAAATATGTCACAATTTTAACCCCTATCCTGCAAAATAAATTTAAAACTTTGAAGCAAATAGTAAAAATCTGAATAATGTTATTTATATCCTTATTGGACAGTGTAGATCCAAGATCAGACTGCACATTCTGTGTGGTCTGATCTTATCTACATTGTCCGCAAAAGGTCAGTGAGCTCCATTTAGCAGCTTAAGGATTAAATCCTTGAAGTCAAGTCCATTTAATCATAATCCACTTTGAAAAGTATTTTACATGTACATGTACCTCTTTACAAAATGAGAAAACACTAACTTTTCAGTAAATCTTTACAAAATGACAAAATTTTAGGATTGTCCAAAATGGACACATTTGCAGATGACAAATTCATATTTATTCAAATGATATGATTTACCACTGGAGGATAGAAACAGGAGAAATGCTGGTTACAAGCATTTTTTTCCTTTTTCCACAATGTCTTCAAAAGCTTTCTTTTTATAAAGGGTTGTATGAACTTGGGGTTGTGTCGTACAGAATTAAACTTATAGAAGGCATATAAATGTGATTAATTGATTGATTGTATTGGAGTTTAACGCCATTTTATCAGCTTAGGTCATAATCGTGGTGGTCAGTGCAACTACGCATGTGTTTCCTGGCTTTCTCACGCCAGTACTGACACAATTTTCTTTCCAAGTCACTGACTAGTTTTCATAATGCAACAGAGGTGAGAGGGGAAAATTCGCCAGAAGCATATAAAAGTGACTTCTATGATGAGATTTCTCTCAAGTGGGTAGGAAACATTATTTGAAAAGGAGTGATTCTGAGGTTACATGGGTTTTCTATTTTTCAAACAAAGTTTTCGAAAACCTTACACAAGGCCATTAACTCTTTACAAAATGTCAAAATTTTAGACCTGTCCACAGTGAAAGCATTTGCAGAGGACAATTAGTGTGACTCAAAAACTTAAATTTGTTTTTGAACGGTTAGAAACATTGTAGGAAAAGGAGAAAATGATGGTTAACATAATTTTTGCTTTTCCCACAATGTTTTCAAAAGCTTTCTTCTTCAAAGGGCTAACAGGGTATCAAAGACTTTGTTGACTATTTGTAAATTCTTAAAAGCATCCTGAAGTGGTTTTATGTATGGTATAGACCAAGATCTGACGGCACATCTCTGCACTGTCAGATATTTTGAGTGCAATGTATATTTCTTGGCAAAAAAAAAAGAATAAAAAGTAGGTCCAAACTTGCCAGGTCAATCTATCATTTGTTTACTTTTTACCTGGTTTTAAAATTCATTCTTTTGCATGTGACTGACACTTGGACTGACTGTATGAGGACAGATCATCATCCTCACAATCATTTCCATACCTTTAACCCTTTACCGCACAATGACGCCTTTTCACGCCCCTGGGAAAGAAGCCTTTTGAAAATATTGTGGGAAAAGGAGAAAATGCTGGTAACCAGCATTTTCTCCTTTTTCCACAATGTTTTCTACCCTATGAAAGAAAAATTGCACCATTTTAGCCAAATTGAAATTGTCGTCTGCAAATGCTTTCAGTTTGGAGAAGGCTAAAATTTTGTCGTCTGGTAAAGGGTTAACAGGTATGATCTAAATTCAAATGCATTTTAACACCATCCTTGTATACTTTTGGCTGCTACTGGGCCTTTAAAATGACTTCATCAAAAATAAGCTGAAATCAATTAAATATTCAGCAAAGGAGGCTAAAAAATCCTTAATTTTAGTCTTAACCCATTACCAAAAATCCCACGTTTTATGACCTTGAGAAAGGTCTCAGGCTTTTAACAACATGGTGAGATGTAGTGAAAATGCTTATAATCAGCATTTTCTCCTTTTTCCACAATGTTTCCTACCCTTTTCAAAGAAAAATCCCATCTTTTGAGCCACATTTGTTTGTCATCTGCAAATACTTTCCATTTCCACAAGTCTAAAATTTTGCTGTCTGCTAAAGAGTTAACCCTTTACAAAAACAATCCCAAGTTTTACCCTTAGGCTGCTAAGCGCAACTCACTGACCTTTTGCAGACAGTGTAGATCAAGATCAGACTGCACAGAATGTGCAGTCTGATCTTGGATCTGCACTGTCCAGTAAGAAGATATCTTCCACATAAGATTACCTTTGATATTAGTAAAATCTTGGATTTTACTATCGGCTTGAAAGTTTCATTTCATCTATTTAGCAGGATAAGGGTTAACAGACCCTGAGGAAGGAGCCTTTTCAAATTATTGATTTAACCCTTTACCAAACAATTCCGGGTTTTTACGACCCTGGGAAAGAAGGCTTTTAAAAACATTGTGGAAAAAGGAGAAAATGCATTTTCTCCCTTTTCTACAATGTTTTCTACCCATATCAGAGACCCTAAGCTCATTTGTATCACTTTTGAGTTTGTCGTCTGCAGATGCTTTGAATTTGAAAGAGTCTAAAATTGTTTCATAAAGGGTTAAAAGGAGAAAATGCTGGTTACCATTATTTTTTCCTCTTTTCAACAATGTTTTTGTTTTCCACCAAAGCAAGGGATGATTTTGTCATTTGAGCCATCTTATTATGTTGTCGGCAAAGTTAATGCTTTCAATTTAGACGATTCTAAAAGTTTGTCAATAGATAAAGAATTCACAAAGCTGTCTGTGTCAGGGTCAGGGTAGACATTTCTATGTAAAAAACTTCAATATTACAGTATTCTATGTACATCACTTTACCAAACGACAACATTTTGTACTTTTCCAAATCTAGAGAATAAGAAGACAAGAAATTAACTGTGGCTCAATTGGTAGGAAGTGTCTTTGATAGAGTAGAAGACAAGGTGGGAAAAGGAGAAAAAGCTGTTCACCAGCAATTTCTCACAATGTTTTCAAAAGCCTTCCTCAACAGGCTCAAAGATTTGAACTGATAAAGAAATTTAATCCTTTATCAAACAATCCCATGTTTTACGCCATTTGAGAGAAAACTTCTTAACCCTTTACTAAACGACAAAGTTTTAGACTTGTACAAATTGAAAGAATTTGCAGACGACAAAATAGATGTGACTCAAAAATTGAAATTTGTTTTGGGAAGGTTTGAAGACATTGTGGGAAAAGGAGAAAGTGCTGATTACCAGCATTTTCTCCTTTTCCCACTATGTTTTCAAAAGGCTTTTTCTTCAGGGTCGTTAAAACCCTTGATTGTGTGGTAAAGAGTTAAAACATTGGGAAAAAACAGAAAAATTGCTTGTAATAAGCAATTTCTGCTTTTCCAACAATGTTTTCTGCCCTGTCAGAGTACTAAATCAGTTTACTTGTACAAATTTTGAACTGTCTGTCGACAGATGCTTTCCAAAATATGTCATTTGGGAAGGGGTTAACTTAATTGCTATTCAATGATTCATAAATGCATATAACAATCAATTAGATACATGTAATTGATTTGACTTTGACCTGATTTTGAGGAATACTTTCTAACTCAAAGTGAATCACAATTGTACAAATCAAAAGCGCAGGGCAAATTTAATATTGTTCAAATAATGGGACATGTCTTTTGAAAGAGTAGTAAACATTGTAAGAAAATAAGAAGATGCTAGCTACCAGCATTTTCTACTTTTCCCACGATGTTCTCATATGCCTTCCTCTTTACGGTTGTTAAAACACACAATTATTGTTTTGTCAAGGGTTTAATTCTTTACCACACACCAAAAATGCAAACCTGTCCAAAGTGAAAGCATCTGCATACGACAATTTAGATGTTGCTCCAATGATGGAATTTGTCTTTGATAGGATGCAAAACATTGTGGGAAAAGGAGAAAATGCTGGTAACCAGCATTTTCTCCTTTTCCCACAATGTTTTCGAAAGTTTTCTTTCTCAAGGGATTGCAGGTTGGTGTGACATTGTCTGTAAGAAAATCTGTTGCTACAAGGTCAGTTATTCAATTATTACTCATGACTTGTATGCTCCCCGACATGGGAAAATGTCTGCATCAAAAATCTCAGTCTCATGATTTTATTATAGTTACTATGTTCACTATTAAAGAACCAACAAAATTTTAGGATACCGTAACTGAAAGCATTTGCACACAACAAAATAAAAATGGTCCAATCAATGGGGTGTTCTCTTTAAAACTTTACCAAACGATGAAAATTTACACTAGTCCATATTAAAAGCATTTGCAGTCGACAAAAAAAAAAAAATGTTACTCAATAAACTAAAGGATTTGGGAAGGGTAGAAAACACTGTGGGAAAAGAAGAAAACGCTGGTTACCACCATTTTCCCCTTTACCCACAATGTTTTGAAAAGGCTTCTTTCTTAGGGTCTTTAAAAATCGGCACTAGGTTGAAGGGTTAGAAAACATTGTGGGAAAAGCAGAAAGTACTGGTTATACCAGCATTTTCTTCTTTTCCCACAATGTTTTCAAAAGCCTTCTTCCACTGGATTTAAGAACTCAGAATTGTGTAGTAAAGAATTAAAGGCCCAATAGCAGCCAAAAGTAAACAATATTGGTGCTAAAATGCATAAAGATTTAATACATACCTTTTAAAAGTATGGAAATTACTATGGAGACGACAATCTGTTATTGTGCAGTTGGTCCAGAGTCTTAGTTTCTGGCAGAAACATGAATTTTAAAATCTGATAAAAAGTAAACAGTACAGTGACCCGGCAGCTTTTGACCTAGTTTTAAAATTCATTTTTCTGCCAGTGAGTAACACTTGGACCAACTGTACAATAACAGATTGTCACCTACACAATAATTTTCATGCCTTTGAATGGGATGATTTACCAATTTGAAAGCATGCGCAGACTACAATTTAATTTTGGCTCAATACATGGAATGTCTTTGAAAGGGCAAGAAAACATTTGGAGAAAACAAGAAAATGCTGTTTACCATCCTTTTCTCCTTTCCCCCTACTTTTTTTTCAAAATGCTTCTCCTTCAGGGTCATTAAAACTCGGGATAATCGATTGTGTGGAAAAAGCTTCACACCAACGTTGTTAACATTTTACCACGTCTGTGCCTTCAGGGGAAGCTTGCGTTGTTCAGATCTTTAGGCTGGTACTTGGTCATTTTGTAAAGAGTTATGCAATTTCTCCCTCAGCGAAAAAGTTTTCAAAATTTGCCTGCTGTGATTGTAGGCAAATAGTGTAGTATAGGTAAACAATGATATTCTGTCACTTGTATAGGCTGTAAGAATTGACCTGGCAGGGCGGAGCTATGTTGCAGTTGACTGCACTTTAGGATGAGGTAAGATAGGTTATTCGGAAATCATCATGAGTAGCCGTAAAGGATCAATAAAATACTATTATGATGCATGTGTTTACGTAGATTTACAAGGAATGATTCTGAAGGGGCTCGAGGCCACTAAAATAAAACATACACTGGTCAAATTATGTCCATGGTTAGTCAAGCTCTGCCAGGTCAATTCTTACTGCCTATACATACACACACACAAAAAAAAAGGGAACATGTATAATGAATTTCGGATTTGCAATATATTGTCTACTTAAGAATGTAGTTTAACGTTTTTAAGATCTATTTCAGTGTTATTCTATTCATTCCTAGCAAAAAACCATTTTAGCCTAAAGGATGCTATTTAGTTTTTATGTCGTAAATCAATTTCTTGTAAAACAACAATAAATACAACTAGATGTATTTTTCCTTGCAATCGTATAAACTGTACCATAAAAATTTAGTCAATAGATGTAATCTTTGGCATTTGAATAACTAGATGTTTGTTTAGCAGTTGGTAATGCAGTCTGTCCTTATGACATCATTACACTGATTTGAATACAAATCGTAGTTTTTAGTGACCCTGAAGAAGAAGCCTTTGGAAAACATTGTGGGAAAAGAAGAAAATGCTGGTAACCAGCATTTTCTCCTTTTCGCACAATGTTTTCTTCCATATCAAAGACAGAAATCATCATTTGAGCTACATTTATTCTGTCGTCTGCAAATGCTTTCAATTTGGTCAAGTCGAAAACTTTGTCATTTGGCAAAGAGTTAATCATGTGACATTCCCACAAGTCTATGCAAAACTGGCACAAAATCTAAGAACACCGTTAAAGAGGCTACATAGCCTATTAAATGATTGATTGATTGATTGCTTGTATGGTGTTTAACGCCATTTTCAACATTATTTCAGTTACATCGCGGCAGCCAGTGCACCCATCCATACTTTTCTGGAGTTTCTTTTACCAGTACTCCGCACAATATTCTTTCCAAGCAACTGGCTGCTTTCCCACATAACCATCGTCGAAACAATGGTCAGCGGTGAGAGAGGAATGAATCCTGTCGCGATGACTATCATCAATCCTCGGAAAGAAATTGGCCAAGCACATAGCCTATTAAAGAAATGCCATTGAAAAATATATCTTTCTTGGTACTTCTGTCTTTCTTTACTTTACTAATGATTTTCTAGGATCTCCATGACTAATAAAATGATAAATCATTTAACCCATTACCACACAGTCCTGAGTTTTAACGACCCTGAGAAATTAGACTTTTGAAAACATTGTGAGAGAAGGAGAAAATGCTGGTAACCAACATTTTCTCCTTTTCCCACAATGTTTTCTAACTTTCCAGAAATGAATCCAATCATTTGTGGCACATATAATTTTTGTTTGCAAATGCTTTCAATTTGGACCAGTTGATAAAATCCTATCATGTGGTAAAGGGTTAATTAAGTTTGGTGAGATTATGAAAAGCAGAGTAGCTCCATTTCACTCTTTATCACACAATCCCCACTTTAAGTTACCCTGAGAAAAGGAGTTGTTTGAAAACATTACGGGAAAAGGAGAAAATGCTGGTAACAAGCATTTTCTCATTTTCCTACAATGTTTCCAGCGTTTTCTGTCCTATCAAGGACATATTTCATCCTTTGAGCCACCTTTTATTTGTTGCCTTCATATGCTTTCAATTTTGGATCCATGTCATTTCGTCGAAAACCACGTTCGTTGGAAACAATCCCTAGCCCTGACCCTTAACCTAACCCAGGCGAACTGTGGCCCAAATCTTCCTCAAAGACATAGCTTTTCATGAAATAAATCTAGGAATTTAGAAATCTGTATTTTATAACAGACATGGATTTTGACACAAAACCCTGTCAACGAAATGTCATGCACCGTTCAATTTGAATAAGTCTAAAATTTTGTTAGGTAAAGAGTCAATCAGTACAAAGTGACACACTATAACTGTTATACTATATGTGATCATGAGAGTTTTCTTCATCGACAATAAACCTTTTGTTGACAATAATAATCATTCTCCTTTTTATGTAACTGCCCTCTGCAGACCACTTTTTATCTAGCAGCAGACTACTTTTAAAAATATTGTGGAAAAGGGGAAAATTGGGTGAAGCTGCTTCTCATGAGCAATTTCTCTTTTGCCACAATGTTGTCACGTAACCATGCACTGTAACTTACTTCATGTTGATAAACCACATTTTACAAGAATGTCCTCCAAGTTGTACACTGCAAAAAATTCAACTCTTTACCAAACGATCCCAAGTTTTAATGACTCTGTGAAAGGAAGCTTTTGAAGACATGGTGGTAAAAGGAGAAAATGCGGGGTAACCAGCTTTTTCCCCCATCAAAGAACTTTGGTTCATTTGTACCATTTTCTAATTTGTCATCTGCAAATGCCTTCCATTTGGGCCAGTCCAAAATTGTCCCATCTGGTCAAGAGTTGCAAGCCCCAATTTACTCCTGCAGCTATTGGGTGTATTCACCCATGACATGTCCACTTTTTTCCAATAATCCCCAAAACATACACACTGTAACTACTTACCTGTAGTCATTGATTAAAACCGGTCCACAAAAATTCACTGCTGCATAGTGAGAACTGAAATCTATTTATATCCATTGTAAGGCAGTAGATTGTTCCACTGTCATTCAGGCGTGGTCAGTAGTTGGAAACCTCCAGCTATATCATTCAGTTCATCAAAACTAGTGGTCTCTCTCACAGCATTTCTCACTCTTCACTCAGGCTGGGGAACTTTTAAAGTGACTGGAATTTTCTTTTGAGGAATAAATATTTTTAAATCAATCTTTGGAAAATGGCTATGCAGCGCTATGACAGAGAAACACTGTTTTTCTTTGCCTATCACTTCAATAAGAATCATCGTGCAATAGCAGTTGCATGGGCTGTTATGTCCATTGTATTCTGTATTTTGGCATGCATCGCCTTCTCCCAGCCGCAATGGATTGGCGATACTGAGGACAGCCCCGGCTATGGTCACATGGGAGTTTACAAGTACTGCTACCCCAATGACATCGATGGCACCTACACTTGCTCTGGTTCCTTCACAGATTTCAGTGACATCCTCAACAACCAGTTCAAAGCGACAACGGTGTTTGCTGGACTTGCAGCGCTGTTCATGCTGATTGTTTGTGGAGCCCTGATTACCTTCTTCTGCTTCAAGAAAGGATACGTTTTCGTGATATGTGGCTGCCTGGAACTTCTCGCAGGTAAGTTTTAATGAAAAACCCATCTTTTTAACTCTTTCCCATATGAAAAGATTTAAGACTGGTCCAAATTGAAAGCATTAAATTTTGCAAAAGACAAATGTTGCTAAAAAGATGAGATTTGTATGTAAAACAGTAGAAACTGTGCATGGAAAAAAGAAAATGCTTGTTATTAGTATTTACTCCTTTTCCTGCAAAGTTTCAAGGCTTCTTGTGGTTCTAAAAATTCTTGAATGTTTGGTAAAGGGTTAAGTTACGTATTTGATTTTACAGCTGCATGAGACCTTTCTTTCAAAATCTAACTCCATTAGTATTGTCAAACTGCAGTTGGACAAGTTCTATATTGTATATAAATTTACAATTTAGTGGGGTGTGATACTTCTAAGCAATACCACCTCATACTATTACTGACCCCAGCCCTCAAAACGATTGCATTGCAGTATGCTATGATTAGCAGAACATTCAATCCTGCACTGAAACAATCATACACACAGCTTGATAAAATACAATTCTCAACTTGTCAGTAAAAGAAGAGTCCATGAATGCTGTCTTGTCTGGTACATATGTTCATAGGCCCATTGCTATTATTGCAATGGCTACTCGTCAAAATCGAGCTGACATACAGGTGACGTTCAAGCAAACTGTTTTTAGCTAAAGGATTTTGCACTGTCTAGGCAGAAATCAAGTCATCGTGAATACTGGAGGTAACAGCAGCTGTAACTGTTGCCATTAGAATGTGATTTTGTAGATGCTGGTTCAAGATGTAGTGGTCCTGGGCTCAAGTCATGATACTCGGTCTGCCACTTTGTTGTACGTCTCTTGTACTCCAAGTCAGGGCAAACTGCCTCAAAAGGCTCGCGACTGCTTGCAAGGATGCACCACAACACAAGCTGCAACCTCTGCAGTAGGAAGCCCAGCCTCCAGGACGCCTACTGCCCTCCCTCGTAAATTTTACAGAATTACTGGCACTGAAATAAACCTTCTTTTCAAATGTCTTTGTTTTTTTTCAATTAGGGATACCACTACAGCAATATTTGGGTAAAAAAAAAATCTAACAAATGGACCAGATATGCATGTGAAACTTGAACTGATTAGTAGTTTTTGCGTTGTCCATCCATCTGTCCAGACAGATATCTTCTCAAATCCTTGTGGAAAAGTGATGAAACTTCACACATGTGTTTCTTATGATATTTCTCCGATACAGTTTTTCATTTTTTTTTTTTTTTTTTTTACTTTAATGCTGTGTCATGGAAAAAGGGGGCTTGATGCATTTCCATTATGGACCAACATCTCTTTAAGTACTGAACAAAATTTTATGAACCTTCATATTTATATTGTTTATCATAAGCCATAGACAAACATTATTTGTTTTTATAATGAAATTCTATATTGTGGAAAAAGGGGGTTAATGTATAATTTCATTAATATGGACCACTAACTTAGTCAGTCTGTCCATACAGATATCTTCTGAGGTCCTTGACAAAATTTGATGAAACTTCATACACATGTTCCTTATTATAGTCCACCGAGAAAGTTTCTTTTTTTTTCCCTTTAATGCCCCATCATTGAAAAAGGGGGCTTGATGCATATTTCCACTATGGACCAATATCTCATGAACTACTGTACAAAATTTTATGAAACTTCATATTGATATTGTTTATCATGAGCCACAGACAATCAGTATTTGGTTTTATTTAATGAAATTCCATGTCATGGAAAAGGGGGGCTTAATATATAATTTCATAATGGACTAATAACAAAAAGGCCACGTGTACATGCAAAACACTATACCCCTTATATGTTTCTATCAAAAAAGGTCTTTTTTTGGCGGGGGTCATCATCATATCATTTCAATGAAATAACTTGGTTTATATATTGATGCTATAATGTAATAAATAGTAAATTCAATCATTCACCTTCATCATCACTAAAATTGTAATCTTTATATTATATAATCTATTTATTTTCCTCAAATAAATTTACTCCAACTACACTTTTTTTTCTAAACTACATGACACAAGAATCAAATTTTCTTGTCACAGAGAATCACCCTGTCCTGGTTATTTGGAGCGCACTGCATGTGTTCATGGTTTTTTAAGGACACAGACCCAGGGCCTATATCCCGTGTTTAAGTAACTCTGTAGAATTTAAGTACATGATATAATACTGTTGAACAAAGGAATACAGGGTATCTCAATTTATAGACCAGTAGGCAATCATTTCTCTTTCTTGTTAGCCGACAAGCACTACATAAATTCCAGTTACCCTGGATTAATGAAACACATGTGAATGTCAATGAACCCTTAGATCCAGCTACTTAGCTACATAGAACTTCTGTTGATTTTACACAGTGTGGACTATGATCAGTCTGCACAGAATATGCAATCTTATCTTGGATGTATAGTGTGTGCTACCTTGTAACAATCAGGCCAAAAACAGCAGTGGAATTGCAATAATTAAGCTTTTTTTCCATTTTATTAATCCAGCACTCGAAGGTATGTGTATGAAGATTTAATAGCTTGATTATTTTGTAACAAGAACCATCAAAGCATCTAGAATAATCATTAGTTCTTAATTGGTCATCTTAATCGGTCTTTGTGATGATTACTTAACAGAGACACCTTGTAAATATTGTATTTCTTCATGTTTTGATGTATATAGAGTTGCTTCAAATCTATGTATCTGTCCAGCAACGATCATTCTTGTGCACTGTTGTAAATACAAAACTGTCAGTGTTATAATACGCTCGTGGCTGTTGACATGCCATGAGACTGGCTCTGCTAGAAATGACTGACAGGACCTCTTGGTGTTAGGCTATAAATACCAAGCTGTTTTCTGTCCACGGCAGTTAATGTTCGAGTTCTTACTTGCACACCACAACTTTCGTACTATACAGTTAGCTCTCGCATTGCTCTTATTAGGTGTAGGTCTAATAGTATTGTTTAGAACCTGGGACAGAAATTGTTAAGAATGAAAGACTGTTATAAACTCTGTGTTTTTCTAGTCTATATTGTCACAAGCACCCTTCTTTACAAGTTTCATGACATATGTACAATACAATTATTTTTTTTCATTTCATTTTTAATGGTGCAAAATTTTGTGATCTGTAAAGATAATATTTTAATTTCTGATCTATTTTTAGTCTTGTAAATAAATTTGGCAGATTTGGCAATTTGGTGGATCAGAATCAAACCACACAGAAATGCATGATGTGATATTTGATCCACATTGGTAGCTATGCTTTGTGTCTTTTCAATGGGTGAGTGCAACACTATCCTAAGTGCCTATACAAGTATAGGCACTTAGGATTGTGTTGCACTCACCCATCGTTTTGATAAGAGAGTTTCCGAGGCCATGCTGCAGATAACCCATTGTACTAGTTTACACACAAACATACTTTATATAGATTTGATCTTCAGTGTCATAACACAGTATATTATAAAACAAGATTTAGGATTCTATGTGTGCAACCTTTCTGATTACCTGCATTTACCTTAATACACCAGGTATAGATAGGCTAAGTGGCTTGCCAAAGGCTATCTAGCTATGAGGGTGGACACGGGTCCGATGACACTGAAGCTGTAGTGTGATATTTGTCCCACACTGGTAGCCAATTAAGTGCTATCCCACCTCACCCTGAAAACATGCATTTATTGAATATTATACTAAGTCATGCTGTCACAATACTGCCACTTCACCACTTTGATCAGCAGAATGTGAGGGCAACAGTATCTTGCCTTTTTCTGTTTTTGGGGGTAAAACTGATTCATTTTACGTTAGATTATATTAAAATGATAACTAAAATTAGTCTTAATTGTTCTCCCCTCCCTGTACTATCTCTCTCTGTCTCTCCTTTGTGACTGGTTGGTTGGTCAGTAGGTCAATCGGTCGGTCAGGAAAACCATTTAGATATTATTTCATGTCATAATTGTTGTACCAGAGATAAGCGTCTGTTACATTCTGAATGGCTTAATGGCTGAAAGTAAATGCAGAATATTATGACAACTGCGCATCAAATAAATAAATTCTATTAACCCTTTACCACACAATCCCGACTTTTAACAACCCTGGGAAAGAAGGCTTTTGAAAACATTGTGGGAAAGGAGAAAATGCTGGTTACCAGCATTTTCTCCTTTTCCCACAGTGTTTTCTACTATATCCAATACATAAATTACCATTTAAGCTACACTTAACTTGTCATCTGCAAATGCTTTCAATTTGGTCCAGTCTAAAATTTTGCCGTTTGGTAAAGAGTTAAGCAAAGTCAAGATCTACTGTTTACTCGTTCAGCCATGACAATGTGGTACATACATATGACAAAATGTAAACAAATTTCTTATTAAAAATTGTTTTTCAGTCCCAATCTAGACATCTGAGCACGTGTCAAATACAATATTAACATGTCAGTAAAGTAATAGCTTAAGTGATCCACAGACTAAAGTTCTAGAGACTAAGATGAGCAATTTAACCTAACTCTTTACCACACAATATAATATAACTGAAATAATGTTGAAAGTGGTGTAGAACACCATTCAATCAATCAATCTGTTGCTGTCCAAATTTAGGCTATTTGGTGGACTGAACTGTTTTTGTCCAAATTTAGGCTATTTGGTGGACTGAACTGTTTCTGTCCAAATTTAGGCTATTTGGTGGACTCAACTGTTTCTATCACACAGTAAGGTTTCCCCCACTCCTGTGAAGTTTCATTTAGATGTTTGAACAATAAAATTAATATACACAGAAATTAATACCACATAGGCCCCTACGTTTCAGTACTTTGCAAGTACATCTGTACTAGTTTTTGATTGGTCTTCACTCTACCACGCGACAAAATTTTAGACTTGTCTAACTTGAAAGGATTTGCAGATGACAAAATTCATGTGACTAAAAATTTGAAAATTGTTTTCTGAAGGGCAGAAAACTTTGTGGGTAAAGGAGGAAATGCTGGTTACCAGTCTGGATTGTTAAAAGTCTGGATTGTGTGGTAAAGGGTTAAAATAATCTGTTTGGACTCACATAACAAGGTTTCCCCACTCCTGTAAAGTTTCATTTGGATACTAGTGTTTGAATAATGAATGTACACAAATTTTTATTCTTAAGGTACTTAATTAATGATTTTTTAATTTTGAAAAACAGCCCAAAATACTGCTTTTTCAGGTCTGTTTCTGTTAGAATATGTCACATAGAGTGGCAGACAGTATAGATCAAGGATCAGACTGCATATTCTTTGTAGTCTGATTTTGATCTATACTGTCTGCAAAAACAACTTAAGTCAGTTCCAGGGCTTTAAGGGTTAAATCTAAACAAGATTTTTTTCTAGAAAAGGGGTACCTACCCTATGTCCTACTCAAACTGATACACTAATTCTAAGTCTGTGTCTACAGTAAGTCAAAGTAGGCTGATTACATCTTTGAAAATGTCTAAGAATACTTCATTTTTTCAAATGATGGGAAAGTCCTGTTTTGCACCATATATCAGAAAAATTTTCAATAGCAGTCCATGTCATTTTCAGGCTTTGCTTCAGGCTATATTGGCAAAAAGGTTAAATACGAAGACAGCCTATTTACTCTCCATACAAAAACGTCTTCTCATTTTCTGTATTAAACTTGAGATTTTATTCGGTTCACATAGCATTCTCAATACTTCACAATTTTAAAAGCTCTGTTTGTTCAACTCATTTTTTCGCTGACAGGGCTTCTTGTACAATAGTATGGTTCTGTCTATTTGTGCTCCTTTATATCCCAATCCACCATCATTAGATTAACCATTTACCAAACAATCTGGACTTTTAACGACCCTGAGAGACAAGCCATAAGAAAACATTATGGAAAAAGGAGAAAATGCTGGTTACCAGCATTTTCTCCTTTTCCATAATGTTTTTGGCCCTTTCAGAGACAAAGAATATCATATAAGCCTCATTTTGTAGTCCGTAAATATTTTCTTAATTTGGCTAACTCCATAGTAGGGCCATTTAGAAGAGTGAACTATTTACCTGACAGTGACATATTTCAAAGATCTTAGGACAAGGGCTACCCAAAAAAATTATGGAAAAAGGGTAACCAGAACCCTGTCTTTTCCCATCCTTTTCATTGAGAAAAAAAAAATCCCATAATTTCAGGTATATTCAATTTTTTGTCTGCATTATACTTTCAACTCGGACATGTTTAAAAAATTCTCATCTGACTATATATGTAACTCTTTACCAAACGACAAAATTTTTGGACTTCTCCAAAGTGAGCATATACAGGGGACAAAATGAATGTGACATAAAAACTGAAATATGGTTTAGGAAGGATAGAAAACATTGTGGGAAAAGAAAATGCTCCTCAATACCAATGTTTTCAAAAGCCTTCTTTGGCAGGTTGGTTTTCACTTGGGACTGTGTGGAAAAGGGTTAAGGGTACAAGGGTTCCCCAATAGTTCTGGGACTGGGACATTGGACCCATCATGAAAACTTTTGGTTTGATTCCTATTGTTAGCATTCAGGTGATATTGGAGTGTTCTATGGCAAGGCACTGCACTGCACAGCCAAAGCTTAGCACAAATGAAATACATGAAGGACAAAAGTGACTTATTGCAATCCCATGCAAAAACAGGGCCATAATTTGCAGAGTATATTCTGTCACTTTGCAAACTGATAGCAACTTCCTTTGCAAACTATGTTTTGCACATGACTGAAAGGTATTTTCTGCAGTGCAGTAGAAGATGCCAATCTTTGAAATGAAACTGAAATAGTAGCAATCTGGCAAAAGGTGGGTTGATTCAGCTTCGTGATGAAGTATACCATGCAAAATATCATAATTATGGATCAATAAAATCAATTTTATCTATCAACAGACTGAATCTGGAGGTAGACTGGTCTTTTGACATGCAGAAAATTGACCAATAGCAAAAGGCATGCACAGGCTGATTTGGGTTGATACTTTTAGCAGCTGCATTAAACCCCCTTTTCACAGATCATGTATATTAATCCATAATTTTTCTGTAGAATACCAGTTACATGTCATGGGCAAGAGCATCACATAATGTTACCAGTCCTGTTGCTTTATCATTACTCAGGGTAGTTGTAAACTATCAAAAGGGGAATCCATATAACAGGGGCAGGTATTAAAATGAACCATGCTCTGACAAAAGGGGACTTAATGCATCTCCCTAATGCATGACACAAAGCAACACCTCACCTTATTATGGATTAACCCTTTCCCAAACAAGCCCTGGTTTTCACGTGTCTGCAGTACAAGTCTTTTGAAAACACTGTGGGAAAAGGAGAAATTGCTCATAACGAGCAATTTCTCCTTTTCCCACAGTGTTTTCTACCCTTTTTGATAACTTTCTGCCATTTTCATCGAATTTAAAATTGTCGTAAGAAAACTCTTTCAATTTGGACTAGTCCAAAATTTGTCGTTAGGGAAAGGGTTAATAAAATCCATTTTGTCAAACAACCGACTGAATCATTGGGTAGAATTATCCCTTGACATGCAAAAAATTTAAAGATGACAAAAAGTTTCAGCCCATGACAACCTGTGTGGATTGATACTTTTCGCAAATGCATTAACTGCCCTTTTCACAGAGCATGGTTGTCCCTTATTCAACACGATAGAATTTTTATTGAAAATCAATTTATTTCTACAAGCAGTTGCAGCCACATGTTAGCATCGGCATGTAGTACTCTTGTTTAGGCATCTTTGTAGGCAAACAACATTACAAGTTTTATCAAGACTTTCCCAAAAATTTGCAAAACAAGATCTAAGTACCACTTTGAAAAGTGATAATAGGCTAAAAAGGGTGATCTATTTCTCTCCTTTTTCCGTCACAAAAGATTTTTGTGAATGCAACAAAAGGTTTCATCCAATTTTCACACACTGGCAAGCAAACCTAATCCTCAAATACAGGGGCTTTTTAAGGGTAGAGAGTATACTAAATCAAACTTTAATACCCCCTTCCCAGACGATCCCATGTCTTGACGTCCCCGAAGGAAGACAGATTTTGAAAATATTGTTGGAAAAACAGATAAAGCTGGTAATCACATTGTCCTCTACTACTTTGAAGACAAATCTCACAATCAGTCATATCTGATTTTTTTATCTGAAGCGTTTTAACTCTTTTGTTACTCTCTGGTTTCCAAACGAAAAATTTTTAGACTGATCTAAATTGAAAGCATTTACAGACGACAAAATAAAAGTGATTCAAAAATCAACACTTGTTTTGGGAAGGATTGAAAACATTGTGGGAAAAGGAGAAAATGCTGGTTACCAGCATTTTCTCCTTTTCCCACTATATTTTCTAAAGCTTTTTTCCTCAGGGTCGTTAAAAGTCGGGATTGTGTGGTAAAGGGTTAATTTAAACAAATCTAAAAAGCTGGTTGGCAAAGAGTCAAATTTCATATTTTATGCCACAAAATTTTAATGCATTTTACTTACATGTGTGAATGATTTGGACAATAACATTTGATGAAACAAGAGGGCCATGATGGCCCTGGATCGCCCACCTGAGTCAATAAGCGAAATTTCACTCCAAGGTCATAATTGAAAGTACTACATGCCAAATAAATATGATGCTAGGCTCATGGCTAAGGACAAGAATTTTCAAGATTTTCTTTTATATCTCCATCGTTTATGACCCAAATTCAGACTCATCCGAAATTTCATCAAGAAAAACATTCTGACCAATTTTCAAGTAAACTGAGCTATAAATGTGGCCTCTAAAGTGCCCACAAGGGATTTCTTTAATTTGACCTAGTTTATGACCCAAGGTATCCCAAATTCGAACTCATCCGAGATTTTATTACGACAAAAAATCTGACCAATTTTCAAGACAATTGACAATAAATGTGGCCTCTAGACTGCCCGCAAGGTATTTCTTTAATCTGACCAAGTGACTTAGATCTCAAACTCACCTGAGATTTAATTAAGACAAACATTCTGACCAATTATCAAGTCGATTGAGCACAAAATGTGGCCTCTAGAGTGCCCACATTGTATTCCTTTAATTTGACCTAGTGACTTAGTTTATGACCCTAGGTGATCTAAATTCAAGCTCATCCGAGATTTCATCAAGACAAACATTCTGACTAATTTTCTGGTCAGTTGAGTAAGAAATGTGGCCTCTAGAGTGTCCACAAAGTAAATGTTGACAATGCGCGACGGACGACCACAAAAGCTCACCATGAGCATGTTGTGGTCAGGTGAGCTAAAAAGATAAAAACTTGATTTGAAGTCATACTATGAAATAGTTACCATGGAAATACTATCTTCTCGACTGTATGTGACTGCATAATTATGATGTCATCACAATAATTTGCATTAATTATTTTAGCTAAGATAATTGACCTAGGGATGCTGATAATGTGGCCTTAAAGAAGGCCTTTGCTAAATCCATGTGCAAACACTGAAAATAGTTTAACCTTTTACCACACAATCTCCTGGAGAGCTTTGAAACATTTTGGGTGAAGGAGAAAAAGCTGGTAACCAGCATTTTCTCCTTTTCCCACAAAGTTTTCTACTCTGTCAAATTTTATCATTTGAATGTTTAATTTGTTGTCTGCGCATGCTTTAAATAGGGATTAATCCAGAATTTTGTCATTTGGTAAATAGTTAACAGGATGTTTCCCATAAATCCTTTACTAACAATTCTGTGTTTTAACCACCCTGAGAAAAAAGGCATTTAAAAACATTAATGGAAAAAGGAGAAAATGACGGTTACAAAAATTTCTCCAATCCCCACAATGTTTTCAGCCCATTCAAAGACAACTTCTCCACAATGTTTTCTAACTTTTCGAAGATTAATCCTATTATTTGAGCCAAAATTAAGTTATTTTTGCAAATGCTTTCAATATGGCCAAGTGGAAAATTTTGTCAAATGGTGAAGGAAAACTACCAATATTACAGTATTCAGTTATACTTTACAAAGTGTTGAATTTTTCCGTTCTGAAACAAAATATTTTCAAAGTTTGGCAGGATGATTAAATTCCACATGACTCCCTGTAAAACTTTGAGGTATAATGATAGTTAAACTTTATTTAAGTTGCTCATGTGAAACAGTGCCCCCACATACAATCAATATTTCCAATCTTATTTATTTGCTGTAAGATAAAAACTGAGAGAAAGTCTCTTAAAGCTGACATTCAAACACTTAAGTTTTTATATTTATTCAATCAAAAGGCAACTGCTGTCATCAAATCAAAGTCATGTGATCAATAAAAAATTTTCCCTTTGGCAAGCCACTTATCGTTAAGTGCTGTAAAACTGCATGACTTCCTCAGCAAGTCACCTCCATAGTGAAGGGTTCTATGGTAAAGTGTAGGACTTGTAACCTGAAGGCCGCCGGTTCGAGCCTCACTAGAGGCACCCGGTTTTTCATGGGAGTGTCCTTGGGCAAGACACTTCAGAGCCCTAGCCTAATACTGGTGAAACCTAGGCCTTAGATGAATAATTGAGCTGTTTTTTTGGTATGACTGAAATAATATTGAAACAGCATAAAACAGCATTCAGTCGATCTTTTAACACTCCCTCACAATTCTAAATTAACAACTCATTTTTCACTACTCACTTACTTTTCTCTATATATATTCCAACTCTTCTCTCTTTGTCCTCTCTTTATTCCCTCTCATTACTCACATTTCTCTTACTGCCTCTGTCCTAATCCTTAACCCTTTCCCAAACAACGAATTTTAGACTCTTTCAAATTCAAAACATCTGCAGACGACAAATTCAAAATTGGTACCAATGAACTTAAGCTCTCTGATAGGGTAGAAAACACTGTGGAAAAAGGAGAAAATTCTCCTTTTCCCACAATATTTTCAAAGTCTTCTTTCCCAGAATCGTGAAAACCAGGGATTGTCTGGTAAAGGATTAAATCACAATTTGCTCTCTCATACTTTATACTCCTCTCCACATTTTCTTCATTTGCTCCTCTATTTGACTTGTCTCTCATCTACCACACTCGTAACATATGGTAGATTGACCTCATCTGCAAAACCGCTGCAACTCACTAAATTCCACAAATGCTACTGCTACGATGATTTTGTATTCTTGTTAGGAATTTGAGCAATTAGCGAACAATATCTTTAAAAGAAAACACCGATGCTTTACAATATTTGTATATGGTATTTGTGTGGTTCAAGTCGGATAGAAAATCTTACACAGTAGCTACAGGCCTTTGAAGCTATGTTGTTGTATCACGGATCACTAAAATTTTCCTTGGTCGATCATCAAACACTTTTGAACATTGGTGCATCGCCTATATATCACGGAATACTGAAAATTTTCATTTACACCATTACTATAAATAGCACATTGGCGACTGCCTCTGTATTGTATATAGGACAAGGTGTGCAACGAAATCAAACAAAATTTTTACCCTTGTCCCCTTTCAGAGATGATATTTAACAGACAAGAGGACCATGATGGTCCTATATCACTCACCTGAGTACTAAGCTGTACAGGTTAATAATGAAGATAAATACCAAATACTGAAGTTCAAGGCCAAATGATTATGAAAGAGAGACAACTCACAACTTTAACAGAGGTCTAGGCCTTTGGTTACCCAGAAAATTTTCTTCTAATTGCACAAAAGATACCTAAGTACAAACATCTAAGCCCCACGGCTGGACCTGTAATGATCCCAGGGGCATCTTGCGTGCAAAATTTCTTGAGGTCCACAAGGTGATGCTTCATGCAAAGTATCATAGCTCTAGGCATTTTGGGTTTAAACATAAAGATTTTTCAGTTTGCATTATATATACATGTAGATGCTACAGAGTAAACCAAGTCAAATACAGCAACTCTAATTGAAGGGCAAATAACTCATGTTGTTTGGGTCTAATAAGACCCATAATCAAAACCCATCCAAGATCTTATGGTCATATAAATTTTTACCAAGTTTGGTACTGATTGGTATATATTTGTAGATGCTAGAGTGTAAACAAAGTCAAATATGGAAATTTTGTCCAATTCAAGGGCAAATAACTCTGGATGTTCTGGTTCAATTTGACCCATAACTGAACTCTTCCGAGACCTCATGGGAATATATATTTTGACCAAGTTTGGTACTGATTGGTCAATATTTGCAGATGCTAGAGTGTAAACAAGGTCAAATATGGCAAATTTTCTAATTCAAGGGCAGACAACTCAGACAGTTCTGGTCCGATTAGATCCATAATTGAACTAATCTGAGATCTTATGATCACACACACTTTGACAATGTTTGGTGCTGATTGAGTAATATTTGTAGATGCTAGAGTGTAAACAAAGATTCAGTAATTTTTGCAAATTCAAGGGCAAATAACTCCTGATATTCTGATTGGATTTGATCCAAAATCGATCTCATCCGAGACCTTATGGGCATATACATTGTGGCCAAGTTTGGTACGGATTGGTCAATATTTGTAGATGCTAGAGTGTAAACAAGAAGATTTTTAAAGATTTCCCTCTTTATCTCTATGTGAAATCCGAGAACCCACAACATAGGGCCAATTTCAACAACAGCGCCATAATTTAAAGTATTTTGGTAGAGGGCTATTAGATGATGCTACATGCCAAATATGAAAGCTCTAGCCCTTATGGTTTGGGAGAAGAAGATTTTTGAAGTTTTTTCTCTCGGTTGCCATGGCAACCAGAGTTCTTCATGGAATTCAAATCTTTGAAGTATTCTGAAAGTGCATCACCTAAGGATCATTTCTGTGAAGTTTCATTGAAATCTGTTGGGCGGGTTCAGAGGAGATTTTTTAAGTAATTGTTCACGGACGGACGGACGGACGCCGGACAACGATCGATCACAATAGCTCACCCTGAGCACTATGTGCTCAGGTGAGCTAAAAATGGAAAAATAAACCTGGTTACCACCGCAGATGGGTTCACAAGTGACTTTTCTTGTATAGCCTGACCTTAGACAGTCTAAAACGGCTCTTGGTAACCAGCATTTTCTCCTTTTCCAACAAAGTTTTTCTACCCTTTCCTACACGAATCCAATCAATTAAGGTAAATTAAACTTGTCATCTGCAAATGATTTCAATTTTGACGTCAAAAATTTCATCATTTTGTACACTGGTGGATAATGCCATCATGATAAAAGTATGTGTAGCCCCATTTCTACCAAAACCACCTTGACCATCCATCCAGAAGCAATAAATAATCTTTACTGGCAGGGTAAATAGTAAAATCATATTATTTCCGGCTAAAAGTACAAAATAAACTGGGTGGAAAATTACATATCTGACAAAAACAGTTAACCCTTACAAAACAACAAAATTTTAGACTTAGTCCAAATTGAAAGCATTTGCAGAAGATAAAAGAAATGTTTACCAAATGATGAACTTTGTCTATGAAAGGGTAGAAAACATTGTGGGAAAAGAAGAAAATGCTGGTTACCAGCACTTTCTCCTTTTCCCACTATGTTTTCAAAAGGCTTCTTCATCATGGTCGTCAAAACCCAGGATTGTTTGGTGAGGGGTTTAAGGGTGAAAACTTTGTCGTGTCATTTCTCAAACAGTGGTTCAAGAATACTCAAGTTCCTTGGTTTTTGGTTTTTATGCTGACCCTTTACCACTCAATCCCAAGTTTTAATCATCTTCAGGTAGACATCCTTTTAAAACCATCTTCAGGTAGACGTCCTTTTAAAACATCAAGAGAATTTGTTGCATGGATGAATCATGCTTTACTCTGCTTTAACAATTATTTCTGTCATTTCACAGTCACAGTTATTCATATACCACTACATGGATCCGCAACATTTCGTCAAAAACCATGTTCGTCAAAAATGATTCCTACCCCTGACCTTTCCCTTAACCAAGACGAATTGTGACTCAAATCTTCCTCCCAGACAGCTTTTCATGAAATAAATCTTTAGCAATGATGGTATTTTGAAACATAATGGATTTCATCGAAACGCCCTTTCGACAAAATGTTGTTCACCGATCATGTACATCTGAGGTTTCTCTAGTACTAAGCTATTTGGCTCTGATGTGTCTTGCTCAAGGACACACCCACAAAAAACCCAGTGCTTCCAGTGAGGCTAGAATCCGGGGCCTCAAGATTACGAGTCCTACACTTTACCACTAAGCCAGGCAGGACCTTTTCATGAGAATAGGAGAAGGAAAAGGAGAAAATGCCTGTCACAAGCAAAAATTTCTACCATTTCAAAAAGACAAATTCCATCATTTAAGCCTTTAAATCCGAAGAAAAAGAAAAAAAGAGAGCCATTATAACTGGTCATAAATGGCTAACCTGTGAACACTCTTTTGGAACAACCAGGTTTCAAACTTTTCACTATGCTAAACCCATGTAAAACTTGAAATAGCTAGGTTGAGCTAATTATGACCCACGGTGAAAATTTAAACAGTTTCGGTAGAATACCAATTGAGTATGTTAAATACCAAATTTTAAAAATTTCTGGCATATGTTTTGAAACAGGAAGTTAGCAAAACTTAGAGTAGAACCGGGTATTATCAGACACTTTCGGCATCTACAATTAGTGACATGTTCATTGGCTCGCTGAGGTTTATTCTGCGGACACTGAATGGGCAAATCTATGTTAAGTGTAATTTGCACTGTATTGGTCCAACAAATTATGGCCATCATCATAAGATGAATGATATTCTTCATGGTGTGTAGGTAGTTTTAGATCGGACACATGACGTTTAGTGTCGGACGCTCAATTTGGGGAATATCGGACGGGAAGATCGATATTTTAATTCAGGAGTCCATTGAGACCAATTAGATCTACATCTATATAAGCAATGGCTTCAAGATTCCCCTTTTAAAATATTTTAGCGATCTACCCGTATCAATTAATAGATCTAGTAAATCACTTTCTCCTGTACTGGTGCAAAGCCCAGAAAGCAGAATCGAGAAAAAGGTTAGCACAAGTTGCTATCTTGAACTTGTTTGATGTTGGTGTAAAATTAGATATGGTTACACCACACTTCACCACAGTTTTCCCCAAAATGATACCTTAATTCATAGCTTTGTTGCATGTTTTATTCATCAAATTAAATAACACAAATATTGAAACCATTAATAAACCGTATTGCAAATCCATGAGCACTATGTCCAATGCAAGACTTGCTCTTCTATCCCCATTTTTTGCATGTAGGGTTTCGCTGGACGGTGAATTGTTTTCGATTATTAGAATAAAACGCCTTTTTTGTAACAATAAAACTTAATCAGTAACCGAAAATGTACGTCTGCGAATACAGCTATTGCACTTCGTATATGTAAATACCATTTCAAATGCCTTACCTAGTTGTTTAACTTGTGTTAGAATGTTCACGCTTCTGATACTTTCCTATGGAGGAACATGAAAAACCTGCTTATTCACAACCTCGATCCCTAATCCAATCAAATTAAAACCCTTATATCTTATTGATTACGTCATCATAATATATGCTTTGTTTTTGAAAGGGATTTATTCGCAGACTTGATCAATTTCTCAAGTCTTTGTCTTTATTCTGTTTGTTATATTTAACGACCAAGGAAGCGTCCAAAGTTCCCCAGGTGTCCAATATAACCTGAATCTACCCTAATTAACTAATTTAAGGCAGCTCCCCAGCAGTGTTTTCTCCACCTTTTCAGGAAATGGGGCCTGAATGGCCCCTTCATATGTAGAAAGGGGGTCTTTCAATAAATGTAAGAGGCGTGATTATAGCAAGCAGAGCACAGGAGGCATTGCAGAGCGATGCCTCATGTAAGCCAGAGCTTACCGGTAGAGATGGTGTCAAAAATGTACATACCTGTTGACTTTGAAAAAGTGGTGGGCCGGAAGTAGATTTTTACAAATTTAAACATGGCTGACGGAAGTGACGTAAAAGACTGGAATTTAGAGCCTTTCTGCCCTATGATTTCTAACACATGATTAGAAACAGTGTTCCAGTCTGTAACAAACGAGATCCTCACAAGATCTGGTCAAATATGAAGGAATTTGGGGTTTTCCGTGTCTGTCCGAGGTACGGATATTTCCGAATTATTTCCAAATACATAAATAAACGTTACGGGAATTAATAAGCAGCTGAACCATTTCGGTTGAGCCAATCGATCTTTTCCTACAAGTTTTTTCACACTCTTGCCAATGAAAACTTTGTTTATGTTTCATTAATACGTTTTCCCAAATTTTTTAAAGATAGCAAAACAACTTGGTCAGTATTTAACTCGTACCCAGGTCAACTCAGCCCAAGCAAACTCTTAAGTTTGTTTATCTATGTAGATATAGATGGATTAATTAGCATGTCTTTCATTCTGAACAGAAATTAACAAAATTTGATTCTCATCAAGATCTACATCTGCTTTAGAGCTAGAAAAACTGTCTCTAGAGAATGCCTTCATTGACTGAACTAATCCTAATCATCCAATGTATGGTATCTGTCTTGCATGTTGAAATGTACTTAGAACTACCCTCTTACAGAGAGTCAACAGTTTAAACATTCTTGAAAAATGGGATATTCCTTGAGGTATTTTCTATAGAAATGATATTTTAATTTAACCCTTTACCACACAATCAAGAGTTTTAAAACATTGAGGGAAAAGGAGAAAATGCAGGTCACCACAATGGTTTTTCATCCTATCAGAGAACTTAAGTATATTTGCACCAATTCAAAATTTGTCATTTGCAGATGCTTTGAACTTGGATTAAGTCCAAAATTTGTTGTGTGGTAAAGAGTTATAGGCCCCTTTCTGTAGAATGATATTGCTTATCAATTTGGTAAGGATTTTTTAACTTCTCAAAACAAAATCTGGTGTTATGCCTTTTTAACACTCTTGGTTTAAATCTGCTTTCAACTTTATTTTATCACCACAAATCTGATAGCTGCAAAGTCATCAAAAGCATACCAGTATGATGAACTGATTGTTAAGAGTAGATTTGTGGCAAGTAATGGCAAGGACTTGAGAGCAAATGAAATATTCTCTTCTGCAGATTTGTTTTTGTGGGTGACTGTATCGAGTCCCTAGGGTGATCTGCAGACTGCAGCTATTGGTCAAAACAAAGGGTTTGTTATCTTGAAATCCCATTTCAACCCCTGTTTGCACAAAGAGTCATGTAGGACTATCCTTGAGCAAGGCACACTGTAGCCACAGGCTAGCACTGGTTGAAACATAACTAAGAAAGGATGCTAATGACAGTAAGTGAGCTAAATTGCTGTGGAAAGCAACATAAAACTCCATACAAACAAATAGATTGAGATCTACAAACTTAAATGTCTGAAAATTCTCAGTCTTTACTTTCTTCCTTGAATCCATGCAAGTAAAATATTTGTTGTTCATAACTTTAATTAAGAAATAGAAATACCACGTTGTCCAGCAATGACTAAATAGATATGAATTCAATTTGAATACCAAATGTCAGATAATGATTAAAAAA